>NW_004624737.1:30446233-30611100 GCF_000247695.1 Heterocephalus glaber
GGGATTTAGCTCAGTGGTTTCGCTGCCTGCTGCGCAAGCACAAGGACCTGAGTTCGATCCCTGGTACCAAAAAAAAAAAAAGGATATACAGTTAAAAAAAAAAAAAGATCAAAGCTAGTTATTTTACAAAGCCATTGCGTGAAAATAGTCAGTTTATATTTATGAGCTGTTAATATATACCCCCCAGTAAAGCTTTTTCTGGAAAAATCTTGAGATGTGGGAGTTTTGGCAGAGTAGAAGAGGCAAGTGACCTGGTTAGTGATAAAACTATCAATAACCAACACTACTAGCATTTTCTATGTGCTAGGCATATATCATCTCCTTTAGTCTTGAAAACAACCTTCTAAGGAGATTTGTACTGTTATTTTCAGTCCCCTTTAAACAGAGGAGGAAGTGGAGGCACTGCTATAAACTAACTTGCCAAGGTCACATGCTTTTCGAGGTCAGGGTTGGGGTGCAGCACCAGGGATCTGGTTAAGTGGCTGTGCCCTTGACCATTGGGCATTCATGTTTCCTGGCTGCGGGAAGATTCAGGTTCTTCTCCTGCCTCTGCCACTGGCTGGTTGTGTGGTTTCAGGCACCTTGCTGCTTTTCCTCACGTTTACATTAGCATATTGGAGTAGATTATCTCTGAGGTCTTGTTTGACCCCAAAGTTTTGTAATTTTTAGCAATTATTTTAAAGAGTTCTAAGGTGATACCCGAAGACAAAGGGCAAATACTGTCCCACCTCCCATATAAATCATGTTCTTTTTTTACCATACTAGATGAAAAGCACAGTGAAAGCATTCTAGCTCTCACTGCTCATATCCTTCATTTTAGGCAGAAATTGTTAAACCTCATATTCTAAAGAAGGCTACCTGTGGTTTTTTGACACCTCCCGTAGCGTCCTCAGGAACGGATGTCTGGGGGAGGCAGGCTTGTAGGTGGAATAGTGGAGAGTCTATTTTTAACAGGAGACCTTTGCAGCATTGCTTCCTCCTCTGTTGTCTATAGTTCTAGGAAGGAGATTTCAGCTCGCCCTCATTCACAGATATGGCAGCGTGGTTCATAAAGGAAATTCTTTATTGGCTGCTGTTGAAGTGTTTTACAAAAAGAAGTTTGATGTGCTCTGTGAGAGGATGGCAGGTGGCAGCTTTCTGTGTCATTCTTTGACATGCGCCAGCCGATGTGAAGTGACATGTGGTGACAGAGTCATGCTTGCTGCTAATGATTTCTTTTGTCTTGATAAAACAGGTAGCCTTTTCTGTGGGGAGTTGGCAGCGGGGCAGAAGCTGGTCTCTTTTGGTAGAAAGGATGCATCACCACATGCGTTTATAGATGCCATGGTTCAGGATGACCCTGCAGCTTCCACCAGCCTCACAGATACACTTGACCTTTGGTGACTGACAGCTGCCAGAGGAGCCAGCGGGTGCCCCTCCCCGCAGGGCCAAACAGCTCTCTGCAAGTCCTTTCTGCAGATCTCCCCCAGGCAAGTCCCCAGAGACCTCAGGGTGCAAGCACAACAAGCATGTTCTCTGTCTCTTAGTGGAATATTTCAAATATACACACAAGTGTAAACAATATAAATGTGCCTGCAAATATCCACAGACCCAGCTTTATCTAATCTCAACATTTTGCCATGCTTGCATCTAATATCTGTCTGTCTGCCTCTCTGTCTCTTGTTTCTCTCTCTCTCTCCCTCTCCCTCTCCCTACCATCTCCCCCCTTCTGTTACCTCCAGATCCCCTGGGATGGATTTAGTGTGAAACTCATGAACCTTAAGATTCTACCTCTCCTTCCCACACATTGTAGGAGAGTTCCTAGCAACGTGTTTAACCGATTACATGGTTTTGTAAAAAAAGTTTGTAAAATTTGCAATAGTAAGAGATTTTTAGCTGCAGTGGCCAAAGAGCAGTATCTCGTCCCACTCTGACCTTTCCTTCCTTTAACTTTCCTTCTTGTGAAGCGGGGTTGAACAGGTCTCAGATATTTGAGCATCTGGCTAAGGGGAAGTTGAGTCTGGGGATACATTCAGTTTGGCTTTCAAAAACTATGTTCATGGAGCTCCCAGTTACTTCTGTTTATTGTTAAATTATTGCCCGAGGTCTCAGAGGAGCACTGTGGTGTGACTTCCAGGATATGCATAAAGGCACAGGATCAGAGGTCACAGAGGACTATGACTAGATTAGTGTGCTCACATCTGATGTTTTTGGATATTACAAGAGAAACACAGTTTGAAATGTACAGAGCCAGAAGCTAGTCTGTGGGAAAAACTCAAATCCTAAAATGTGGCAAATTAGATAGAAGAAAATTATTCTATTCTCACTCATACCTACTCAAATTGAAAATGTTCTCCTGTCAGGAATGTACTTAATGCTGTAGCATATAAAGCTATAAATACATCACATTTTCCTGTTTGAAACTTTGCATTTTTAAAAAAGAGAGTCTCTTATGTTACAAGGGCTTCTGGCCCCAGAAAACCTGGGGTTCACTTAAATATCAGATTCTGATTTTCATGGTGTTTATCCTTTTCTCACACGTTTTTATCTGTTCACTGTGTGTGAGTGTGTGTGTGTATAGATAGACATGGATATATAGCTGTGATAAAAATAGCGAACATTTAAATTAAAAAATGTATTGCAGTAAAAGACACTGAAATTAATTACCCTCAAAATACTCCCCTTCCCCATTTCAAACACACTTATCCCATCATTCTTGGCAATATGTCTTTTACTGTAATACATTTTTAAAAAAATGTAAACATTCACTGTATGTATTACTCAGTGTATCTTGTATATATATGTACATATATGTGTGTTGAGTGTGTACACACTTGTTTTCTGTATTTTTATTCTTTATATAAATATTAGCGTTCAACATATATGCACATTTACTATTTACCTGGCTTTTCAAACATTGTTTTGTGATTTATAGTCATCTGAATACACAATAGTTGTTATTCCTTTATTTTCACTGCCATTTATAGTATTTCATTGTGTGGATATTCCATAATTTATTTGTCCTGTCCTCTGTCAATGGGCATTTGGGTCATAACTGTGACAAATTAGAAGTAAAGAATATATAATGAAAACTTGTACTTAGGTATGTGAGATGTTGTCTATAGCTGGTATCTTCAAAGTCTTGCTCAGATATGCTGTAAAAAATTTTTGGAAACTGTGCCTCCTCACATATTTTTCAGTTGGCATCTAAAATATTTCAACATAAGTTTGTACAATTTGAAAGAGTGTAATTTGCTTAATTATTGTAATACAGATCTTTAAAGAGAAAAGTAAAGATCACTGTTTTCAATGAAATCAGCGAAGTGAAAATAGTATAATGATTGTATTCTCTATAGCATCCATTTACATAATATATTAAGAATTTTCTGAATATTTAGCTAAAGAGTTTATATCACTCATTTCACTCTCTGAACTTGAAATGCAATATAGTTTTACATGTGACAATCTCTTTTATCAATCACTTCATCACATCTCTCCCTTTCATATTGATCAATAGAATTATGTGATTTCTGGAAACTATTATATTGTCATTTTGTGAGTTTATGGATTTTTTTCTTAATCTATAGCTTATCTCTTTGCTTTGGGATTATATTTTGTTGTAAGTTTTTAATCTTAATGGGGTTAATTTATCAAAGCTTTCTATATGTTGTGATGGTATGTATGACTTATTTAAATTTATTTTCCTATCTCAAAGTCATAAAGATAATCTACATTTTTCTTCTGTAACTTTTTTCAGTTTTTTAATTCTTTCATTTACTTGGAATTTATTTTCATCTTTGGATACCTTATTAATCTAATTTTAAATTTTTCTAAGGAGATATCTAGTTGTTCCAGGGCTGTTGTTTGACAACTGATGATAATTTCTACCAAATTCATATGTAGTTATGCATATGTATTCTATACATTATATTTAATATATGCAGAATTCTTTAGGTATATTTGCTCTTTGAGTTCTTAATAAGAAGGGGCTATATTTTGCTTAGCTGATATTATCTTGCATTCCTCCTAGGTGGCCAACATAGATTTATACCATATCATTTATTTAATATTCACAAACTTAAAGTGAATTTTAATGTGTAAGTTGGGATTGGACTAACAGGGGCAAGATTTATATGGTCTGTGCTGATATAAAAAATAAAAAATAGCACAAACACCATGAATGAATGAATGATGTGATGGAATTATTAAAGCATACTTATTATAGTTTAGATTATCATTGGCTTGTCATATGCTTTTGTATGCTGACAGTTTATCTCATCAATGAACTTAACCTTCTAGGACACTGTTTTCTTTTAGCAGCACAGTATTTCTCACAATGTGGTCCAGCAGAATTACACAGCAAGAGTAGTGCGATCCACTCCCAACATCAGACTGTAAGGAATGAGATCTTCCCAGAAGATACTGCGTTGAAAGAAATTTAAGACTCACTGGCTTGACAGGATATCATTCAAATGTTGGGATGTTCTGTCAGACAGCGGTGAAATTCAGGTCAGCACACTTAGCACAGCCGCCAACACTTGCACGTTGTAGAACGTTAGAGGAGAGAGAGAACACTGGGCTGGGATTTAGATGCTTGAGTCTTTATAAATTCCAGGCCTCTTTTGAGGTGACCTCCAAGAGAGGAAGTAGAGAGAGATAAGGAGAGAGAGAGAACATTAAACTAGGACATGGAGGGCCAGGGATTTAGCTCAGTGGTTCTGCCACCTGCCTCGCAAGCGGAAGGACCCAAGAGTTCGATCCCCGGTACCCAAAAAACTAGGACACGGAGCCTTGCCAGCTGGTATCTTTTCCTCTGTATAAATCTGAATAACATTCAGGTAGCAGTTGCAATGTAATTTTGTCAACAGCTCAGAGCAGAGTGGTCCTGTGAGAGATTTGGCTTGAGGTCCTCACATGGAAACTGCCATCACTGCTGTTTGTAGGTTGTCTTGGCCACTCAACCAGTTGTTCACACAGACTGCCCGAGGGTTAGTGGACCTATCAGCTTATGCTGAAGGAAACCAAGGAATTTTATTCAAACCCATGTCTCAGTGGAGTCCTTAGGCCCTCCTAGTTATTTTTTTAAAAATAGACCTGACAGTTCCAGTTTGTGTGAGTGGTACTCTGCCTAGTATTTGAAAACTCAGCCTCAGGACCAGCTTCATCACAAGACTCCAAAATACTCCAGCTTTTCCTCTTTGGAGTAATTCAGTTTGAATGAGCACACACTAGGAGTACATGAACCATACAACAACTGGTTTAAGCAGGGATAAAGCTGGGATCGTCCCCAACTGTCCTGTATGGCACCATCATTTTTTATTTCATTCTGCTTGAAACTGACAGCAATTAAAACTCCCATAGTATGAAATGTTTTCATCAAGTAAGGCTTTACAAATACCAGCTTGTCAGAGCAGGAAGTGGACCTGTGCTTTACTGCAACTATTCTTCAGGTCTACTAGGGCATGATGTGTGAATAGCACTCACTTCATGCAGTGGAAAAATAAGGCCAACTTTGGCTTTAATCTTTATTATGAGAAGTCTAGTCCCTGTTGGAATGTAATGAGTGGATGCACCCCATTTAGTTTAAAGAAACAGATCTATATAGAGTTGTTAATTTGTAGATAAATATGGGTTTTCTACTGTTGATGTTTTTTGATCCACACAAAGTGGTTTTATTAATACTGAAACATGATTAATCAATAGTTTGCTCTTTAAAAATACATCAGTAAGACTACCCAATTACCTTTAAGTAGATATCAAAGGGCACAAAGCAATCTGACACACACTCAAAGTCCATTAGAAGCCACCAGACATATTAATTAAAATTTTTAGTTACAATGAACCTTACCCTGTGGGTAAAAAATTTCTACTTTTGGTAACGAATAATGCTGGCCAACTGAAAAGAAAACTTGCAAATACATTTGTGGACACAGAAAGGTCTTGGGGATTTCTGAGACAATGAAACCCAGGGTGACTCCTTTTTACTTGAGTCCAACGTGAAAAGTGGCTTTCACTCAGGATTGTGAGCTGAAGGAGGCAGAGGGCTTCTCTCCCGTGTGTTGAAGGGAATGAAAGACTTCTCAGATGTGACATTAAGCTTTGCAGAAGTGGAAATGGTTTTCGTGCGGTGCGGGTAAAATCTTACTTTAGATGAAATCATAACAAAATGAAACACCAAGATGTGGCTACCACAGCTCTTTCTCTGTCCTTCTGCACAGTCAGGTGTCGCTAAACTTGATCATTAGGGTTGCAGCAAATCCTCCCCATCCCTTTCCACTCCCAAATATTCCCAGGCTGCCTGGTCCCTGCCAGCTCAGCTGCCATTCTTACTAATGGAAGCCTCTGAATTTTTTGTTTTGTCATTTAGCAGCAGCAGGAGGCTTTCCTTTCAAAGTTTAGTTCCCACTACTAATAGCCCAGCCACATACATTTCTTTTCCATGAAGATCTACATGATTAAACTATGCATTGGCCTGGCACTCAGCACTGACAAGAGTGTCCAGCTCCTTAGAGAAGAAGCAAAAGAGTACAGAAGGCCAAGGCAGGTGAATCTGTTTCCCCTCCCCATCCTTTGTGCTCATGTGCTGAGTTACATTTTTTCAGGAGAAAGAGCCAAAAATCTAAAGGTACAGGCATATGAACTATATAGTATTATGTTCACTAGAAAAATCTCGACAACCAAGACCTAGATGCCCCAAAGAGTATTTTGCTATCCTCTTTACTGACTCCGTAGCCTGCTACATTTCTAATTGGGTTACTTTGTCAGTAAGGGGCAGCCTCATCACATCTAAGGGGGGCACCCAAGAGGAGATACACCTGAGACATGAAATATCACATTCAGTGGACCCTCAAGTTATGACCAGCCTGACATACAAAGAATTGGGTTAATTAGGTTAATGGAAGATTCATCTGTATCTATAGCATGTACCCAGGTAAACATCCAGATTTCAGCTGTATTGACTTCCAACCAACTTGATTTACAACCAACCCTTGGGAACCAATCAAGTTTATAAGTCAAGGGTCTACTGTATCTCCATCACTCCTTTTGGAACATATGACCCCCCACGCACACTTCCTTGGCATCTGTCCCCTAGACATTATCCAGCATCAGCTATCCACTGAGAATCCTGTGAAGTGTAACTGATTGTCATTCAACGCAAGTGAAATCTTTAGGTGAGCATTAGTCACTGTTCAAGATATGTTAGCTTCAAGTGGAAGCAGTCAATTATAGACTAGAGGTTTTATGGCTACATTATTACCATCATACTATTAGGTTTTCAGCAGTAGCATTCTGTTTGATCGATCTATGCCAAGACATTGATGGATAGCTTTGTTCTTTAAATGTCAAATATGTGGGACTCTGTACTTTATGTGTTTACTGACACACTAATCTCCTCTAGGTACCTTTCCCCCCTCCAGTGTTCATCCTTAGCAGGTGACTGTGATTCCTCTCCTTACAAGACTGGGTAGGGATTGTAATTACATTTATAATTTCCTTTCTAGTCTCTCTCAAATGCAGAAGTACTTCTTATTTTCTTTTCCTTTCTAACAGGAAGCTACCACATTAGAAATGAATGAACAATTTCAGGGTACATGTTGAGTTTTCCAACTGTGGCTCTGTGTTATTATGCTATTTGGCCTATCTTTCCTAAAGCCAAATATAGTAATTAGTTTTTTTGATTCCAAAATCAAATTTCTAGCCTACATAAACTTCAACCACCATTACTTCAACCCCCATACATCACTAAATACAGTATAGTTCTACTTATAAGATGGAGCAGAGCTTTTCATGTAAAATCCTTCAAGGGCTTGCAGAAGACTCTCAGGGATGATTTTTTTTTCAATAAAAATGAATAAATCTGGTGTTAAAGAGCATCTGTCCTACACAGCAAATCAGCTAGAAACTTTAAGAAAGCCTTGTTCCCCACCAAAAAGCCAACTGGATTTCTTCTTCTTCTTTAAGTTCAGAAACTTCTTGGAAGGAACACAGTGGTCCTTGGTAGTGTTCCACTTTCTTCTCCGTGTTTCTACCTTAGGAACCACATTCTGCCGTATTTTTCACCTCAGGAACTTTCTTAGTTCCCTTGAGCCACAGGAGGAGACTGGCCAGTCTTCCCTGGTAATGGAGGCAGCTCTAGATACATCAGGGGAAATTATCAGGAGCCATTCATTACTCATTTTTTTTCAGGCCAAAAGGTAAAGGCTAATTAATACCTCTGACAATATTGTGGTAGGAATGTGAAATCACAGAACTCTAGCTTCCTTTGATCCCCCCTGTGCCTTAAAACAAAGTTTCTTGTGGTGCCCAGCCTCACATATTAGTGCAGGGGAGGGAACCAGGTCATCCTCTAGGGTAAAAATCCACTCACCTTGCATCTTTCCATTGCCTCTCACAAAAGGACAGCACAAGTGACCATTCTGAGGCCAGCCTTCCTCACTTCTCTTGTCCCCAGTGCCCTAGCCAAAGGGTGACCCTGTACCTCTAGTGTATGCCGGGTACTGAGTACAGCATTAGCAGCTGGCCTGACCCCGGCCCTTGTGCTGAATGTCAGTCTGATTTCTCCAGGCATAAAGCTGATGGAATCATCCTGACCTCAACACTTACATTCAACTTCAGCTTTGCCCAGGGTTAAATGTAACTATTCAAGTGGGCATTTCTCACAAAAACTAGCTAGTGTGAAGGTCCAAATTTCCATTAAAAAAGGTACACTTTGAAGCTTGGAGTTTTCGGTAGAACACATCCATTTTGACTAAACTATACTTGCTTTTTACTGAGTAAATAGCTAAGTGAAAATGTCAGCTTCTAGAAGGTCAGATTGTTCTCGTTTAGCCCTGGGCTCTTAATTTATGTGGGGGCCATGTAATCAGGGACACATGTGATAAGTGACAGATGTGGGTGAAAAGCTTAGGAAAGCCACATTCTAAAAGTAGCCAAGGCTGCTGTGTTACTCACCTGCCTCCATGGAGTCACAGCATTCCATGGACAGGAGCCAGGTGGGAGAACATCCCCAAGGAGAGGTGGCTTCGTGCCCAGCACCATGAGGATGTAGCTTTATTTCCTCTGCAGTTTCTGTGAGAGACAAAACCATAGATTAAATTGCAGAGTCACAATGGGGATCCTAAGGAGTTTTAATATAGAAATTCCAGGGTTTAACTTAATCTTTGAGCTAATTGGTATAGTCCCTGAAATGAGGATCTAGCAAAAGTCATACCAGGGCTCAGAGGGTCAATGTCTAAGTATGTTTGGAACCAATTTAAAGCTTGAAACAAAATGACCAGGAACACTTGGCAATGCCTCATTAAAATAAGACACAAAGACTCCCTAAGGCGTCGGATGGGTGGGTGCACATGGATGTCCACTCTGCTGTCTGCTTCCTTTACAACTCATAGGAGGCTATAGAGGGCTAAGACAGGTGTGTGCATGTGTGTGGGGACGTGTCCTACTAGCTTCCTTTGTCTTAGCCCACCTTGGGCGTATATGGGCTAGAGCCATCTGGTAAATCTTATCCAGCCTTGATGATGAAGTTACACTTGAAGCATGGTCAAAGCAAACTCAACACGATCTTCATCCAATGACATCTGAATGAGTGAAGCACCTCTTATGGACCACATTCCTGAAAATATGACCAGTACCAAATAGAAAGCCAGTGTTTAACAGGAAAATAAGTGAGGGTGCAGGTGGATAGTAAAAGGGAAAGGTTTATCTTACCTAGCTAATATTAAGTCTGATGACCAGAAATACCTGCAAGCTGTGTGAAAATAGATTCTCAGGAGGTGGTTAGGTTTGGTTGCTGCTAGAAGGGACCACTGAAACATGTAAACTCTGTTTACATGAAATAGAAATATAATAATATTCACTAAATGACTTAACTAGCCCTAACCAAACAAATCTCATTGACCCAACTAGACAGGGAACTGCTTGAAAGCAATAAAACATTTTTAAAAACATATGTAATCCAGAATTCACATATCTGAATAATTACAATGGCCATGCCTTCTCTTCTAATCTTCTGGAATGAAGGTCAGCTTCACTACTCTAGAACTTTTGGCCAACTAGTGGTTTTCTTGACCAGAACTGGCCACAGCTTCTGGCTATTGTGTCTTATGAACACATATCCTGTACATGTAAAGCATTGCCATTATTATCCTTGCAGCTTTTGTTTATCTTCCCAAAAGAAACAATGAGCTGTAGCAGATTGAGTGATGGTTTCAGGGCTGTGGTGAAGGTAAAAGCCACTGCAGGTGGAGCAGCTTAATGGGGTATTAATTGGGAAGCAGGTGAAGGCAAATAGGTAGCACAGCAGGTATACAAATAGGCTCGTGGGAGGAAAGGCATTGAATTTTATGCTCTTTAACTAAAAATAAAGACCTGATATTTAGCTTATCTGCACTGAAATCCACACTGAGGGCCGTGACAACCACCGACATCATCAATGATTCATTATTATCTCAGCATCATCCGGGCCACTTAATAGGATTGTCAGCCTCTTCGTTCTTCATTGTTTCAGTGGTTTCTTTGGCTTTAGAACGCATGCTTTTCCTTCTCTGTATGTGTATCAGAAGCCAAAACAATTTTTGAAAGCTGTGCCATACTAGTGACATTCGGACCATTGCCTCCTCTCTCCTCTCTTCTCCAGCTAGAGGAACATAGCAAATGTACAACGTAATGATGAGTAAAGAACCTACTGAGAACATGTACATTCAAGCAAATGTCCCTCTTCCAAGTAGTCACTTTGAAAAGTGAAACACTTATTCCAGATCTGTCTTTGGCTCAAAGTGATTATTTTTGGAACTGATTCATCATTACCTTAGATGAAAAAAAAATCTTTACAGATATTTACCAGTTATTTTCTACTTTTAAGCATTGCCCAACATCTCTCACTTTATTCTACACTCTTTGTGATAAATTACATTCAGCTTTTGAAAACTTATCCCCAATATCACTCTGTGTTTCTCTTCCAGTTCTCTCTGTAGCAGTATGTTGGTGGAAAGTGAGGGAGAATTTGGATTCTTACTTGTTTGGCTGGCCCACATTTGTTATTTCCTCTGGGGAGAAGCAACACTGGTTTTGAAGACGCGTTTAGTCTTTTACATGGCAGTAGCTAAATATCAGAGGAGCTTGTACAGGCTAAATATTAGTAGAGCTACACTTTGTACTCCGTGAAATGAATTAGGTTTGTATTATCATGCAGATCTTTTCCTGTAGTTGAAACGCTCATTAATTTTACTGCTAATGAGATGTTAGCAGTTAAATACCTTTAATTAATGAAAATCAGACAAAAGCAAGGGTTATTTTCTGTCTTTATAAAAATAGGGAAAATATTTGTACATCTTGTTGTACATCTTTCCTGTAAAAGAACCACAAGTCTAAGCTAGTTTTCTGGTCCAGAGAAAGTCATTGATAGATTTTAGCTTTAGAAAATAAAAGGAGTGGGCATATTTGGATGTTATAAATATTATCTGAGATTGGAAAAAAAAAGATACTCATAACTGAGAGCCAGTCCTACATGTAATAGCAAATTTCATGGTTGAAGATGCAACAGGATTGAGTACAATTAATAGTTCTGTAGCCGTCATTGAGTTCTGGGGTAGGCCCCGAGCACATAATTAGATTATTAAAAATGGCCTGTCTTAGGCCCACTATTACTAAATTGAAATCCAATTATGCTTTTATGATTTTGCTGAAAAATATTTAGCTGTTTTGCTTGAGTCCTCCTAGAAGATCATTTCCTCCTGCATCAGCATTTCCACAGGTCGCAATACATTTTCCAAACAAATCTGACCTCACTCATCTCAGAATCAATCTTACATTAGATAAAATAGATTTTAATGAGTTTTTATGTCTAATATCATAATCATGCCTCTCTATACTTGAGGAATTAAAAGATAGGAATCTTTGCAGAAAATCTTTTTAATGGGAGGCATGCATATTTTAGAAATAACTAAATTGCACCATCCTGATACTTGGGAAGGCATCATGCTCAAATATGTGCCCGAGTGTGCTACAAGACAAAGTTGGTACGGTTTGCAATAATTGGCATTGGAATGGTAATAAAGCAGTTGTTTGCAAAGAGATGGGCTCAGAAATTTCATGCACTCCTGCAGTGTGGATTTAAATGCTAAGTTAAATATTTATGAACCTGAGATTTTTATAATTGATCATTGTATGATTTATACACTGTAATTATAATTAGGTTGAAAGAGATTTTAAAAAGCCAGTTTCCTGTAGCCAAGGCCATTAAATAATGCTAAGCTGCCAAAACAAAAATTAGGTGGGAACCCAGCCACCAAGTTCTAAGCGCCTGTCCCTACATCTGGCACACAAGTGGGGCACAGCCTGTTGCCAGGCACCTCACCTGAATGAAGCACTGCTTCCGGCACCACCTGTAATCATCTTTCATGCCTTTGTTTCAAACCTAGTTGCACATAAACAAATAGAAAACTTCAGGGATCCAATGTATAACAAAAGGAAAAGGTGGAGGAGGTTGAAAAGGTTAATTAAAAATGTAATGATCCCATTTGCTGAGACAGCACTATTAATCATAGTGCAGCAGCAAGCATGTGACTTGCACACCACTTATAGGAGGCATCTAATTTTTTGAAGGTATAGAAGGTGGGAGGGGTAGGGGATGCAATCACGTGACAGTGTGTGCATTAAGGCAATGGAAGTGTAATGGATGGGGGTACTCGTTGACTGTGGTTAATGGTGGGAACTGTCTTCACCAGACAGAAGAATTATCTCCAAATTCAGAGGTACTCAAAATAATTCCATCGCTGTCAGCCCTAGAGGAAACTTGGATATGGCTGGAGGCTTAATGTAGTTGTGTAAGGTATGAAAAAATACATAAAACAGAACTAGGAGGAAATTCATCATTGTGTAACACAATAGGTCTGAAACAGTGTGTGAATGACAAAATGTGCTCCAAACAGCCAACACACGCATTTTAAATGTAATTTTTAGCGCCCCAGCTGGAAAAGGCCAAGCTCTCGAAGGATCGATTACAAGGGTCATAACCTGGATGATCAGATTTGCCATCTGATCCACGTGGATATCAGATCACACTGTCAACAGGAGCTTCCAGAAAAGCTTGCCTACCCCTGGGAAGATCTTGGCGCCCTTTGCTCATTTTTTATTTGCTAGGATAATACATTAGAGAGAGCCTATTAGAAGAAGAACAGTAGTTATGTTAACATGGTAATTAATCAAGTCAGAAAGAGGGAACAAGTTGTGAATTCAATTCTGCAACCCTAAAAGAAAGGCACAAAGATACCCGGAAATTGGCAAGCCTTTGTAACAACATACTCGCATTATATCTTGTGGACTTTCTGCTTAATACATCACATCTCCTGCAGATTTTAATATATTTCCTGCTTGATTCCACCTCATAATCTGTAGAAATGGGTTTCTAGTTGCTTGCTTTTGTGTTTCATCCTGAATCATTTCAACTGGTTCCCTGGCACTGGCGTTTGCTAATAATGGTGGCATTTCTAAGTGTAAATAACGAGGGGCTGCTGGCCACAGCGATGGCCTCTTTGATTTGGGACAGTGTGAGGATTGTATTTGGGATGAAGGAAGTCCCTTGCTCCAGAGGAATTTAGAATATGAAAGCTTCTCCTACTGCATAATTTATCCCTGACATCTCCACATCTTGCTGTGTTGAAGGGACCTTTACATTTGCTCTGCCTGCAGGTCAGGATTGAAATAACTGGTCCATGTACCCTGTGGAGCAGCACACAGCTGAGAAGCCAGCGCCTTTGAGTGCATAGAACCTCTGGCTCAAATTTTATTCTGTCTCTGATCATAATTTCATCCTAAATATTTGAAATTGTAATCAGAAAAGGCAAATTATATTATAGCCATCAAACCAAGGAATTGTAAAGTGTGAAGGAACCTTAGCTATCTCATCTCATGAATGGGGAAACTGAGACCCACAAAGAAAAGCTGGCATAAAAAGACATGCAGATGATTGGACCATATTTAAAACTCAAATCTCTGGATTCCAAATCTATTGCTCCTTTGTATTCCACGTTTTGGAATCTGCCCCTCCATTCCTGATGAATTTTATCCCTCTCACACCACAAAAAACAAGGAAGATGCCATCCCAGCCAGAGAGGCTTAGAAGGCTGCTGGAAAACACAATCTGTAACCTGAAAAGTAATGACATGGTTGGGTCGAACTTTGAAATGGAAAACTGTTTAAATGGCATTCTCTGTAATATAGTGTGAGCCCACACTGGAGAGGAACACATTAACTGAGTGCAACCCACTCGCATACGCCCTGCCCCCCTCAAAAAAGATTTCTAGTAAACAGCCTTCATTCTGAGAACACTTCCCATTCAGACAGCATCCCAGACATTCTACCAAGTTAAAGAATGAATAACAGCAGATGGAGAGAGAGATTAGAGTTGGAGGGGAGAGGGAAGCAGTATCATAATGCTGAGCTCTAAAATGAGCTGTGGAGACGATGGCACTGAAAGTTACGGGGAAGCTGTTCGAAAACTACCCACGCAGGCGACAAAGCCTTGTGCCCAGATCATAAAGCACAGGCCAGCTATTGGCCCTCTTGCGAGTGTGAGCCCATGGAGACTGTGTGTGACTCTGCTGGGGTAAATAGAGTTTCTCTTTCCTCTCTTCCCTCTACCCTGCTGTCATTAAAGTAGCAATTCTGTGTGGTAGGGCATCTATTTCATAGACATGAGATCAGACAGAAACGCCACTCTCATGTATATGTCTTGTGTTTGCAGGAATGTTTATTTTGAACTTCATTGTTGCAGTATACGCAGCGGTAGGGCCCAAGGAAAAACTGCACGTGGGTTTTTGAGGGACCAAGAGAAGAGAGGGAGGGGCTAAGAGTTATTTTCTATGTTCTCTGTACAATCGTCCATGTGAGACCTTTTAAACAAGGTTTTAATGAGGTTTACATGAACTACTTTTTTCTAATGTTTTAAAAGAACATTTACAAACACACATCAAAGTAGAAAATATTTTTTAGTTAACACATCTCCAGCACTGAGATTCTGCCATTAACACTTGAATGTACAGTAGTTGGTTTGTTTTATTATTATTTTTTGCCATGCTAGGGATTGAGCCTAGAGCCTTGCATATGCTAGGCAAGCACTCTGCCACTGAGCTATGTCCCCAGCCCTGAAAGTTGTCGCTTTCTGAGCATCAATCTACCCATCCCTCTGATCTTAAAAGGCGGGTATCCCACCTGCCCACCTCCCTTAAAGGTTCCAGCGTCCGTATCATTAGCCAGTGTTCAATATTTGTCTGGTTCCTTTGAGGTAATGTTTGCATGTGTGCAAAACTTAAGTGCACCATTCTCACGCCCCCCTCAAAATAACAGAACAAGAGCCAGGCAGACATTTGCCAGTGCCCAGTGAGTCCCCTCTCACTCCTTCCCAGCCAATTTCTACTCCCATTCTCTAGGAGCAACAACTCTTGATTTTATTTCAGCATAAATTAGTTTTGCCTGTTCTAGAACTTCATGTATAATAATACCTTGTGCATTTTTTCCATAAGCTTTTTAGTTTTTCCGCTCAGCATACTGTATGTGTGATCCATCCATGCTTTGTGCATATCCATTGTTGCTCCATTCTCATTTCTGAGTAGTATTCCATTGTATGGATGGACCACAGTTTCTTAAGCTATTTTCCTATTCATGGATTCATGAGTTGTTATCAATATACTTTTAAGGAAGTCTTACACAAGGTCTTTTTGTGGATATAGGAGCTCAGCACATTTCACAACACTTTTTGTGTTGCTCACCTTTGATTTTAACCACTGTGCTTGGCAGGTAGTGCATCTGATTGTGCTTTTGTTCAATATTTTCACCCATAATTAATCATGTTGAACAGTTTTAATGTGCTTATTGGATATATATGTGTCCATATATATATATACATGTATATGAATATATATTCAATAAATATTTTAGCTTTTATTTCAGTACTCGGAATTGAACCCAGGACCTTGCACATGCTAGACAAGTGCACTGTCACTAAGCTACAACTCCAGCCCCACCTTTTTTGTTTTGAGACTATATCATACATATTTGATGTGAACATATTTCTAAGTTCTATTTTCTGGTCCATTGTTCTATTGTTCAGTTTATACTTTTAAAATTAATTTTATTGGTATACTATATATATATATATTTTAATGATCACATCATAGGGAATTTGTACCTGTACATAATATATCTTGATTCTTTTTCCCTGCCCCTCCCTTCAACCACGCATATGTATATGTTTTATCACACTCTTGATAACTAGATTTATAGTAAATCTTGAAGTCAGTGTAAGTCCTTCAACTTTGTTGTTCTTGTTCAAATTGCTTTGGCTCTTCTGTATCCTTTGCATTTTCATATAAATTTTAGAGTCTACTTGGCAATTCTAAAATATTAGGATTTGGACATAATTTGCATCTTAATTATATTGAGTCTTCTGATCCATGGACATGGTATACATTTCCATTTATTTGATATTTAGTTTTTATCAGCAATGCTTTTTAGTTTTCAGTGTAGAAGTCTTGCATATATTTTGTTAAATTAATTCTTCAGTGTTTTTTATTTTTTATTATTTGGTTCTATTTTTAGTGGAATTACATTTTAAACTTTACTAATTTTTTTTGCAGCTAACATATAAAATTGATGAATATGTTAATTAGCTTGGTTTAGTCATTCCACAGTGTCAAATATATAGCTCAGAACATCACATTACACCTCATAAATAATGCAAATTTTAAATTAAAAATAACATTAAAAATGAAACTTCTAAACTCAAAAACAACAGCTTTTTTATATTAACTTTGTCTCCTTTGACTTTACCAAATTCATACTGTTTTCTTTGTGTTGTTTTATTAGAAAGTCTGGGACAATATTGACTGTAAATGTTAAAGTTGGGCAGATTTTGTTCCTAACTTTATGGGGAGACTTTGGCAATAGTCATACCTTTTGGTCAGTAGTTTTTTTTACAACATACTTTTTATCAGACTGAAAAGATTCTTTTCTATTTTTTATTTGTTGAATATATTTTATGATGAATGGGTGTTGAAATTTGATTGCTTTTTCTTTGTCTACTGAAATAATCATATGGTTTTCCTCTTATATTCTATTAATGCAATGAATTGCATTGATTTTTAAATATTAAAACAATCTTGCATTCTTGGGACAAGCACAGTCATGATGTATTATCCTCAATACAGTATATTGGTAAATACAGTTTAGTAAAACTTGGAGAATTTTGCATTCATGTTTGTAAGAAATATTAGCCTATTATTTACTTCTTTATTGTTGTTGGGCTCTTACATTTGGATAGTGCTGGTCTCATGTCAAATGGAGAAGATCATGAAAATATTTTGTGTGAATAAGGGTCCAAAAAAAGGGGAGAATCACACAGTGACCTGTGAGATGGAAATGGATTGATCATTTTTGCCCCTCTGAAAGTGCCAGGTTGCAGATTCTGGAATTTGTCACAGACACTGAAGTAATGGTAAGGAGATTGTGCTCTGGTGGGGCTTGGATATTGATAAAAACAGAAAATGAAGTAAAATCACACCCACTCCTGAATGAAGTTAAATTTGAGCAGTTGGTTTAGACGTACATCGTTTAATGTTTCTACTTTGTACAGAGCTTTCCCTTTAAAATATTGCTTTTATTTTGATACCATTAAGAAGAAAAAGTGAGTAGTTTACACAGCTTTCATGCCTTTAAACAGGTAGCAGACATTTATTACAAAAAAACATATCAGCCAGGCCAAAATTTTCCCCCTCACTGGGGATTGAACCCAGAGGCTTTTTCTCTAAGCTACAGCTCCTGTCCTTTTAATTTTTGTATTTGAGGCAGGGTCTTGCTAAATTTCCCAGGCTGGCCTAGCGTTTGTTATCCTCCTGCCTCTGTCTCATGAGTAGCTAGGATCATAGTCATGCACTGACACACGCCGTCAAAGCCAATTTTTAAAGCTCATGTATTATTATATGGATTACTTCCAGAGAAAAAGAAATTTCCTGGATATCATGTGTCAACTTTTATTATTTGTTTTACAATGTTACTTGAAATTTATAAACATAAAAAGCTTTTATTCTTTATTTTTACATAACTATAAAAGCAAGTCACAGAAGTTAGGTACAGACAAAACTTTGAAGACATGTAATGCTAGCTAATAACATTAATCTAGTGTAAGGGAGGATATTGTTTTTGCTGAAACTAAATTTATGCTTTGGATCTGATTGTGGCACTTGGCATCAGCATGATCCCTTTGCCTCTGGCAGGCCTGGGTTACATGGTGCCAGGCAAGGACTTCGTTCTTCTGCCATTTTCTCCACTTGAACTTCATGAACTGTTTTCCATATATCACTGGCTGCATCACTTAGTGTCAGTCCACCTCTGTGCTCTGTTCTTTTCCCTTTAGCTAAAGATTATAAAGTACCATTTATTGGATTCCAATGTAGATATAAATGCAGTCAGCAAAATCATGTACACGACAGTATCCAGCCTTAAAGACCTAAACTAGATGACATGTAGTTTTATTAATTTCTTCCAGATTACCATAAAAGTACAAAGTTTAGAAACCTAGAGAATGGTATACCTTCAAGAATATACTGTAAATCAGTATCCTTGGGCACAGTCTCCAGCATTAGAAATCTCAAAAGAGGAGGTGGCTGGAAGGGTCACCGATGCCTGAAGGCCTGATATCCATGCCAGGGCACACGATGGCAGTTTCCCACCTTGAGTCCTTATTGGAGGCCGATCAGACCTCTGGCCACCTGACCAAGGTTATGGTGAAAGGATGACAAAAGACAAGATCTTTACTGTGTGAAGGGGGTCCAGGATGGTTGAAGCTCTTATCAGGCTAAGACACTGACTCCTGGCGCTGGCCACTATTTATTAAGCACACAATTCCTTGAAGGGGTGAGGGCCTTGCAGGAAACAGTGGAGTGGAGAGCACTGATGCGAGCAGGGTCCTAGAAACAAGGGCACATGACATTCTAGCAGGAACAGCTCATTGATTAATGGGAAATTGGTTTTTTCCCATAGATTAATTCTTGTTTCTGTAGAAGTTTTGTATATGAGTCATGCTGCCCTTAGCTGCACGATTGTCTTGCCATCCAAGACTTCACACATCATGGATCATTGAGACCTGTGCTGTGACCAGTGGTGTGGGGAGTTGTACGGTTCCCACACACTAACTGCTGGCTCTTCAGGCAAGCCACTGTGGGCTCACAGGCAGACTCAGACTTTTAGTATGAAAAGCCAGTGTATGAATTTGCAGCTCACGCAGGGTGGTCTCCATCAAGTCCTAGGACCTGCGGGTATAGCAGAGAGAAGGAGCAGGCTTGGGAAGCACAGTGGAGAGGCTGCAGCAGGGGTGCTCAGAAAGCCAGCAGAGCTGCTGTGCCACTGCTTCTCTCCCCAGCTGCTCACCCAAGAAGGCGGTTATCTCCCTCACTGCCTTGTGTGTTCATTGTGTTGGACTCAGATGTCACAGGCAGACCCACAGCTGAACCTTGGGCACAGTGAATCACGGCTTGTGGTGCCAGGGCACAATGTTATTTCAGTTTTGTGGGTTTTCTTGAAGCAAGGGACATCTTCAGTAGGAAAAGCTCTCCTTGAAATGTTAGACTGACTTTGTGTGCCCTTCATATTCTATTTTTTTTAATTGAAAATTTAATAACATTCCACATGTGATCTGCCCTCTTCACAAAATTTTAAACCCACAATACAGCATTGACAACTACAGATACGATGTTGTACAACAGATCAATAGAACTTATTCAGCTTGGCATGGCTGCAGCTTTATTCTCTTTGAAAAGCAACTGCCCATCTCCTTGCCCTTATCTAGCAAGCATCATCTACTCTCTGACCCTATGAGTTTGAGTATTTTAGATTTCTCATAGTGCAATCATGCAGTATTTATTCTTCTGTGACTGGCTTCTTTCACTTAGCCAAGTGTCCTCAGGATTTATCTATGTTGTCGAGGATTGTAGGAGTTCCATCATTTTCAAGGCAGAGTAATATTCCACATACCCTTTAGATGTGCAATAAATCTACTGCTTTTTTAGCCCCACCCAGTCCAGATGGGCCTTCCCCCTCTTGCCAATTCTCTGTCCTCCTGTAATTTCCCAAATGCCCTCGTCAACTGGAGTGCATAAATAGAAGGAAAAGAAGCCATGGAATCTACAGAGGGGCTGAGGCCTGAACAGGAACTTTCTGGGAGTTGCAGTCCCACAGTTGCCTGGTGCTTGTCTGCTGCCTCCCTGCCCTCACTGGTATGCCTGCTATCTGTCTTTCAGGGCCACTTTGTCAGTTGGCTCTAGAAGGTTTTCTTATCACCCCCTTCTCCTTGCAGAAAGACCGTTAGATGGGGAGCTTAATTCACTTCGTCCATTAATTTGTATCTTTGCCCACTAGATGCAGGCCTAGCCAGGATGCCCAGGCACTCAGGGGACTCGCTTCCTCCTGCTGTTGTCCAGCATAGGGCAGTCCTGCAGTGGACAGCACCGCTTCCTCTGGTGACATGAGAAGGCAGCGTATGTTTTGTAAGATCCTAAAGCCCTTGGTTTATCAGCCATTGAAATTCTGTCCAAAATCTTCACCGAATTTTCCTAATCAAAAACTTTAGTGGTGGTAGAGCTACCATGTTGTATGTGGTGAATTAAGTTGTAATTGAGGTTTACAAATTTTTATGTGATTTTTTTTTTCTAGTTTTCTTCCAATGGGCTGTGAGCTTAAACTTAAATTGTTCTTAAATTGTAGTTGCTTCTTTCTGTTTAGAGAGGCTGGCATAATATTTTGTCTTCTGGGCTCAAATAACCATGTAATTACTCTGTAATCATATAGTAATTAGCATGTACTATATGCATTTATTACATAATTATATTCCTGGAGGATTGCATGGCAATTATACTTGCATTCAGCATATCATTTTATATACTGTATCATGAACAAGTATATAATTTGTTGCTGTTTTCTTTGATCCTAATTTCAGTTTACCGAGCAGAAGCTGGAAACATTCTCTGGTTGCCTGTTTGCTGGAGCTGGGCAGGTGCCTGAGTTCCTTTGGCCTCACTCCATTGCGCCTGCTTATACATCTAGGGGATATAGCAACTTGTGTGCTGCCGTGGACTCCCTGAGTTTGCATCCCAGAACGTTCTCCTTGTTAAAGTCATTAAGTTATTAGCTTTAGAATTCCTCAGGTTCTAGGGATGCTTGTATGGCCAGGTGAAGGGCAAGATCCCGGTAAAGAGAGTAGGTCTGAGCATGGTTGTCACGCCTGTCTGTCTCTGCTTCGCAGTGGAGCACATTCCCAAAGGGAACAACTGCCTGGATGCAGCTAAGGCCTGCAACCTCGATGACACCTGCAAGAAGTACAGGTCTGCGTACATCACCCCATGTACCACCAGCGTGTCCAACGATGTCTGCAACCGCCGCAAGTGCCACAAGGCCCTCCGCCAGTTCTTCGACAAGGTCCCAGCCAAGCATAGCTACGGAATGCTGTTCTGCTCCTGCCGGGATATTGCCTGCACAGAGCGGCGGCGACAGACCATCGTGCCTGTGTGCTCCTATGAAGAGCGGGAGAAGCCTAACTGCTTGAATTTGCAGGACTCCTGCAAGACGAATTACATCTGCAGGTAAGTGCTACAGCCACTGATGAATGTGGTTCATGGGTTATTGCTGGTGGTGGGGTAGCAGGCATTCCAGCTACCAGGAACTGGTTTTCTGCTTTGCTCCCCAGGGCAGAAAGTGAGGCAAAGGCTGTTCCTATGAATGGATTGGTCAGAACCAGACCTAAAATGTGGCTCCTCTCAGCTGGTTAGGCTTTGACCCTGGAGTCTTAGTTACTTTTCTCATTGCTGAGACAAAATACCCAACACCCAAAGTTAAAGGAGGAAACGTTTATTTGGCTCACAGTTTGTAGAGGTTTCAGTCCATAATTGGCTGGTTCCAAGGCAGGGTGGCATTGCAGAGGAGAAACAGTTCATGACAGGCAAAAGGTAGCAAAGCAAGCAAGGGAAATCCACAGCTCTTTCTGTATCTTATATTTTATCCAGGCTACTTAGGGCAGGTAGCACTGGCACCCTTAATCCTAGCGCCCTTGATCCTAGCATTGCACCATATCAGTTCCAGAGTCACACACTCTAGATTCATGCACCCCTGAAAAAGCCCCACCTATGACTGAATGAGGCTTTTGGGGGATGTCTGTAGACACAAGCCCTAATACCTGGGGACTTTCTGTTTTTAACAGGGGGCTGCTTGCAGAGGTGCTGGGATCGGGATAACACCACTGCATGCCTTAAGCACATCTCAGGTGAGGGCATCAGGTGGGGTGAGGTGAGGTGAGCTTGCAGGCAGATGCCCGGTCTCCAAGTCTGGAAGACAAGCCAGGGGTTGAGTGTGTCAGGAGAGGAGCTAGGTAGAGATTTGGAGGTTCTTAATCTTGGGCAGAAAAGTGGAAGAGATTAGCTTGAAGGAGAGAGCTGTGTCCACCTGGGGAAGTCAGCTCTGAGGACACCTGGGCCTGCTCCAGGTCTGTCTGTGGCTATGAAGATTGGGTACCGGTGCCTTCCCCTCACCTCTTCTTCCACCCTGCACCCTCTGTCAGAAATCCTGCTGAGCCTCAGAGTTGTTGAAAACCTTCACTTTCTTTTCCTTTTTGGTCATTTGTTAATATATTTTAATGTTTGAAACAATCTGTGGAACATATTCTCTGTTAAAATAAAAAAGCAGTATAGAATTGGGTAGCGTGAAAAAACCATGCCTTCTTTCTATTCCCCCTCATCCCCAGCCCTTCAGTGACCATTGTTGCCAATTTAAAATATGTTCTCCCAGAACTGGGGGTTGAATTCAGTTGCTAATGAAAGCAAGTAGATTTTGATGATCACAAATTGAGTCTTTGCAGACTCAGGCTAGGCTTGTGCCTTGTGCAGAAGAGCAGGCAGCATCCTGGGCTAGAGATTCAGACAGCCATCATATTGGACACCACATGCATGCTGTCCCCGGGGTAGGATCCAGGAGCCTTCAGTGAACCCCATCTCTGACAAAATCCTTTGCACGTAGTAAGTGTTAAGCAAGGGGACAAGTAGGTGATCATGTAATGAGGTGATTATTTTCCTGTACAGTTCTCATTTGGAATGAGCCGAAAACAAGCAAAAGTGATATGTTGAAGATTCTAGTTAGCTGAGCTTCTGATCCATTTGTTTTATTCTGATAGAATGTCATCCATTCTTTCTGTCTCTTTTTTTTTTTCTTTCTCAGTATCAGGGATCGAACTCAGGACCTTGCACTTGTGAGGCAGGCATGGTGCCACTGAGCTAAATCCCTGGCCCAGTTTCTCTTTTTTAATAAATTTTTTACTTTATGAAAAAATAAAACAAAATTTCCTAACAAAATAATAAGACAATAAAAATATTTATTACACTGTATCACTGTCTTCAAAGTAGTTAGAGTACAAGACATAGACAAAAAAGATTCTCTCACAAAGAAGAAACAAATAATAGCACAAAACTTTCTTTTTAATGAGCTAATAAACTCTAATAGCAACAAAGGAAAAGTGAAAATCCTCATTATCTATATAACCCTCTCACACTGAAGATTTTCTGGGAATGATGTTCATCTACTTTTTTTTTTAAGTTGGAAGTGAGTGATCTGCTCTATGAGATAGGATTTGTAACCAGGCATCAGGCGGATGGTTCACATGTTGGGAGGAGTCAGGTGTTTATAAAGTGCACCTTCCTTACTTCCAGTCCTGGCCCCCAATTTCCAAGGACCAGGCTGTGGGCTAGGGGCAGGGATGGGGTTGCTGGTCAGGTCCTGAGGACCAGGCAGGGTCTCAGAAAGCCAGGAACCTGGGAATCCAGTCAGCCCGGGTATCAAGCCCCCTGCTGAAGGTAAATGCAGCAGAGAAACTGGACAGGGAGATCCTGTGGGAGCTTGGCCCAGGGTGAGGGATCAGGGCGATCAGGGAACTCTAAAAATGTCTTCTCTGAAACCCAGATTCTTGGGCCCTTTTACCCATTAAGCAGAAAGGGTCCCCCTTCCATGAACAAGACTGAGTTTTCAGGGTCTATACTTGGTTAAAGCCAGGCAGTTTCTCCCTAAGATGTTGTCTTGTCCTCTGGGGGACTGGGGGGGGGGTCCAAGCCAAGGCTTTTGGACCTGTGTGGAAAAAGGAAGCTGTGTGGGGCTGAGATGGAGCAGTAGATAGGCCTTTGTCTGTTAAGCAAAGGCTAGGAGGTAGGCGAGGTGGTGGAACAGTGTCTTCTCACAGCTTATCTTATGCATGAGGGCCAGGGAAGGTCTGTGAGCCTCCTACACAGGCCAAAGCGCATCCTGGAGGTGAATTTCCATCCCCCAGTCTGTTCTGCTGAGAAAATCCTTGGAGTGTTAGTGTAAGTTCAGTAAATCCGATTGCTTTCCTACTAATCAATAGTGAAAACAGCCAAGATTCAGGGAACGTAGAGGGCTCCAGAGGTGGTAGTCGGAGGAACCTGTAAATAGCAGGATAATTTGGCCGTGTCTGGGGCTCAGGTTAATCTGGAAGAAGAACAGGTTCTAGAATAGTGACGCCCCTGGTAGCAAGGAATAAACTCAGGGAAAGGGGCAGAAAGACACAGCGGATGCAGGGCAGCCCTTGCCTGGTGGAGTAACTGATCCACCTCGTCATGCCAAGGTTGGGATGGAATGTGCAGTGGCGTGCAGGCTCCCTGGACTGGGTTTCATCTGGAGACAGTGTTTATAGTCCTGCCACACTTCCAGCTCTGGGTAGAGCTCAGAGGCTATTTGAGAGTCCAGAGCTGGGCTACCCCAGGGCCTTTACCAAGTGAAATTTGTCTCAGTGTGATTGATGGACTTTATACCCTGTCTTGAGTCTTTCCTGAGAAGGTGAATCAGGGACTTCCCGGGTGTTACCTGTTGTTAAGTTATTTAGCCCATAATTCCTTCCCAGAGCCTGGACTTATTACTCATGATTACTCACTCCTCCCTGTCCAGTGTGGTAAATGTAATTTTAGCTGCTAGGTTGGCTAGCAGTGTTCTCTTTCGTCTGATTTTATTAATCTCATCTTTAATTTTATGCCCTTTATTCCATCCCTTCTCAATCTATCTTGGGAAGGCTGTTGTACAACTTCTCAGGGCAGCAGCTGTTACTGGCTGGAGCCTGGGTCTGGAGGGTTCCTAGGTACAGACCCTCTAGCCCGGCACAGTCACTGCCTGCCCTGATGATGACTTAAGGCCTCCTTTGAATTCTCCAAAGGAATGGATGCCAGAAGAGAAAATTGCTTCCTGAACACCGCCTTCTTTGAAAGCTCCCACTTTCAAATGCGCTGTTTCCATCTTCACATCAGCGCCTATGAAAGAGCTGCTCAAGCTCATTAAAACTTCCCTGAATGAAATGTTTTCCTACTCATCGCCTTCAGGTTTCCTTCCTCAGGGTCCCCCGGTACCGCCACACAGAACCTGTGCTTTTCTGCCTTGTGCCTTCAAACAGATGCGAAGCAACCAGAGCTTTCCCTTTTGACTTTGTTTTCTTTTTCCCTTTTCCCTTTTAGGGAAGCTGACAGGTTCTTTTCCTCTTGGGGTGGTTGGGAAAGGAGAGTCCTTGCCTGCTCAGGCCTCCAAGCTTGTCTACAGCAAAGCAAGCACGGAGGTGTTATTAGAAGGCTGTGATGAAATTTAAAAGCTTCACGTTCCTACCCTGGAGCACAGGGTCTCCCCTGCCAGTTTTCTTCTGGTTGCCTTTCTTACTGCCTGGAGAGATGTCACCACTGAGTTTGACCAAAAGGAAGCATCTCTCTTTATTCCTGATACAAATTGTTCTATATACATAATGTAAATTTATACCTAACCTCTTTTCTCCCAAACTCTCACCAGAGCACTGACTCAGGATGCCATAAATTTATTCCTATCTCTTCTGTTTTTTCTAATTAACCACATAGGTGCCCTGGTATTCTTCATGGCCCTCCTGCTTTCATGTGAGAATCACAGAGGTATGCTCCAGTCTGGAAGCAGAATGGGAGTCTAGGGCTACTGAGCATCCCACGTAGGTGCCTGTGGCTTTAGCTGCTTCCATACACTGTCCCTGTTGAGAAGAGCCCAGTGTACACTTGATGGTTTGGCAGCAGTGGCTGTCTTGGTTGTTTTGCACATGCAGCAAAGGCACTGTGTCCTCGGGCAGCAGAGTCACAGTCCTTATTGCAAACTCATGTTTACAGCCATTGTTGCCCAGAGCATGACAGTGTGCTCTCAAAGGGTTGGGTCCCAAGAGGTTCCACTGAGGGTCATCATGCACCTTGGACAGTAGTGCAGGCTTTCCCTCTCCAGCCCTCTGCTCCTAGGGGAAGTTTTGTTTTGCATTTGCATTCAACAGTGCTAGAATATCTCATTCTTTCTAGAAAAGTTCTGATAACGCTGAATGTCAGAAAGGAAGGGATCAAAAACTCTTTATGTTCTTTGTCGCCAAGACTTTCATAGCCTACTAGAGATATATCTCCTCCTCTAAGTGCCCAGCTCTGCATCCCCATAATTTCCAAAAGTGATGATGACTTTGATTAAGTCACCAGGTATATATATTGTTCTTCCTTTTCCCAGGGAATCAGGAGCCTGTAATTAGGGGAATTTTAGCAGAAGGAGGAAGCATCTCCTCAAGAAGAGAATGAGCAGTTTCTCAACCTCTGCCCCAAATTAACATCACATTTGCACCCTGGGATGACCCTGTTATACAGAAAGGAAATGTATTGTTGTTAATTTAACTGGGGCCCTTAGGGAAACAAGTCACAAAACAATGCAGCTCATTTCTGCTCCAGTGACTTATTTGGACTAACAGTGGTGCTGCACCTTTAAAAGGTAAGAATTGTGTTTATTTTGCCTGGAATCAGATCTTTTTTGCATTGTAAACTGGATCGTGGAGGTTAAGGGTGTCCTCCACTTTGTAGGCTTACACTCCAGAGTCAAAGATGGATTTTACATCACTATATGGGTGCCTGTCTTGACATGTGGCAAGTGCAGGAGAAAATGGCTCAGGGGATAATTAATACCTAAAACTAGATGTGTAGATTAATTTGGCACTTTATTTTACGCCAGTTCATTCACAAATGGAAGTCAGCAATTAGACAATGCAAACTTTTGAACCATGGAAAGAAAGGTTCGGGAATATGAAGAAATACAAGTAAAACATTTTCCAGTTCATTTGAGCAGTTTTCATTTCAAATGATTACATGGGTGTCTTTAGCAATGTGGTCAGATCACCGAATGACTTCTTTTTCCTGTGCCCCACCTGTGAGAACTGCCTGCCACCCTGTCTGCTCTGGAGGCGGGGTGATCTCCCACGTACATGCATGCAGAGGATTCATCAGGAGGTCTGGGACGTCCCCTGACACCTGCTGTCACTCTCTTCTTTGACTCCATCAGGCAGGAGAGCACCCTTCTTGCTTGATCTTTTGGGTCTCCACTCAC
Organism: Heterocephalus glaber; assembly: GCF_000247695.1. Next base: position 30,473,660 of record NW_004624737.1, read on the forward strand.
AGCGAGCTCCCGTGGTGTGCAGCTGTTCCACACCTCTCATTCAGTAACCTGGGCTGTGAATCAGGGGAGCCAGCTACAACCCGCTTCACCTTGTCATCTGGTACCTCTTTTCTTATCTGTCCTTTGGCAGAAGCCCTGTGAAGCCATTTGTCTGTTCCTGCTGGAGCCGGTCACTAAAAGAGCCTGAGTAGATTTACTCCACATTCTCCTTCTCACCATCTAGCCCCTCCTCGTCCAAGATCAGGTCTTTGCCTCACTTTCTTCTTCCCCTCTTCCCCCCTTTCATACTCTCTCAAACTCACTTTTGCCACCCTTGACTTGGAGACAGAGAGAATCAGAAATCTCTTTTCTTTACATTTGCATATTGTGTTGGTGATTGGATCCATGTGGACACATGAAGTCTGGCACCAGAATTGTTTTTTTCCCATTTTTAAGTATCAAAACAAATGGAAAAAGAATAGAGTTGAATGAGATCATCCCAGGAAGCCCAGCAAACCCATTATTTCCTTGGGGAAGGGATATCACTGTGGAAGGCGCCAGGACCTTTATTCAGATCAGGCCTTGTCAGCCGAGAGCAAGGGAGAATGAAGCAGAAGGAGAGAAGCTGAGTTTTAGGGGAATAAGGTATGTTGGGGGCGCTGCTGCTGAGGAAGAGGAGAAAGAAAACTGGGCTTAAGAGGGCAAGACACTGGGGCCTGCTGAACTGCTGCACTGTTAGATTTTATCCATCAAAGGTCTGGATAACATCAGAGGAATCCAGATGGGAGCAGTGTTGGGGGAGAATTGGAAGTCAGGAGATTTTTTTAATAAATTCTTTTATTGGTACATTGTAGGTATACAATGTGTTTACATTTATCATTGGGTGCTTGTACCTGTAAAGGATGTATCTTCTTGGTTCTTATTTTTTCCCCAATTACCTGTGCGCCCTTCACCCCCTCCACCCTTCCCTATTTACATAGATTTTGTTTCCATTTTTTTTCTTTTCAGTTAGAAGAGTTTTGGAGGGAAGTAGATGAGAGATTAAAAGAAAAGGGCCAGAGAGAACAGGACAAGAACTTGGGAGATGTGAAAGATGATATGGAAGGTGCTTACTAAATATTTGCTGAATGAATAAATAAATAATTTTAAAACATGATTAGATTTCAGAGAAAGAGCTTGGCACATGGGAGTGGATTTCTAGAATCAATCACACAAAGGTTGTTGTTGAAGATACATAGCAGGGTTTGTTCCCCAGGGCAGTAGGTGAGAAGAGAAGTAGGCCAGAGACTGAAGCTTGGGAACACCAAAATTATTGGGATAGCATCTGAAGAGTTGGAGAAACCAAGCAAAAACCTTGGCAAAGCTGAGGGCCAGCAGAGTCTTAAGAAGAAAAAAAAGGGTAGCTATTAGTATCTGTTATTCAGGAAGGGAGAACTCACGGGGAAACTGCATTTAATATGTAGAAAGTTTATCCCTCCCTACATGTATCCATCTGTCTATTCATCTGTCCATCTATTATTCCTTCTATCTACCCAGTGTCATTCATCTATCCATCTACTCATCCACTGATCCATTCATCTGTTTCTTCATCTTTCCACCCATTCTTCCCTCCCACACTTCGCTCATCCTTCCATCTCTCTGGCTGTCCCTTTGTCCATCCATCCATCCATCCATCCATCCTACATTTACAGTACTGGGAATAAGGACTCAGTATCTCATCCACAGTACACAGCAAAAGACAAGAACACAAACCGTTATTGTAGCAGAGTGTCACAGTTTCTGGTCAGCAATGTGCCAACTGCTTTTGGAGAAGAGGGATGAGAATAGCCAGTCCAAGTGGCTGTCAGCAAGGCCTGCTGGAGAAGCTGCTGTTTGAGCTTGGCCAAAAGGTTGAGTGGCATGGAAAGAGCAGCTATGTAATCACGGGATAGAAGCCAAGGGCTGTGGTGAGGAAGGAATGGAGGTAAAATAACAGCACATCAAGGGGTGTTGATGAGTGACACTGGGCTACACACCTCACTCATGTAGTCTCTGATTTACTCTGTACAAGGGAAGACCCATAAGTGTAAAGGAGGGACCAGTTAGTGTCTAGCACGGGGGTACCAGAATCCCCTGGGCCAAATCTAGGAATCAGGCTTGCTAAGTCTGAACTTGGTTGCTGTCAGTAGTTCCCAATGATTGTCTTTCATGATAAGAATACGATGTTCTTAACACTGTTCAGCCTTCTTACCCTTAGTTCCAGAGAGCCAGAATGATAATCCTGGCCAGCCTCTGACTCCAGATGCGCTTTATGGCTCAGCAACTAAGACAGAATCAGTTTTAAAGACATTTTTCACAGAGCTAGAACATAATGTCCATCAGAGCCTCTTAGCTTCATTTTAAAAATTAAAAAAAAGCTACTCAGGTAATACATGCTCATTAAGTTCTTACTTTATCTAATTTCCTCTTGAGCACTAGTTGCTTATTATAGAGTGGGTGCTCTGTGACAGCGTACTGATTTTGAAAGAGTTGCTTCTACAAATGGGAAGAATATCTTCCCAGACTGCACCGATTTTTTAATCATTATTATTAACTATCTATTTACCTGGGCATGCTTACTGAGCTCTGTCAGTGTGACAGGGAGCATCCCAGGCTGAGGCTCACCCAGTGTGGTACTATCCCTGCTGCACTGTCATGAGTTAGGAGTCCTAGCCCCTCACCCGTCCAAAGGTGACTGACATCAGGATCTTGATCACATAACTTACAAGAGAGATGAACTCTCTGCTGCCGCAGAGTGACACCCGCTCTAAATAATCCGTGGCTATGGCCCATCCTGAGGTCATCCAGGAGTTTTGTCTTCCTACCTTCTCCCTGCCCTGTGGTCATTTCATTGGTCATCAGGCAGCCCTCTGTTTTGTGGATTGCATCTTAGTATGGTGCTAGGAACTGGTGTGATAGGGGCAAGACCTCAGGATCACTTAGAAAATGCTAAAGCGGGGGACTAGTGGAGAACTTGAAGTGGGTTTCCAGGTCCCTCGACTCCAGACCAACTAGTCTAAGACTGTGGGCAGCTGAGAAAGACCTCAAGTGATCCCCTCTGGTGCTCTGTGTAGCTTATCCTTCTGCAGAGGAGACCCTCTTGCTCTGCCCACTGGCTGTTTCTTGTACTAGCAACAGCACAGTGAGCCAGCTTCGTGCCCTCTAAAGCCCAGACCTAAGCCCAATCTTTCCCCCTCTGTAATCCCAAAAGAAAAGGATGCTTCTGTTTCATACAGCTCTCTTTTCAGAGTTTTTGCATCTACTGAATAAGGAATGAGGTTCAAAAGAATGAGGAACATGGAGACACCAACATTTTTAAGGGATTGACATCAGACATGCCAGCAGCTTGCAGGGTCTGAGGGCATCCTATGCTCATGGCATGTTGACCTTTAAGCTACCGGTGTTCTGGCCCCCACAGCAGACAGTATTTCTGATTTCTGGTCATTCATGATTTCTATTTGACATAGCACACACAGCCAGAGACATAGAGCAGTCTCATTTTTGTACTTGAAAATGTGTCCTTTTAGTTACTGGCAGCTGATGCATATTCCAGGAGGGGAGTTTTCCTGTGTTTAATTAGCATCCACTGACTTGAGGGCAGAGCTAGGCTAGGCAGTGTGAATGACAGGTCACCTCCTTCAGAGTGTGTCTTTTCTCACTGTGGGGCCCAGAGACCTGCCTGAACCTTTCTCAGTGTGGCTGGGAGCTTGGGAGAGGGAGTCACTTCCTACCACCACCACCTCTTTCACTCCTGCCAGGCGAGTGTGCCTGGCCCCCACCCTCTTACCCCAAGTTAGTTATCCTGCAGGCAAGTTGGCATTTACATTTCTTTGAGGCATTTCCAACTCAGTGAATGGGAATTGCTCTGTAATTTCCAAAGGTAATTAATTATGCAGAAAATTTTGCATCAAAAAAAACACAAAAACCCATGAATTTAAAAAAACCATCAATGTGAAAAGTTCCCTAGGAAATTTTTTCTTCCCCCAGTTGCTGACAGTGTAAATCTTTGCGAGTGAGGCAGCACTGGTATTGCATCGGGGTTATGAAGTGGGCAGTTGGAAGCCTCAGTTTCCTCTCTTTGAATGGAGGCACCAGCTCCATCCTGACAGGGTCGCCTTGAGGATTAAATGAAGCAAATACATCAGCAGAGACCTCTCATTAATACTTGTCTCTTTCAACTTCACTTTTTCTACAAGTTTTTACCAAAAAGAACAAAAAAGTTTTAAGATTCTAAATGTAACTTTCCCTGCAGTACCAGACAGGAGACCTTTAAAGTAGATTGGGGGGGGGGTGTTTGTGCAAATTTTTGTTGCTTTACACTTCTGTGCACCCACAGCATTAAGCAGCATGTGGAAGTGCCAGTGCCATTTCTAAGCCTTATGCATCACTCCCTTTTCAGTGTTTGTACCACCAGGGAAAATTGGAGGGTGGAGGCGAGACAAAGTCCAGAGGTGTTTGGAGCATGTGTCACCTCAAGAACATTTTTGTTCAGAATATGCAGTTACTGACATGCAAAGATACACAGCAAGATGTGAGTAGTGCTGGCCATGAGACTGCTGGGCATAGCACAGACTGGCGAAATTCACTATTGTTGAGGATGAATAGGCTGTGGGGGGCCAGTGGCAGCTCCTCCGCACGTGCCACCCTGGGTGACCCGGAGTCAGCGAATAAGGGGCATCTGAGTCAGTAATGTGAGGGAGCTGGCAAAGGGCAGTCACTGACTCAGTGAGCCTGTATCCAAGCCTCCTCCCCTGCGTGGTTCTTGGTGTGAATCATCCAGTCCTCCTGTTAGGATGTGAGCCACAACCGGGGGCAGAGTGGCTTGTACAGGATTCAGGAACTCAGAATCTGCAGAGCCAGGGACATCATTGCTGGGAAGTGTGGATGACGTCAATGCTGGTGAGGGTGACAATGAGCAACATTTATTTGACATTTACTTTGTGCCAGGCATTGTGCCTTGCTCTTTACAACAACCCCGGGAGTGGGAGCTGTCCTTATCCTGCATTGCACAGCTGAGGAGGTGAGAACTTGAGCAACTTCCATGTCATCCAAGTGCTGCAGCTGGCACTTGAGCTCTGATGTTCTGCTGGGCTACAGAGCCTGCCTTTCCAAATGCTGTGGTGCCCACTGCAGGGCAGAGAGTAATTCACCCACGTGACTGCCAGAGACACACAGGGTGAGCGGAATTAAATACTGGAGGTGACTTTGGTTTTACTTTCTGTTTACCTTTTTTTCAAACAACAATGTTTAAGTAAGGGGCCCTCAGATCTTGTCCAGATAAGGCTTAAACCTCTTGACAAATATATTTCATTTCTCATTAAAACAGTGGTTTTTAAACTTTTTGATTTCTAGACTCCTTTTATATTCCTGAAAATTGCTGAGAGTCCCAGAGGGTTTTTTTATGGGTTAAGTCTATTGATATGTACTATATTGGATCAAAGCTTAAGAAATGTTTACATATCCATCACTTCATTTAAAAATAACATCAAGGAACCCATTATGTGTTTCTGCAAATAACAGAAACTATTTTTATTAGAAATCACTGTATTTTCCAAAACAACAAAGAAAATTTAGGGAAAAGCATGACAGTTTTATGCTTTTACAAATTTAGTGTTTGGCTAGAGGACAGCCAGGTTCTGTTATCTGCTTTTGCAGTTTTTCACATCATGTGGCCTCTGGCAAAACTCCCTGGTTCTCAAGGTGCCTTAGGTGTTTGTGTGGCCAGAGAAGCAGTCCTCACTGAAGCCCTAAACTGCCGCTTTGAGAACTGCTGCACTAGATGGAATGGGTTAGTGTTTGTACAAGGCTAGTGTGCGCTAGCATCCCCAAGGTCTCCTTGAGCCAAGACTTTGTGGGTGTAAGAGTACATTGCACCTAGCCCTGCTCAGCTGCAGCACGGCTGGCCAAGGGGCCTCTGGGAGCAGAGCAGTGGTGCCCTTCCATGTAGAAATGGGTTGGGTGATTAGAGAGCCACCGAGCTGCTTCTGTCAGCTGTGGCAGGCTGCAGTAGCTAACCCTACTCTGTTTCTTTCCTTGGAGAGACTTCCTCCTCCTGACAGACAGCACCTTCCTAGATGGTCCTTTTTTCTAACACACTAAAGGATTTTACCATTGTACTTGGCTTGGTCAGGCTGATGCAATCAAACTCTTTGTGTCCACAAAGGTTGGGCAGAACTTTTCTCTTTGGTGGGGATTTGGGGAGGGTGCCCCAGGTAGGCCACTGGCTGGGTGGTATACCTTGATGGGGACCATTTCAGGTACAGCTGTTCTCTGCTTTTCCTGCCCCTTATCATTTGCCAAGGCGAGAAAAAAGGATTGCAATGACACTTGGCTTGGGTTGACTCCTAGAATTGGAAATAACAGGAATCTGGATGTTCAGGCTTCCTGGGAGAATCCAGAGATGGAATTCCATCTAATAACTTTGAACTTCTTAGAACAGGGGTCTGGGAAGAGGTATTACCATCTCTTCAAGAAAGCTCACTCCATCAAAGCATCAGGGCACTGTTCTAGAAAACCTTTCCATGGAATAAGAAAAAAAAAATCAAGTGGGAAAACACATCACCCCATTAAAAAAACTCAAGCCGAAACATGTTTAGCTACAAACAGGGTATGTATTTCAATTACATTTACTTTTTGCTTACTGTACTGGCTAGCTTTGTATTGTTGCCAGTGGTTGGTTCATTCAGTGGTTCCGGAGAGTATTTGTGCAGGGTCCCAAGAGTTAGAGATTGAGAGAGACACCTTTGAGGAGACAAATCAGAACAGTCACCAGTGCTGCATCTGGAGGGGGAGCGGGCTTAGGGACATCTGAGATGTGTCATCCCCTGAGGGTGGTGGCTCACCAGCTTTAGCCTGCATTAGGACCAGTTTCTGACACATGAGGCTCAGGATGGAGTTTGAGAACTTGCACTAGCTTTTCTAGGCTGGCGGCCTCACTGCTGTCAGAGGGGTCTGAAACACGGAGAGTGGGAAGAAGCTGGGACCAGCCCAACACTGCTCGGCACTGAGACTTCGGGGCACTTGGGAGAAGGTAGGAGCAGCTGGGGTATGGGTGGTCAGGCCAGGCGAGGCAGGCCCAGGGAGGGTGTCACACCTGAGGAGGTCAGAGTCCTGAGCAGGGACAACACTTGAGAAATTTCTGTGCCTTGGTAAGGTTTGGAAGGCTCTGTTTGGAAGACTGTGGGGACTCAGCATGAAGGACTCTAATGGCCAGGGGAGCGCTCCTCCCACACAAAGGATATTGGTATAGTAACCATTAATCCGTTTATTTGCTGCCTGGCTGACCCCACTGCCCATTGAGACCTTGCTTTTACTACACACAAAGAGGAAGACAATTCCTTGTCCATAGGTTACTTTGGCCCGAAATTGGAATCTGCTCAGCTAAATTATACCTGAAAACATAAAGCAAAACAGAAGAGTTTAATAGGACAATCATTAGAAAAGAAATCTGCCATCTAAAATGACCTGTAGAGCAGTCTTTGACCTGAGCTATTCAAAAAAGGAAAGCTGACATGTTTTACTCTGCTTTTCTTGTCAGTGTTTTCCATGTGGAAACACCTTTGATTGTCAGGAAAAGGCATAGGTGAGGGCTCCCTCTACCTACCTACCCCCCCCTCCCCCAGTATTCCCAGTGCAGAGAAAGCAAGAGGAGTGTGTTCTGGGTGAACAAGAGGTGCCACCAAGTATTTTTTGTCCATGGGATTCCATTGCCAACCCGGATAAGAGAGTGCCCTTCCAAGGAACCAGGCTAAGTGTTCAGAGCCCAGCTGGAGTCTTGTTCCCTTGCCAGGTCTGTCCTCCTTGGCTGAGGGTCCAAAGGAACCCACCTGTTTCTTCTGCCCCGTCCAGTCTTGTGAAGGAGGGGGGCCCCTGGCCCATGTGCCTCCTATGTGGCTAGAGAGGAGCACCCTGTGAGGATAGCACCTGGAGAGTAGGAACAGCAGCATGTATCCCCAGCATTTTACTGAGCACCAAACTCCTTGCATGATATCAGAGTTCTGGAATCCACTTGGCAAAGTGAAACCTGAAAACAAAGCAAACACTGGCTACTGCTCTAGGGAGGAGGTGCTAATCGCCTGAGTTTGTGCATGGGGAGCTGAAATGCAGGTGGATGGAGTACAGCAGTAGGGCAGTGGGCATTTGGTCTGACTCAGGCCTGGTGCCCTTCCCAAGATGCATAGCATCCACTCAGTCTGGGAAGGGTCTGCAGGTGTGCCTGGCCTCCCAAGGAAGAGTTCCAAGGAGATGGTCCATCCCTGTCAGTCTCTGCCAGGCATCTCCTGCCTCTGTCTCAGGAGTCATCCCAGCAGGGAAGGAAGGCTGCTGGGGGTTTGCTGGTTTCTCCTCTAAGGCCTGGGGAACTCTGTTAGGAGAGGCAGGGCTTCAGTCCAGATGACTTCTCTGCACAGTTCTGTCACCGGATTGTATTTGAGCCATACTGAACCATAACAACAGGTACTATATTTTTATGTTTTTAAACCATGAGCACTATTAAACAAAAAGAATGCCTACTAATTCTGTCATCACACTTTATTGGCCTTAGTAAAGATCACTTATATCCACTTAAATCTGATTTGAGCTTCAACACGAGCACAGAATTCACAGCACAATGGCAGCAAAAGTCTAAGAACTGATATGAAATCACTGAACATTAATTCTTCCGATGCTTTGGGGATGAGTAGGAACTTGATAGTCCACAAGCTACTTTTCTAAATCTGGCTCTAACTCTGCCACCATGGCCTCACTGGGACCTCATATCTTCAACTGTGAAATAAGGCTAACTGCCTAGGAAGGTTACTGTATGTTAAATGACTCAAGCTATCCAGCATTAGGTGCACTAATAGGTTCTGAGTCAATGTAGTTATTATAAGTACAGTGTCTGGAACAATTATCCTTGGGCTACTATTTTTCCTTATCTGTGCCTGTTAGGCTGCTGAACCTATAATACCAAGATGTCTGCGATGAGAGATGGTCTGTGAGTGATTGGAGCCATAGTGTATGGAATCATATTCATTCGTTCATTCATTCATTCAGCACAATTTACTAAATGTCTACTTTGTGTGGGCCATAATTCTATGTGCTTGCCTTTTTTCATGGTGTAGGCAAGATTATCAACAAAGTGCAGACATAAAATAGAAGGTGATGGAGAGGAGGTATAGACAGCAAGCCTGAAGCTGGCACCCACCCGGGCCTCAACCAGCAAGGAAACTTGGTAGGAGGGCTCAGACCGTGCCTTTGAGATCTTTGGGTGTGGGTCAGAATAAGCATTGAAATCACCCATCTAGGCAGAGAAGATGAGGGATCAGTTTCTAGAAAATAGATTTTATGTATCATGGAAATTGCCTTTGTCCTCAAGTAAAAAAGGGTGGGGTGTAGATTTAAATGCAGCTGTCACAGCTCTAGGTAAAACAGAAAATAGGGCAGGGTATGGGGTGCTGTTGGGAAGACAGTAATAAGGAGAATGGATTATCAAGAAGAGTTATGGATTTTGAAAAAAGGGGGAGTTATTGTCTTACTGCAATGGAGTAATTTATTCTTCTGCCATACAACACCACAACTCCCTGCCTGCTGAGCAATAGTGATATTCTCTATGCCCTATCTAGGAAGGAAGATATTAAGAACTAGTTGTTTGCTAAGCTCAGAGTCTCTGTTGACTTTAAAACAACTTGCCTAGAAGAAAAATGGCCTAGTGTATATTTACTGTTGAATATCATTTTCCTGAGGAAGTCTGCAAGCCCATTAAAGATTAATAGTGGATCTTATTTTCGTATGTTTCTGTTTAAAGTTTGTTCATGAAGTGTAGGTTGGGAACCATTGAGACATCCATTGACCTTCTCGTTCCCCACACTTCTCAGGGCAGTCAGAAGCCAGGCTCCTTTAATGTGTGGCGGGTGAATTAACATTCCGCTAAGCAGAGACTGGGGCCTAGGCTCCCCAGAGGTAGTTAGTGCTCATCTTCTAGGGGCAGGAGCAAGGGGAGGGGCTTTGCAAATTATTAAAGTTTAAAAAGCCTGTGCATTTTTAAACTTTCGTTTTCTGGGAACCCTAAAGAATCAAGGTTTGACTGAAGTAAGCATCATTTAAATAACTTACAGAATTTGTTTTTTCAAAGCTAACTGGAGTTCAGTTCAGTCTCTCTTACTAGAAACATTAAGATGCTAAGTTGCCTCTGTCCACATTTCTTTCTGAAAGTAGGCAGCACCTCCCTTAATGAACATAGGCCTGGAGATTCAGTTGCCAGACCAATAGAGGACGGCATATGGGGCCTTAGGTAGTGATCTGTAGAATTGCCTGAACCTGTTTCCAGGGATAGTGGAAAATGTTGAAAAATCACAAGACTTTAGTTTTAAAGGTAGAAATGAGCCTGGTATCAATCAAGATATTATTGAGCACATGCAGACCTTGGACCAGTGGATCGCTGGCCATGGGACAAAGTATTCCACATGACAAGTTGTTAGCAGATGAATTCTAGAAGAAATACTAGTGTGGTCATTTTTGCCTTAGGACTTCATAAAGGTGTCAAGGCCAGAGTGGAACCTCTGCTGGTCCGGAACAAAACAGGACACCAGATTCCTCAATTAGAAATCAGAAGAGTTGTTTACAGATACTGAGTGCCAGGTACACCTAAGTCTTCCAGTAACATTTAGAGGATATTCTGTCAAGCTGAGTAAACTAAACTTCGGAGAAATTAAGATGCTTGCCTCAAATACCATAGGTAGCATGTGGTTGAATTGAAATTTAACTTCTATTCCAGTATCACAGTCCATATTCAAGGTCCCTGCTCCAAGCCGTTTGTGGTGGTGCACACCGGTAACCACAACAGTTGGGTAGCTGAGGCAGGAGAATGGCAAGATCAAGGCCAGCCTGGGCTATATAGTAAAGCCCTGTCTCAAAAAGAATTCCTACTATATACCACTGCTTAGTAATGTTTTAGTTTTCTATTCCTCATGTTAACAAATTATCACAAATTTGGTGGCTTTGAGCAACATGAATCTATCCTCTCAAAGGTATGTAGCTCAAAAATGTACCTATTTCTCACTTTGGCAGAAATCAAGGTGTCTGCAGGGCTGAATTCCTTCTGGAGGCCCAGGGAGAACCATTGCCTTTCCTTTACTCGGCTTGCATTTGTTGTTTTATGCTTCTTCCTCCATCTTCAAAACCAGCAAAGGCCAGTTGGGTCTTGCTTATATGACATCAGTCTGACTTTCTTACGTATCTCCCTCTTCCACTGTTAAAGACTCTTATGATTACATTGGGCTCACCCACATAATTCACAATAGCCTCCCTACCTCAAGATCCATAACCTCAGTCACATTTGCAAAGTCCCTTTAGCTGTGTAAGGTCACATGTTTGTAGGTTCCATAGACTAGACTGTAAACATCTTGGGTGCCAAAGGTGCCCCAAAGGTAAGTCTTTGGCTTACCACAAGTAGTTTGTGTTTTGCACATCTCTATTGGCCTGTGTTTCCATTGCTGAACACAATACCCAACACCCACAACTTAAGAAGGAAAAGTTTAATTTGATTCACATTTTAAGGAGATTCAATCCATGGTCATCTGGCTCCAAAGCAGAAATATCATAGTAGAAGAGTGGGTGAACTTTGTGTCCAGGGTTCCTGAGAAGTTGACATGGACCTGCTTAGCTTTCTAGGATGAATATGAGGCAGCTTCTGATATCTGCTCCTGAAGGTGGAAGGACCTGCTAAATTCTCTATGAAGCAAATAAATTCACACCGTTGTGGTCTACACTTTTAAGGTGAAAACAGATCGACTATCTAGATTTCTATTTTTCTTTGAGGCCAAGTGTCACAAAAATCAATTTATAATTTTTCCGTGCATAGATATCAAAGCTTATTGAATGAGATCTACTCTTAGAGTTTTAGCATACTTGTTACTTGAAATTATCTGAGCAGACAACTGTTGGATAACCAAGAGCTTTGTAATTGTTTCATCATCCAGAAAAACCTTCAATTTCTTTTCTCCTTCGATTTCTTCTCTTAAAAACAAGTACTGCTAAAGCTAAATTTTCTGCACTAATGGACATAGTGTGGCCTTGGTAATAAAAACAATCTTATGTGAATCGGAGATACCCCATAGGGTTGTCCATGATCTTTCTGTGCTCCCATTACTGTTTACAGTTTGTTTCTCCTGAATCCTCAGTTTGTGCATTGGGAGAGAGTGGCTGAGGGCAGTGGAGGAGGAGTCTGTACTGAAGGGCACCTCAGGGTCATTGGATCAGAGTCTGCTGAAAACGCCTTCTAATTTGGCATGGATTCCCTTGCTGATACCCATGAGTTGCCGTTACAGATTTTTAGGGTAGAGAGTAGTCATCAAGCTCTGGCAGCTGTCTAGTGGATGTTGATTGATGGCTGTCAGTGTTCATGCCAGGTGGCTTCAGGGGGTGCTGAAATTGATCAGATGCTGGCGGGACTTCCCTTTGGGGCTCCTTGCAGTGAGATGTGATTGGAAAGGCTAAGGAAACATTGCCTCTCAACCCTGCAGCCTGCTTTCTCTGAACTCTCAACCTGGAACAAGGCCCAGAGAAAGACACATGGGTGGAAACTATGCAAACTCCTCCCCGGTGTTGCCGGAGTGCCTTTCTCAGTAAGCCTCATTTTGTCAGAGCCTCTGCGGGGAGGGCTCAGAGAAGTGACAGCAGCCTCCCGTGACCCACATGCTGGTCAGAGTACAAGGAGATAGATACCTTGCAGCCAAGAGCCGCCACGGTGCCTGGCTGTGGAGCCAGAGGAGCAGCAGTGATCAGGATGTCCCGGGGCTTGTTAAATGTCTTGCAGGTCTCCCATACCCCAAGAGGAGGCTGAGCAGGGACCTGGGGAGGAGGGTAGGTATTGATCTCTACTTGGCTACAGTGGCCTTCCTGTCCCAGGAAGCAAAGGCCTTAGAAAAATCTCAGAATCTTCTTGAACATCCTGGTGCTCTTTCTCAACAACATGTGACTTGGCTCTAGCCAAGTCACCCTGAGTGCTTCACTTGGCCTGTGTTTAATAATCCTACCATGAGTAGGAACCTCAGTTAAAGGGCTAATGAGCTTTGTGCTTCTGGGCCTGGAGTGTGTGGGTCTGCCTGGGACCTTCGATTCAGGATGGCCATGTTGACTTGTCTCCTGCACTTACTCTCAGCCCCTCAGCTCCGCAGCCTGCTCCAGGTAAACACGGGGCCTTTGCTCCAGGAAGGAAGAATGCGCAGCACCAAGTGAAGAATCGTGAGGCAAATAATACTCTTTGCAAAATGTTTTTAATATAGCCTCTGATTTCCTGAAAGATGCTTTCCAGATGTGCGTTCCAGTGGGCTGCTGGAGAATAAGGGCTAAGGTAATTTTCTAAAAACAGAAAGAGGCAAAAGCTGTTTTGTGTCACTGTACCAGACAATTACCATTCCAGTATTCTGGCTTGTCGTCCCTGGTCTAATATTAGCATGTTTTTCAAGTTGTTTTTATTCCACATAAGATATTAGAAATATTAACAGACTTACTGATATTTAGTCATTTGAAAAATGTGTTGTTTCCTCTATGCTTCTGAGAAAAAGTAGCTTTTCTCATTGTCTTTATTCTATGAGTTCATAGGACTGGAAGGCTTTAAGTAACACTTCAGAATTCCTGGATTTGGACTTCTCAGGTTTGTTTTGCTCAAAGCTGATGTCTTCAGTTACACAGATGTTCCTGTTCTGTGTATGTAAAATACAGGCTGGAAGAAGACAGTCTAAAATGGGTATTTCTGTGCTAAGCCTGCTGTGGGTTTTTATGGGAAAGATTAAACACTGGAATGGGCCATGAATTGGAGAGAAACTGAAGGGATGGAAGTAAAACTGTATTGGGCACCTGGTGTATTGAGGAGCTCTATATAATTGTCACTTAAGTCTCACAGAAGCCATTTGAAGTGACAGTACATTGCACTGGCTCTATTTTCCAGGTGAAGAAACTGTGGCTCAGAGGAGTTAAGTATGCTGAGGGCTACGAGCATAAAAGATGGAGCTGGAAACAGGTGCTCCTATGCCTATACATCATCTTACCTACCATGTTTGACTTGCTCAAACAGATTCATTGAGGACATTTTAGAAATCAAATGATTTGAGTTGAAATTCAAGACTTCGAAGTCCTAGTGTGGACATTGAGTTCAGAGAAAACCTCCAGTGATTTCTTAAAGAAGTCGATCAATAAAGGAATCAAAGTTTTGGGTTTCCACTGAGTAGGCAAGTCTTACACTCTTGTATGGACACTGGTAGGGTCAAACAGACCTGAAAGGGAAGCCTAATTTGCTGACAGAAATGCCTGTTCTTGAGTAGAGTCCACACAGAGCCTGTCTGCATGTACGTTCCCACATGGTCCTACATGACATTCTGAGTACCTACTGCCTCTCTAAGGCCATCGAACATGAGCAAGAAGTCTGCAAAACAACCTAGTCAGCAGGGGCACATGACAGGAAGTGTACAATTGATGACTTCAGGGAAATCCCAGCGAAATTAAAGTTGAACAGTCCACTCTGCTGCCCTGCTGGACTCTTAAAGTCAGCTGGCAAGTCCTGCTCCAGTGAATGCCATTTGTGGTCACCTGCCATGGGGCTCTGAGCAGGTGTGACCTCTTTGGCCTGCAGTTACCTTGCATGTGCAATGAAAGGATTGACTAGAAAAGTCTCGTTCCCTAGACTCAAAGGTAACCAAAGTCTTGATGTTAAAATTGTGGTTAATGGGAGAATGAAATGTAGGTAAGAATAACAATAATGCTTTGAAAACAAAAGTGGTTTCTGTTTTTGTTTTTCTGGGCTGGTTTAAATGTCCCATAGACCTTTTTTTTTTTTGAGATTTCATAAGGGAAATCTCAGAGCTAAGAAGTTAAGCAACATTCTCAGGAACTCGTGTCTAATTAGTGTCAAAGCCTGGTTCCCGTTCAAGATCTCACAATTCTAAGTTCAGGCTCAATTCCACCAGCCATGTGGCTTATGTCCAAGTATGGGATTTGTTCTGGAAAAACATTTAAAGGATTATGATAATCCAGGATGAATTAAACTAAGTATTACTGGTATATGTTCTACCTGTTCTCTATAACATTATTTTCCCAAAACAGCCACAGAAAAAGAAGGTAAATGATCCCCCCACACACACTGTCAAAAGACCATCTGGTATTTGAGAAGGTTTTCCCAAATTTTATCATTATAATCATTTTTCTATTTCCAGTTAGCAGTATGCTAACTGATATTTTCTGCATAAGCCACTGTTTTTGCAAATTTCCTAAGGCCATTTCAGCATTTACCAGCCTTCTCTCCCTCTTTAAGGGTGGGTGATTTTCTCTTACTGAGGGTGATACATTTTTTACATTAGTGCCTATTCATTTCTTTTTTATTTTCTCAGAGAAAAACAGAGCTCATCACTGCTGTAGTCATGGAGATTTCATGTCTCCACAAGAAATTCAATTGTAGAGTTTCTTTGTTAATCCCACACTGGACATTTAAGATTTCTTGTTTAAATTATAGTATGGCAGGCAGGGAAGCCACTGAAACCAATTACAGTATGATTCATGACCCAGTGTGGGAGGGGGAAGTGTGTGCATCAAGGGCTGTCCTGAGCTGCCCAGGCTGTGCATACAGTTGGTGGTCAGGCAGTGGTTGGTGACTGGGTAGATGTGAGAGGCAGAGCTTTAAAAACCTATAGACTTTTGGCTTTTCAGAGTACTATGCACTCAACACAGCCACTAGGAACTGCATCACCTTCCTTGCCAGCCTGTGCTTTCCTGTCTTTCTTCTTAGCACCTCTGCCTGCCGAGTTGTCTGTACTCTGATTCCTTCTTCAGGCTGCCAGCTCCTTCCTGCATTTTGCCTTCTACTCTAGAGAAACCTACTTGTATTAGCTTCTTTCTCATCTCTGGGAAAAATAGCTAACACCTGAAGTTTAAAGGAGGAGAGGTTTGTTTTGGTGCTTGGTTTCAGAGGGTTCAGTACATGGTCAGTTGGTTTTAAGGCCAGAATGGCATGGCAGAGGGCCTGGTGAAGGAAATCTCCTCACCTCATGGCAAGCAAGAAAGGGGGGAGGTGAGAGAGAGAGAGAGCGAGGGAACGAGAACAGGACTATACCTTCCAGTCATGCTCCCAGGGACCCACCTCCAACATGCGCCCCCCCCAAACAAATTCAGCTGGTGAACTCATCAATAGATTAATCCACTGATGTATATGGTGTCCTCATGTTCCACCCAATCACCGTCCAAACGCATGAGCCTTTGGGGGAACATTTTAAACCTAAACCATAGCACCAGCATTCCACACATCCTCCCCTCCTTTCCTTCTGGCTCTCACTGCCTTGGTCTCGTTCCTAGCTGCCATCTCCTAGAAAGCCACCCTCCCACCTTTGGCCATTTCCTGCTTCCTCCATGGCTACGCTAGCAATGAGGCACAGAGTAGGTCCTAAACAAATCTTTGCTGAACAGCTGAGAGATCCGTGAATCTTCCTAAAATTTGACAGTGTTATTTCTTGGTCTCAAGTGCTTCGGGAGTTCCCACCATCGTTGGGACATAATCCAAACCTGTCATTCAAGGTTCTTTGAGGCTCACCACACCTCCTCCTATCAGACCCATTAGTATCCCATGGCCTGGCCATCAAGGGGAATACCTGCCAGTGCTCCTGACAGGCATTAAGGCATTAAGGGCAATGACTGAGGATGATCCCTGGCTCTGGAGGCAGATGGAAAGTGGCTACAACCTGGAGGAGTCACTTACTGTCTGTGCCACAGGTCCCTCATCTGTACAGCGGGATTGATGGTATCACCACCTAATAAGGTTGTTGTGTGATTGGATGTGTGAATTCATGTCACACACTTAAACCCATGCCTGGTACAAAAACCCTCCATACTTGTCACCCTGGGATGATTATGCTTGTCATTATGGTATGCTGCTTTCTTCAACCTGCAGTACTCTCCTCCACCTTTGCCTGGCCAAGGCCTCCCTGTCCTTTCCATTTCAGTCTCCAAATTACGACCTTCCTGAAATTGCCTTTGGTAGCTAGCCACGGACAGTTAAAGGCATAAAAATGAAGAGTCAGAATGTGTGTTTTTAAATCCTGGTTCTACTGTTACTGCTTTCCTCTAGTCTAACCTTACAGACTTGATTTCTTTATCTGTAAAATTAGGATAATAAAATAGTAGTACCTACCTCATTAGAGTTGTCAGGAAAAAATATGTAGTTTATAAAACCTATTTAACATCACTAAATTTTTCATTTATGTTTGCTCTTTTTTAGATTAGCAGAGTTTCTTACCTTATACAAGAAACTAGCCATTATAATTATAATCCTTTTATTTGTTTCTCTTGGCATCTAGATCACTGGTTACTACCTAAGTTTAAATATGGGGTCTTTTTCATCATTATATCATAAGTGCTTGAGATATCATTCAGTCAGTGGGACAGGGGAGAATACAGCTGTTTTGTCAATAAATGTAATCTTTGCATGAAGTCCTGTAACAAGGGGCTGTGATGGGAAGGGAAGATGTCTGGAAGGAAGAATCCTCAGAGGGAGATGCTTTTCTTTCTTTAGAAAGTACTGAAGACTGGAGGTTCAGTGCCACTCCACTATTTCATTTGGCACCAAGGAAATAGAAGAGGAAGCCTGCCCTCGAAGGGCAGGGACTCAAATCCCAAGGCATGACACATGCTTTTTCAGTGGGGTTGGCTCTCACAGTGGCTCTCTAACAACACTGTGAATTCATAGTTAATTGACTCTTAGAGCAACACAGAGTCTTGTTTTGCAACATTTGCTGATTATAGTGGTGTAAATACTCCCACCATGGCACTATCAGGTTAGCATTGTGATGTCAACTAGCTGCAAAAGTCCTCAAAATTGAGCACATTGCTATCAACCTTCCAGGAACCACTCTGTCTCCAAGTGTCAGCATGGGAAGAGGGTGTCAATTGTGATATATCCACAGGAATGTGAATGTTGTAAGCTTGTGTGCTCACTCTTACTTTGAAATTCTTCCCATCCATGGGCTGTGCTGGTGTTAGGTCTGGAATCTCTGCCTGTAGTCTCCTCTCAAAATGCAGCTTTCCGGGTCCTGCTCAAAGTCTGTTTTGTTTTATCCTCCCAATCAGGACTATGCTTTCTGCAACAGACTGACTCAATTAGCCTTTCATGCCAGAGCCCAATTGTAAGTCAATTCTGAGGTTGTTAAGCAAAATGAGTCTGGTGGCATTAGCCTTACACTGAAGGACAGTCATCCGCACCTCAGTGTTTTGAGTTCATAGTCTGCTACAGAGACTCTGAGAAACAGGAGATGCATCTCTGGGGGACAGGCGGGGGATGAGCGGCTGCCTGATCAGAGATCAGCTCAGCCCAGGTTGTGTGTGGAGCTGGAGCTCCAGCTGCCTGGACCACGGTTGGCCTTTGCAAAGTTAGACGCCCAGCACTACTAGATCATTAACTTTCATGACCAGGAAAATTCTTCTGAAATTAACACTCCATCCAAGCTGGATGCCATCAGAACCAGTTGAGTAAGCCTGAGCCACCTTTAGGGAATTCCTCCCCCCCAAAATAAATAAATCCTTTAAGCAGACTATAGAAAACAGCCAGGTTTTGTATCTTTCAGTGTGTTCAGTTAAAATCAGAAAACACCAGTGAGGCATGGACTATGGTTGAGGTCCAGGCTCATGTACACACTCACATGCAAGCTTCATCAGGAAGATTTTGCCAAGCCACTTAGCTTCAGCACCTGGCCCTGCTTGGAAGGTGTTATAAGGGAGCTCTCTGAAAAGTTTCAGATGCTATGTAAAGCAAATAAAGCAGACTTTCCAGGGCGAGCCTCGGGCGCTCACTGTGATGAGCCAGGCCCCCAGAACATACAGAGGTCCCCAGATAGGCACGGATAAGAAGGCGTGGGGATAGCTGGTTACGGGATTCAAGGGGAGAGCCACATGAATGCCATGCTGCTTGTGCAGTGCACTGTGGACTTAGATCACTTATCAGACTTTTTAATGCCCCTTCTAGTTAAAATTGTAGGGAAGGGATATAGAAGGTGTTTCTTATAGCCCTTTACAAATCTTTTGTGATTCCCCACACATCTCCCTCACTAAGCCAAGCTTGTTAATATCATAAAGTATGCTAAGTAAGTGCAATATCTTGGGTGGAAAGAAGTAACAAAAGCACTGGGTGTATCAGCAGACAACTCGGGGGTGAGCTAAAGACAGAAGAATACTGAGACAACCTCCCATTGTCTCCTGCAATTACCGGATAATTTAAATTCTCCTGAAGTCCATTGTGTTCTCCCATAGAAACAGGGCTGTTGTCTGCTGAGATGACCTCAGAGGTCACCCAGTTCTCATTCAGAATTTCTCCAACAATGTCTTCTTCAGTCTGAAAATCAGCCAGCTAGCCACAGAGAGCTCTCTTCCTCCCCAGACTGGCATATCTGTGGCTTTTCTCCACTTCTTCGTCTCTGCAACCTCACCGCTGACCAGGGCTTCCAGATGGACTGAGTCAGCCGCTGGAGAGTTCCCAAGACGCAGACAGAGCTGCACTTTGACCAGCCACGAGCCCACTGCCCACAGCCAACCTTACCCTTCCCTCTGGCTTTTCACACTGGTTTTTCATAGGTAGGCTCCTCAGTGCTACTGGGCTGAGGTGAATCACTGCACTGGGCTGGGGAATGAGTGGACTTAGAAGGCAGAGATATGCATCCTTAAAGCCTGTAGGAATTGTGGGAGCAGATGGCTGTAGGAGCCTATTTTGATGCCAGGGACATGTTTCTGTATAAAGTAAATATTTTCCCACTGTGGATCTCTGGTGAGTGTGTAGAGAAGCATATTTCCTAAAGATGCAAATAAGTCTAGTCAGAAATAAATATTGAATAGAAACTTCAAAGCCTCTAGATTTCTTGAGTTCCAGGCCCTGAAGATTTCTCTCCAAATAAGCAGACACACGCAGGTGGATGAGGGCTTGGGGAGGGGACATTTGGGAGATTGTATAAGAAAAAGGATGACAACATTTTAATAGTTCATTTCTATTTTGTGTATATGTGTGCAGAGCAAGGGATGTCAGCAAAGGAATAAAGAAAAGTTATGCCTGTCCAGAGACTTAGTATTTTTTCTTCTAAATATATTTTTTATTTACAATCAACATGTTGTATACATATTTATGTGACATTGCAAGACAGGCGCACAATGTATAATGATCAGATCTGTTTAATTGGCATATTCACGACCTCAAACATGTATCATTTCCTTGTGTTGGGAACATTCAAAGTTCCTCTTTAGGAGCTATTTTGTAATGCTGTGCTATAGAACATTAGAAGTTACTCCTCTTTCCAGTTTTACCACTGTGCCTCTTAACCATTCTTTCTCTAGCATCCTCCTTCCATCCCGAAGCTTGGGATGTTTTCAGCACATTTCACCCTCTTTTTCCATTGCAGATCTCGCCTTGCAGATTTTTTTACCAACTGCCAACCAGAGTCAAGGTCTGTCAGCAGCTGTCTGAAGGAGAACTACGCAGACTGCCTCCTGGCCTACTCGGGGCTGATCGGTAAGAAGGGGGAGGCAGGGTGGGAGAAGAGTCTGGTTTACAAATACCCACACTCTTCCCTTGCAGCCAGATGATGTCTGCACATGCGAAATCTCCTAGTAGCCTTCTGTGCTGGGGTTTTGACAATAGGCTCTTTAGGATTTGCCTGTTTTTTTGAAAAATAAAAACCAGAACAATGGATGCACAAAAGACAAAGGCAGGAAACAAGGATTGTTAAGGGGCAGGGAGACCACAAGTGTGAAGAGTGAAGTTTCTTAGTTGGGGAGCTGACCACGCCGAACAGTAGCAGAAAAAATAAAAGCCTGGTTATGGAAGAAGAGAGCAATTCAAACAAAGTTAATTGTATTAGAGAACTTTAGAGAGAAGGGACTTGGAAGTTATTCCATCTGGGGAAATCAAAAAAGCTGTTTCCCAGAAATGACCCTTTGGAAATAAAAACCCTAAATACCAAGGTTCTTATTGCCATTTGTGTTCTTGGTAAATCAACTCCCTAAGTGCAGGGGGACCCTTAGGCTAATTTTTTCCCCCTGGAAATACTAAGTCATAGCAGAAGCAATATTTTCTGTCCCTGGAGATTGTAGAGTCTGGGAGAACCATGTTCTCAGCATTCAAGAGAACAGTGCAGTGAAGCGAGGCTCCAGTGTGTGGGAAGAGAGCCAGTGAGAGGCGTGCTTGTTCCTCTGGAGAAGTGGGACTGGCAGGAGGAAAGATGGGTGTCCTAGGTACCAGGGACAGCAGAAGCTTCGGTGTTGGCGGCGCTCGGTTGTCTTTGGCATTTGAGAAGGGATGTGCAGCGAAGTCTGGGGAAGGCAAGAGGAATCACAGTTGTCAGAGAGCGATGGCTCAGCCAGTTCCCGCTTCCCTACCCGGTCTGTGCCGGGGTCACACACGTCACCAGCAGGACGAAGAACCTCCCACCCAGCATGACAGCGCAGACTAAACCCTGTCATCAGAATGTCTTTGGCAGGAACCTTTGGGAAAATCAGTGATGGTATTTAATGTGGTGGTATTGTTGGTTCTGTCTTTTTTGTAAGGGTACCTGTGCTCCCTTGAGTCCTACCTGCCCCCAATTTTATTAATGAGTATACCTTTCTTAAGTCAGTACTCCAGATCTGCAGTCACGCTTTCCTTTTCCTTACCAAGTTAGTTACCAAATAGGGAATTATAAAACTAACAAAAGCCATTAAGGCGCACTCATTGTTTAAAAAAAAATTCAAAGAAAAATAACACCATAGAAGCTCACAGAAGAAAATGTTAAATAACTCGCAGCCCTGTTCCAATAACTAGTCACTGTTAATACTCCAGTCTGCAGCCTTCCAGGAGTGCAAGCTCATTAACTCCTCTGTGAGTGGCCAAGGTGAGGTACTGCCAACTCTGCTAGCAATTGAGGCTTGGCAAACCCTTGCATGCCTGAGGAGGTGGAAAGGAGGGAGAAAGAGGTAGAGGCAATGTCTTTTACAGGCCAGCATTTATTTTGCTTGTGGGTCTGGCTCTCTCCCTCTACACTGGTTCCTGGGTCATTGGAACCTAACTGAGTTTTGCACAAAGCCTATTCCTACTTCTTCTATAAGGCAGGGGTCCCGTCTGCTGCCTGAAATCATCTCCTCACTCAATATTTGGGATGCCTATTACTTTGTCAACTAAGTTAGAGCTCTCTTGATATTGTAGCTTAAAATTCTTATGCTGAGTTGTAATAGGATATTATTCAAGTTAGGATGGAATTAGGACAAAGACAATAAACCCCCTTGACCCAGAGGAGCTTACGAAAATTTGTTTTTGTTTGTGAGCCAAATACATCCTGTGGATTACTGACCCCCTATTACTTCTTACTTCCACTGAAATACCTAAAAACAGAAGGCTTATTGGCAGTGGTGGGCACTGCCTGGTGTGAGCCACCCAGGGGAAGACATTTGGGCTGTATTAAGTGTAACTACATTGTGTATTTGTGCCATTTGAGAATTTACCAGGAAAGTCATGAATACCACAAAATGTAGCAGGAGGGACCACCCGGCATTTCTTTAAGGACTATGGAAGGTCCACAGACAATACTCTAGGAGCCCTTGGCTCAGTGAAGTTCCAGTGTTTGTTTCCAATTCTTTCACAACTTGGAAGGCTATTCAAATCAGTTGGGAATCTGGTGAGCAGGGGCCCTGTTCCAAATGTACATACATTCCGGGTGTGAGGGATCCATCAGAGGCTCCCAAGCTTCCCTGTGTTACTCTGAAGGAGCCATTTGATTTGGGGGGAAGTGGATTCAAAGCCCTAAAAGGATTTTTAAGATATATAGACGCAGTGCCATCTATTTATGAAGATTAATGACATTTTCAAGAAAATGTAAGAGATTTGGCAACTCATGCATTCTAAGTTAATTCTCTCCTGCTCCATGACATCCATACCATTTGTGCAGGGCAAAAATACTGTAAATGTGACTCAAGGAGTTCTCTTAAAATTGTTAAAGCAAACGTGTAAATTATTTTATGTGCTGAAGATAAACTGCCAAGAAAATGTGCTGCTTAACATAATTTCCCACTCAGCAAACACAGAGTTTGTAATTATCCACGGCACATCCGTTGTCAGAGGAACATTTGTTTCTTTTCTGTGGAAAAGTCCACATCATCTCAGGAATTAAATACCTTGTTTGTACTTTCTTAGGCACGGTCATGACCCCCAACTACATAGACTCTAGCAGCCTCAGCGTGGCCCCATGGTGTGACTGCTTCAACAGCGGGAATGACCTGGAAGAGTGCTTGAAGTTTTTGAATTTCTTCAAGGACAATAAATGTCTTAGTGAGTTCAAAAAAGAAAGAAAGAAGAAGCATGCAAACACATGTTTTCTTTGGCAACCTTGAAGTGTACCTTCTTGTTTTTGTGTTCTCTCTCTCTCTCTCTCTCTCTCCCTCCCTCCCTCTCCCTCCCTTTCTCTCCTCCCCCCCTCCCTCTCCCCTTCCCCCCCACTCTCTCTCCTTCCCTTTTCCCGACTTCAGCCTTCCGCTCCTCTTGGCCACGCTGCGTGATGTATCAGGGAACCACATGAGTGATGAACTGGGTGCTGCCAAGATTATGAATCCAAAGCCCCGAGAGAGCGAAAGCTTCAAATGACGGAGGGTACATTATGTGGGAAAGAACACTTCCATCTGCAGATCAAATTTTGATCTTGGCAATCGGCAGAGAGTCTGTTCCCAAGGTTCTGAAAACCTGGGCAGAATATACAACGTGAGAGGGTCAAACAAATGAGATGAGGCTAGGCCTCCAAGGACCCTCCGGGAAAAGTTAGAATGTGAACGCCAATAGCCCCTTGGATTTTCAGAGTTGGCTCAGAGCAGAAGCAACAAATCTGGAGAGGGGGAAATTAGAAATGCAGTCAGGAAACTTAGAATGTCTGTTATCTCAGGAGATGAGATAAGGCAGGGATGGGCAGGGCTGGGATGGGGGATCCTCTGCTTGGAAACAGAGTCAGTTATTACTGCAGTGTCCTTTAGGCAATTTAGAAACATGTTTCCCAAAGGGATAGAGACAGAAAGAAATGTACACATGTGAACAATGGGCGTCTATCAGATGGCTCCGGAAGTGTGCTGCCCGGGCTCACGTGCATCTGGAGGAGCACCCTCTAGGTGACGATCTGACTGAGATGCTTGAAAATTCCACTCACCGTCATGGCAGCCATAGTGTATGGAATGCCTTGTATGTCTTGAAACTCACACTGTAGGGTACTGTAATACACATTAGCTCATTTTCTGGACTCTGCACATGAATCTTAGGAGGAGACATAGATGTTATTATATCCACCTTACAGCTGAGTAAAAAGCCAGTATTCACATGGTTCATATGTAGCAGAGTTAGGATCAAACTCCTGGTTCCTTGTGTTGCCCCCTGTCTCCTGAAAGTCTTGTTCATGCATGATACTGAAAGATCTGCTGGACAACAGCATAATTCTGAGTATTAGAGAAAAGGTCTGATTTCCTGGTGGGAGGGGTAGACCAAAGCTTTAGGAATCATGGTTCGTCCACTTTCCTGAGAGCCTTGTCTTCAAGTGACAATTGCTCCATGATGCTTATCATAGACACACAAAACAACTTTTGAATGTTACTATAAAACCTGCTCATTGTTTCGTTTGTAGAAAAGAGAGACTTAAATCATTTGTTCACTAGGTTATTTGAATAATGTAGCTGAAATTAGTTGTTCTGGTTCCCTTAAAAATCAAACAAGCTTTTGGCTTAAGTGAAATTCAAACCCACAAAATTAGCATCAAGTATGGAGGCATTTGCTAAGACATTGGGCATGCCAAGAATTTCAGTTTTGTTTGGTATTGACATATAAAGACACACACATACACATGTATGTACATCCTCTTTTTGTATCTTGCACGCTTCTGCCAGAATACAAGTTTTAATATATCGACGACAATAGAGTAACTATCCAAAAATTTTTACTCATACTGGATGGAAAACTTTGCACTCATAGAGAAATTAAAGTTATCCCTGCTTAATAACATTTTGGTAAAGGAGAGAATAGTCTGGAATCTTATTGCTAAAGACTTTTCAGTAAAAATAAATGCATTTGGCCTGCAACAAGGGCCTTTGTACTTGGATTATACTTTGGGCACAGAGCACCAAAGATACAGAGTTATAAATTCAGTCTCTTGTAAGAGATATTAAACTAAGAACTCAATTCTACTACCTTTGGATTGGGCCAAACCTCTCCAGATTCCCCTACCATGAATACAACTATAACCAATTCTTTACTTCTAGTTTGTGTGTGGGAAACAGTTATTTTAAGATCAAACATGTAACAGATGTAAGGGCAAGAGAGAAGAAAAAGATTGAGGAAAAGTCAAATATCAGTTGCATCACTCAAGTCTTTATGCAGATGCCTCCTCCTCTGGCCAGCTTTCCCAGACCACTAAATACTGGCCTCTTTGCACCCAGGTGCTCCTCCTGCTTCCTCTTGCTTCATTTTTCTCTGGACATTTCTCACCATCTATGTGTCATAGATTTCCTTACCTGCCTCTTTTGTTGCTGTCTTTGTTCGCTACAGTATGCTGAGCACACGGAACAGCGGTTTGAATGAATGAATCAATGAATGAGTGAGCAAGTGATCAACTGAATTCACCAGGGAAGGGTATACACGCTGAGAAATACATAGGTAGTTTCAATAAGTGGCGAGTCTCTTAAAGCTATGTGACTTAGCAAGAAAAAGGAGAGTTTGTTATTGGTGTCCTGGCTCATTTAAGGAAACTGGTCCCTATGTGCCCCTTTCTTGAAATTCTACCCACCAGGTAAGCCATGTAACATGGCAAGAAGTGTGAAAAACAAAGCATTTCTATTCATTTGAAGCTGTTTCTTATAACCTCCCAAAATGTAAAGTTGTAAAAAACAAGCTTCCAATTTGCTAACTTAAAGGATAACAATTTTAGAATAACATATCATTTCTAAGGGGAATATTAGGTCTAAATTATTCTGTCTTGTATATAAAAAAATGCCAACTAAGAGTTGTATATTAACAATGTGCACATTCAGGTCCCAAATGAAAGAGTTTGATTTCTTATACAATGAATATGAAATAAAAAATTTCTAAATCCAGGCCAAATCCCCGAAGACCTGATTAAAAACTGTTTTTTATTCATTTTGGGGAGGGAACAGCACACAACCAATTTACTCTTGCCATAAAAACAATCTAATTCCATGAAATCATAATAAGCTTTAAAAGTTTTACATTTTAAACTTTTCATTTAAACAGGGCTGCTCCTATCTAATTATGCAGATTTTCTTTGGAAGACTGGGAGTAGAAAAGAAAAAAATAATCTTACTTAAATGTTCACTAGATATTGATGAGGTTTGGGGTAGATTTTTTTGTTTTAAAGAAACTGGCTACATTTTTGCCTGCCAAATTAGTGTGAATGCCACTGAGTTGCCTCAGTCTCATTATTAGGGGTGTATTAAGGAAAAAGGCACCAATTAATTTGCTTTGAGTCTAGAATTTTGACAAAGCATAAAGGCCTTCTTGGGAAAATGGCACAGCTACTATCCCAAGTAACAGGTCTGAGGCTGGGTTTCAAAGGGCTTGGCTGATGAGTATTTCAGAGCAAGCACCTTGCTCAGCACCTGACACATAAATAGGAACACAATAAATATTTGTTGCACTTGGAACATAGCTAAGCATCCAGCTTAGTGTTTAATGACTGAATTGATTTTTGAGCACCTGACCCAGAAGACTGATTCTTAGTATGTGTGGATTGGATGGATGGATGAATGGGTTTTGTTCAGAGAAGTCCAATCCTGTAATCAGAATTTCTAGTGTGCCCCTCTGACTGTGTGCATTTTGTTACAATTGTTGCTTGACTTTAAAATTGGATTCCCTCCTGTTTTGTTGCAGAAAATGCAATTCAAGCCTTTGGCAATGGCTCCGATGTGACTGTGTGGCAGCCAGCCCTCCCGGTGCAGACGACCACTGCCACCACCACCACAGCTTTTCGGGTCAAGAACAAGCCAGTGGGGCCAGCGGGCTCTGAGAATGAGATCCCCACACACGTTTTACCACCTTGTGCAAATTTACAGGTGAGAATTGGGTCTAGATTTCCTATTTTAGCTCACTTCTGGGGGGAGCTTGGATTCATTTTATGAAATTCACATAGAGATGATGACAAATGCTGCTCAATATGAATCTTAAAATTGAATTTTAAACATAATAAATGGAGACTGTGATGTGTCATATAGCAAAGAGAAAGATGGACTATGGGACTGATACTACCATTTACTAGTGATGGGGCTTTGGCCAAGGCACTTGTGTCCACCTCTATTAAATGAGAGATCTGGACAGGTGAATCCCCAAAGTTGTATTTGTGGGGTGGTAGAGTTGGGCTGGCTATTTACTTATGATATTGATTTGTGTTCTCTGTAAAGTAGCATATTGAAGAGAAAGGAATCCTTGGGTTTGTTAGCATTATGGCCATTTAAACATAGCGTGAGGTGTTGAATCATCTCAGAAGGTAAACTAGAAAGGGCCACTAGTCAAGTGTTAGGTCATGTGTGGAGTCCTGGATGGGTGGGCTCTTTAGCAAGCAGAAGCAGTTGCTCTTCAGCAGTGAGAGGCACTGCTCCCCTGTTCATGAGCAAAGTCCAGTGAAAGAATGGGGTTAATCCAGGTCTGTAGGGCAGAACTACAACAACGTATAAACAGTGATTTCCTGCCTTTGGTCAAAAGTAGAGTGTTTGTTCTGCCTTTTTATTGATTTATCATAGCAATGAGTAGTCAGCTAATTTGGTAAGACATTAGTTATCTGTATGTTCATAAAGGTTTTGTACATGTTTTATCTCTTTGGATGTTATCCTCCTGATAGCTGCAGGAGAAGAGCTATTACTATGATAGTCTAGCCTCAGAAATGACTTCCGTTCAAGCCTGCAACACTTGTAGGTCACAAAAACAGCACTGGGAATCCAGGAGCCTCGTTCTTTTCATGTCATTCTATATTTTTCTGTGACTGCATGGTGACTTCTGTCTCTTGCCATGCTTGGGAAAAGAACACTGTATAATCTGTGTGTCAGGAATTATGGGGCAGCCTCAAACTTAACACTTATCACTGCAGTACATGCCCATCTTCCTCACCAAGGGTCAGCCTCATTGGAATTCCTAGAAGTCTTCTTTTGCCACATACCATCTTTATCCACAACCTACTTCATTCCCTAGAAAGTATCAGGGCAGCTTTTCCACTCTGGTGAGTTCTTGATATTTTCTCACTTCCAACATTTCCCCTCTTTTTAAATATCCTACATGTCCTTTACCCAAGCTTTGATGTTTGTCCTCAGTCATCCTGGGTCCCAACCCCAACACAGAGTATCAATAAAGAGAAGGCAGATATGAAAACCACATAGCCCAGGGTCAACCAGATGTTGTTTGGGCTTCTAAAGCATTTCATGAGCTTTTGCCACCTCCAAAGCACTGGGCAGAGAGTGCCAGAACCAAGAGGTAGCTTGAAGAATAATCTTGTACCCTCTAACTCTAAGTTTTGCAGAAAGGAAGTGACTTGTACAAAGTTCCCCAGCCAGGCAGAGGTGGATCTGGAGTCTGACAAGGGACAGGGTCCCATTCATCTCTGACTAGGTCTCAGTGCCCACTTTTTCCCAGGTCAGTCTATTTCCTTTGGATGCTATCAGGTTCTAGTGTCATCAAAGACAATGGCCAGATGAGAAATAGGACCTTGTCATCATCAGGTGGTAAATGTAGGCCAGTGGTGGTTTTTGACCAGTAAGAATGGTGAGCTCTGGCTGCAGCAGAACCAGCGTCTTTCAGTGCACATCTAGATGCACAGAAGGTGGCTGCAGAGGCCACCTTCAGCCTGCTTATTAAATCCCTTCTGCACTTTGGAAACTTCGGGAAGATGAGCATTCAAAATGTAAACCAAAAATTGACTCCTCCATGAACCAAGAATAGCAGGCAGGACGCAACGTTACATATTTTTAGAAGGTCGGACTAGGTTAATAGGAGACATTTCAGATTAGTCATCCCTGGGAACTCCACAAAACTCCAGATCCCCCATGAGCAGAGAGGAGTCTCTTTGCCACAGGAGGTACCTACTGCAACCCTAGCCTCTGCCTTGCCCCATCACAACCCCCGCACTGGATCCCCAGGATGCAGGGCTCTGCTTGGCCACGTATCTAGTGCTCTGCCTCCAGCATGGATCTGTCCAGTCACCCCTCCCTACCCAGAGTGCTCTGTGTACCGCCACAGGGTCGCCCTGGAAACGTCAGGGAGCACATGAGCGCTAATTCCAAGAAACTCTGCCTTTCTACTCCCTGTGTTAGTAATGGGAACTCTGCTTCATAGACAGAGAGTTGAAAGTAAAATTAAAGCATGGTGTTTATCTCAGGGCTGCCATTTGACTTCTAGGCAGAGGGGGCATGGAGGTGTGGGACCGGCCAGGAAAAGGGTGGCTACCTCTTTCTTCCCTGTGGTGTGCATCGGAGGTAAACTACAGCTAGTTCCGGGTGGCTCTCCCATATTTATACCCATGAGATCCAGAAGGAACGTCCAAGCCTGTGTCGAACCCTGCTCTAGTCTTCAGCAGCATTGTGCCCTCACCGAGTGTGCTGACCTCTGTAAGCCTCAGTTTCCCCCGTTACAAGGCATGAGAATGTCCTTGCTGCTAGAATTGAGAGGATTAAATGGGAGCAGAGTGAATGCTCCTGAAAGACCCTTTTCAAATGTCCCATGTGATGTCTGATCCCTGCTCAGCTGGTCACATGGTCCCCTTACGAAGATGGACGCTGATGCTGTGCCTTGGGGTGATCACAGTGGTGTAAATTAGCACTAACAGGTGAATGGTGTGTTTTATTTAAAACATCTTGAATGCTTTCTCCCCTTCACTCCTCACAGCATCCATCTGAGTCAGATGTGGCAGACATCCTTCTTTTGTATAAGTGAGGCAACTGAGGCAGAAAGAGCTAGTAACTTAGCCGGTGTCAAACACTATTTCATTGATGGTCTCTGCATTTTTGCCTTGTTCTATGACCTTTGTCCTTGAGTTAGGAAGAGACAGCGAGAAGGAATTAAAGATAGAAAAAGAAGAAAGGAGAAGCCAGGTTTGAGAGAGCCCTGTGCCCTGGCTCTTTCTGAAGGCCAGTGATACAGATGAAGAAGACAAATACAAAGCTCATACTCTACACTATATGCAATTGATCTTGTCAGTTTGCCTGGATTGAGAGATTCCTGGAGAGGTGATTGAATCCTGGGAGCACTGTACCCATCCATGGATTAATCCATTGATGTTCATAGCTGAATTGGCTGTAGGAAGAGGAGCCTGATTGAAGGAGTGGGTCACTGGGGATGTGCCTTTGAAGGGTGTACCCCTTGCTGCCACTCCTCCCCTGTGCTCTCCTTCTGACTGCCACGAAGTGAGCAGCTTTGCTCCATCATGGCATTCCTCCATGATGTTCCTGCTTTGGAGCCAGCCAACCATGAACTGGAACCTCTGAAACTAGTAGTCAAATTAAAACTCTTATTGGTGCATTTTAGGTATACAATACGTTTTTAAATACATTTTAAAAAAATTAAAACTTTTCTTTAAGCTGCAGGTGTCAGGTGTTTTGTCTCAGTAACAGGAAAGCTAATGCACTCTGGTTTTCTTCATGCTCAGCTGCAGGAGACATATAGGGGGAGGACTGAAAGTTTGTCAGGAAAATTTTGAACACCTTGATGACCTTTTTAGAGTGACCTATGTGAAAATGGTTGAAAGGATGGTTTATGGCCAGAGAATATGAGAGTGACAAATTAAGGGCTTCACCCTGAGAATGTAGTCTCTGGCTGATTGAGGACTCTTGCTCTGTGGAGGGCTCCCAGGGGACTCATTCTCTGCATCTGCCCTTCTGTTGCCTGCCTGGCTATCTCTAGATGAATTACCACTTGCCAGGGGTCCTAGAAATATCTTAGAATGGCGTTTGTCCCAGCTGCCTATGTCATGACTAGGAATAGAACTGACTTAAACCAGCTTGGGATCCATGGGTAACAGATTTGGAGACAATCAGCAGTCTTTGGCAGCTCTAAAGTTCACTTCCCATGAGAAGTGCCCTCTCCTAATGTTTTAAAATATACAATAATAGAAGAAAACTCTCAGGGATTGGAGTATCTATCTTAACATTTGAGGTAGATTTCCTCCTTGGAAAGGAAGACGTAAGAATAAACATTTTTGAAAGTCTGCTTCCGAACGTTATTACCGACAAACCTAAGGCTGTTCTACATGGGGATAGGTGGCCTTGGGTTCGATGATCAGGGCTTCATCTATAACTCGTGGGAAAAGCTCTGCTTTAAAAAAGGGAAGTTGATTGCTTAGTAGGAAATGTCATGGAAATGTCCAAGTGCTGACCCCCTGAGGTGCTAAAATACTGGGTTTTGGGTGACCTGCCAAGCTCCCGTGTCAGGACTAATTGGCAGTCATATTAGTAACACGCATGACGCAAGCTGTGCTATTGTTGGCATATTCCTTTGACTTGTACAGAGTGGTCACATGAAAAAACAAAGAAACCTTAATAATTCTACCAATTATTTCATCATCTGTACCCTTGAGTGGTCTGCTAACTGGAAAAGCTCGTGATATTTAAACCAAATGGACTGTACTTGTTGCTTATTTAAAGAAAATATCATTGGAGATTAAGTCAGAGTTAGAAAAATTTGTATTTTGCATTGTACACTGCTTAACCTTGTGACTTACAGGGAAGACTTCTTAAATGTGGTATTTGTAGACCTCGGACTCTCATATTCAGATAGAATACATTTGTCCTTTTGTGTTTGCGGAGAATTGGTTCCGGGATCCTCCAAGGATACGAGAATCCATGGATGCTCAAGTGCCTTACATAAAATGCCATAATATTTGGATATAAGTTAGTACATCCTCCTGTATATTTAAAATCATTTATAAATTATGTATAACACCTAATACAAATGAAAGTGATGTATAAATCATTGTGACGCCATGTTGTTTATGGAATAGTGACAAGATAAAAGTCTATATATGTTCAGTTCAGACACTTTTCTTTTTTGCTAATATTTTTGACCCAGGGTTGTTGAACTCTCAGAACTCACGGAGACAGAGGGCTGACTGGGGTAAAGGCTGGTTGCTGTGGCCTTGGGACTAAGATAAGAACCCCTATGTCTCACTTCCTCTGCTTCTTTTACTCCCTTCCCAATGAAAGTGCAGTGACACATCCTGGGGACACTCAGAACCAGGGCCAGCAGGATGGCTGGAGGGCAGCTGTGGGAAGTTGGCAGAAGCTATAGTGAACAGTGTCAGCCACAGTGCTAGTTTTTAGATGAGCTAAATGAAAAACGTGTGAGTGTCTGTGGGTGAGACATAGCAGGCCAGCAGTGGTCCTTCCCAGGTTTAGGTTCCCTCCCCTCATCCTCATGGACTTTTTGAGGCAGGATTGTAGAAAGACATCAGCAGAGCAGCTGTTTAGTTGTGAAAGTGGCTCGCACGTGGGGGACAGTCTTTGTAAGAATGCTCCCCGCCCACATCGGCAATGCTGAGGGCAGCTCTTCTGCCTGCCTTGTACCGCCTACCCAATAGGCACATCATCTCTCCCTGCTAGGCCATCGTAGCCCTAAAGATTTTGCAGCAGAAACACTACGGGCCCCTGTGTGCACACGGAGCAGGGTGAGGGGACACAGCAGAGGCCAGCATCTGCTTGGAGCAGAGAACCCACAACATTCACTGGATCTCAGTCTAGGTCCACACCTCCATTCATGGATCTCAGTCTAGGTCATATCTCCTGGCCTCCCAGAAAAGCCCTAACTTCTTTTCTTCTCATCTCAGAGTAGAGTCAACTTATCTGCAGGCTGAGCACTCGCAGGATGTGACTGGCAGGAAAGATGGAAGGAAGACACGATCCCTTTAATTCCTTGATATTCTGCTCAAGAATATAGATGATAATCTATGTTTAGATGTCCTTTCCCCTCCTGCTATCACCCCATTACCTCATGGGACCCAAACAAAGTCTATTTGTTTTAGTTAGGGCCAGACCAATCCAGAAATAATTTTGAAACTCTTCCCAGGAGACAAACCCCAAAACTCTAGAGAAGGAAAGAAGGTGATTATTCAGATCTGCTAAATACCTGGGACTCTGCTGGCTGTGACCAAGTGAAAATTTTAAATGTTGGGTTTTCAAAGGAGAGCTGCCAATGGGTGTTCTATAAATCATTTGTGCCGGCAGACTGACCCCATTATGTCAGCTAATCCTGGAAATACAGGAGGTAAATTTAAATCTTCAGGCATGAAACACTTAATCAATATTCTAAATGTTTTTCTTGCAATTTATGCTTGCAGAGCAATGGGGCGCTTTGGCGTCCTGTTAATCTTCCGCTAGAGAAGAGGCACTTGTGTGTGTGTGTGTGGGGGGGGCTGGCACGGTGGGGTTTGCACAGGACAACTCGTGGAAGAAAAACCCTCGGTTTGAAAGGAGAGGTGCTTATTTCCATCCCAGGCCCAGAGCAGGGGCAGGAAGCTCATATCCTGAGCTATTTACTCCCTCCCCAACAAGAGGGTACAGCTGGCCCAAGAGGACTTCCTCAGATCTCGCCTTCAGCCTGTAGTAAATAGGAATTCCTTTGCTGAGAAGAGCTGGAGCTTTGGAGTCAGTTGGACCCCCAGTGAGAATTCTGACTTTCCTCCTATTGCTCTCTGTGACTTGGAGCATATTTCTTACCTTACCTGAATCTCTGCTGTAAAACACCACCCATGTTTTGATTTTCTTATGACGATCAAAGAACAACATCAGAATGCAAAGGGTCCAGATGAAAACCGACAACTCTGGGCACTTGGAAAGTGAACATACTCTTCTTAGAATTGCTGCTGTGTCTTACAGCTGTAACTCCGAAATCTGGGGCTGCGGAGGAAGGCTGTTTCCAGAGACCGGAGGCAATGGAGGAAGAAAGAAGAAGCTCTTTAGATTTTGCTTTCTTGATTTGTAAGAAGAGTTTGAACCAAAAGTTACCCTGCCAGTTTTAAGATGGCATTACAGAAAGTCCTGCAGAAGACGAGGAAGGAGTGGAATATTCTTGGGACACCAGGACAAGATGGAAGGGAAACCAAAGGCAGAAAAGAAAGGACTAGCTCTTGAGGGATTAAAACTGCTCTAGAGGCCCTGTCCCTGTGCCCCGAGGGCATCCTTGAGCGCTCCATCCTGACAGCCTGCTTCTTGGAACTGCCATTGTAGTCAGGTCTCCGTCCAGCCCAATTACCAAAGTGTGACCGTCTACCAGGGGCCTTCCTGCATCTCTAACCAAGGCTGACACCAGGAAGAGGTGACACAGTTGTTAAGAGGAAGCGCTCCTAATTACAGAAAAGAAAGTGCTTGAGAACTAGCCTTGCCTCTGAGCTTCAAAGCCTAGAACTTTTCAGGGTTTCCCAGATCTGCACTCCATCCTTCCTGTTATTTGCTTAATGTTTATCTTTTTTTTTTTTTTGGTTCTGGGGATCAAACTCAGGTCCTTGTGCTTGCGCAGTGGGTGAAACCACTGAGCTAAATCCCCGCCCCCACTTAATGTTTATCTTTAAAATATTATTTACAAAAACTCATCTGAATAATAGCATAATATAGGTGAAAATCATAACATAGGTGAAATCATAGGTTCAATGTGCTGTTAATATCTATTAAAATAATTAAAAATTTTGAATGTTTCCCAAAAAATGTCATGTGCTACCAGTGGTGACCAAACTCCACTTTGAGAAACATTATGAGCAAGTTAATCCTCCAATATATCTTAGAACAATTTTGCTTTGTTATCTTGCATCACTTCAGCCTTTTATGGCTTTGTGTTAATAAGCAGTACACATACAGTGCTTTCCAGGAGTGATGCTCACAGTAAACCCATGAGGTTAGTGCTATTATTTTTCCCATTTTTCAGACAAGAGACCTGAAGCTTAAGGAGACTTGATCAGGGAGGAGAATTAACAAAGTGACATTCCCCCCTATCGACCTCCCATGCATTTTAAATGCCTACATTGTGTTACCTAAACCAGAGCACTTTAAACTTTTTGTTTCTGGATAACATTATTCATCCCTATAAATTAAATCAGTCCCTAAATTCTTGTTGAACATCTGGCAGATTGAAGTGTCAGACTGTTCATAAAGTAGTATAAAGAAAAGTAATGAGGCCTATTCAGACTCCAACTGGTGTACTGCAGTACAACTCAATTCTGATGCTAGCCACCTGGAGCTAGTGTCAGACACAGGTTAAGGGCAAGAAGATTGCCCCAAGAAGATTGCCAGCTATATTTGTGGGCCTCCCAGGCCACCTCCACTTCTGGTGCACTGGTTAAACATCAAAGTGTTGGAGAATCCCCTCAAGATTCAATTCACTGAAATGGCTTACAGAACTCAAGAAAGTTCTGTGCTAGATGATAACAGCTTTATTATAAGGGATATAAGTCAGGGCTGGCTAAATGAAGAGATGCATAGGACAAGGTCTAGATAGGCCTCAGTCAGGGGCTCTCCCTGTGGAATTAAGGCATTTTAATCTCTTGCTCTGTGGCCAGGCATCTCCACCTAGCTTAGTGTCCACAGTTTTTTTAAAATTAGGATTGCATTATGTAGGCATGGATCATCAACCATGTGACTGAATGTGACCTGAGGATTTTCCTGGTGACCAGCCCTATCCTGAGTCGTCTTATTACTATACACTTAGGTGTGATCCAAAAGGCTCAGGAGTAACAAAGCCACATCTATCACTTGAGAAATTCCAAGGATTTAGAGGTTATCCAAACCTCTAACCGGAAACAAAGCCAGTCAAATTCTTTATTATACAACAGTGCCTTATCAGAGTTAAATGTTTTAATATAGTTTTAATTCTAGAGATACACTGAAACTTTTCATAAGGAAGCTGGAGTGGAAATTCTGAACACGAGCTCACTTTACCACACACTAGCAGTGGAACTTGGGGCATATTACTCATCCTTTCTCCCTCAAGTTTCCTCATCTGAAAGAACAGGATGATGGTAGATGAGCCTCTGGGTTGGATTAAATATGTTCCTACCTGTGAGGCACACTCTGCCAGAGCAGTGTCACCACCTCCTCCGGAGTTATGTCTGCACATTTTTATTGATTGTAGGTTTCAAGGAGCTGGCATTGCTTGAATATCTCTGCTCCCCATCATGCCATCTTCAGTAATAGGAAAGTGCTCAAGGGACCAGGCAGAGTTATGCATTGCTTTATAAGTTCCTGCTTCCCAGGGGCTCTCTGGTCTTAATGGCCCATGGGGTTTTGCACATGTAGATGATGCTTGATATAGATAAGAGAAGGTGATGCGGCTTTGTCACAGTGGTTTTCAAATGCAGCTTCAAATCAGATGCTTCTCCATGGGCAGTCATTTGCTTTACCTGGTATTCTTTGCTAAAGACAAGCTGCACGCCCCCTGTACCAGCCTTGGCACTTCCACTCAGGATTATTTAATAATCTCATGGCAATGGATCAATCAGCTTCTCTGGGTCAGTCTTACTCAGTGTTGGCAGCACTGAGGTTGGGTACAACATGGTGCCCTGGGTGTTGCAGGATGTTTAACAGCATCCCCAGCCTCTACCTTCTAGATGCCTACACCACTTTTCCTTAATTTTGAAACCTAAGAGGCCAGCTATCTTGGTGGAGGGGGGTGTGCCTCTGAGAATCACTGCTCAAAGAAGGACTGCCTCAAAGATCCCCTTTTATTTCCTCCCAGCTTTCTCCTTTAAGGAAGGAAGCACAGAGACATGTCAGAGCAAACTGGTCCATTGGACCAGATCTTTCCCGACCGCTGCAGGCAGAAACAGTGCAAGGGAGCTCAGTTACTACCTGTCCCAGTCCACGTGAGCAGCTGTAACAAAATTCTATATACCGAGTGGCTTAAGCAACAGAAATTCATTGTTCACAGTTCCTGAGCCCGGAAGTCCAAGATTAAAGTGCAGATAGATTGGGTTCCTGGTTAGGGTCCTCTGCATAGATGGCCACCTTCTTGCTGTATCCTCACATGGAGGAAGAAATGAGCTCTGGTGCCTCCTCCTTTTAGAGAATACAAATCCCACTGTGGGGCACTGTCCTCAGGACCCCTTCAACCTAATCATTTCCCAAAGGCCCCACCTCCCAGTGTTATCACATTGGGCATTGCAATGTAGGAACACAACTAAAAACCCATTTTGGGAAATTTTAGTTTTTCCAAGGCGACACCCCCTTCTAAGTGATTCCTGAAGATAGTACCAAAAGAGACGTTCATTTGCACTGTTGCTTGTCATTTAGAGATGCACAGGTCCAGCGCCCTGGATAAGTACCCTGAGGGGACATCTCATAGCACACTTTGGCTACACGACACAGCCAATGAAAATGTTGATGCCCAACTACAACTGGGGCTCCTCACATGTGGCCTAAGGAGAGGGGACTTTCAGGAGGAGTAAAAGTGAGATTATAAGGCCAGTAACAGGCGTGTAACACCGAGCCCTGAGCACACACACTGAATCCAAATGACTGACATGTGGATACTGTTGCTAAGCCTTCCATTTAAGAGAATATTCTTAAGATTACGTTACTGGTGGTATCTGGTTTGTGGTCTTTGTAAAGTTCCCATCATTTCTGTGTAATACAGCATGCTTTCTAGTACCCACTGTTGTTTTTGTCACATTTTTTTTTAAATCGCAGTCTTGGCTACACCAAGTATTTACTTTGCATAATGGTCTCCGGCTCAGAGTGAGTTTCTTCCCCCACTCTGAGAAAAATGAGCTGTGGGGGGCTCTTCCCTTAGCAGAAGTGCTGCCAAACATCACAAACCCCCACCCAGGCTACTTCTAGGCCCCCTAGAACTCCCAGATTGCCAAGTAGCCCTAAGGCCCAACTACTCCCAGCACGGAGGAGGCTGTCAACAGCCTCCTTGGACTGAGCGTCCTGGCTGCAGGTGCCAGTGGATGAGCTCAGAGGGACGCTGCGTCCCAGAATCTACCCACAGTAGCCCTGAGAGGAAAGAGGCTGTTGTAAAAACACTTTTTGAAATAACTGCTTATAGAGCATTTTCTAAGTCCTTAAGCCAGCTGAGTGCTTGAATTCAGAGCTCAAAATTGGGTATTACTCCGTTAAGGCTGCCATACAATGTAGTGTGCCAAAATGCATTTCAATTGTGTATTCAAAGTGAATTGGATGTGGAAGCGTGAAGGCTACAACTGATACCAAAAAAATAGGAATTTAATCTTCATTGCCGGGCTTCATGGTACATACGTATGCATATCACCTTCATCTCAGGTATCAGATATGTAAGTGGCAGGTGCTCTGTCACTAAATAGTTGGCATTTTTAAAATGTCACCTATGGGGAGACATTTAGAGGACAGTTCCTGTTATCACAGTTTTTTTTCTTGGAGTCCTACTAAGTGTCACCTGTGCGGCCTTTCAGCCCAGGAGGTGCTGATTCTCAGTTATTCTTATGGTCGAAGGGACATGGGGGGAAACACCTGTCCTGAAAGACAAGCTGCCCCTGCCAGCCTGCAGACATCAGGTCCTGAGCCACCTCTGCGAAGCAGCTGTTATCGGAATCAGACTGTGGGTTTCTGCAGACTTAATACAAGCAATGATTTCCTTTTGATTGGCATGTTTGCATTGTAGCAAACTTTGGTTCAACATATTGTTAGAATACATAATACTGTAATTTAAGATTATTTTATCAGCAGTAAAGGGTTTTTATAATTCATTTAAAAAGTTGTAATGGGCTTGAGCATCTTCAGTATAGTTAATAATACAGCGTTTTATAGCTGGCTGTAAAACTTCAGATTACAGTTTTAGCAATTGTGCAGTTCTATTTTATAGTTTAATAATTGTTCAAATGAAGGAGAATGTAAAGTTCCTAACAACCAATTTAATGACTTAGAAAAATAGCTTTTATCAAAATCTATTGCACACCTTTAATGAACCCAGATGTCACCTCTCAACAAAGGCAGGTCATGGGATCTATTTTTCTGAACCATAACGCAGCCAGATGCCCTCCAAATTAAGCACACACAATGCAGTGTCTCTTGAGTTACAAATTTCCTCTTTTCTTCCTCTTTTGTCCCTAATCTCCTACAGATAGAATAAGCCTCTTTACCAAGCACAGGTAAAAGACGAGTGAGCCCTCAGCCGAGCAGGCAGTAAATTGGTTCTCTTGCAAGAAGGGTTTTCTTTTTACAGACGCTCCCTTGATCATACTGCCTCAACTCAGCTCCTAAGTTAATACAATCTCTTATTAATGCCTTCAAATAGCTCATTCTCCACCATTCTGAGAAGTGCATGGCAAAAGGGGGACTCCTGCATTATAATCTAATTATATGCTATCATTACAAGTAATAAAAGTGTTAGCATGTAGTGTCAGGAAGAAAGCACTGTCTCATGCTGACATTGGAGTTATAGTTCATGTTAGTGTAGTTTTGGAATTTGCCATGGGTACATCACTTCCCAACTGAAGTCAATAAAGAGGTGGCCCTGGGTCACTTATACAACAAGGTCCCATGGAGCACATCGTGGGGAATTCAGCCCCAGGACCTTCGAGTGCAGAGTGATTCTTGGGCAGTCTAACTTGGGCTCAGAGCCCTGTTTCAGTTTCCCAGCAGTGGGACCTATCAGAGGAAGTCCCATGTGGCAGGGCATTTTCCTCTCTGGGGTGCAGACCAGGGCCCTGGGCCTCACAGCCTATGGCCACTCTGTGCTCAAATTGGAGTGGAGGGCTATGCACCCTGATTCCCAGTCCTGTGGAGAGTGGAGCGAATTCATTTAACTCCAAACTGAAACATACATCAAGCGAATACAGCTCAAGCAGATACAGTATTGAGTGGCAGTGCTTGATGAGGGATGGTACTGTGGCAGACGGACTGTGAGATGATTAATTTCTCAGGGAGTGTGTGTGTGTGTGTGTGTGTGTGTGTGTGTGTGTGTGTTACTAGAGATCAAACCCAGGTCTTCACATATGCTAGGCAAGCATTCTACCACTGAACTATACCCCGGCCTTTTATTTTTTTTTTAATTTTAAGTCGAGGTCTTGCTAAGTTACCCTAGGCTGAGCTCATTCTTGCTGTCCTCCTGCTTCAGCCTTCAAGTACCTGGGATTACGGCCCTCCACCACCACAGTCAGATCAGAGGTGGTCTTTCAAGAAAAAAAGGTTGTTGTACATGGGAGTTGTCCTAGGAGAAGACAGTACTGAAGGGCCAGGCTTCTAGCTTCTATAAAATTCAGATCTTCCTGCAGACTAAGAAGACTTCTTCAATCTCTTTGACCCTTGGATTTGTCATTTGTCACATGGGAATGATGGGCACTGCTGCCTAGAAGCATTATAGTAATTAAACAAATTAAACTCCTCCAGCACTGTATTTTCTATCACTGTTTTATCCTTCTGGGTTGACTCTTTTGACCATGAGACAGGAGGAGCCAGTCCCGAGGGGGCATCTGGTGACCTTTACTCCAGGATTCGTCTGGGAGATGAACTTGGGCATAAGCAGGCATTAGGTTGAACCAGTTTATTATCACTCCTTTTTGATGTCCTCTCCTTAGCATCTTCTTTTAAAAAACCACTTCTCTCAGAAAATAAGAGGAACAACTTAAAGACGAGGATGGAGAGCCTAGTCCCCATCCATGCATTCTGGGAAGGACCATTAGGGCCCCTCACCTGTGATCTAGAAGGCACTGAGGCCACCCCATCATCAGGACAGTAATTCAGCTGTTGGACAATTGCTTAGTGCAATCATTGGGTAATAAACGTGCTCAATAAAAAGGCATAGGATGTCTGCCCCATCTTGGCTATAAATATGCTCTCTTGTCCTGAGTAACCTATGAAGAGATACCTCTGAGCACACTTAGATCACATACTATAAATAAATCCAATTTCTTGTATTCCCTGCTGACGTTTTATCCTCAGGACTTCTCACAGCCCCACCTCCCTGAATAATGGTCTCTGCCCTGCGGCTAGAACCATGGCACTCATGTATGTGGAGGAATGTGGCCCTGGTTCTCTTGTGGAGCAAAATTCAACCAAGGCCTTCCTTCCCTGTCATATCTCATTGCCCCAGAGTAGCCACATCATGAATGAAAGCATGCAGAGAGAAAGCTGGGCTTCTGGGTACCTGGAACTGATCTGGGGACTTTTCCCCAAAGTGGCTGCCTGTCAGCTGCAGGGACATCAGGTACCAGGAGAGAGGCTTACTTCCTTAGCTCTCAGGGAAACAGAAAGCCTGGCCGACTCTGGCTTCTACCAGCAGTTGCACTTGCAGAAGTTGGTCCTCCTGTCTGGAATAATGCTTGGGGTTATTCCCTTGGGCTCTGGAACCCCACGTCTGCCAGTCCTTCCATTCTAGACCAGCTCTGTGTGTGCCTGCTGTGTGACCCTAGCCTTGTTACTGCACCTCTTGGTGCCATCCTTACCTGTCAGCAGGATAGTAAGAGCTATTTCTAAGGAGTGCTTAAGGGTTATGTGAGACACTGGGCAGAGGTCGGGCATAGATTCAGTGTGGGTGGGTTTTGGAGTCCAAAAGACTGGGTTCAAATCTCAGCACAGCCATTCCAGGCAGTGGAAACTTGGGCAAGTCACAAGCTTTCTGAACCCCTGTTTCCAATCTATACAAGAAGGGAATTCTCCCTCTAAAGAGAATATTTGATAAAATGCAGACAAGATCATTGTCAGTGGAAGCAATTAAAATAGTAATGGTCACAGTTATTGTCACTAGTAATCTGGTGATTTTTCTTACATTTTCTAGCATATGTTTTCTGTCTGATAGAAGTAAATTTAAAACTGTTAAAATTTTTTTGCCTTTTTCTTTTCAG
The DNA here is from genome assembly GCF_000247695.1 of Heterocephalus glaber. The sequence continues at coordinate 30,515,446 of NW_004624737.1, forward strand.
TACCAAGAGTTCATCTTCTGAACCAGGAGATGAACAAAAGCCCCTGTCCATTTCGTTTCCAGGCAGTGGAGGTGTTTTTTTTTTTCAAAGCTTAGTTACTACCATAAGTCACAGAGCCATTATGGGCCCATATTCAGCTGCACATAAATGCACAGGAGAATGAGAGGCTTAATAAATATTATCTGATGGTGATGAGGGTGCGTGTCTGATGAGATATGCTTCATGCACTTCTCATCAGGGACAACAATGAATCTTTTCAGTTGCTCTTACACATTTGCATTTCCAACTGCACATTTTGAGAAAACCAATGTTTCATTTTAAAGCCTTCCCTCCTCTCTGCCTTTGCACCATTGTTGCTGAATGTTTGCTCTGTAGCACACCCCTCCACCTCAAACCAAAACGTCTTTCACACATTGTTTGGCATCATCTTATTGTTAATTGGGCATAATTTTCTAAACTACAGCTCATAATTGCTTCTTGTCTGAATATTTTACTAATCAAGCAAGTTAACCATGAACAAAAACACTCAGTTCTATGATGTATTTTACAACCTAGGTTTGCTCCAACCTGGAGGAAAGCAAATAAAAAAAAAGCAATGGTAAAATGTTCCTATGAAGTTATAAAAGAAGCCCAGCTAGTGTGCCCTGCTGCACTCCGTGCTCTAGACAGGCCTGAACCCTGCTCCGTGCTGCCCTGTCATTAGTGTTACATTACAAGTGCAGAGATTCAGTCAGTGTTTGATGGCACAAGGAGGCTGACAGAGAAGCCTAGCGGACGGCTTTGCTAATGGAGGCCATTGATACGTCTTACTGGACTATGTCTTTTTCATTTTTTTAAATCCAAGGAATCACAGGAGATCACAAATTGTATCTCTTCAGTAAAATGTTCACAAGCCAAGTTAGCCTAAGGTTTTGCATTTTTCCCATCTGTGCCCCAATCTAAGACAGACCAGAGATCTCAGAAAGGCTAAGACATTGTCTACAGTCACTTGAACTTCGAAAGAACTTCACTAGAGTATCATGGTTGATTCTCCCAACCGCTCTATTATTAAGACACTAGATCAGGGATTATTAGAATCATAACTGATGATTGCCAAGTCTGGAATATTCCTAACCTATGCTCTTTTTTTTTTACCATGCCATATCAATCAAGTCCATACCTGGAACAAGTTCTGAATTATGGTAGAAACGGACTTAACTGATCTTCAGTTAACTAGCTCACCACCTAAGCCAGACTTCTCTCTAGACTTTCTGATGAATGTGGACGGCTCCCCGAATCCTCCAAACTCCTGGGTTTTCCTCCCTCTGTCCACCTCTCTCTTTGCTCTCTTTAGGGAATACGTGAGCTTGCAAAGCCAAGTGTATTTGTTCTCTGACCTTTAGTGTTGGTTGTATTTGATATCTTGTTTACACCACTTAATCAAATAGTATATGACTGATTGAAATAGGGACACAAAAGTATAATTGTTTCAATGAAGATTAAATTCAATATATTGAAAAGACAAATTTCATTTAAAAAAATGTCTTGTATTAGTTGTGGGCCATGTAACTATAAAGGACTGAAGCAAATTATAAAAATGTAGAAAGATTATACTGAGATTCCTCTTTGGGTGTCAAACAAATGCCACTCCTGTCTTAAAGGAACCAAAACTGGGAATTGTAGACCATGATTCAGAAGTATGTCTTAAACAAAACATAAATTGGGGAACTCCAGTCAGTAGGTTCTTTAAAAAAAGTGGTCTTGGTTATGTATCCAAAAATCAGTAAATTAATGACAGTTAGACTTTAGAGTTTTACACAAATGTTTCATTTTCAAATGATTTTTGCCCTTTCACTTAATTTCTCAATTGACCACTTAAGGGCCCATGCTTCAATCCAGTCAGCAGAAAAGGTTTCTGCTGTAAGCTTAGCAATAAACTCAGACTCAATGGCATAAACCATGACTCCCCCATGGATGTCAGGAACCTAAAGCCTTCCAGACTCTAGGGGACAGTTCTACACGTCACCTTTAAGACTATGACCGCTATATCTCCATCTGGTTTCATTTCAATCCATGGTACACATGTTGTTGAAGACCTCTAAACTCTGCCTGACTCCAGCTGTGCTGTCCTTCCTCCAGGGAGAAGACCACTGCAGGTCTCAGTGGCCTTAAATTCTGTCCTATGACCAGGCACAACTTTCCCAGACCAAACTTGGTACTCTTGGGCATTCCTGAACACCACACCAAGTAAAGAACGTTTACAAGACCTTTTTAAAGCTTAATGGGATGAAAGCCTTTGGCTGAGATTCAGGCAACATGGAGACAAAGTGTTTTGGGGAAGAGTAGGTAGAGGAGACCTGTCAGTCCCAGGAGAGGTAGTCGAAAAGCCACTCAGGATTACTGCCAGTCTCTTCATGGAAAGACAAAGTCCTAGCTTGTCCTGGCTCCCTCATAGCCCTTGTTTCCTCCTGGCAAAATTCAGCTTGGAGGAAATGGATTCCTTCCCTGCTGAGCACAGGCGCTGAAAGACAAACACCCGGGCCCAGAGGCTCTGAGCAGGCCTTATTTATGTGTCCACTTGTTTTACTCAGCTGACTTCACTGCACATTATTCAGACCAGTGGCTACAAGCAGTCATTACCCAGTTTGTAGGAAACGCAAATCACCTGGAAGGTGAATTTCAAAATAAATAGTGGCAGGGATTTTAGAAAGCTAGTCAACTGCTTTTGACCAAACCAGCAATAAAATCTCTCTGACTCTCCCAAAAGTCAATAACAAAATCCAGAAAAAGCTAAAGAGTAGAAGCCTCCAGAACATTCTGGAACCTGCCATGACTTAGCATGGATTTACTCTTGGACAGCTTCTTTGTTCTGTCTTCTTTTTATGTGCAGAAATTAGTTTGGGAAAATACGTATCAAGTATACAATAGACTTGTGTAATAGAATAATAAGTGCAACCCATAAAAATCTATAACTGGGAGTGTCTGTTTCAAACACAGTGTGAAAAATGCAAACTCTGTGGCAAGTTACTCTGCTCAGTTACCCTTTAGGATTAGGTAGGTACCTTTCTTTCTTTGTTTTAAACACAAGACATGCAGATTTAAAGTGAGAAACGGTTTCAAGTTCTGGACTTTTGATTCCAAACTATTTCCCAAAGAACTCATGCAATGGTTTCCCCTAGAAAAAGTCCAATTTATGTTGTAGAGGAGACTCGTATGCTAATAAACTGGTATTGACAAGTGTGATAGATGCAGCGAGGTACTTAGTAAGTGCTGGAGAGCAAAGTTGATTGCATTTTACAGTCTGTGTATTTCTCTGTTTATTGCTTGTATTCTGTCATTAAGCAAACAGGTTCCTAATATAGCAAATCTCTCTAATCAGTAAAGCAAGGGAGAAAAGAACCAGAGCATCATTAATTATGACCATTTGGCTGTAGCCTGGACAGTCTGCCGCTATTGGATTGTGCAGCTTCCTCTGGTTTTATTTTCTGGAGGTAGGGCAGAAAACAGCTTTGCTCTTGCATGGAGGAGAGCAGAAAAATGTTCTATGCCCTGCTGGCTGACAGCTGCCTAAAAGCCCGAGATTAAACACTGGCTTCTCTACAGAAATGGAGTCCTGGGGCAGCAAAGGCCAGGCTCTGAGTGAGCGTGCTTTTAAGTCTCCAATTCCATAAACAGAGCAAGCTTGCTGCTCATAAGCCTGACTTGGCCCCGAGGTCCAGGAGAGCCCACTGCAGGCAGAACTTGGTGGGGACCTGAGTGTGGGCCATAAATTACGTGTGTGCCTGTATGTTCTGCACAGGAACGCCACTGGCCCCAGGACTGGCTTTCCAAATGCTAATCACTGGGTAAAAGGCAGGAGAGGCTCCGCTCTGACTCCAGGTAACAGAGGTTAACGGCATCTAATGCATTTATTAACCCTCTGGTGCCAGGGACTGGCGAGGTCTGGTCTCACAATTACAGGGCCCTGGAAATTCTATTTTGTGACATGCCTGGACTCATGGATTATTACCAGTGACAATTTTATAGCAGAACAGCAACAGCTGCTGGAGGGACAAGACTCATGAAGACCCTAAAGTAGGTTTCCCTGGGTTTCCAGAATGGGGGGAAGGCTTCTGTGGGTACAGTCTTCTCCAAATGGCTTGGCATTTTTCTGTTCTCAAGATGCGGCCCTCAGGATCCTTTGTCTTTGTGGTGATGTCTCGCCATTACAGAGTTAGGCACCTTCCTTTAGACCACATAACCGTAAGTTAACTGTTTGGAAACACTCATAGAAGAGATTAAACAGTTCATCTTCTCAGTATACTAAATAATGGTTCAAGTTGATTCTTAGAAAAGTGAAATATGCTCTTTTCCTTTTTTTCAAAAGAGACTTTCATTTTAGAACTACAAACCATAAACTCTATGTCCAGGTAGGTATAGCTGGCTGAGCTCAGCTTGTGTCCCTGCATGTCCCACCACGAGCAGGGCTGCAGGGCTCATGGAAAGGACCCTGTGCCCTATGCCAGCACATACATTAATATACCATAAGGGGGAGATTCCCCAGCCCTGCCTGAGATTCCTGAAGTGACAGAAATACAGCTGCTGAGACTCACAGGTTGTATGTCGAGAGGAAATCACTGTCCACTGGCTCTGCTCCTGCAGGGTGAAGTGGGAAGAAACGTGCCCACCTACGTCCTCTCAGAGGCCACTGTGGCCCAGGACACCGGGGTGCCACTTAACCATGACTGGACACAGGAACAACTTGAGGACACAATGTGCCCCAGTGTAGAGGTCATGCTGCCTTCTCTGTCCAATTTAGTGAACGTATTACTTATGCAAAGGCACTTAGCAAAGGTTTCCCTCTTTTGCAGAATATGGCCTAAAAAAGAAGGCAGAATGAGATCTTTTAGGGTCATTTAGGTCTCTGGGCACAAATCCAATCTTCAATAGAAATGAAACATGTTAAATTCTACATATGATCTCAAGGAACAATGTAATGGACCAGATTTGCTATTAATATAGATTAAAAGTAGGCTTTTGAGTGAGGTATAATTCCTCTTCCAATTTCCCCCCTGATATTCTTATACATAACATTTAGTGACCTTTGAACAGCCCTGGGATGCTTCATAGTGTCTTATTCTTGAAGCCTATTTAAAGGTTTCCATTTCATATTCACAGTTGGCATATGCAAATATAGGCAAAGATTATGATGCTTTCCAAGTGGCATTATGGTCAATAAATTACTTCTTGGGTGAACATGCTATTATTCAGCCTAGTATGACTTAAGGGAGTTGCAGAAATCTTGCTACAGGCAATCAGCCTGCTGGCACCACATGCACAATACCCTTTGATTCAGGGTGATGCTTAACCAGGGTGCATCTTGCTGGCAAATGAGCTCTCTGTCTGTTGGTGCCAAAGGCTGTTGTTTACTGCTGGGGTTTGAAGATGGGCATCATGCGCAGAGTAGTTACATTTGTGGGATTTGAGGAGGGTGGAGACTGGGAAAATATCATAATACAGGAAAGAGCGTCTTTTCAGCCAAGAGTTGAAGAGAGTTGGTTGCATGCTGACTCTACAAGCATACTTCTGTGTGACCTCAGATGAATCTCTTAGCTTCGGTGCCATCTAATTGTTTTCCTGTGTGAAACAAGTGCCTGGTTTGGGGTGAGTAGTTTTCACAAATGTTTTCTTACCATCATTTAAGCAGTGGAACCTTTCTTTCCACTCAGTTCTCAGGCAGGATCCCAGTGGAAAGTCGGTCTGGTTGAGGGGAAATAGGAACCTTGAAGCTTCTGCAGCTCAGCCTTCTCACAGCTCCCCGGGAAGCAGTCTTAGAACGGCTGGATTGGGATGCAATCAGTGCCCTGTAGGATTCCTGGAGGGTCCCACTTGAAAGAGTCCCTGGCCTGTGCTTCAGCCCAGGGAGTGGTTTACTCAGTAGAGGGAAGCCCTGGGAGCCCAGGGAGCATGTTCTTTCTGTTCACCACCCTGTGCCCAGCCCTAGAAAATAGTAGAAGCCCAGTAGTGTCTGTTGACTAGAGCAGTGAATAAACAGATGAACACACAGACAAGCTTCCAGAAGACCTCCGCCTACATTCTTAATAAATGAGCATTTTTATTGCAACATTTTCAAGTTTCTGAGGCACTTCCCAACATTAACATACAGAAATACAAGTGAACTAGGCAAGGAGGCACATGCCTGTAATGCCGGCACTAAGGGAGGCTGAAGCAGGAGAATCTCAAGTTTGAGTTCCACCTGGGCAACTTATTGTGATCCTGTCTCAAAGTAAAAGGTAAAAAGGGCTGTAGATGTTGCTTAGTGATAGAGTTCCCCTGGGTTCAATCCCCTAAAGTATGGAAGGAAGGCAGGCAGGCAGGCAGGAATGCAGGAAGGCAGGTAGGCAGGCAGGCCATTTCAAAACTTTTCCTTTGGTAATCTAGTGCTGTCTCTGCAGTCACTAATGTCAGTGGCTGTTTAGCCTGGAAATGAGGTGGGTTTCAATGGATGTGCATTGTCCAACACACCAGATTTTGAAGATGCAGTATCAAAAAGTAATGTAAAGTATCTCGTTAATTTTTTGTATTGATTATGTGTTGAAATTGTAATGTAGTGGGTTAAATAAAATATATCATTGCATAAACTTCACCTGTTATCTCTTTATTAGGTGGCCACTAGACTATTGTAAATTACAGATGGGACTCACAGTTGTAGCTCACATATTTATTGGATGGCACTGCCCTAAACTATTGATTAATTGATCACCAGTAATTACTCTCCCCTATTATTTTTGAGACTTTTCCCCTTTTCTCTCTCCAGGCCCAGAAGCTGAAATCCAATGTGTCGGATAATACACAGCTCTGTCTTTCTGATGTAAGTGACATTTCTTTCTGGGTATCCCCGCATTTTTAGAGACAACATTTGGGCCCAGGGGCAAGGGATGATATATATGGTTCAAAGGCAATGAGGTTTCAGGTCCAGAAAAAAAAAAAAAACTTTAGCTACTCTCTGTGTACATCTGCCTTTAGAGCAAGGTACAGAGTTGAACTCAGTACACAGGGTTATAATTAAACTGTTAACCTGGGATCATCTGACCACCAGCCCCAGCACCTTGGGTGCTGTTCTGATGCTGCCAGACTCTGTGAGGACTGTCAGGCCAAGTGGTCAGCACAGAGACGATGTATGATGCTCTCATACTTATTGTGCACGCCCTCTGTCTCCAGCTCCTCTGACCTCCACAGCCCTCTCCAGAGGTAGACAGGGCAGATCCACTGCTCTCCTCCATTTATTGGTGAGGAGAGGGGTAGTTCTGTTCCTGTGCCAGTCCTACTCCACTGGGCAGGGATGCAGCATTATGGGACTGAGCAGGCGTGGTGACAGAATGGAGGAGTCCTTCTGTATGGGAGCCCTGAAGCCTGCGTTCTGGATCGGGCCATCCCACTGAGGAGCTACACAAGCCCCTTGCCCTCTCTGCTCCTCGTCTCAAAACTTTAAGTTCCTGCCTGCTCTTTCTACCTCTGACGCTAGTTGTGGTACATTGCTATGTGCGCTGCTGCTTAACTGGGCACACCTTCCAAGATGGTTGCCCCTGCCCTCCTTCATGGAAGGGAGAGACAGTGAGTGTCCCTCGTCAGCCTGTCCTGCCTAGAGAGAGAAAGATTCCATGTTGCACATTGTGAACTGTGGAAAGGGGAAGAAGGGCAAAGACAGAAAAACTCAAATATTTCCCCCACATGGATTTTAATAATCCATTATGGAGGAGCAAGCAGTAAGCATTGGGCTAGACGGTACAACCAAAGTATCCAGCCTCACCCAAGTGCAAGGCTCCGTCTCATAAAACTAGAAGTCAGCAAGTTGAAGGCTCAGTGGTAAAATCTAGGGTCAGCTTTCATAAGGGATCTGCCAGTGGGACTTCAGAGAGAAAGAGTGTGATTAAAATGTGCTATGAGAGAGTGGGCATGTGCAGTGGGTGGTAATGAAACCTTTTTCTTACAGAGCAATTATGAAAAGGATGGTCTCGCTGGTGCTTCCAGCCACATAACCACAAAATCAACGGCTGCTCCTCCAGGCTGTGGTCTGAGCCCACTGCTGGTTCTGGTGGTCACAGCTCTGTCTATCCTATTATCGTTATCTTTGGCAGAAACATCGTAGCTGCATTTAGAAAACAATGTGGACATGTAAAAAGACAAAAACAAAGTCATCTGTTTCCTATCCTCTTGTATATCTGAAAAATCCAATTCTAGGAGCTCAGTGGAGGAAAAGTTTCATCCAACTGGAACTTTTTTTTTAAAGAGAGCTTCTTGTGACCCTTAGGGGCTTCTGTGGAAATCCTGAGGCAGTGCTACATTCCAAACTCAAAAGGCTTTGTTTGGGGCATGCTGTATTTTAAGGGGACAATTTGTAAACTTGACTGTAAAGTAAACTGGGGCCATGTTTTTGATGATGATGATGATGATGATATGATGATGATTTTAACAGTTTTAACTCTGCCCTTCACTAAATGGAGGAGTTATTATTTCTAAAGATTCTTCCACAGCTCATGTAATGGCTTCGATTTCCAGTGGCATAAACTACAACCTAACATGGATGACAAGCTTTTTTTTTTTCCCCACAAAGTGAAAGTTCTCATCAAGAGTGGATTTTGTGGAAAACAACTTGTTCTGATATTCATCTTTCTGTACTTACTAGCCTCTTTCACACTGTTTGTGTATTGTAAACTGTGCTCTCATGTAGAACACAAGGCACCTGTCACATCTACGTGTAGAATCTGCCTTTTAGTCAAAATAGGGAGAGTGGATGTGAAACCTCACGTACCTTGATCGTTGGTTGATAATTCTCCTAAGCCTTACCTGAGTGAGAAGCCCTTAAACTAACAAGAGTCAAATATAGTTGAAGCATCCATCGCTCATACTCTTTACACTTACAAGGTTATATGTAGAAGAGAAATTTTACTACTCAATGATTTCAACTATTGGCTTTCTATATTTTGAAAGTAATGATATCTTCATTTTGTACTGACGGTTTAATACAAAATATGCAGAGCTTGTTTTCCCCTCACAAGTCGTGTCAGCTCCGACATTAACATTATGAATACAGCTCTTCCAAAGCGTCCCCGAGGAGGCTTATGCTTCCCGGAAGCTTTGCATCACATGACTGTGGACAGGCAGGAGGAAACAGAGCAGCCTGACTTGTTATTAATTGTGTCTTGAAACACATATGTGCCAGGAGCCCAGGGGCCACTTGTAATGGTGCATAGCATCTCTTGGCACTATTGCCAGCTGACACAACCTGGTACCTTGGTGCTCATGGTTTCTCACAGAGGCAGTTTGGATGGGGATGTGCCAGCCTCTCTTTCAACCCATGCCCAGGTACACAGTTGTTTCCCTAAGGATTGTCTTTATTCCCAACTGTAGTCTCTTGACCGCTGTAGGGAGCAGTTTGGACCGAGGATCATCAGGAATCAGCTTGTATCTTGTTCTATTCCTCCATGACAGACTGTGGCTGACTGCAGAAAAGAAAAGGTTGGTGGGTTGAGAGGGTCAGTGGGAGGCCTGGGGAGGTGAGTTTGTTGGCACAGGGAAGCAGAACAGGCAGGGCTGTGGTGATGAGGCAGCAAGCTTTGTTAGCTGCACATTTTCTCCCATTGTTCTCTTCCTGCATCACACAAATCCTAACGTGCACTTTTGAAATCCGGTTTAGAAGGTGAGATTCAGAGTCTGCAGTGATCACATCCTAGTGGCTGTGTTTCTCTCACACTGAATGAAGAAGAGTAAATCCTTCCTCCACAGAGTGCTGGAAGCTTGAGCTTTCTTCCCATACTGCAGAGCTCTGGAGGGGGAAACCCTGGTACACATTTCACACTCATCTCTTTCCCTGCTGCTTCTGTCTTGGAAGATTCAGCAGATCACTGTGTGAGGGGGCGGAAAGTCTATGAAATCCAAGAGAGAGGCCTACTCTTTGAGCTCTTTTGGTGTTTGAAATATATTTATATCCAGATGTTAATAAACAGATGTATAATACTCAGTACCAATGTTTTGTTTACCTAAGAATGCTTTCAAGGTAAATGCATCGAACACCCAACTGTATTTGATCAGTGAAAAGTTCCATAAAGACTCCTACTTTGAATAAACACATTCAACATGTCGAAGCATTTGAAATGCCAGTTATCTACGAGAGCATATCTCTTACAGAACATATTTTGTTTTAATTAAGGTATCGCTGAGTATCTGCACTGGGCTAATTGCATATGGGTCTCATTCTGTGTGATCCAGTGTAGAAAACTATTGATTACTTCTGCAAAATCCAACAGCTCTAATTAGCTTCAGATAACCAAAGAAGAAATGGGAGTTCTCAGTGTTAACAAGGATGGCCTTCACTGAAGAGTATGTAGATATAAATTAAATCTTAAAAAGCTCTATGCCCAACAAAGATCTCATTTTTTCAGAGATAAAAGCATATTTGAGTTACCAAATCCTGAAACTGAAAATGAGTTACTGGTTAAATAAACAGGAGAAATATCTTGTTCAGGAACAACTTGTAAAAGAGATTGTATAAAATGAAGCCAAACAAGTGGTCCTGTCATTTGGTTCCATCTCAGTTTATCCTGGTAACCCTGAAGCATCATTATTTGCCCCAGGACTAGAAGAGAGAAATTATTGAAATCTATTACCTATCTAACTTCTTCTTGGAGTGCTTACAAGCAAGTGATTCGCTACTTCCTGTCCTTCATTCCCTGCATTTCAGGTGTCACACACACAGGAGCTATCTGCTAAGACCAAGTCTCTTACAGGGAACATCTTAGGGTGGTTGATTTTGACAACACAAAAATAGATATTTATATCCACGGAGACCATGACTCTCAGATCAAATCTCTCCATGCCCCACTTATTTCAGAGAGAAAGAGAGAAAAAGGCAATATTGCCACATTGATTAGAAGCACATGCATTTCACTTTGATGTTGACCATCTCTGACCAGTACATATTTGAGTATCTTTTGAGTAGAGCACATGAAGGAAGAAGTGCACAATATAGAAAGGGAATTCAGAATGTCAGCTGAATATTTATTTTTCCATATCTAATTTTTGTCAAGCCTCTAAAAGAAAAAGTAGATGTTGAAAATTAATAGGTTATTTTTTCTTAAGTATGATAGCAAACTGTATCCAGAGCATTAGAGTGTGGTTACTATTTTATTTTATTTTTTTAAACAATTCTTTATCTTATACTAAAAAGCGTCTTTGAAGTGATGGCTTCATGTTCATCCAGTACTAGTCAGGGCTTCTCCAGAGCTGCTGTGGCCTTCGATGTGATCTATACTTGGACAGTTTCTGCCTTGGCACGGGCTCTGAGGCTGGGTCTCACACCTGCAGCCCATTTCCTACTTGCTTTTTTGCTTTTCATTCAGACACTCCCAGACACTCCATCTGCTGAAAGAGGAAAGTGGGAGAGCGGAAGCATTTTTAAGTCAGTGTAGTGCTTGGGTTTGTGTTTTTTTGGTTTTTTTGTTTTTTGGTACTGGGGATCGAACTTGGGTCCCTGTGCTTGCGCAGCAGGCGGCGAAACCACTGAGCTAAATCCCCGGCCCAGCTTGGCAAAAGAGATGTAAGAGCAGTGGGAGTTTACATAATTAACAAATTCTTTTCTTAGAATCCAGCATAAATGTATGTAAGTTATTATTTACAAAATAGTGGCCTCAGAAGAGCTGTCTTTTGGAAAATAAGTTTTCCTTCCTGTCGTTAGACATGCGTGACTTATTTGAGTCTGTAAACTGTAGGCCAGAAAAGGGCTACTTAAATGAGTTCACATTTTCTAATTCTCTTTCAGTGCTGTTCTTGATCTCCTGGATTCACACCTCCATGATCTCTGTTGCCTTTGCTTCTCCTCTTTGCTGAAGCAAATGAGATCATAGGAAACCTATCTTTCCAAGAAAGACTAGAGGCAGTGGCAACAGATGGGAGTGAATTACCATTGGCCCAGGCACCATGACAGCAGAATGCCCATCTGCCCTGAGCTTGGAGAGTTTGGAGAGACAAAGCAAAACTGCGGTGCAATAAGAGGCCGTGTACAATAGGCCAGTGGGTCTTGCAGTCTGTGCATGTCTCTTAGTGAGCAGGATAGGAGCCTTAACCTAGTGAAGAACCCAGAGTTCCTTGAAATATGCAGTGGTTCCTTTACGAAAAGGAAGCCAGAAATACCAGTAAATTTCTGGATGACAGGGGAAGGAATTTCTTTTTAGAAATTCTTAAATAAAACAGCTAGGGATTTGATTGGACACCCTTACAAGCTACATTTTTCTCTTATCTGGAGACAGAAATCTCATGTATATATCTGACTCCTCTTGACTCTGACGCAGCTTTTCTTGAGTGACCATTCGTTTTCAGTCTGTTGTCTATGACCCTTTGTGAGAATTCTACCTTTGATTAATATTCTCACTGCAGAGGCCTTAAATCTGTGGGCTTTGCACATCCCAGTATGTATTCTGTAGCATGCCTCCCCCCACGCACACACCCCAGGACAGCTGTCTTGAGATATTGACTGGCTCAGTTCACTTTCGTATTGGTTATTGAGCCTCTACCTTCATCCTTGTTCTTTATTCCTAAGTATTTAGCAGGGTCCCTTCCTATCCAGTCTTCACCCTATCACTGTAAGTTTAGCACTGGCAAAGAACATTCTTGTTCCATCAGATGCCCACTTCGTTGGAGAAGAAGTTTCAGAAGCCAGATGATACAAAGATGATGCTAATATTCAAGGCAGAAGTTCACCTCCCTACCTTTCCGCTGAGCTCTTCCTTCCTTGCATTGGGTTATCCTGCCTGCTGCATCCTCCCCAGGAATCTCTTTGTTGTTCCATGTGTTCTCAGATGAGCCTCTCCTTTTTCCCAGAGGCTGCTTGGGGTGATTGCTCAGCGGGATGAGCCACCTGCACTTCTGATGGCACTGAGACCCAGCCCAGGGAGGCGGGGAAGGCGCACAAACTCTATTTCAATAAACTGACTGTGGAGCACCGCAGCCTGTTACTAGTCATTGAGGCCTCGGCCCCCTAACGCCTCCAAGCTCATTGGACCAGCGCAGCTGCGACTTCGGCTGTCTGCCTCTGGCAGGTGCCAATATCAGCATCTTGTCCCACTGCCATGGGGAGTTTATTTTTGCTCAAGGGCAGTTGCCAAGCCCAGCACCCGCATCTATGGAAGGTTTTCTCTGATTTTCCTCTGTTCCTTGCAGGCTGGGCTTTCTTACCAGTCCCCATTTTTGTGCTGTGGAGAGTACCAGGCGGCCAGCCAGACATTGTCAGCTTCCTCCTCAATCCTGACATCTCTTCCTGCTCGCCAGCCTTCCCAAGCAGACTGTATGACCATAGTGGCATTTGAAAAATGCTAGTTGCATGAAAAATGTTGGCACATCGAAGGGCATCATTCTGTCACACAGTGACGAAACCTGGCCCATTTGTGTAGTTATACTGTCATTGAGCTTTGTTGACACTGAATTTGTTCTCCTGAGATATTGAGGATGACCTGGGGAAAAAGGTCCAAGGAAGTGCTCAACTTACACCAACTTCGAGACACAAAAAGCTAGCACTTGTCCCCAAGTCTGCAGAGATTTTAATCTGCCTCAAGCACAGGACAGGATATAGCCAGGAAAGCTGGACCACTTCACTCCGAGGGATGACAACCTCTCCTTTAGTACCCTGAGAATGAGTCAAGTGCTGATCAATTCAGCACATATGTTGAGCAAGTGCTCTGGCTGGATGGCCCATCACTTAGAGCTGAAGCTTCCTCACAACTCATGTGAGACTATTGAGCCCTTTAACACCAGTTTCCCCCAAATTGGGAAACACTTATCTTCTCAGATTGGAAAAATCCTTCAGCTTGACACCCTTGTTTCTATAAAGAGTCTATGAACCTGTTTTTTCTGACTTGGTCTCCCAGGAGTTAAATTCCAGTCCCCACGAGTACAAGAGCAAACCCAGTTCACTTAGGATGGAGAAGGCAAACCCACTTCACTCAGGATGGAGAAGGCAAACCCACTTTCCCTCAGCCTGATCCTAAACATCCACTCCAGCAACCCAAGTGAGAAACCAGGCATTGCTCCTCAGGCCCTTAGAGGCTGTGACCTGGCCTCAGAGGCGATGGAACTGTTACAGTGCCAGTTAGCAGCCATGGTGCGGTTGGGACTGAGACACTGGAGCTGCTGGAGCTGAGGCCAGCACACAGGCAACAGAGTGCATTCAAAAGAGCAAACCCTGAAATGTGCAGTGACCCCTGCTGCCCACCAAACAGCATAGAAGAGATCAGAATACTAGAGTGAGGGAGGATGAAGAATTGTAAAATCTAGAGGATGGCCCAGTATACAAACCCCAAGGACTTTAGAAGCCAGTAAGGCTTGGTCCCTGGGGCCAGGTCAGAGCGGCTAATGCAGGGATGAGTGAAAGTCCTGGGCTTTCCAGCACACTGGAATATAAGGCTCAATCAACAAAGGCCCCCTTCCTCTTTCTGTTCTCTCCCCCTGCCCCTCTCTCTCCCTCCCCTTACCCCCTTTCTCTCCTGCAGGGCTATATGATCCAGCATTTTCTTCTGGGCTTGCAAAGCATTCTTGATCTGGAATTTGGGCTTTTATTGTCCAGCTTTAGCTGAAGGCATTTCTGAAATGGGGGAAAAGAGAATGGAAATCCCAGCACCAGATCGCAGACTGCCCTGCCTTATTTGGCAGTGGTCTTCCTGTAATCAGGCACTTCTGATGTGTTTTTTTCAGAATCAGAAATAGCTGATTGTCCTCAGAGGATTGAAGAAATGGTTTCAGAAACCTGAAGTCCAGAGCCTTATAGTTCTCCTAATTATCTGTCTTTTTCTCTTCTTCTCCCTCCCCTCACCCAAGGGAGTGGGGAAACACTTCTCACCACGGAGCCTGCTTGAAAGAGTTTTCCAGTCTTGTGTGTATTATCCCTTGATATTGAAATTATTTTCTCTGTTTAATCTAACTCCTGCTGAGAAGCTGTGTGAGACTTAGGATGGCAGATTTCTTTTTCTTGTACTTTTGGACGGTGTTGCAGTTTTTACTCTGAACCTGAGGGTATGTCTCAGCTGCTGTTCTTTCTATTTCATGAGGTTAACAATACTAACAATACAGGTGAAATAGAAGAAGCCTTCTGATTTGGGGGACATTTTTAGAATTCTGCCCTGGGCAAGAGGTCCAGACATCCAAGCTCCTCGGGGCTGTAGCAGATGGGCAAAGCGAGCTCTGTAAAGGATTTCCTGGCTAGATTGTGTTCTAGAGTCTTCTGCTTCCAGAGGATGGTCCGTTTTTCTTACATCTGTATGTCTGGTTTCCAGAGGACGCTTGTGTGTTTTCCCAGGGTTATGCCTACACCTCTTCCTCACACAGCTATTTGCAACATGCTCTCTTGCTAGCATCCACGGAAGAACATCTACGCGTAGAAGTACAAGTTTTGTTGTCTGAACTTTGGAAGTGGTTTGTGATGTTTGAATTTTCTGTTAGCACTACAGAGTGTACGTAGTCCATTTGGCCACCTCTACCCCAGAATATCCTAATAAACTTTTCTTTTTTAAAAAAAATCCAAATGATTACTGTCATTTCTTTTTCCTTTATTCTAATTTATCAGAAAACAATCTTGAAATCTATAAAGGCATAGAGCTTCCTAGAGTCAGAAACGCTGAGACTTGGGGCAGCAGATCACAAGGAGCGAGTGTCCTGACAGAGGCTTTTAGCTCTGGTTTCCAAAACTTGGCACTATTGGCATTTGGGGCTAGATAGGTGTTTGTCCAGGGAGTGTAGGTGTTTCAGGTCCAGGATATTGTCAGTGTTTAGCGGGATCTGTGGGTGGCTCCCATTCTTAAAAATATGTCTCGACTTAGCAAGTGTACCTTGGGTGGGAGCATAGTCACCCCTGGTCCACAGCCAATTTCAGACCCAAACTAGCATCTCACTTATGAGTACTAAAAGGAATTGGCTTAGCGGAGGGGCCATATCTGACATTTATTTCTGTCCTCAAAGTGCATTTTATCTTTCAAAGAAACAGCTGCTGGATTCTCTGGTTACCATCATATTGTATTGAATGTCTTGTATAGACTTACAAATAGTATTTTGATAAAAGATAAAGACTTAGAATGGGCTCATTTTTCCTATTTCTAGCGTCTAGCTCAGTGCTGGGCCACATGACATCACTTAAGGTCACATGAGGTCAGATTCTATCCTTATGGATTAGAATCTCGGCAGTGGCCACCGAAAATGTTACTCTTATTTCCCTGAGAAAGTGATTGCCCCTAGTATCGTTATCCCACCAAGACTGTCTGAGCGAAAATATTAAAACCCAAACCGTAGTACGTAATTAATTTTCCCACTGTTGTTTGCCTCAGATGTAACTTACAGTCCACAGAACAGCAGGAAGACTTCGCCTACTCTGCGTAAGCCTGTTATTTCACTTGGCTTCATGAAAGAAACAGTTTTTTCTTTTTCTTTTATTTTTTGTTAGTTTGTTTTGCTTTTTTGAAACAGGGTCTTGATAGATATTCCAGAGTGACTTTGAACTCACTGTGTAGCCCGGGCTGCCCTTGAACTCAAGGCAATCCTCCTGCCTCAGCCTCCCCAGTATCGAGATTACAGACGTGCACCACCATGCCCTGCCTGGCCTTTTTTTTTCCTTTTGGTCATCTTTGTGATTTATCATTTAACTGGGCTTTCCTGCTGCCTTGTCTTCTGGGCCTGCTTTCATATGGAGAAGTTTAGAATGATTTGTGTCAGGTGCTACAGAATGCCCAGGTTGGTTGGGAAATAAAAAATCTGAGCATTTAGACCTGGACCTGGTGTTTTAGAAGTATAACAAAAGCCCAGGTCCCTACAGCTCACCCTGGGCTTCTCAGGGCAGCCTTTACAGACTCCTCAATTTCATTCCCAGAGAAATGAACCCCTGCTCATCAGCACAGATGTGAATGGGAAGGGGCAGGAACGTTGCCAGAATCTCCAAGCAGAAATGAGGAGAGAGCAGCCATCATGAGCACCCTTGGAGCCTTCAGGGTCCTCCCTCAGTGCGATCGGTTCATAATTAATCATTTTCTGAATGCCACCGAGTCCCTAGGATGCAGTTGGTAGAAATTTTAGGAGCCAGGACCCAAAGCATCTTATAAAACTCTAAGAGAAATGCTAAGAAAGTGAATAAAAACCATGACAGAAACAAGATACAAGACTGCTTGTGTTTGGTGATATAAACAAAGCATAAATGAAAACACAGAGATGTGAAAGATAGGAGCAGCAGTGGCCATAAAAGTCACATAAACTGACAGTGGTAGCTGCACCGAAGGGTTTTATCCTCATCAAGATTCTCCCATGCAGGCTGGCAGAGGAAACATGCACTGCGTTTAAGTGATAAGGTGAGTACTTGGCCTGAGAATGCTACGGGTAGTGAAAGGAATGTTCCTTTTAGAAAACTGTGGACAATATGGATCATAATTGAAAATACACATCTCCTGTGAGCCAATAATTCCACCATAAAGAATTTACCCTGCATTCTTCCAGAGTGTGCCAAGATCCATGAAAACGGATTTCCATCACAAGATAATTTGTAATAGCAAAAATATTTCCATCATAAGATAATTTGTAATAGCAAACTACAAGTACTTGAAACAACCTGAAAGCCCATCGAATGTGAACTGATCGAAGAACCTGTCCTGCCCCAAGAGGAGGAACTATTACACAACTGCATTAGAAAAGGTCATCCACATCCACTGAGAGTGAAAGTGTCTATAGACGGTATATTAAGTGGAAAAGCAAAGTAAAGAACAGTGAAAACTAGTCTTATGTACAGGTGAGGGGGTAGACATAGTAATAGATAAATAAGTACAAGATAGAAGGTATCAATAAATGATAAATAGGTGGTAACCAGATAGTAGAAATAGGTACTGTTAGATAATAGATGATAGATGAACAGATACCAGTAGATAATAGATGGATACAGATAGACCTAAAACTTAGAGGCACAGGCAATGACTTCTTGAATAGGACTCCAGGAGTTTAGGAATTAATATCAAAAATAAACAAATAAGATTGCATCAAATTAGAAAGTTCTGCACAGCAAAGGAAACCATAAATTGAAGAGAATGGGAGAGAATCTTTGCCAGCTACTCATCCAGAAGAGGATTAAAATCTAGAATACATAACTCCAGAAAATAAATAACCCAATCAATAAATGGGCAAATGTATTGAACAGACACTCCTCAAAAGGAGTACAAATGGCCAATAATTACATGAAAGAAAACGTTCAATGTTTTTAGTCATCAAATGCAAATCAAAACTACATCTCACCCCAGTCAGAATATCTAGCATAAAAAAATACAAAAAAAAAATAAATGCTGTGCAGATGTGCTGAAAAAGAACCCTTATACACTGTTGGTAAGAATGTAAATAGCATAGCCACTATGGAAATCAGTGTGGATTTTCCTCAGAAAACTGAAAGGAACTACCGTTGATCCAGTTGTACCACTCCTTAGTATGTATCCAAAGGAATTAAAGTACAGTGGACCTTCAAGTTATGACTGGCCTGACATATGAACAACTTGGGTTAATTTGGTTAATGGAAGATTCATCTGCCTCTTGTTATCTATAGCGTGTATCCAGGTAAACATTGAGATCTCAGTTATATTGATTTACAACCAACTTGAGTTACAATCACCTCTTGGGAACTGATAGTCAAGGGTCCACTGGAAGCATACTCTAAGGATATCTTCATACTCATGTTTATTGATCTACAGTATCCAAGCTATGGTGCCTGTTCATGGATGGGTGCATAAGAAACAAATATGGTACATGCACACAGTGGAATACTATTCTACCATGAAAAAGAACTAAACCATGTCATTTGCAGGAAAATAGAACTAGACACCATCAAGTTACCTGAAATAAGCCACACTCAGAAGGACAAATATCACATATTTTCTGTCATATGTGGCATCTGGAGGGGAGGAGATGACATGGAAGTAGAAGGGAGACTATTAGAGAAGAAGAGGAAGATTGGGATGAGAGGGGGAGAGTGGGAAGGGTAATGGGGTGGATAGGGTCAAAGTATAATACATGCGTGTATGACTAGGCTGCAAGGAAACCCGTGGCTCTATATAATTGATATTAGTAAAAACTTTAAACTCTCCCTAAAATAAATACAGATAGAAGAAAGCTAGCTAGATAGATACTGATAGATGATAGCTGGGTGGTATAGATAAATAGATACTGATAGGTGGAGGTAAATAGAAGAATATCCCTCTGAATATACAGTTTTTACTATGACCAGAGTTTTATCACAGATATTTTTTGGAGAATAAAAAGGAGAAGCAGAGCAGGCTGTGTGGCACCCAGCTCTGCTTCTGAGCCCTGCTCTTTGGAAGAAAGGGGTGATGCAGTTCCCCACTGTGGCCAGCAAAGCCCTGAACAGCCCAAGAAGCCACAAGTGACTGCCCCCACCAGGACCTCTGTGAGATTAATTGCCTCAGTCTGGGGAAAAGGCACCTTCCAGAACCTGCTGTGTGCACGGGGAGAGTTTTAAAGCAATCCTCACCCTGCCCTCAGCCACGCAGGGTGAGTCATCCCTGTTCAGGGCCTTCTCAGCCCAAGTGAAGGCTGGGTCTGCCCTTGCAAGGATTAACCCCACTGAGCATGTGGTATCCCGAGAAGTACCCTGACAGGAATGACTGTTGGTGAGTGGGCACCCATGACTCACCAGGCCCAGGATGGATGGATTCCCTCCACACAGTCACTCAGTCCTCGCTGCAACTACGAGGTAGAATTAACATCATTTTGCAAGTGAGGGAACTAGGCTCAAAGAAGATAAGAGACTGCTGCAAAGTCTCAGCCCAGGGTGTGAGGCATTTGAATCCCTTCTTCTATTGCCAGCACCCATTTACTCTGCTCTCTGGCCTTGTAGGGAAACAGCCTTCTGAGCAGGAAAGGATTCACATACACCCCACACCCCCACATCCCCACTGCATTTCCCTCTACCCATTCTTGGGCTGCATTCTGAGAACAGCCCAAGTTGGCATATTGCGGCATGAGCTTATCTTCAAAAGATAATTAGATTACCTCCCTTGCCTTAAGGAAAAGAACAGCAGATTAAAAAAGAAATATGACAAGTCATCCGAGTGCCAGGACTGCTCCCCCGAGAGTCATACTTCCATTTCAGTCCCTCATTCCAGACAGGAAACCAATTAAAGTAGTTGCAACGTACACAGTTAAACCAAGTGACAAAAGCCTGCCTAAGTGTTTTAAAGAGCTACTTTATGCACAGGCCAAGCCCAGAGAAACAGAGCTGGCCGGTTATCGGACAGCTTTGGAAGTATGTGACCCAGCTCTGACTTTTGAGGTTCCCAGTTGCCCTTCTCAGATCCCCCCTGAGGTCACCACACCCCCGGACCTCATCTGTCTTGGTACCATGGTGGCACTCAAAGGGGGAGGCAACCTTGCCTGAGGTGTGACCAAAATGTACAGTGAACACTTAAATTTTTAAATTTTTATAATAAAAGATACTGCCATTAATTTTCAAAATACTCCCTCTCACTTCAAATGTACCTATTCTATCACCTTGCCATCTTTGGAAGCAGTTCTGGAAGTCCTCTTTCATGAGTGTCTCAGTTGCCCTGCATGGCTGCCTCGATGTCCTGAATCATTTCAAAGTGTTTGCCTTTCGTGGTCGTTTTGGCTTTCGGGACGAGTCAGAAGTTGCACGGAGACAGATCCAGTGAGTAAGGTGGGTAAAGATGCAGAGATGTTATGAGCCTGAATTTCCATTTGATGGCATTCAGCAGCAGCATTCCCCTAGTTCTGATCACATCTCATAAGGTCGCTCACAAAAGAGGACTTCCAGAACTGCTTCAGAAAGTGGTAAGAATGATGGAGTAAGTGTGTTTGATGCGAGGGAGACTATATGGGGGGGGGGATTAATGTCAATGTGTCTTTTACTGTAGTAATTTAAAAAAATATAAACATGAACCATAAGTTCGATAACACCTCATATTTCTGACAGCTGGCAAAGTAGCTGGCTCAGGAAAATCTTAATCTCTCACATCTTCCTAGCTCTAAGTTTTGACCTCTCCCATCCCAGCCTCACAGCTAGACCACTTTGCAGGGAGAGAAAGAATTGTCCTCAGGTTGAGATTCCCACCAGACAGCTGATGTGGATCCTTTCCCCTTATTACCAGGACCAGGATCCATCTTTGAATTGAGCAGATCAAGATTGGTGTGTTAGCTTTCTGTCACTGTAGTGAGTACCTGAGATAAATCAACTGAAAAAGAAGAAAGGTTTATTTTGGCTCACTGTTCTGGTGATTGCAGTCCATGATTGTTTGGCGCCATTGTTTTTGGCCCTTTGGCAAGATGGCACATCATGGTGGGAGTACACGGCAAAACTATTCTCCCATTGTCCAGACACAAAAGAGAGAAAGAGGAGAGTGGGGGTCCCACGATCTTTTTGAAGGGCACACCCTCAGTGATCTAAAACCTGCCAGTAGACTGCACCCTTTAAAGGTTTCAACACTTCTAGAAATTCTATTTGACCCAGATATTCCCCTTCTAGGTATCTTCCTCTAAGAGTTAAAGACACCATATTACAATGGTACATGCATATCCATGTTTATAGCAGCACAGTTCACAATGGCTAAATCTTGGAAGCAGCCTATCTGCCCATCAACAGATGAATGGATAAAGAAAATATGGTATTTTTGCCATAAAAAATGATAAATGAGTCATTTGTAGGAAAATGGATGCTCATTGAGACCATAATGTTAAGTGAAATAAATCACACACACACGCTTAGATACTGCATGGTTTCTTTTATACGAGAAACCCAAAATTTAAGCAAAGGGCAAAATAAAAGACATACTAGGAAAAAAACAGATGGATCTTTTACAAAATGAAGCGCACCAAGAGATGGAGAGGGCAAGGCAAGGCAAGGCAGTGAAAAGAAAACTAAGAAGTGTTATGTGCACGTACCAACTCTCCACAAGGAGTGTAGTCACTGTGGACTGCAGACATGTACCACTAAACAATAAAACCCAAAAAAGCCTAATGTGAGCCAGGTGATAAAAGAGCGGTAACTGCTGTTCATGTGCGGGTCTCATCCCTGTTTGCTTCCCCTTCTGGTCCATGGGAAGTAATTCCTTGCTCCAGGGCTCAGCCATGAGTAGCTAAAACTGGAAAGGGGAAACAACCACACTCTCAGCTGGTTTGTGTTCATTCTCCCAGGACATTTCTGTCACTGGGAGATGCCTGGATTACTCAGTGTCCCCTTAAGTAGAGAATGCTTCACAGGTACAGGGCACCTGCACACTGTGTCCTCCCTGGCTCCTGCCTCAGGTGGGAGTGGAATGCACTGATTGTCCTCACTCTGTGGCTATGGAAAGAGAAGCCTAGAAGACATCTGTCTGTTTGGTGACAGCATCCATTAGCCCAGGCCCCATGGTGTGACCTTCACCTTGAGGCTTTCTGCTTTCCTTCAGTGGGATCATTCAATAGGGATTTCAAACTATTTTAATGTAGTATACCCCCCACCTTGCAGTTCCAGGGTTTGAACCTAGGGCTCTTGCCCTGAGCTATGCCCCCAGCTCCCTCCCCTCTTTTTTGAGACAGGATCTTGTTAAGTTGCCCAGGGTGGACTTGAACTTGAGATTCTTTTGCCTCAGACTCTATTACCCACTTTTGCAGAGTGCATCTATATACTCTCCTATTCACTGTGTTTTTAAAGGCAGTTTTTTACAGACTATCAAGTGCTCTTAGAATAATCCCTGCTGTCATTAAAGGTGTAGCTAACTTCAGGTACAAAGCATGGGGCTGCCAGTTGTATTACTATGTGATACCCACTTCCTCCCAAGCCTGGTGGATGGACAAATGGTGCACAGGGTGGGGTGGTGGCTTCACTGGTGGACACTAAAGTGATCCAAGGTTGTAAACCAAGGTATGGGGCCTGGGACAACTAGTGGGTCCGTGTTGTTCCCTGGTGGACCCATTACCCAGGTGCTGCGTGAGGGAGGAACCTCCACACCAGCTTCTCTTCATCTGCAAAATTAGCACAGAGCCTACAAAGTCCTGCTCGCTCAGGCACTGTCTGGGTCCCGAGGTCCGTCCACAGCCTCTCACACCGAGTCCACATCTGTCTGTATCCCTGCTTTGTCTCCATCTCTTCATGCCTGGAGTCAAAGCCTTGCTGCCTGGGTGGTTTCTTACACTGATTGCTTCCATGGTCACTGTCACATATGTGACATGGACAATCACATTGGATCTTCACAGCCTCCCTACGCAGCAGGTGCTGCTGTCTCAGTTTTGGTGGGTGAGATTAGATAACTTGACAAAATCCTACAGGTCAGAAGGGACCCCAGGATTGAAACCAAGCAGCCCAGTTCAAGGATCTGAATGTGAATTTGGGATTATCCTGTCTCCTGAAGATGCCCCCTGTGAATCACATTTGTCAAAGCCACGAAGGGGTTAGAGTTTTAAGGAAACCTGAGGAGTTAAATTGGCAAAATCCTTTGGGGCTTTGAATCCCCAGTGTATGTTCTTGGATTTTTTCCTACTAATTTTGTTTTACTGAGAGTGAAACAGAGCTGTCCTTTAGGTGGTCATTTCAATGGTGACATTTCAATTTGTTCTGACTCCATACATTTCACCTGTGTGTCTTCATATTTAGCTCCACTTCCCAGGAAAGGTTAAATTCCATTCCTGTGCTCTCCTTTGGGCATCCTGACCCCTCTGAAGAGCAGAGCAGATAATGTGCAGCTGCCATTCACGTGGCCTCCCTCAGCTTCTAGCTCTTTCCAGATTCCCTGGGAAGACCAGTTACCTCCCCAAACCACCTGTGCACAACAGACACCATTGTCCCCCACTTCACATGTCCCCATCCCAACCCTCAGACACACATTTTAAAGCCTTCCCTGTGCTAGGGATCTTTCCAGGTACAGCCAGGGAGGAGAGAGGACAGGTCTTTCTCCTCACTGGGCGTTCATAGTAACGAGAGGAGCATATGTGATCATAAGTAAGTGAGTAAAAGAATGGGCTGGTAACAAGTGTCACCTGACCAATGACAAATAAAAAATGTATTCTCAGCGTTTTCACCTTGAAATGAGGATGATAATGATACCTACATCACTGGACAGTTCTGACGATGATGGGAGATAATAGATGACAGATGACTACAATGTGGGCACCCGATCAAGCACTAAATACACACGAGGTGATTATTACTGTGAATTACACAGGGTGCTGTGAAGGGAGGGACTGGAGGTGGCTGGCATCTGGGTGACCAGAGGAAGTCTCTCTAAGGGTGTGTCCTTCCATATAAAGTCTAAATGTTAAGAAGCTTCTAGAACTAGGAAAGATGACTCCAGAGAGCAGGATCTGGGTGTCAAGGTGAGAATGTGCATGCCATATTGAAGAAAGAAAGTAGAAGGGAGAGAGAGGAAGGGAAGGGGGGATGGTGATGGGGGGATGGATCTGTGATCAAAATCCAATACACACTGGAGCACCCCAAAGAATGAGACCAGGGGGAGGATAGCGCAGGGGGGGAGGAGAGGAGTGATGGTAATTGAAATATATTACCGGCATTGAAACCCCTAGAAATGTAAAACCAGGAGGGAGGCAAGGCAAGGGAGCTGATGGAGAGATGAAGATAAAGTTTGAGGTGTGATAAAAAAATATGATGAATGCTTAATTATTAAAAAATTATTACAGTTAAAGATTCATTGCAATCAATCCCACTGAAAATACTCCTCTTCACTTCAAATACATGCCATCATTCTTGTCACTTTCTGAAGCAGTCCCAGAAGTCCTCTTTCAAGAGTGTCTTTAGTTGTGTCATTGTGGCTGCCTTGGAGTCCTGGATCAGTTCAAAATATTTGCCTTTCATGGTCATTTTGACTTTGGTGAAGAGCTAGTCACACAGTTCCAGATCTGGTGAATGAGTTGAATGAGGACGCACTCTAATATTTTTACAAGCTTGCCTTTCCACTGGATGGCACTCACCAGTAGCATTCACTGTATTTTTTTTATCATACTTCATAAAGGTACTCATGAAAGAGGACTTCCAGAACTGCTTCAGAAAGTGACAAGAACAATGAAAGTGGGTATTCGAGGCAAGGGGGAGTATTTTCAGAGGGGCTAATGACAGTGTGTCTTTCGCTGAAATAAATTTTTGAAATTTAAACATTCACTGCATATTTTGATCATACCTCATGTGTCATGTACATGCACAAATCTGCCAAAATGAAGTTTATTAATCTGTATAAGCAGCATACACTAACAAAAAATGATACAGACAATCCAGCCAACATGGCTGGTCCAAGAGCTACCAAGGAAAGAGAGAGGAGCAGCTGGAGAGGTAGAGACCCACCGCATTGATGTCACAGTGCTGCAGGCAGGAGACGCCCTCCTGCCCACATGGCAAGCACATGGTCAGAAGAACAACCTCTGCACACTCGTCCATCCTCCTTATTCCTCTGCAACTTGGCCATTCAGGTTTCAGTTCTGCTTCCAAACTACCTCTGTTCAGCTTTCCTGTTGCATTCAATAAACAGGCCTACTTATTGTCTTCTAACCGTGCCCTTTCACCTTCCATGTCCAACCGCTTCTACCACTCACCCATCTGCCAGCTTCCCTCTGGGAAGTCTTGCAAGTCCACTCTCCATGTTAAGGTCACACACAGCTCTCAGAGCTCATTTGCTCTTGTGTTCCTGTGTGACCTTGGAGTGGTCCCTTAATCCTTCTGTGAACATGAGCCCTTTCTCCCCAGCAAGGCTGCAAACACCCCCAGAAAGAGAAGACAGACTCCTCTATGGATCTCCAAGTACAGACCCCGAAGACACAGGCTTTGGAGATAAAGTTGCCTGGCCTGTCTGAGCATCAATGTAGTAAATAATAGGCCCTAACTTGGGGTGGCGGTAAGAGTCCTATGTTGTTAACAGCTGCTGTTGTAAAGAGGATAACAACAACAATCGATGGCAGCATCTGACAGTAAAGGCTGAAAGTGGCTCAGAAACCAGAGTACACAGCAAGAGTCTGAATGTCACTTACTTGTTCCAGGGAGAATGGGTGCCTACCTTTCCCCCAGGCTCATTCCCTCCTCAAAAACAAATTTCCTGAAGAGCCACCATGACATGGATACTGTGTTTGGGAAACCATGATATCTGATCTTATCCCTCATGGAAGTTAATGTACTTTTCTTTCTTCCCTTTGTTCATGCCTTGAAGAATGCAGACTTTTCATGGGCAGGAGAAAGCCTGACTCCCGCTGGGAGGCCATTCTGGTATATACAGCAGAGCCTGCAACGTCCATAGAGACAGCTGGTTCTTATAAATGGGATTAAGATTCTTCTAGTTTATACTGCCCTATAAACCTTCCTCCACTTATTCTGTTAGGGGAGACTGAAGTCTTCAGTAGTTCGCCAAGTCCCTGATACCAAATCCTAAATTTTCTTGAGTCGAGCTTCTACCCTAGCATCTTTACCCAGTCAGATGATGGTATGGTTTCAGCACTTGAGAGAAAAGAGCCATTTCTGTGTTTCCTCGCATCCTGTAACTTAATTGTCATTGTGTAGGAGTTCATTAACGTTCCCTTAATCTGTTGTGAAGAGTTAAAAGGCTTTCAAAACCAGTCAAACCCAAAACAAGTTTATTTGCCTTTTATGATGATTGAAATGATGTGCACTGTAAATAATCTCATGTTCAACACTCGGCGATATTAATTTCACTTGACTTCATGACTTAAGGTCAAACACGTTCATCAAAGCCGCCATCGTTAGCACAGTTTCCTTTTCTATTAAGCGATTATGATTACTTACTATTAATGAGTCGTGAAGTTTTAATAAATTTTTGCTGGTGTGAAATTGCAAAACAGTAATTATGACACATCCTGTATGGATGGCTTGTTCCGCAACGTAAATTTGGCCTAATGTTGGTAAAAATACAAAAGAACTACAAATAATTAATTAGTTGCTGCTCTGGGATCAAAACAAGCCTCTACCATGAGAGTAAATGAATGAAAATGAAGAGCTTCTTGTGGTCCTTTATACACCCAACAGTGTGACCTGGGTCCTCTCAAAGTCCCAATCTCTGCAAAAATGACACCTTGACTTGAGCTGGGTAGAAATAACTTTGCAAAAGAGGTTTGGGTTGAAGTCAATATTTCTGGCATGGGGCTGATTATATGACAGCATGGGGCAGGAGGAGGCTTTTGAAATAAAATTAAATGTTGAGACAGCTGCATTGATGGGAATGGCACCAAAGAATTACTGTCTTGGGGCCGAGAGAAGTCCTGTGAGGCTGGGGACAGAGTCAGAGCCCAGAGGAGATTTCACACCCATACCGGGAGTCAGTGACATGTAAGAATCTCTAGAGGATTATGCTAACATGCAGATTCCTGGCCCTACCCCCAGAAATGTTAGCTTAGTAGGTTTGGAATGGAGCTTAGACATCTGAATACACTCACACGGATTCTGATACCTGTGATGTCAGGCTGACCCTTTGACAAATCGTGATTTAGAAGCCCTAAGCTATAAGCCTGCAAAAGCTATGTGGGAGTCAAAATTTTCACTGAACAAACCCTTATGGGCCAGATCGCATACTAAACACGAGACCATAAATTTTTAGATTAAGTTATTACTCTAGTAAGAAAGATCTGATGTATGTAAATAACAAATATAATGTAAGATTTCCTGAACCCTTTCTTACAAGGTGCCAAGATCAGAGCTGAGCATTTTATATATGTGATCAAACATGTGCAAACTGAGTCACAGAAAAATTAAGCCACTTGTCTAAGGCCACACTTAGCAGCAACTGACAAAGCCAAGAAGTGGGTTGTTAGGCAGACAGTGGACAGGGACTCCACCTGTTTAGGTAGGGAAAGAACAGAACCAGAGAAGTAACAAAGATCTCAGTGACAGCAGTGTATAGCTGGCCTCAGAGCAGAGCCAGGGGAGACCTTTAGGGTGCAGGTTCAGGTTGGAGACTTACAAGAGGCTCCATGGTATGCCCCGGGTCAGTGCTGTCATAAGGGGTGGAGTAGGGTCCGTTATGCTATTGCTCTCCCACTCTTACAAGAGGCTCCATACCCACCCCCATTCTCATTTACATATCAGCTATCAGAGAAGGCTTTTCTGTGACAACATACCTGAAAATCCTTGGCTCAAAGAAAGGGGCAGCAGGTGATAGTGCAGGCTCAGAGATGCTTCTAGAATGAGACCAAGTAGGGGTGGTGAGATTGACCCAGGCTGTTTTTCCCACTGCCAAAGGATTTAGTGGGAAAATACATCTGGAAAGTCAGGAGACAGGGTAGGAGTTCCAGTGTTGGAGATTCAATATTTATTTAGGAATTATGTGTGGCTGGGTAACTTGGCAATCACAGCCAGTGGATTTCCAGGTGTAGCTGACAAAGACCTGAGTGCCTGCTGCATGTTGGGTTTTGTGTTGGGGATGGCAAGGACCTGTCTCTAGCTGTAAGAGGTCCTACTTGTGCTGTGTTGGTGTCCACTGGGTAGAGAAAGCTGAGTTCAAGCATCCCCACCAACAGCTTAGTATCTTAAAAATTAAACAACAAAAGGTAGAGCAGCTTTTGTTACTCAGTGCAACCTAGGCAGATGGGACCTGTCGGTTGTGGTAACTTACAACACAGCTGGGCCACTCGAACACCTTTTATCCCCTCACCCCCAGCTTGAGGTCGCTGATCCTGCATTGAGATTGAGATGCCTAAATGCAAGAATAAATGAAAGGCTCCTAGAAGCAGAAGTCCTACCCAAGCTGTGCGAAGCAAGGAGAAAGGAATACAAAGTCTAGAGTGAAATGGACACAAACCTTCCTATTGCCCACTCAATACCTTGTTACATCGGCTAACTTTCCTAGGAAAGGTTTCACTCCCCTTCACTGTTGTTTATGTCAGCGAGAAGCTGGGTGTCTTCCAAGAGTTTTCTGCCAACATCTTTACTAACAGATCTCAGACCTCACAAATAAGACTATGGTATCCCTGGCCCTCTGATGCCACCTGTGTGGATGCTTCTCTGGGTTTGCCAAGATCAGTGCAAGTGCCAAGTTGTAGCTGGCAAATACTACTGTCTGTTTTCCTCACAAATAGGGTTGTCTCCCTTTTTACTGGCAAGACCAGTGTCATCTAGCCTTTACCTCATTACATTTTTCTTGTCTTTACTCACCCAGGAGGCAAAACTGATAAGTGACTAGAAGACAACCTCGTGCCAACATGGAAACAAAAATCACGAGGTGGTAATCTGCAAAGAGCATAGGGAAACATCTTTCCAGACAAAGGAGCCAAGATGAGCCATGGGCCACATGCCAGTCTGGTGCTCCCTGTGTGTGTGTGTGGTGGGGGAGGTTATCCCTCACAGCTCAGAACACAGGGAATCTTGGTTCAAAGAAAGAAGCCACCACCTATGCACTGTATTAGAACGGTCATTGGCGTCACTTTAAATGGTGCAAACAAATGTTAAAGGTTATCTTTGTTAAGCATCACGTATACCAAGAACTCTGCTAAGTCTTGCTAGAAGCTTCTCTTCTGTGACCAGTGCACCAGCCCGGTGCAGGTAGACCTATTTCTCAGATGGAGGAGACTCCTGGCGGCTTTCAACTCCACAGTCTGTTGGCTTGGGTTTGTCAGCCCCAGAAGGGTCCATGAGCAATTCTTTCCCACTGGCAGCATTTCCAGTGATTTCTCTCTACTAGTCTATAAGTTTTAAATGTTCAATATAGAGAAGTTTATAAAATTGAAAGAACGTCAAACTTGACCTTTAAAAATATATATGCTTATTAGCTTCTCAGCTATAATAGGAGCAAACAATGAGAGTAAAGCTCTGTCCCATCAGAAGGCACGAGAACAACAATAACACATGGCAATGACCGTACTCACTGGTTTTGGTTTTGGCCTTGGCTTTGAAATGCCACTCTTGGTGAAGAGAATCACTGAGGTTCCTTGGAAGGACTACTGATTCTAGACCTACGGATGAAATGAGCCTGGAATACTTGGTTGTGTCAAAATTTTAAAAAGTACTCAAAGAATGATAGAGATGCCTCAAATGAAAGGGCAACAACTAGCTGCATCTGCAAAAAGCAAAATCTCAAAATATATCCATAGGAAACCAATATTCATAGTACAGAATGAATAACTTGTAAATTTGATGAGGAATAGGATGTTTACATGGTCTCAAAGAATGTCCTTCTGTATTAGTACTTATTAATTACAAAGCAGGAGGCAAGGAGAGTAACTTTATAGTAAAGAAGGTTGATCAACGCCTTCATCTAATGATTAACTTGAACATCATCAGAGCTAGGGTAAATTAGTATCATGTGCCACCTGATACAAAGCTTGGGAAGAACTATGACAATCCTGTTGAAGAGGCATGACCTAAATCTAGTCATAGGGAAATATCAAACAAACTCCAAAGTCTACACATTCTATAAAATATCTGACTTATATTTTAAGAAGCATCGTGGTCATAAAGTTTGAGGAAGGGTTAAGGAAAAAGACCCCCCAAAACCAACAAAATACAATATGTGACCTTGAAATGGATTTTTGTTATAAAAGATATTATTGGAACTATTCACAAAATGTGTGTGAACCTGAGGATTAGCTGGTAGTGGTACAGCAATACTAACTTCTGATTTTGCTGTTTACTTCATAGTAATGTGGAAGAATCTCTTTACATGTGAAGAAGGAACCAAAAAATACCTGGAAATAGGGAGATACTCATGCCAAGAACTTGTTTTGTTTTTGCTTTGCTTTGCTTTTGTTTTGTTTTGATTGAGACAGGGTCTCACTATATAGTTCAGGCTAGCCTTGAATTCACTATGTAGCCCAGGCTGGCCTCAAACTTACAGTGATCCTCCTGCCTCAGCCTCCTGAGTCCTGGAATTATAGGCATGCACCATGATGCCCAGCCTCATGCCAAGAACTTATTCTTGTCTTCAGAACCAAAAAAATGTGTATTTGTCAAACTTTTTGATAGGTTTCAGAATGTTTCACAAATGACTGAAATCACTGAGGTAGCCGAATGGATGCATATCAAGGTCCTGAAAAAAGAGTGGTCTATTCCATCTCTACTTAGAGGTGACCCTAAGGCTGTTGCAGACTCAAGATTTCCTTTTTGCATGCCCCAAAACATCTCCTTTGTACTACTCAGCCATAAAAATGAGAAATTAGAAATAATTATAGCTAAATGGATGCACATTGAGGAGATACTCCTAAGTGAAATAAATAGGAAACACTTGTAAATACTGAATAGTTCTCTAGTGTGAGAAACTGAAAGTGTAAATAAGGACTAAAAGGTATAATAGATACTGTGAAATAGGAGGAAAAGGGGCAAAGGGGAAGTGGGAGGGGTAGGGGAAAGAAAAGAAGGGAATGGAATTAATATGAGAAAATGAAAAAATGGAAACAAAGTCTTTGTAAATAGGGAGGGATGGAGGGGTTGAAGGGAGGGCAGAGGAAGGGGGGAAAATAAGAACCAAGAGAGATTATATAAACATGCAAATTTCCAATGATGAATGTCATTATATTGATACCTAAAATGTACCAATAAAATTAAATTTTTAAAAAATATCAGTTGTAGACAACTAGAGATCCATGCCTAAAAATTTCACATAACTATAATAATATTATCTTAGGACATTTTTACAGGAAGCAAAGTATGCACTTAGCTCACCCATAAAAACATGCCATCGAAAGGCCAAGGTAGTGAATGCTGATGGCCCCACCTACATGAGCTGGCTGCCAAAATTAATGCCAAGAGGACTCAATGAGGTGAGTTGTTGAAGTGGATTATTAGCTATAAAGAAGTTATTAATGAGTTTTGATTGTGCCAATAATTAAACAGCAGGGCCAGTTGTTCAGGAAATTAATTAGATGAGATCATCTGAATTGATTAATCCGGGTAAGTTCTAAGCATGGCAAATGGTCCAGAGTAAACACCACTGTCATCATCATCATGCTCGTTATGATCATTATTATTGTTGTAACGGCAAACTATCTCCCTGGCATATTTTTCTCTTCATTGTAAGTGGGCACAATCTAAGCTCACTCAAAAGTGGCATGCAATCACCAAGCAAAATCACAATAGAATGATGTGCATGTGCCAGAAATGATTTCCTCATTGCTAGAAATTATTAACTGATAATCCCAGCAACTATTTGTGCTGATGGTGATTTATTTAGGAATCTCCCAATGTAAGATAACCAGGAGACTATATTAAATTCACACATGTTGGCCTATAATTGGTTCCAACCAGAGAGTGATAAGCAAAGGAAAGGTCTGTGAAAATAGCAATCTAAAAGTGTTTCTGGTTTATTTCTCCATCTGTAACTCCTATAAAACACTGACCTAAGTTACTCAGCCCAGCTGTATTTTCAGGATAAAACAGGTAGAGTTTTAAATGGCATGCCCAATAAACTAACTGGTTTGTAACTAGGGAACAAAAAGGTAACTCAACATCTACTGCCAAAAAAATACAAACTATTTACCTTGACCAGTTTTCCCACTAAAAATGCTAGCGATACATTGTAAACACTCTCTGAAGTGCATTGATTGATGAGCTGCCAAGCAAAGAAGGAACAGTAAGGTAAAAAAAAAAAATGAAGATGTAAACCCAAGAAGTAGGCAGAAAATTAAACAGCTTTTACCCTAGGGGTATTTACAGAACCAAGTATATTGAGCTTAGATGTTCATAATCTCAAGCAGCACCAGAGACAAAGTATCAGGTCCAACGGTGAGGAAAGAATTGAATAAGAGACCTTAACTAATAAAACCAGAATCCCATGAGCTAAATTTTTAGTTCAGGGTGAATTAGAAATAATTCCACTGCTTCCTCATCACCAATGAGACTATAAAAAATGGCGCTGCTCTTGAACTTTAGAAAAGAGAATCAGAAGAAGAGAGTGCCTGAGAATCAATACTGACATGATTTGTAGACAGAATTCTTTTGTTTTTAATCTCAGAATTTTATTATTTTAGCTCTTACACATATATATTTGTGATGTTTTTGTTAGGTTTTGTACATATTGTGTGGCAGAGGCCTAACTTCAATGCAGATATATAGTTTTCCAAGATCGAATTTTTAAGTCTACTCTTTATTTTAGTCTCTTGCTAACACTGCTAAAGAGCAGCTAACTATAAATGTAAGAATTTTGGCTTAGAAATCTCAATTCTAATCAATCAATAAACATGCTCACAATTATACCACTACCAAACGATCTTGATTACAGAAGTTTTGTATTTCAGATTTAAAATCAAGGCTAGTCCAGTAGTAGAGCCCTTGCCTATTATGTGCAAGGCTGCCTTGGATTTAATCCACATTATCAGAGAAAAATGAAAATATCTTTAAAAACTTTGAAGTTGCATAATATATTACTCTAGCTTTAGTTTTCTTTTGGTAGATTGTCTTGGTTATTTTCTGTTTCTTCTATTTCCATTTTAATTAAATGATAAGATTGACAATTATGCAAAAAGAAAAAAGTCAACTGAGATTTTTATACAGATTGCATTGAATTTGCCCACAAATTTGGAAAATATAGAATATATAAAGAACTGAAAAAAAATCAAATCCCCACATTTAAAGACCCAATCCAAAAATGGGCATTTGAGATAAATACACACTTCTCAGATGAAGAAGTACAAATGACAAATAAATAAATGAAAAATGTTCAACATCATTGGTTGTTCACGAGATGCAAATGAAAACAATGCCAAGGTTCTGTCTCACTCCACAAAGAATGGCTATCATCAAGACATCAACCAATAGCAAATGCTGATAGGGATGTGGGGGAAAAGGAACCCTTCTCCACTGTTGGTGGGAGTGTAGACTGGTGCAACCACTGTGGAAATCAGTGTGGAGATTCCTCAAAGAACTAGGGCTAGAGGTCCCATTTGACCCAGCTATGACCCTTCTTTGTATCTCCCCAAAAGAATTAGAAGCATCATACCATAGTGATATATGCCCACCCATGTTTATAGTGGCATAATTTGTAATGGCTAACTCTTGAAAACAGCCGAGATGCCCATCAACTAATGAATGGATGAAGAAGATCTGGTGTTTTTTTAATACAATAGAGTATTACTCAGCCATAAAGAAAGAGAAACTGGAGACATTTCAAGGTAAATGGATGCACCTTGAGATCATCCTCTTAAGTGCAGCAAGAGTTATTATGACCTAAAACTCTGAAAATCCTCCAACCAACAATCTAAGTGGTCCTAGTTAGCATTGATCCCAGGTATCCAGAAGAGGATAAATGAAAAGCCCACCTTCATCCCACAGATGCCACATGCTGCACAAATTCCAGAGAAATGAGTGCTTCTTGCTGAGGACACAAGGAAGAGATTGTAAGTAAAAAATGAACAAAAAGAAAAATCAGCAAATATGACTTTAGATCCTGAAATTATTAGAGACAGAACATAAAATAATTATGTTTCTAGAAATAAAAGATAAGTTTGAATATGAACAAAAACAAGAAAACTATTAAAAATAACCTGCTAGGTAAGTTAAAGAGAGAAGTTGTGAAGAAATTATTCAATTTTTAGTCCAGAGATAACAAAAATCTGCAGTACCATATATGATGGAACATTAAGAAACAAGAAAGGTGGATAGAAGGGATTAACACAGGTCTAACTCAGTGGTTCTCTGGAAGGGCCAATTTTGCCCTCCAGGAGACATTTAGCAGTCTAGAGATATTTTTGGATGCCACAGCTGCGGTGGTGGTGGGTATGTTTTGCTGGCATCTATTGAAGAGAGCTCAGGGGTTGATGCCAAACATTCTTTAATGCATAGGACAGCCCTTCACAACCAACAATTTTGTCAAAAGTCCTGAAGCAAAGAAATCATGGTCTACATGGAGTTCAGGAATTGAAGTTTAGAAGGAATGGGACAAAAGTAGCATTTGAAGAGGTGAAAGAAACCAATCACAATGAATTCTCTCCAAGTATATATAAAATGAAATACACACATGAAACTATAATAAACTAAAGGTAAAGAGTAAATATTTTTAAAGCTCTAGCTAGAGCTTTAAAAATATTTTGGGTTAGTTTAGGGTTCAGTATACTATCCTGTGTCCTTTGAAATTTTCCAAATTAAAAGTTGAAAATTTTAAAAAGGACCCCCCCCCGAGGAAAGACAGACCACTCTCAAAAAACTGATAGCTAACTTCTCAGAAGCAAGAGTGGAAACTGAAAGACAAGTGAATGTTATTTTCAGATGCCAAGGGAAAAAAATACTGTCAGCGTGAATTTTATACCAAGTGAAAAGATATTTCAAGAACAAGGTGAAGGCATTTTCAGACAAACAAAAGTTGAGTTTTTCAACTATAGGATCTCATTAAAAGAAACTCTGAAGTGAAGTAAATATACTTAAAGCAGAAGTAAAAGGATTCCATATGGAAGATCTGAGATGCGAGGAGTAGAGGAAGGAATGTGTTTAAATCTAACGAAAATGATGTTGATGATGATGATGATGATGATGATGATGATGCCCTGAATTGAAGAAAACTGGTCTATATATATCTGTGCCAGACAAATGAATAATACTTATTCTTTTCAAATACACATGAAGCATTTAAAAATTTTATCAGATATGCAGCTGTAAATAGCATAAATGACATCCCAGTTTCCAGGACAGTACCAGTTTACTCCTTGTCTTAATATCTATACAGTTTAGCATGTGTTCCAGACAAGATTTTCTTGTTATCTCATTGAATTATATGATCATTCTAGACATAAGACAAGTCTCAACAAATTTCAGTAACTATGATCATAAAAAGTATGTCGTTTCCCTAATATTGTTAACCCCAAATCAAAAATTAATACAGCTAAGGTACTACTTCCTTCTTCTACCAGACCTAACTCAAGCAGTGGAATCTCTGGTTAGACAAGATGCCACTGTGAATCCCAGAGCTTGATCATCCTTGTTCATAGGATGATGATTCCAGGCCAGGAGGGCCAAGCTGAGAGGATCTGTGTCTACTGACCCCCTCCTGTGTGTATGACTCAGCTCCTAGATGGCGCTGTCGGGCAGTGAAAATTGCACCACTCTTCCCACCCATAGTCATAGTTCAGAGATTTTTGTCTGGGAGTTGAAGCAGGTTATAAAATAGATATCTATCTCTTTCCAATGAACTGGCTTTATTTTGCAAGGAAGCTTGGAGAATTTTGAGTCTAAAGCAAATTTTAAACACAAGTGGAGGTTATGGTGAAAGACAATTGGGTGGAGATGAGTAGGTTTATTGGAAAATGCAGGCTAAACTGAGAAAATCAGGGAAAGAGACATCTGGGAGACCCTGCCTGGGATTAGAAAAAACCTATAATGCTCACCTTAGGAACTACCTTTTCTCCTGGAAGGAACATGGATTTGCCTGTGCATAAATTAATGCCCCCTGAGCAGTGTTGAAAACAATAGATGCATTATCTGGCATTTAGTGGAGTCTAATCTGCTGTGTAAAGTTACAGAGAGTCAGTCAAAGGGAGCCTAGACAATACCATTGTCAACCCAGAGTGATTGTGGGCACATGCAAGACTGAGCTCCTGACTAACATTGGAGATTCTTACTGAGGTAGGAAGGAAGGAAAGAAGGAATAGAGTTATTAAAGTAGTCTACCCAGTCACTAAACTAATAATCAGTCATCTCTCCTCATTCCCAGACCCTCAGTGGATACCTAAAACTTCAGATAGTATGGAAGGAAGCCTTTTTCCTATACCCATACACTTTAACATTCTCAGATTGCTAGCATCTGTACTTTTGTGCTTTGGGACCAGTAGCAGGTAAAAGAAGGGCTACTTGAACACAAGAATTGAGATACCATGATAGTTGATCTGATACTCAAGATTATACAAATCTGAGGAACAAAGAGAAGTAAAAATGAAGTAAAATAAATAGAGCCTCAGAGAAATGTGGAGTATCAACATACATGTAGTGGGCACCAGAAGGAACTATAAAAGAAGCAGAAAAATTTCCAAATTTGATGAAAAACATTAATGTAATGTACACATCCAGGAAGCTTATTGATTCCAAACATGATGAATTCAAAGAGACTCACAGACTTAGCAGGTAAAATGCTACAGTACAACACACAGAAAAATCCTGAAAGTAGAAAGAGGAATACGACTCATTATATAGAAAGGAACCTCCAGAAGATTAACAGCTGATTTCTACAACAGAGGTCAGAAATCTGTGGTACAATATATTCAAAAGCCTGAAAAAATTAAAAACTGTCAGTCAAGGATTTTATATCTAGCAAAATTACCTTGCAAAAAATGAAGGCAAAGGGCTGGGGATTTAACTCAGTGGTTCTGCCACCTGCCTCGCAAGCGCAAGGACCTGAGTTCGATCCCTGGTACCAAAAAACAAAAACTAAAACTAAAAACTAAATTAGTCTGATGATTGGTTTGGTATAGTCCTGGGTGTGGATAATGGGAAGGCCCACACTGGGTGTGAGTGGTACCTGTTCTAGGGTAGGTAGCTTGGATACAATATAAAGGGTCAGAAAGAATCTGTCCCTTGTCGATTTCTGTCTTCTGCCTGCCCTGCTTTGCCATGGATGGTTTCTCCTCTGAGATGCCCCTCTGCCATGCCACCCTGCCCTGAAGCCAGCTGACTGTAAACTGAAACCTCTACAAACTGTGAGCTACAATAAACCTTTCCTCCTTTATCTATGGGTGTCTGGTATTTTGTCTCAGCAACTAGAAAAGTAACCAAGACACCTCAACACAGGCAGAGGTATATGACCTGATCCTAGCCTCTCTGGCACTGGACACAGAAGGAAACAAGTACTAAAGATAAATTCAGAAGTCTGGGGAAAATGGGACCCATGGGATGGCTATGGAGAGAAACATCCTTCATTAACTGAGAAAAGCTCTTCTCTAATTCTGGATTCTACTAAAATCATGGAGGTCCAAGTGAGCTGAGACAAGGGAGCCAGGAGTTCCTGTGAAGTAACAAGAAGGAAGGGGAAACATTCTGTAAGACTGTGGTTGACAGCAGGTCCTGGGCTGAAACTCACTAGAGGGAGCAGAGTAAATGCCTTGCCTTCCTGAGAACAATAGAAGCCTCCAAATATGGCAAGCTAAAGACAGCATGACTGGAATTTGGTAGAGTGCTGCTTTCCCTCCAAACTTGCCTAAAGCCTGTGTGTGTGAGGCCATCTCAGTAAGCTGTTTGCATCCTCAGGTGCACTAATTAGTGAAGTGGAGGAGGTAGGGTTTGCAACTATGTACAGGTGTTGATTAGTATTTTAGTTTCCACAGTGATTTATACTGACTTGTTGGGACCTCTCTCACACATGGTCACTTTTTCAAGCCTTGCAAACTGGGTTACTGCTAGTTCATTAATAGATTCCAATCCCATAAAGCCTCTTGTATTTTCCACTTATATTCCTTTCTCTTTTATGTTGATCTCTTCCCCCATGGATAACTTCTCAAACCTCTTTTTTTTTCCCTCTTTCCTATCCTGGCATAAAAGTAATAGCACCAAAACCTATTTTGTTTTTTATATTATTTTATTGTACTTAATTTTATTTTATTTTTCACATTTTTTCCTTCGGTTTCCCATCTTATTCTTCATCACTACTATTCTTTTGTTATCCTGGGTTACTGAGTTTACAAACACTTTTACAATAAGTTTTAGATTATATGTTGATAGATAATTGGTACTTTGATGTACTAGAAGTCATACTGTGCTCAAAAGTGATAGAGACTGAAAAAAAAAAGTGAGACTGATCCTAACACAGTACTTTGAATAGGTTGAATAGGTGCCTGTATACTGGATCTTACAGAAAGCAAAGGACATCATAGGCAGAAATCCACATTAAAGAGATCTCTACTATTGTGACAGAGCTTATTATCCTAACTTATCTACAGTATTCAACACAAAAACCCAAGAATCATGAGAAAACAGGCAGCAAGATGCCTCCAAAAATTCATAACTCCCCCAAAATGGATCTAACAGACACTGAAGTAGATGAATGTTCAGACAAAGAACTCAAAAAACAAATAATACAAATGATTGAAGAGATCAAAGAAGAGACAAAGAAGCAGCTGAATGAATCAAATACTAAGGTAATCAATAAATTTAAAGAAGACGTAAATAAGCAGCTGAATGAATTAAGGAAAACAATGCAGGATATGAACCACAATTTCAGTAAAAAATTAGAAGTTATAAAAAGGGATTGACCAGAAGTCCTGGAAATGACAACTTCAATCAAAAATTTTCGTAAGAGGCAAAATCAGTCAGAATACCAAATATTAGGACTTGAGGACAAGGTTGCTACAGTGGAACTTTTATTCAATAACACTGAAAAAAAAATAAGAGGATAAAAATATTATCCAAGAGCTCCTAGGTGACTCTAAAAAGACAAACTTAAGGATCATCATTGTTGAGGAAGGGATAGAGTCAGAAACTAATGGAATTAAAAATGTATTCACCATAACATTTGCAATTTTACAGGCTGAAGGGATGAGATAAACATACAGATAAATGAAACATTTAGAAACTCAAATACACACAACCAGAAAAAAACCTCTCCACAACACATCATAGTCAAAATCCCAGAAATTCAGAAAAAAAGAGAGAGTATAAAACCTGTTGGAGAAAAACACCAAATATCCTATAAAGTTAAACCAATCAAAATAAAAGCAGATTTTGCAACACAAGTCATAGGCCAGGAGATTTTGGAATGGCGTTTTTTCAAGCTCTAAAAGAAAATAATTGCCAAACCAGATTACTATATCTTATAAAATTATCCTTCAAAATAAATGAAGAAATAAAGACCTTCCACAATAAAGATAAATGAAAGAAATTTGTGACTACCACACCATCACTATAGGAAACACTCAGGGGAATCCTGAACAGAGATAAAGAGGTCAAAGTACCCCAAAAACCAAAGGAAAGAATAAATCTCACTGGGAGACTAAACAAAAGAAAAATAAAAAACGAATCAAGCACTGGAAAAATAATAAAATGAGACGAATCAGTAAATACCTTTTAATAACACTCAATGTAAGTGGTCTTAATTCTCTGATCAAGAGACACAGACTGGCCGACTGGATTAGAAAACTATATATTGCCAGCAGGGACACACGTCATCTACCAAGACACACACAGATGGAAAATGCCTGGATGGGAAATGACACTACATCCATCAGAATCCTAAAACCAAGAAGGAATAGCAATTCTAATTTCTGACAGAATGGACTCCAACAAAAACTGTTTGGATGAGAGGAAGAAGGTCACAACAATTCACCAAGAAGAAATAACTGTAATATATGCAGCAAATGTTGGTCCACCACAGAATTTCATAAAGCATAAACTACTTGACATAAAAGAACAGATAGACACAAAAACAATCATGAGGGGACTTTAGCACCCTACTCTCACAAATAAACCAACAAATAAATATCAAAGTTAAAACACAA
Source organism: Heterocephalus glaber (assembly GCF_000247695.1). Next base: position 30,555,820 of record NW_004624737.1, read on the forward strand.
TAGAACAAATAGATTTAACAGATATCTGCATAGTGTTTCATTCAACAACAGCAGAAAACACATTCTTCTCAACTCCCATGGAATGTTCTTCAAAATAGAACACATTTTAGGCCATAAACCATGTCTCAATGCATACAAAATAATTGAAATAATCTCATATATTTCAGATCACAATGGAATCAAACTAGAAATCAACAGCAAAGGAAATTACAAAAATTACACAAACACATGGAGATTGATTAAAATGGATCATAGAAAAAGTATATAAGTCAGGCAGAAATTTAAACACTCCTAGAATCAAATGACAATGAAAATATATCAGAATCTGTGGGACAGAAAGTTTATGTCTGTGTGTGCACACATTAGTAAAACTGAGTGATCCCAAATAAGTAACCTAATGACATGTCAAGATTCTAGAAAAACAAGAATAACTGAAACGCAAAACTAGTAGAAGGAAGATTATAAAGATAAGAATGGAAATCAATGAAATTGAGGCTAAAAAAATGTAAAAGATCAATGAATCAGAGTTAGTTCACTGAAAGAATAAGTAAGATTGATAAGCCCTTAACCAAACTTATCAAAAGAGAAGATCCACACTAATATAATTAGAAATAAAAAAGATTAAATTACAACAGACATCATTGAAATCCAGAGTAATATAAGAAACTATTTTTGAAAACTTATGCTCCAATAAATTAGAGAATATGGAGAACGTGGATAAATTCCCCACATATATGACTTCACAAAACTGAACCAAGAAGATATAAACACCTTGATCAGAGCAATAACAGGCGATGAAATTTATGCAGTAATAAAAACTCTACCAATTAAGAAAAGCCCAAGACTCAGCAGATTCACCCTTGAATTTTACTAGAAGTTTTTTAGAACTAATGATAATATTCCTCAATTTTTTCCCATGTAATTAAAAGGAAAGGAACACTTCCAAACACAGTCCATGAAATCAGTATTATCTTGATACCAAAACCAGACAAGGACTCCACAAAAAAAAAAAAAAAAAGAAAACTACAAGCCAATATCTTTGATGAACATACATGCAAAACACCTTGATAAGGTATGTACAAACAGAATTCAAGAAATCATTAAAAAGATCATACATAATCACCAAGTCAGCTTCATCTTAGGGATGGGAAGATGAAAAATGATAGAAGACATGTAAGTAATACATCACATAAAATCAAGTATAAAAATCAAATAATCTTCTCAAAAGGTGCAGAAAAAGCCTCTGAAAATCTGCAACATCCCTTCATTACAAAAACTCTGCTGAAAATAGGTATAAAAGGACCTTACCTCAAACTGATAAAAGCAATTTTTGACAAAACCACAGCCAGAATTATACAGAATGGTGAAACCTAAAATCATTTCCTCTAAAGTCAGGAATGAGAGGAGGGTGTTCACTCTTATGTAGTATTCAAAACATTAGCCAGAGCAATTAAGCAAGAGAAAGAAATAAAAAGGATACAAATAGGAAAGGAAGAAGTAAAATTATCTCTATTTGAAGATGATATGATCCTTTACATACAATACCCCCAAAAATTCCACCAGAAGACTCTTAGAGGTTATTAGACAAATTCTGAAAAGTGGCAGAATACAAAATCAACACATAAAAACCAATAGCATTCCTATATACCAATAATAAATTCACCAAGAAAAAACTCAGAAAAACAATTCAATTCATGATAGCTTCAAAAAATTAAATACCTAGGAATCAACCTAACCACATTGGTGAAAGACATCTATAATGAAAACTACAGACTCTGAAGAAAGACATTGAAGAGGAGGTTAGAAAATGGAATGATATTCCCTGTTCCTGGATAGGTAGCATTAATATTGTTAAAATGGCCATATCACCATATGATATATAGTTTTAAAACAATCCCTATTGAAATATCAACAGCATTCTTCATAGGACCAGAAAAAAATCCTAAAATTTATATGGAACCCAAAATTGATCCAGAATAGCCAAAGAAATGGTGAGCAAAAAGAACAAAGTGAGAAGCATTGCAATTCTCAATTTTAAGTTATATTACAAAGCAACAGTGACAAAAACAGCATGGTACTGGCACAAAAATAGACACAGAGACCAATGCAACAGAAGACAGGGAAACAACTGCATGTATCTTCAGCCATCTGATTTTTGACAATAAGGCCAAAACATATGCTAAACCACCTCTTTAAAAAATGGTGCTGAGAAAACTGGTTATCCACATCCAGAAGAATGAAAGTAACCCATATTTCTCACCCTGTGCTAAAATAAAACCAAAATGGACCAAAGACCTAGATATAAAAACAAATTTTGAAATGGCTGAAATGCAACATAGAAGAAACACTTGAAGCCATAGACACAGGTAAGGACTTCCTGAACAAGACTTCAATAGTTCAGAGGATAATATGAAGAATCAACAGATTGGATTATAACAAGTTAAAGCTTCTTCCTTGAAAAAGAAACAATCAACAAAGTGAAGAGAATTCACAGAATAAGAACATTTTTTTCTAGCTACTCTTCTGATAAAGGACTAATATCTAGAATATATAAAGAATTCAACATTTTTAACCCTCCAAAACAAATCATGCAATCAAAAAATGGGTACAAACACTATAGAAAACAGATGAAGAACTCTCAAAAAACTAAAAGTAGAAATTCCTTTTGACCCAACTGTACCTCTCCTGGGTATTTTTCACCAAAAAGACATCATATAGACCCACATTCACAGCAGCCCTATTCACAATAGTTAAGTTCTAGAAATAGCTTAGGTTTTTATTAACAGATGAATAGATAAAGAAAATGTGGTGTATACACACAGTGAAATATTATTCACCAAAAGGAAAAGTAAGCCATTTGTAAAAAAATGAATGGATCCTGAGACCATAATGTTAGGTGAAATAAGTTAGACACAGAAGTTGCGTAGCTTCCCTTATATAAGAAACCAAATACATCAATAAATTAAAAAGTAAAATAAGAGGTGGTAGGAAATAAGAAAGCAGATATTTTGGAGATAGGGAAAGGAGGAAAAGGGGGAAGCTTAGAGAAGGTAAATAAAAGGATTGAAAATGACTGAAATATGGTATATTTCAATATCTTATTATATACATATAATAATTCCCCCAAATCAATGTAATTATTATGTATCACAAACATAAAGTGAAAAAATTTAAAATATATTAAACATTACATCCACACTGAACATATAAAGATATTTGTGTCATTATTCCCTAAAAATATAGTAAAATTTTAAAATTATATTAGGTATTATAAATAATTTAGAGATGATTTAAAGTATATGAGAGAGTATAGGTTCCATGCAAATACTACATCATTTCTATAAGGGACTTGAACAGTCATGGATTTTGATATCCACAGAAGGTCTGAGAATAAATCTGCTGTGGATATTGAGGGATAATTTTAACTCTAAGAGTCAGTATAATTGTATATATTTTCTCAATTTTCCTGGCTAATTTAAAATGCAGTCTTATAAAACTCCATGTATATAGTTTTATTTTTAGTGCAACAATGTAGAAATATGAATTACTGGATGAAAACAACTCAAAAAGGTGAGTGGGCAGAAAGCTGCATTGGAATAAGAAAATGACACATTCCAATCCCCAGGAGCAGCCATCTTGAGTAAATGATGCGCAGATTTTCAGATGATGTGCATTTTAAGAGGTGGTTAAGAATGATCTCTGAAGAAATGAGAGGTGATTGCTGGTGGATATCACATTGCTTTTGGGTGTGATAAAATGTTCTAAAAGTGATTGAAATGATAGTCACACAACTTCATGAACACGTAAAAATTATTGAATTGTACACTCCAAGTAGGTGAATCTTATAGTATGTGGAGCATACCTATGAAATTGTTAAAAATAAAAGTAAATTTAAAAAATAATTAGAGTAAAAAGATAAGTCACAGAATAGACATTATTTACATTGATTATTATTGACAAAATAATTGTTCAAAGTAAAAGAATAGAAAAAGACCTTCAACAAACAGGTAATAACAATTCCAACATAAAAATATGTGAAAAAATGACCACAGTGGTAGCCCATGAACATATGAGATGATTAACTTCATTAATAATTAGGGAAATGTACATTAAAACATCATATTACAGTGATACATGCATTTCTGTGTTCATGGCAGGATAATTCAATAGCTAAATTTTGGAAATGACCTATTTGTCCATCAACAGATGAATCCATAAAGAAAATGTGGTATTTATACACAATGGAGTACTACTCTGTCATAAAGAAGGACAAACTTGAGTCAATGTAGAAAAATGGCTGCACCTTGAGACCATAATATTAAATGAAATAAAGCTGATACATAAGCTTAACTACTACATGGTGTACCTTATATGAAAAATTGAAAGTATAAATAAATTTAAGAGTCAAATAAAACATAAATAATAGGAAAAGGGATAGAACTTCTGCAAATGTGAAGGGGATCAAGAAATGGAGGGAGATGGAGGGAGGGGAGGGGAAGGGGATACAAAAAGAATTAAGGTGTGTTATGTACATGTACTAACTCCTGACAATAAATGTAACAATTATGTACTGCACACATGTACTAAAATATATATATATATATATAGTAAAAAAAACCCCATCATTGATATACCACTGCAGACATGTAAACATGTGAAATTCCAGCAAACACCAAGCTGTAAGAGTGACTTCATCCATTGTGAACTCGCAACCAGTGGAAGGAATGTAACTGTTTTTGGAAAATAGTTTGGCATTGTCTAGTAAAATCAACATGTACACATCCTATGATCCAGTAATTTGAATTTTATGCATATACTCTAAAGACCACAACCCAATTCAGAAGACACGAGCAATTAGTGTGATAGCTCAGCTACAGAAATGTGACTGCTCAGCATAAATTACTCACTGGAGTTAAAAGATACACGACAGGAAAAAGATAATGTAAAATATCTCGTTAATCATGTTTATTTTAGCTACCTGTTTAAATCATAAATTTTTTAATATCTTGGGTTAAAATTAAAATTAATTTCATCTTTATACTTTTTTAATGTGGCTACTAGGAAATTAAAAATTACTTACGTGGCTTTCATTGTGACTCACCTTATACTTCTAGTGGACAATGCTGCCCTAGAGAAATTCTCACACAAGTGTATCAAGACACATTCAAAGGAGTATACATAGCAGCACTGTTTGCAGTAGCAAAATGAAACAAAACAGCACCAAGAAAACTAAGAATAACCCAAATACCACTCAGCAACAGAATAAGTAAATTGTAATGCATTAAAAAAACGGATGGCTGCACACTGGTAGAAATAAAAGAGCCACAGACATGCATCCACATATATGAATCTTAATAATCATTCCAATTGAATGAAGCAAGTCCCCAAATAATATATACACCATGATTCCATTGATCCTATAGATATAAAGATTCAAAATAAACATAGGTGAGAAAAGAAAGAGAATGATTAATACAAACATCAAAACAGTGGTCACCTCGGGTAGAGAAGAGATTAATTTCAGAAACACAGTAAGTAAGGCCCAGGTAAGGTTCTCAGTCTGGGTAGCAGCACCCAGGTGGCTCTCAGTATTATACTTTATGCTGAAAATACATGCTGTGGTTTGTGTTTAGATGTCCCCAAAGCCTCATGCAGTCATGAGGGGCTTTTTCAGAGGTGGCTGGAGCTAAAGTGTGTGATGTTGGGATTGATTAATGGTGCAATGCTAGATCAAGGACACTAGGATTAAATGTGTTAGTGCTACTGACCCTAAGTAGCCTGGGTAAGATATAAGGAACAGAAAGAGTTGTGGTCATCCCTTGCTTGCTTTGCTACCGTCTGCCTGCCATGAACCGTTTCCCCTACGTGTTCCCCTTCTGCCATGTCATCCTGCCTTGGAGCCAGCTGACTATGGACTGAAACCTCTACAAACTGTGAGCTAAATAAACTTTTCCTCCTTTAACTTTGGGTGTTGGGTATTTTGTCTCAGCAAAAAAACGTATCTAAGACAGTACCTGTTTACATTCTCTTCTCAAAGAGTGACGTATTTCACTGTGAAAAAAGAAAGAAAAATTGCCTTTCTTTTTAAAAAGGAGCCAATCGGGGAAGAGCATTCCTGTGAGGTTGGCCACAGACCTTAGAAAGGACTGGAGCTACGATGAGTTCAAGCTGTTTACAAGAAGATTGTGAGGGCAAGCATCCCAGGCAGGGACAGCATCTTATTCCAAGGCCCAGCAATGGCTTTTGGTGCACTGAAGAAATAGAAGGATCTCCAGCACAGCTGGGGCAGAGTAGCCAGGAGGCCCAGTGTGGCCCAACCCCTGAAATAACATCTACAGCGCTTTCAGGGACTTAAGGAAGTGTAGAGAGCAAAGGGGGAGTGGCTGTCCCTCACCAGTTGTCCTAGTGCTTAGTGTCCATCTGGGAACCATATGTAACTGGCCTGGGCCACAAGAGAGAGGTGGCTGCTGGGACAGAGCAGATCCACACAGTCCCCAAGGATGACCCCCCAGCGGGTGACCAGCTGGAGAGCCATATGGCTCCTTCCTCTCATCTCAGCGCGCTGTCCTGAGGGTGGCTGGAGGGGCAGGCCATATGGGGTGACCTGACACCCCTGATGAAGAGGCCCCATTTGGGCACTGTCCCCATCCGTGCATCCCCTAGTGTGGGCCTGGGCCATTGAAATAAATATCAAACAAATGCAGTGCAGGACTAGATGTGAAGATTCCTGAGGAAATTTCTTCCCTCTTCGCAGATCTGGCTTAATAAGTCCTCTCCGGGATGCCTCAAACATGGCTCTTCTGTGAGCACACGCCAGGTACCCACGTCCTTGGGGACTTATAAATGTTCACTCATGCAGCCCTCCAAACAACCCTAGGACTAGGTGGTATTTTTAATCCTATCTACATGTAGGGAAATTGAGGCACAGAGGGGTGACATCACATACCTACAGCTAAGAGGTGGTGAATGCAGGATCTAAGCTCAGACACACCAGCTCCAAGGACCTCTTTTAGCTTCTCTACTCAGCCTGATGGTTTATTTTCAAGATAGTGTTTCTAGACTCTTCTCCAGATGTTCCTAAAGGGTAGCCGATTAAATTAGTACACATTCTGTTTGCTTGTTTTTTTGTCACAAGGGGCATGTCTCTCAGGAGGGACAGGTGAGTGTGGGCAAGGGAGCCCTGGCAGAGTCAGCAGCATCTTGAGGTGGCCTGAGCCAGAGGGTAAGCATGACATTCCGTCTTTGGGTGGGGGCAGACAAAGGTCACAAAGGCTGTATCATTCTGAACTTTGAAGGCTAAGGGCAAGCCTGACAGAGGAATGGGGTTTGCCGGGCTAAATTGATTGCCCCAAAACTGGTCTGAATCTTTCATACCCTCCTGCACACGTGTCTTTTGTAAAGTCACTTTGCAGCACCCTCATCCAGAAATGGCACCTACTTCTCCATCTGTGAATCTATGATTCAGGGCAGGCTTGTCCTGTGTTTCAATTAGGGCACTAGAGGAGTGACCCGCCAGAAGGGGGGGGGACAGTTCTGAGCCCCCGAGGGACCTCGAGCACCACTGCACTCCCCCAGAACCCAGCCACTGCCACGTGGAGGAGCTCAGCTGGACTGATGAGGAAGATGGTATAGATCAGAGCTCAGTTGTCCCAGCTGAGGCTGCCCCAGAGCAACAGGCCCCAGCTGGACTACCAGCTGCCTGCAGAAGTGAGCCCAGCCAAGAGGGGAAGGAGCATCCAGTTCCGACCAGTGAAAATTACCAACTCTAAGAATCTTAACTCAGAAACAGGGATGGTTGCCAACTCACAAGTATGGGGCAGTGAAGCTTGTAATATAGTAACAGCTCTTTGATCCAGCCGGTGGGGAACAAATGTGAGAAGTGGGTGAATGGAGGAGCAGGTTGTGAGTGAGGCCAGCTGAAGAGGCCCAGGCTGAGGCCCCAGGGGAGCTGCAAGCCCAGCCCCTGCTGATGTCAGTACTGCTGAGTTGCCTGGCCGATGGAGGTGCTGCAGAAAGAGTCTGGGGTCTGTGCATAACTTTTCTTCCATGTGGATGGACTTCAGGACCTGAAAGCCTCTTCAAGGTGAAAAATATACCCAGCTCTGGTGCTGGTCTGAAATCTGGAAGCCAGGGAAGGAGGGTAGATTATTGGTGGGCTCTCCAGAATGGAGTCAGTAGAATCTATCAGATCAAACTCCAGGCAGATGACCTGCCTAATGTGCTAAGCGGAGGCTACAAAAAGACCGAGGGACACCAACAGTCAAACATTCAGGACATTTCCCCTGCAATTAGTGGGATGGAAATGTGCTGCTTACAATCAGCAGGATCAAAGAGAGAGGCTTGCACTTTGCAGGTGCTCCTGTGAAGTACCATCTGTTGCCACTGGCCTCTCCTCTCAGGGACGCGCCTTTCCAATGACAAGAACTACAAAGAAGAGCCAGTTGGAAGAGAATTGAACTTGCAACATGCTTACAACGCAGTGCAGGCAGTGGGTGGGATGTGTTGGGAGTTATGGAACTGGTGGCAAACAGCGGTAACTCTTTGAAGCAGGTAGAAAAATTACCCAGCCTGCCCAGTATCTCCAGCCAATGGATGCTGGGAATGGGAGACTGGAGGGTGGGGTTAGCCAGCCTTCAGGGATACTAGACTCATCCTCCTAGCTCTCCTAAATCCTCCTGCTGCTAGCTGGCCTCATAGGGCTTTACTTTTTCATAGCTCTGCCCACTCCCAGATACCAAGAAACCCAAACCAACCAAATGAACCTGGTATTTATGCACTCATGGAGTCAAGACACTCTGGATTGGACTGCTGGCCCCAGATATCAGCTGAAGGCCACCGGGCAAGTTACTTCTGTGTTCCTTACTCATTAAAGAAGGAGATATGGTGAAGAATCAGTGGCACGACTGAGGGGAGATGCTCAGCACTGGGCCCAGTGGCACCCTTGGTAAGTGCCACTGTCATTTTCTGCAAACTCTCACTGAGCATTGGCTGGAGACTGAGGGTCTCAGGCTGGGAGTGTATCAGACATGGTTCCTACTTGTGAAGTGAGGAAGAACTGCAGATGCAGCCTGAAGACCGCCTGCTGGCAGGTTTCCTTCTTACCTAGGGAAGTCAGTCTTTCTACTAAGGCCTTCAATTGACTGGATGTTGTTCCCCCACACTGTGGAGGGTAATCCACTCTACTCAAAGCCCGCCAATTTAAATGTTAATCTCATACAGAAAACTCCTCACAAGAACATCTAGAATAATGTTTGACCGCATGTTTGGATACTGTGGCCTTGACAGTTTGACACATAAAATTAGCTATCCCAGCAACAATTTACCACCGACTATGAACTGTACCAGGCAATGGGGATATTGAAATGAAGACATGAGCCCCATCCTCCAGAAAGTCACAAAAGTAAAATGAGGAAACTCACAGTGCCTACCTCACAGGGAAATTATAAGGAATAAGTAGGGAAGAAAAAGACTTTTGGCAGCCGCCAGTATCCCAGGTGTTGGTAGATGCCTACCTCTGCATCCACACATTAAGACCCAAAGGGCACGTCAGTACCAGGTAGCATTTTTTCTAGATGACGAGAATAGTCTTTATTTTCAGAGCAATTTCATACACTAAGCCACTACCATAGCCATCCCCTGGTACGCTGTAAGAAGCTCTCACCAGAGAGAGATTTACTGCCATAAAAAATATTGCCCTGCTGGCCAGGAAAGCCACAGTGCCTGCTGTACCCATCAGAGGCCCGCTGCCCGAAGCCACACACACCAATCTAAGCAGGATTATTAAAGCATAAATCCCCATCGCTTGTCTCCCTCTCATTGGGCCGAAGCATCGCCATGTTCATTAGCAGGAAATGTGAGGTTATATAATCTAATTTTTATAACTCTCCAAGGAGAGTGTGGGTCATACATTAGACTGAGAATCCAACCTTTAAAGATAAGGGGAATGTCATTTTTATTAAAAAGGACCACAAAACATAATGAAAATTATTACCCCAAATAGGCAAAATAACCCAGAATCCACAGAAAGGAGTGCTTATAAATCTCCCTGAGACTGTGGTTTCTGAAGCAGGAGTGCATATTAAGTAGCTCAAGGGCATTTTCCAGGGCTCCCCAAATGGCACCAGGTTCCTGCACGCAGACCCAGGAAGAGCCTTTGTGGTGGGCTGACAGGAAGCTGCTCAGTCCCATGTACATTCTCCGCAGGGGCTGGTGTCAGGGTAGACCTGTGGCTGCTCCAGCTCCCCTCATCCTGGAAGAGCCCAGCGGCCCCAAAGAAGACTGTGTGGCTCATGGGGAAGAATGGGACTCAATGATGGCTTCAGACCTCTGAGGACAGGGGATAGACTCTCCCTCCTATCTCGGGCACCCTACCTTCTCCTGTCCTCTGTGAGCTGTGGGAGCAGACGGTCGTGCCCCCAGGGTCAGATGAGAGTGCTTTTGGGTCAGAAGCCACCCTAGTCATGAGTACTTGGTCCATCTGCTCATATGTTTAAGGGACCCCATGACAGGTTTAATGGCAGACTGTGTACAGAGCTATCCATGGAAGCCAGGATGTTCTTGACCTATATGCAATCAAGAGATTCTGGAACACACTGGAGAGTCCAAAGTGCTTACCTCCCAAAGCAAACTGTTGGTTTCTCTGGCACTCTAGGTCACCAAGTCATGAGGGGGCTGAACGTCCCTGAACACTAGCTGTGTACCCCATCATGGTCAGATGTGAGCCTTCCCACATGGGCAGTTCTCCTAGACTCTGTCTGTTGCCTGGGCCCTGCCCCTGCAAAGAGGAGGTGGGAACCCCTGAATTAGATCTAGCCTTTCACCCACCCACCCCCATTGTCCTGCCTCTCCTCAGTCCTTGCTTACCCACACTCGCCAGTGTCCTACTCTCTCTGCGGAGTCCTTTCCTGGGTGGGTCCTGCTGCCTGCTGCTTATCTCTGAATATGTCAGCCCCTCTGCCTGTGGTCTGAGGCTGCTGTGCTACCCAAGCCTTGTCTCCTTGGGGCACCCAGCACCCAGAACGGTCCCCAGAATCACAGAGGAGGTCTCAGTCACTGTTTGTGGGTTGATTCCATCAAAATCCATCACTGCTGCAGAAAGGCCCAAATGGGAACAGAGGAAAGAAGCCAATCTCCTTGAAATTCATTTTTCCACATGTTCAGTGATATTGGAGACAGCACCATCTCATCTACTCTAAGCTCAAGGAAGAACTTCTGGGCCCAAAGAGAAGAAAGAATGGAAGCTGGAAGGTAAACAGGCCCCACTCAGCATGTGCCACCAGCCTCCCACCTTCTTGACCAGAGCTGCTCAGGCAGGAAGTTCTGCCTCAGCTAATCTAAATCTTTCTTGTTGCAGTTTAAGCCAGTTTCCTGGGCAGCATGATGCACTTTTCATCAAGGACACATGGGTGCCAATTATCTTTGAGAGTGGCTATTACAGGCAGGCTTCGTGGATGACAGCCTTTTAAGTTTTCAGAAGTGAATGTATCTTTATTCCATGCCATATGGACTTCCTGCTTGGTTGTGCTGCATATTTAAAAACCCATCTTCTAGCTTATCTGTTTGAAATACATTTATCCATTGAAATAGTCAGGACATCAAGTAAAACTATATATGCAGCTTCTGATCAATACCCCACCAAAGGGGCACTTAAGCCAGAATGACTTATGCTCTCACCTCAGAGCAAACCTGAGCAGGGCTCACTTGAGGATTTTCCAGACCTTCACTTCTCTAAATCCCTGAAATCCTGACTCCAGAGACTGTTGAAGAAATGCAGAAACTAATGTTTATAGCCAGGTTATCCTAGCTGAGAAAGTATGTTTCCTTATGACACTGTGTGCATTTAGAATAACACCCTCTTATGTATACTCTAAAAAGTCATCCCAAGAGAACCATCCTTGCTTGGATTTTGGTGACTTCTCCGCCACAATGAGCTCCAGGCCCTGAAGCCAGACTCCAGAAATAAATATCAGTGGATATGTGGGTGTTAAGCAAAACCTCATGTCATCTTTGCAAAATACCCAGAGTGAAGCCAAGCATTTCCAAAAAAATGACCGATGCTTTAAAACAAGATGGAGGATTGAATGGTTTAATTAGAAGTGTCTCCTTCAACCCTCTCTTGGTACAACAGAGATGCTTTCTGTCTGGGTGGTCTGATTTGAGATGGTATTAATTTTTCATATTCTATGCATGCATATGAGAATGGCCTCTATTCCTGTGATCTTCCAGTTCTCATTAGTGCAAGGCCTGAGTAAAATGCTCAAGTTTTAAAATGCTCCTTTGAGGCATGCAGGACAGACAGCTCTTTGCTGATCTGTAACAAATCTCTGCTTACAATTCAAAACTAGGAAAGTGTTGACATTTCAAAACAAGTTCTGGAGCTCGCCAAGGCAGGCTTCTGATCTGCAGATGTTTGACCTAGCACTCTCTTGGGACAAGATGCTCTCTACTGGCAGGGGACTCACTGCTGGAGATGGGCTCATTGCTCATCCCAGAGTAAAGGAAGTGCTTCCTGGGGTCACAGAGTCCTCATGGTAGCAGAGGAGCTGGGAAAAGAGGCTTTTGTACCTCAGTTCCGTAACTTGTGGGTTACAGAATTCTCTAAAGGAAGAATCAGAGACACACTTAACGGTGACTTTTCTGAGTGACCAACCCATTCCCTTAATGGTCCCTTGGGAACAAAACAACCATGGAACTGTGGCAGAAAGAACTCCAATCCTGGGCAGGAAACCACTGAGATTCTCAAAGGGAATGGAAGAAAGGGCGGAAATTGGATATTTCCCTAATGGGGCAAGAAAGTATTTTTCATCCCTCTGTGACTGTTAAAACAGAAATCCTAATTGTTATTAAAAATCAAAGGAATCATTGGTCTTTGGAGAGGCACTGTGGCCAATTTTCAGAACTGAATGAATGGATTTGATCTTTGGTTTAATAGATATCTGCTTGATTTTGCTGAGAATTTTTGAAAAATATGTTTTCAGTCTGGATTTCCCTTTTAATTTTAAACCCCCTCTCCTTCTTCTGGGTGAATCACAGATCAACAAATCTGAGATTCAAAAATTCACTTCAAATCTCCTTGAAAAACAGGACACACTTTAGTTGTTGTTAAGTTTCTAATAACCAAATCTATCTGTTAAAACAAGTAGAAAAATATGAAAATCAGAATCATTTTATACTAAAATGTGCATTATTTCCTCTCAGCCTCAACCCCCTTTCATTCTGCTTTACTGTCTTTATTATAATATGCACAAGAAGATATAAGATGGGAAAGGAAGAAATCCTGGCTCCAGAGAGGCAATTGCATTTCCAAGCATAAGAATTGATCATCCACTCTTCCTATTCACGCTGTTCAAACTCATATTGGTCTTTCTAATTTTAACAGCAAAAGTCAGCTTGGAAAGAATGATTTTTGTGCATATTTTCACAATATGTTAACAATTCCAACTGTGAAGAGTCAACAGTTACAGCATACATCATAATCATCGAGACTGCATTAAGAGGAGATAATTATGAATGGAAAAATATATATTATTTGTGTCTAATAGCAGCTTGAGATGATGAGAGTAGGGCCTTGCTCATGAGAACACATGTTTGGTAATTGAGCTCTCATTTGGAAGATTAATTGTTCAGTGACAGCTGCCTGAGACACACTCTTGTCACTGATGGAAGATGGCCCCTGTGAGTCTGTCCTTCTGAAGCCCTCAGCCTGAGCAGGCAGGATTGCAAAACCAAAGAGCCCAGGGCTGTGGTTTTGCAAGGGTCTTGGGTCATGGTTCTCCACAGAGAGAATATTCCTCCCTTACAAATCACTCTCCCAACCAGACTTCTAGGGCTATATCCCCCCAAAGGGTGTTTTGTGTCCAAAAAGTGGCAGACACTATCATTTGAGGGGATACAGATGTGGATTTTATTTTAATCACTATGAAGTAACTTCCTTGTGTATTATTAAAAATACAATTAGCACATTCACATGTAATTTCAGAGGTAGGATTACCTAGAATGAAGCAGTGAAACAGAAGTCCAGCCTATGAAAGTATTCGTAAAGAGAAACAGTAAGTACATCATGGTAAAGGGATTGTTCAGACCTGGCAGGAGCCAGAAAGACGATTTGAAAATGAATGAGGTTTGGAAACCAGGCACTGAAATTTGTCTCTTTCTAGACACAGATAAAAAGTCCTGACCCCTTTTACTGGGGAACAGGGCCGAGACGAGAGAAAGGGAGAAGGTTTGGATTTCATCTGTCCAACTCTCAAACTGAATTCAGATAGAGTAATGGTCTCTAGTGGGCTTAAAAACAACACCAGTCAGCATTCCCAGGGTTGTCAACATGTGGTTTTCAAAATTACAATCCAGATTTTAATTTTGGCAAAGAAATAGGAAAAACAGAAGCTAAACAATGTGTGTATCTTTGAATTCTTTGCCTTAAAATTCTCCCAAGCTGGGCTTCCAAGAATCCTGCTGTCTCAAATGCAGAGGTACAATTGATAGTGGCATCTGCAGGCCCTGTTCTAAGTCCTAGACCCAAATTATCTTACTGGGGCCTCCAATCCTCCTGGAGTTCATCTATTTTATAGATAAAGAAACTGAGGCATGGAGAACTAACAGCTGGCACAGGAAGAACATGGACTTGAAGCCAGGTGCAGGGGGTGACCTCTTACCCATTGCGGATATTATACTGCCTAGCCTCCATGCTCTGGTGCTCATCCATCATTAAATGCTCAGAACCATGGAAATTCACAGTGGAACCCAAGCTCAGATGCCCTGGGCCAGGACCAGGAGGATGTTAAGCATCATCTATTCTCTCAGGTGCTTGCCTCTCTCCTCAAGGTTATGAAAGGAGTGAAAGTGCTATCTATCAAAAGTGAGATACTTGTAGGCTAGTGAGAGATAATCCTTTTCATTCTTTTTAAATTTAAATATCTAGTAAGAAAGAAATTTAATGTCAGGTGAGATCATAGGAGAAAACAGTCTGACCATCATGTCTCCACTTGATCAGGGAAATGAAGCATCTTTTAGGCTTTCTTTCAAACTTGATCTTCTCTCCCAGGCTTCATCACTCGAGGAGTGGATATGTCTTATGAGAAAACATGATTGAAGAGAGTCTACACATCATTTCTCAGCTTTCCTTGGCTTTTCCCAAAAGAGAGTGCCTGTTAGGATGCACAGCGGTGATTTTTCAAATCTACTGTCAAATTGCCTACGAGAATGACTCCTCTCCTCAAGGTCAAATTAGTCTTTGAAGAATATTTGGTATCACTGAAGGAAAATTACTTGTAGTCGTTCTAATGATAGGCAATAGCAAAAGAGTTCCTTTGTAGAGTTATTATGAAAATTAATCAAATGCTAAACTTAGATAATGAGAAAATATGCACTATGCAAAGAGAGACACACTCTATTTGAGATGGGTGGCTGTGCAGGCCTCCTGTTAGTTCTGTTTTGGTGCTGAGACTGGTTAGTGCCAAATTTCTGATGTGCACATGGGGAAGCTGCTCAGCCAAAGCCTTTTGTGTGTTCAGATTAGAGGAATTCTGTTAGGATAGGTTGCAGGAAACCTACTTGGCTAACCATGGGAACAAAACAGAAATCTGTCACAAAGGAAATGAAATCTCCTTCCCTTGGTCTGAGAAAAAGCTTGAAAAGAACACTTGAAATTATCAGACTGTGTAGTTAAAACAGCCTAGCAGAGACTTCCCAAAACCAAGCAGCTCCAAAATCTAACAAAGCAGCTTTTGGCATTGATACTTCCTCCAATTTTCCTCTTCCTCTTCTATTGTCTCTGTATCAGACCAGTACCAACAAATTGCAAAACCAGAGCCATCTGACCATCTCCTACCCTGGAACTGGGACTTGGGGAATCAACCAGATGGTGGGGCCCGAGTGAAGGGCAGAGCCACGTGGGTTCATGGCTCTGAGGGTTATTAGGGAGGCTGACTGATGCCATTTGGACTATCATTAAATGCTCTATCCAATTCAGGTTGGAGTTTCAGAGCAATAACAGCCCTTGACATCCACATCCTCAAATTTATGTACTAAGAACATTTGAAGAGCTAGCATTAACCTCGAGGTCTACACAGCCTTTTTAGTGGCTGACACACAGTGAGAGCGTTTGAGCACCATCCTGTCCACTTCAGTAATAGCTACTGACTGAGCATTTCCTGAGCACATACTTGTCAGCCAGCCACTGTGCTTACAACTTTGCTTCACTGTCTTATTTCTTCGAAACAGCAAAAGTTCTCCTTATCCAGGTTAGGAAACTGAGGCTGAGGGAGGTCACCTCGCTTAGCATTAGCCCACATTTGGCAGCTAATGTTAAAAGAGAATGAAGTACAGTTGTAGGGCAGAGAATTCATTCAAACAAAACGGCTTAGGAACTCCTCCTTCTTAAGGGGACCCAGCAGAGAGAGAGACCTGAAGGAAGTTGGGAAGGGTGTCATGCAGTAAGCCTAGATCAGAATGTCCCAGACAGTGGGAGAGTGAGCATAAAGTCTCTGAGCAGGAGTATGCTTGGATAAATGTCAGGGAAAGGTGTTTGGGGGTAGGGCAGATGGGACACTGGGATTCTAATGACCCTTCGCTCACTGGAGCACATGCGGATCACCTGCTCTGAAATGCGGGGCATGGGGAAACACAAACCAAGCAATTCCTGCCTTCAAGGAGGTAATAATCCCATTAGTGACTCAGGATACAAAAACCTTGAAAAAATGCTGGCGGAAAAAGAGAGAACGAGTGCAAAATGAGCTGCAAGGAGAACATAGAGGGATTAGAAGAGATTCCCACGGCCTGGCAGCATCTGAGATGCTAAGAGGGGCAGGGGCTCCTCTGACTTCAAGGACAGCAGGACTCAAATAAGTAGAGAAAGGGAGAAGTCTTGTTTAGCACACAGCACACCCACAATACTCGGTGAACACTGGCTACACAGACAACAAATGAACTGTTGAATGGAAAATTGTGGGAGGAAAACCTGAAAAGTTCATTGCGGTCTTATTTTAGAGAGTCAAATACTTCCTTATAACATTTGGTAGAGAATTAGGACATTTTCGTTCATTTTGACCTCACCAATTATTAATACACTATGTAAATTGCAACCTTACTTTTCAAAATGAACCCTTTTCAAATACATTGTGTAGACTCTTAAACCTAAAATGATATCGAAGTACAGGCATTTAAATTTTTCTTTATTGGCTTTGGTCCACCTGTCATTAATAAGACCAGGCTCTAAAAGCTTGTGATCAAGTTGCATTTTTCAAAGAATCAGGAGGCCAGGTAGGGCCACCCAGATGTTATAATGGAGAAAATCCAAAATTCACAGATAATTACTTCAGTAAGCCCAGGTCCTTGTTAATGTTAGGGATGTAGGCCAGCCTAAATTTAAAGTGTTGATAGATTTGCTTTTACTTTTTTAAAGCAAATGTCTACTGTAGTTTAACACAACCCTATTGCACCAAAGTATTTGAATGAGACTAGTAAATTACCTGACACTGGATGGTGAGATTTTGTTTTGGTTGTTGCGGAAAAAGTACTAAGATATATAAACTGTCCCATTTACCCTCAAGAACCAGGGTAGCATATAATCTTCAGAAAAGGACCATCCACATCCGTTCAACTGTCAGGAGAATCAGTTTTGAGGTGAAATTGCAATTTGGACTGCAGACCAGCATCTTGCATGCCATATTAAATAAAACATCACATTATGCTTAGATAGAGGAGGAAAATGTCTGAGAAAATTTAGCAGAGTCACAGATGTCAGTTAAACACAAGACAGAAGCTAACTTCCCAAGACATTGTATTATGGCCTATTGCTTCTAAAAATGCATGCATAAGCAAGTGAAATTAAGCCACCAGAGGGCTAGGAACTATTATAAGAAAAAATGATTTGTTTATTTGATCATCAGACCTCTCTAACAACAGCATCTGTGCTGTAAAAAGTAAATCACAATCAAAATGACTTGGTACAATGGCTGAATTTTTCTTGAAAATCAACTACCTTTATCAAGTTCTTGTAAGAAAAAGCTTAGGGTTCAGAATTTCAAACTTTTGAGGACAGATGACAGTAACAACCACATTAGTCTGCTTTCCATTACTGTAAGTAGATACCAGAGATAATCAACTTATAAAGAGGAAAATGTTGTTGTCTATGGCTCACAGTTTGCTTGGGCTTGTGTTGACATAGCACATCATGGCAGGAGTATGTGAGATATGAGGAGGAGGAGGAGAAAGAGAAGGAAGAAGAGACAGGTGTCCTATAACCCTAAAGGTGTCCTATAACCTTAAAGGGCATGGCCTTAGTGACCTAAAGCTTCCCACCAGGCCCCACCTCCTGAAGGTTCCTATCACCTTCCAATAGCAACAAGCTGAGGACAAAGTCTATAACACACGTCAGCTTTGGAGACATTCTGGATCAAAACTATAGAAGCTACCTAAAGAGAAAAAGGCAGGGACAATAGAAGACAAGCTTTCATGTTCCATCAAAGCCACTGGCCTCTCCTGCCTAAGAGTTTTTTTTTTTTTTTCAAGGCATTTCTATTGGATGGTGGGGGTATAAATGCTTGCCATTCCCAAAGCTTTGGGGTAAGGTCAGATGGAAGTGAGGCAAGAAGTTGTTCCCACATCTTTATTTATGAAACATATTCCTCTGTGAGCAGCCAGTCACTGTGTGGGCACTTCTTAACCCTGTTCTTTCCCACTCACTGCCTGTACCAACAGCAAGAGGACACCTGGAGGTAATGGTTCCATGGCCGACAAAACTCTTGGCTTGCTGAGAAAGATTAAGCAGCTTCTACTTTTTAAAAAGCACATAAAAGGCCAATAAATGGGTGCCTCCTTGTTCCTCCTCAGGGGAAACTCAAGGCCCAGGCCTGGGAGAGACAAGTTTGATAGATTTTCAATTAGAGCAAGGGCTGCTGTGATCAATCCCCCAGAACAACGCATCATTTGGCATGAAAATGTGCATATTTCCTGTGCTCTGATGAAGACTTTATCTCCTTAGGTCCAGGAGGAGGAAGAAAAGCTTGACTGATCTTTCTGATGGTGGCATTATTGAAACTTTCTATCTCCCACCATTCCATTTCTCTCTTAGTCTAGTGCCCTTTTTTATTGGATGGTGAAGAAAGAGCCTCGTTGCCTTAAACTTATGATCCATTGCCTCGATTTAGTATTCTATTTACTCAAAAACATATCTATTGCCCAGAACCTCTGGCTATATGCTAGAAATACAGATGGGAAAAATATGACTCTTATCAGCTTAAGTGCTTGCTTTAAAAAATAGCCCAAAGCATTATCTAGCAGAAACTATCAGACATCATATGCAATGTGTTGTATCCCAGGTAAAAAAAAAAAAAGTTCAAGAAAGTGGGAAGGTGGCCAGAAATGGTGTTGTTGTGTTTGGCAAGGACACAGGTAAAATCCAAGTACTGAGGCTATCAAATAACCCATGTGGGTAAATCTTTGTTCCTAATTATTTTCTTCTTGATGCAGTTGTCCCATTTACATGCTGGCTCTGATGAATTATACTAATGTTTCTGAATGGTACCAGAGTGCTTACAACATATATTTATAGAAAGCTCATTTATTCACTATATAATCTCTAGGGGAGAGGGCTTGACTGATGGTATTTAAATCCGTACATGAGCATATGTAGCTTTCTTTTTCTTTCTGAGGGAAAATACATAGGCATTTCTATTAATGGCCTATAAAGTCAGACATTTCAGGTAAAGAAATACAACTGGAAAAGCCTAAGTTTTCCAAAGAATATCTTCTGTGAAATCTAAAACTTGAAAACGTGTGATTTTCTAAACAGTTCAGCTGAACTTCTGGTGACCTCAGAGAGAAAGGCAGTGGGTAGAGATCATCAAAACATCCAGGTCTAAGGAAGCCATGATCTTCAGGGACAGCAATGAGGAAATGAAACCAAAGAATAAGAACTCCTGGAGGCCATCAAGCCCCTGTTTAGCATCAGGTCTGACAAGCAGGTCTCAAGTTCTTAAATGCCTGTGGCAGTGGGTGCTGTGAAAACAGAACATCACAGCTTTTATCCTTGCCCTCCTGGTGGTTATGAAGTTAGAGATAAACTTACCATTTTGTTTTTTCTCTGAATTACCATTTGGAAAAGAAATAGGGGTGAACTTTTTCTAAGACTCTTCTGATTCTCGAAAGCCTATAATTACCACTTTAATTGGCTGGCCAACTATCCAGGTTCTGTTAGTGTTTAGGAAGCAAACAAGTACTAGTTAAGAGAAAAAAGGACATTCACTGCAAAAAGAGAGACAGAGAGAGAGAGAACCATTCTAAATTAAGGCAAATTCATGAGCCTGATGTAGGTGAGAGAGAAAGAAAGAAAAAAAGAGAAAGAGGACTAGAGAGAGGAGGGAAGGTGGGAGGGGAGAGAACAGAAGGAAGGATAGGGAAGGGAAGAAAAAGGGGAAGGGAAAGGGAAGGGAAGGACAGAGGAAGGGAAGGGTTTTGCAGCGAACCAGCACTCCATTAAGAGTACTGAGTGATCTACTGGTTTGGAATGCTGAGCGGGAACTCTCTGTCCAGATATAAAGTCTTTTCAGCAGTTGTTCCTCCAACAGTTAAGAGTGAGACTTGAGACCAGAGCCCCTCCTGGCCTTCCCACTGAAGATGTAGTTAAATCTAAAGGAGAGAAGTCCTTCTGAAATACACAATCAGATTGTTTAAAATGAGTCATAAAAATATGCTGAAATACATGGGAAAGCACAGAGGGAAAAACACATTGTGTATAGAGAAACAGACATACATAGACATTCAGAAATAAAGCAAGCTAAAAGACAATGGATTGACACCTTTAAAGTCCTGGGGGGCAGTGGTGAGCCTTTCAATCTACAGTTTTATGGCCAACAAAACGCCATTCAGAAATGAAGAGGAAAAGCCAAGTCAGCTTTCCATCTCATCCCACATTTTCTGGCTTCATAATTGTTTTTTGTGGTCAAAACTGACAAAGAGATGCAAAGGACCTAGAACATCCAGACAACTTTGAGTAAGAAGAACAAAACTGGACCACTCAAAGGTACATTGTTTCAAAACTTATTTTAAAGTTCCAATAATTATAACTGTGTGGTGTTGGTGGGAGACAGACATATGGATCCATGCAACTGGCTAGAGTCCAGAGATAGGTCTGCTTTTGTCCATTTGTTAACACATGTTAAGCAATTCAGTAGCGAAAGTGCGATCTTTTCAACAAATGGTGTTGGGATGACTGGATACTCATGGGAAAAGGAAAACAACTTCAAGTCTTTACCTCACACTCTATACAAAAATTCATTGAGAATGGATCATGGACCTAAGAGTGAACGTTAAAACTATAAAACTTTTAGGAGAAAAGATAGTAGAAAAAAATCTAAGTGACACTGACTTTTACAAAGATTTCTTAAACAAAATACAAAATCACAAACTAAAAAAGAAACAAGGTCAATAAATTGAGCTTTATCAAATCTAGAATGCCTTTAAAAGACATTAAGAAAATGAAAAAGACAGAATGGAAGAAAATATTAGTAAAATATACACCCTACAGAGGAATTGTATATTGATCATATAAAAATATTTCTAACTCAATAATAAGACAAACAAGCTACTTGATCAGAAGAGAGACTAGGGTGGCAAATAAACCCCTGAAAAGGTATTCAACATCACTAGTCATTTGGGAAATATAATGTAAAGCTATACTGACTACTGCTGTACATCAGCAGGAATGATTAAAGTTCTGCCTATTGCAAGTGCTGGTCAGGATGTGGAGCACCTAGAACTCTCATATGCTATTCATGGGCATGCAAAAAGAGTACAGCCACTCTGAAGAACATTTGGCAGTTTCTTTGAAATGCATACATATAGTTATGATATAACCAGCCGTTCCACTCCTAGGTATCTTCCCAAGAGAAATTAAGTGTGTGTTTCCATAAAGACTAACAAATAAATTCTGTTACAGCTTTATTTGTAGTAGCCAAAAAACCCCCTGAAAAAACAAAATCAAATGTCAAAGCCAGGCATGGCAGTATATACAGATAGATAGTCCCAGCTACTTGGAATACTGAGGCAGAAGAATTTCTTGTGCCCAGGAGTTTGAGATCAGCCTGGGCAACATAGTGAGAGCCCTATCTCAAAATCAAACAAAGAACCCACAAACAAAGAAATCCAATGTCCGTCAAATCATGGTATAGGTATACAATGGAATCCTATCAATAATAAAAACGAATGAACTTGTGTGTCAATGCACACAATAACATTGATGGATCTCAAAATAGTTTCATCCAGCAAAAAAAGACAGACAAGAGTACATACTGTATGATTCATAGAAAATTCTAGAGAATGTGCAAATTGATACAAATTGGATCAGCTCTCTGGAAGGCAACTTGGCAATATGTATAAAAGAATTTAAGTGCACTAGCCTTCAGAATGGCAACTATACAGAAGGGAATTTATCTTCTAAACATGTAAAGTATTAGTATATAAACAATCTAATTAAAAATGGACAAAAGACTGAGTATTTATTCAAAGAAAATATACAGATGGTCAAACAAGCACATGAAAAGATGTTCAACGTCACTCATAACTAGGAAAATACAAACCAAAATCACAGTAAGATATCATTTTACTCCAGTTAGGATGGCAATTGTAAAAACAACAACAAAACAACACAAAGTAATAAGTGTTGGTAAAGAATGTGGAATAATGTGAACTCTCGTGCATGGTTGTTGGAAATGAAAAATGGTGTATTTGCTGTGGAAAACAAGATATCAATTCCTTAAAACATTAAATATAGAATTATCATATGATCCAACAATTCCATTCTGGTTATATATCAAAAGAATTGAAGGTGAAATTCAAGCAGATATCTGCGCACCCTGTTTATAGCAGCATTATTCAAAATGGCAAAAAGGTGGAAGAAACCCAAATGTTTGCTGACAGGTGAACAAATAAACAAAATGCGATATACATATAAAATGGACTATTATCTAGTCTTTAAAAGGTTCTGGCATATGTTAAACATGGAGAAACTAAGAGAACATCATGTTAAATTAGAGAACCCAGTCATAAAATGAAAAACACTGTATGCTTTACTAAGTGTGAGGAACCCATGGTAGTCAGATTCATAGAGACAGGAAGTAGATGCTGGTTCCCAGAACTGGAAAGAGAGAAGAAATAAGGAGTTATTCTTTAACAGGTATTTTGCAAAGTGGGAAAGCTCTGGAAATGGAAGTTCATGACTGCACAACAATGTGAATGTCATTGAACTCCATGTTAAACATGGTTAAAATGGTCATTTTTATCCTATGCATATTTTACCCTAACTACAAAAGGAAAAAAGTATTCCTAGTAAGCTGTTCTCTGCAATGTCATATATAATAGGAGAAAAAACAGAAACAACCCAAGTACCTGTGAAATGAGGCTGTTATGAAAATTACAACATATTTAAAAATCGTAGCCATTAAAAAAATCGGATAGTTGTCTAGAAACTGATAGGAAATAAGTTCCAAAGTGTATTTATAACATGGAAAAGAGCAAGAGGAATAACAGTGTGTGCTCCCAACTGTGTAAATAAGAAGGGGAGAGGGCCTGGGATTATATTTATACACAAGACACACACACACGCACACACGCACACACGCGCGCGCACACACGCACATACATGCACATACATATAGTTTCAGATGCAGAGAACATTTCTGGAAAGGTACATAAAGAATTGACACCAATAGTTGCCTCTGGGAAGGGTGAGAGAAACATCTTTTTCTTCTCTGAATTTTTACCATAAGCATGCAGAGCTTTTTAATTTAAAAAAGTTAATTAAAAAACCCTTGGTCACCTGCACACTAGAGGACTTCCTCCTTTCATAGCTTGGGGGAAACTTCACTCCCCCCCTCAGATGCCCTTGCCTTAGTACCTCCCTCCCTCACCCTGCTCCTCAGAGCACACAGTCCTCCTCAGAAGCCTCTCAGGCCTCTGACCACCAGAGATTCCTTTGCTCTTCTCCTCTTCTTACTCATCCGCCTCCTCCTCCTGGGAAGGTGGCGATGCTTGCTGTCGCTGCTTCCTCCCGGTTCCGGTTCCACCCTCCTCAGTCTTCCGCAGCCTGGCTTCTGCTCTCTTGACCTCCCAGACTGCTGTCACCCAGCCCTGGAAATTGCTGTCTTTGTGCCAAACTCCAAAGCTTTACTTGGTGCTGCTTTTCCTCCCTGACTTCCTGGCAGCATTTGTCATCTCTCCACCCCTGAATTCTATCTTCTTCCTTTCGTGGACCATAAGTACCAGAGGTCTAAGAACTGGTTGGGGTTCCAGCATCACCACCACATTCTCTGTACCGCACAACACCTAGCATATAGCACGGTCTCAGTAAACATTTTCTGGATGAACCAAGCCCGCCTCCTGCCTGCGCTTGCTCACCTACTCCTTTTCTTCTGCAGATTTTTCTCTTTGCATCTGACTGTGTATCCTTCAGTGCTCATGCTTTGCCCCCCTTTCCTTCTCTGTGTGCCTTTCCTCATATAGCCATTGATATGTTGGTTTCAAATGTTTCTGCTCTAGTTCCTATCTCCAGTGTTCCATAGCAGCCATTCCTTGGGTGGCTTACCACTATTCAGAGTCAAGAGCTTGTCTCTACTTATCTACTCCTCCCAAGCAGTGGCCTCTCCACTCTCCAGGAACGTGTGATTGCTACCTCAGGCCATTGCTCTATGCAACCAGACGTCTGAGGTGCCTTTCACAACAAAGTCTCTGCCCCTTCTTCCCCCTCCTTGCCCACTGCTGCCTCCCCGGTACCAGCTTCTGTCTCTCTAACCTACTTGCTTAGACCAGAACTCCAAGAGGGCTTCCTGTAAAATTCTCAGTTACAACTAAAAATTAAGCAACTCACTTCAAACTAGTTAACTTTGTGTTCTGTGAATTCCCCTTCAATTTTTAAAAGTCAATTAGTAAATAGGCTGTAACATCTTGTTGGTCTCCTCACTGATTGATTAATGAGTTAAATAAAATATTGAACATGTGTTCATTAAAAATATTAAGTTACCTTACCCTTGAGTAACTTGCATAAATATCATAAATGATTCCCCCAAGACATTCATGAAAAAGTCAGCTCAGCATCCAACCTCCCAGGATGTCAATTGGAATAGTCTGTGGTGATGGAAATCATCTACAGCATCAGTCACTGTTCACTGGGGTGGCCACGGAGAGCAGATATGGGTACCGAGAGCTTGCAGTGTGACAAGCTCAACCAAGGAATTGAATTTTTAAATATTAATTAATTAGGCTTAATAGTTAGTAGTTAGGCTACTAACTCTCATATTGGACGGCACAATCTGATAGACACTAAACTTTCTTTCCAACCACTTCCCAAGCCAAATCCAAACTGTAAATAAATTACAAAGCAAAATAAACATATATAATAGGAAGCAGAGTGGTAAATCTTTTGCAAATGGGAAGGGGAGGTGGGGAGGGAAAGGAGACTTAAAAAGAATTAAGATGTGTTATACACATGTACTAACTCCCCATGATAAATGTAATCATTATATATTGCAAACATGTCAAAATAAAAATTAAACAGTAAACTTCTCTAGCCAGGCATGTTTCTTCTCTGGCTTCTAGCACTCAAGATTTTCATTATTTGCAGATTCCTTTCCTCTGATGACCTTTCCTGCTCTACCCTATCTACCACAGCCTGCCCATCACTTCTGTCCAGTCCTTCTCTCACCTTTTCCAAGAAGCTTTACTGACCATCAGTAATTTCACCCTTGCCCAATTCTCAGAAGACTTCATCTCTGCTCACTCTAGTGCTCAGTGAGACTCTGCGCTTGAAGAAGCCATGTCTTCTAGGACCCCTTCTGTAGATGGAGCCCTTGATCAAGAGTGCTGTACCACTCCCTTTCCTCCACCCGTAGCTCATCCCTCCTGGGCCCACTGTTCAGAGCATGGCTGCAGTACAGCAGCAGAGTGGACAGATAACACCCATGAGACCCTATGCTCCCCTCTCTGTTCATGCTGACCACTGTGATGTGCAAATGAGCATGTATGTTTATATGAAAAGACTCCCCTGAGCTTCTATATCTAGGAGAAAAATGTTTAATAGTGTTGGACATGGTGCTTTTATTTTTGTCTAATGAGAGATTTCCTTTTCAGTTTTTCCTTTTCAGTTATTTAGTGTGTCCCACTAATGATGCATTGGGCAGTGTGGAGAATGCAAATGCAATCCAAGAGGCCTCGGGTAGAGCTGTGCTTAGAGCCAAGAGAGTGTGAAGCCTGGGGCACTGGGACAGCCAGGGAGTGGCATTTGTTGTCGGGTCGGGTCGGGGTGGGGTGGGGTAGAGGATAATGAAGTGTCTTGTGCAAAGGGATTAATAAATCTGCATTTAAATTTGAGGACTTTCAAAAGTAGAGGCTGATACTTGGTAGCTTAAAGCAATCTCTGAGTGCCAGGTAGGAAAACATAATAAATTAATGCATACAGAGAACCTGAGAACTTGGAAAGGTGTATCAGTCTTTGATCATGGTGTCTCTTCTCATTTTAGCCATTTTTTGTTCAAAGTGTACTAGCTATCCAAAAAGTCAGTGAAAAGAACTAGGAGTTAATCAGACCCTCACTAAATACTACTACTAGGAAAAATTATTATATTAATAAGGAGAGGGATAAGGTAAAGGAGACAAAGAAGAGAAAGAAGGAAGAGGAGAAGGAAGAGGGAGAGGGGAATGAATATTAAGAATAGTAGCTGTGCTAAATATCATAACTGACTATGATAAATGTATAGTTTTTCACCTCTCTGTGGTTTCAGTTGTTCTCAATTAATTTTGGGGGTTGCTTTTCTAAAACTTCCAAGGGAAGAACATTTCTACTTGCGGTTACAGATAAGTATCTGAAATTTGCAGACCCTGCCTGACTTTGCAGTCAAAATTATAGTGCCCAGAGCAGATAAACACAGATAAACACAGTTAATTCCCCTGCAGAATTGTGTCTTAACAAAGCTCATTCTCTCTGGATAAGTGTAACTCCAAGCTTTAGACGCCAGTGGCTCCAGGAGATACAGAAACATTCCTGTGATTAGACCTATGTTGTGGGCATAACAATCCTCACCTTTATGAAGATGAAAGAAAACTCACGCAACTGCTTGGCAAAAGCTTACATTGACAGTGAAGATTAGAGGGAGTTGGCAAAGGAGTGGTGAGGGCCTCTGTGGGTTGTGACCCTGGAGACTTGGATCAGCTTCCTCAGCTTTGAGTGTTTTTTTGTAGGCCTGCCTCATGTCCTGGGAGCAGGGGTCACACTCCACAAAAGAGCAACTAGAGACAGGAAGGCTTCACCCCAGTCCTCTTCCTATGCAGGAGCTGTAGAGGGAGACATGCAGGCTGGATCAAGTTTACATTGCAATTATAGCCCACACATGCAAGTGGAAAATGAAATTTAAGGAGATACTGAAGGAACAGGTATTGTGAAAAATAACATAAGCCCTCGGGCTTGGCTCCTTTTTTACACACACACACACCTGGAATGACCATTTCTAATACTCCTTTCTCCTCACATAAGCAAATAATACAACGAATATATTTCTCTAGCTCTAGCTCAGTTATTGATTTCTGAAAAGGGCACAGTGACTGGGCAGGGGGAGGTTGCACTGATCAGAATTGGAGTGATCAGAATGCGGAAGAGCTAGAAGATGGACCAGTCCATGGAGAAGAAAGCTACACTTCAGTGGAGAAGAGCAGGTGGGCTAGTCCATCCAGAGAGCAAACAGAAAGCAATCAATGCAGCCACCAGGCACCTGGTCCCCTCCTCTCGTGTCATTCAGGACCCAAAGTGCCTGATCTGACCCGAGGCCCAGGCTGTGCCTGCCAGTGCTGCTCATAACAGGAACCAACACAGGAGAAGACAGAAGAGCTAGGATGTGGGGTGCCAGGACTCCACAGAATCCTGTCAGCTACCTCGGAAGATGATACTATTGTGTCCTCATCCTCCAGATGAGCCAAACCTACTCAGGGAAGTTCTGCCATTTGCTCAAGTCCACAGCTGCTAAATGCCAAAGCCAGGACTCAAACCCAAGGCAGCTGGAGTTAAGGCCCCTGCTTGACACCCTGTGCTGTGTGATGTTCAGGGAATGCCTCTGAGGGCTCTGGGTACTCTGGCCTAAGCCTTGGCATCACCTTGAGTGGAGAGATTGTCCCTACCATGCCCTGTGCCTCAGGCCCTCCCTGGGCTGCTGGAAGGTTGATCCTGGTTGGATGTGTGTATCTGAAGTAATCCTGCCTCAATTTCTCTGCCACTGGATGAAGTTTATAATTTCCTCTGTCCTTTATCTATCTTCTGAGTCCTGCCTCCTCAGGGAACGTTTCTTGGCAACTCTAGCCTCCAACCCCCATTACCCTATTCATTTTCCCTAATAATTCAATGCAAGGACGCACTGTCTACATCCCATGCTGACTCAGCACAGTCTTCCTTAAACCATTGCTCGCCTCTTCATGCCCAGCCAGGAGGCACTGAGAGGGTGGGGTCTGTCCCCTGAGACCTATGCTGCTCCATACGGCAGGCAGCCACTAAACATTTGTAGCTCTTGGGCTCTTTCAGTGTGGCTAGGTTGAATTGAGATACACTACAGGTAAAATATCTCATTAATAATTGGTTCGTATGTATTCCATGTTGAAATAATAATGTTAAAAATTTTGCCTCATATCAAATACATTACTAAAATATTTTCACTTATTTCTTCTTATTTTTTCATGTATCCATAAAAAACTATAATTTCATATGTAGTTCACATTAATTTCAACAAGACAGCTCCAACTTTGGCCCAGCCTCTCCCTTCTCCCTCTGGGCGTCCACCCGGCGCCTACCGGGCGAATGCTGCAAAGCCTGGCTCAGCTGTGTGTCCAGCTCCTCCCTAGATCTCAGGGGCTCAGACTGTCCGGGACAAGACTCTGGGGCCAGGGAGTCAGCCCACAGCCCCGTCAAGGACAGGCTCTAGGCATTCCTGGCTCAGCTACCCCACCAGCACCTCCAGCCTTACAGGCAGGGTCAGAGGAAAGACAGGCACAGGGCAGCATCGGGTTAAAAGCCAAAAACGTCTGCAGGAGGCTCTTAGAAACTTTGCCTCCAAAGGAGTTTTAAATAATGAACAAGGGAAATAAAAACTCAATTTGCAAAAATAAAAAAAGAGAGAGACAAATTAAACTAAATTGAAAAAAATAACTTCTAAGGGCCGTCAAACACCAGAAGAGAATTTGTGAAAACAAACCCCTTTCAGGGGTTTACCGGATAGATTGATTTGGTGATAAGGGGCTCCAAAAGCTATTTTCTCAGCTTCAGCAGAAGTTAACCACCTCAGAATGCCTCAGTATTTAGCTCTGCAGCTGACAGCAAGCATGTCGGGGAAAAGCAAGATAAATGAATGAACACACTGGATCAGAGCCCCTAGCAATCTGTACAGCTCTGTCCCCGAGGGCCCTGATTAACACCAAGGGCAGTTTAGAAGTCTCACATTGTTATTCTTGGAGCAGGACTGCAGCCAAAGTTCAGTGACATGGAACCTGTTGTCAGCAGCCCCACAAATGGACAGGAAAGTTTTAATTGGGTTTTTAGTCAGGCAGACAAAAAGGGAAAGGGGTTGCTTTAAAAAACAAAAACAAAAACAACTCCTGAGAGCTACTTCTAGCTCCCAACCCCCAAAACATACATTCAGTTTTCACTCGTTTTTTTCCTCTGGGTAGAGAACAAAGCAAAATCCTTTATTTATGTTCCTTACCCTGAGACCTAGCCAATGATACACTTATAAACATTTGTTCTTGCAGGGGAAAAAAAGAAACTTAATTTCTTTTGTGACACTGGTACAACTCCACTGTGTTTGAATATTTTTGAGAGGAGCATAAAAGCTCTGTCTTCAAAGACTGGCTTGTTCCTGCTGTTTGTGGGAATACAGGCACTCTCGAAAACATGTCTGGATAAAACTCACAAATTCCACATGATGATTCTGTTCTCTTTGCCCTCCCTCTGCCCAGCCCCCCTGGGTAAATTACTAATTTACCATCAGATCCCAAACCACAGATATATGATATTGGGCCACCAGCCATGAGGGAATGAGCCGCGCCTTTTATCAAAGGCTAAAGGTTTGAAGGTCTTGATGAATTCACAAGTCTGAGTGTGTCCCTGGTTCTAGTCATTCAGTTTGCCCAGGGTGGTTGTCATTCTGACTTCTGTCCAACCTCAGGAATATTTCAGAGCAAAATTCACTCCACTCATTCCTTCATCAGTCAGCAGACTCAGATGGAGTGATGACTACTCTGTGCTCCTAGGAGATGCTGAATGAGCCAGCCTCATTGCTCCTGCAGCAGGGTGGGCTGGGGCAAGTGTGAAGGCTGGGGCCCAGGCTTGAACTTGAACACCAAAGACCTCAGCTTGGGCTGACCCAAGGGCTGATGGGACTTTTATGATCCATGATGCTGGTGTGTGAAATGCATCCTCCATTAGCGCATGGGTGGACTCTAATTTCTTGTTTAGAATCAAAGTACACTTAGCAGGTCATAAATTTGAGAGACAGTAAAATGTAGTGGTCATGTGTGCAGTGTCTAGAGGCAGACAGAAGTGGGGTCAAATGTCAGCTCCTCCAGTTACTAGCCATGAGACCATGAGTCATTTATTACCTTCTCTGAGCCTGATAGTCCTCACCTGTAAATGGAAAATAATAGCACCTGTTCTTGTTTCTCAGAGCAATGCTGCCCACCAGAAATACACTAAAAGCCACAAGGTAAACCATGCATGTCATATTAAATTTTCTAGTAACAAATAAGAAGGAAAAAATGGAAACAAAGCTTATGTACATGGGGGGTGGAGGGGTTGAAGGGAGGGCAGGGGAATGGGAAAAAATAAGAATCAAGATATATCATGTACAGGCACAAATTCTCAATGATGAATGTGATCATAAGTATACCTTAATGTACCAATAAACTCAATAAGAATTTAAAAAAATTTCTAGTAACAATACCTTAAAAAGTAAAAAGAAAAATAGGTAAAATTAAATTATATTTTACCTAACACAATAGATTAAAAATAGTCATTCAAGGCTTTCAGCGTTCTGAAATCCGATGTCAATGTTATCCTTGGAGCACAGCTCTGCGGTTCAATGAGATAAATCAACACAAGCCCAGGCACAGAAATTCAATAAATGCTCCTCACTGTGATTCTTCTTAAGAAGTCTTCTGAGGAAAATGTGACAAAAGGAGTCGGGACTTTCTTTCCTCGCAGTTCTGGGGTGAGTGAGACAAGTTAAAGCCCACCCACAGGCCCCCCTAGTGTACTTTGTACCTAGCCAGGTCTTACAGGATGAAATAAACCCATAATAAGTAACTCCAGCATCCCTGACTCCAAGAAATTTCCAGATTAGCTGATGAAAGGGACTAAAGTTTCACAGAAACTTATATTAAAAGTGAAAGACGTTATCTAGGCTTGGTGGTGCATGCCTGTAATCCACACACGTGGGAGGCTGAGGCTGAAGGACTACAAGTTTGAGACCAGGTTGAGCTACCTAGTGAGAGCCTGTCTCAAAAACAAAAAGAAAAATAAATTAGCTAGAGAGTGGAAGTGACTAATTCAAGGGAGCAAAACAAGCCCAGGGCCAGTGATATTTGTTTGACATAATTGGTTAATTCAGTGCTGTTTTAAGGACTGAGGGGTGTAAGCAGGAAGGGTAGGGGCATGTAGGGCCGAAGCTCTAGTCCTGAGACTTGAGGAGAGAGGATGAGACTCCTAGGAAAAGCCACTTGTGTTGGAGCCCTTCCTCGTTCATCAAAATTCCCAGTCCCAGCCCTGTGCTGGGAAGTGTCCTTGATAGTGTTGGGTATCTCACATGTCACTGCATCAAATTCCCTTCAGTAGGGCGAGTTTTCTCCACAATGTGACCATGTATTCTTTAGCTCAAATCCTTGCCATGTTAGTGGACAGTGTGGCCATGTCTATGGGTGAGATGTTTGGGATCAAGGAGCCCCCATATTCTACTGCTCTGAGCAGGCCTAGTAGACCACCAGGCAGGCACCTTGCTCTATATCCAGCAGCTTAAGCATCACTTTTCTTATTTGGGGGCAATGTTTCCTTGGTTTTATGTAAGTTCTAAAGAGATAATAATCCCTTATCAGCAACCAACTAGAAAGACCAGGCAACTGTGAAGGGAGGGATGGTGCTGACACCAAACCAAGCAACCAATGGAAACCCAGCTCATTAAAAGGTGTGCAGACCATTTATTGTACCCTGCTGCCTGGTAAAGATATGTTCTGCTGAACCATGAATCAGTAGGGTACTCTGTAAATCACAAAGGGGCTATTTGATCCCCACAATCACCCTGCTTTACAGTGGAGGAGACATCGCAGAGACCTTTCTGACTCAGGCCTCTGGCCATGAGTCTAACACAGACAAGATATATTTTTTCTTTTTTCTTTTTGGTAATTGTTTAGAACTAGATTTGAGGTACCAGATCTGACAAAGAATGTTCGCATGTGAATTTTCGTGCAAAACCCTACAAAGTATAAACACGAATTCACATTGAATTATACATGTAATAAGCTTTATTGAAAAGAGGAAGAATGGCCCAGTGTGGTGGCACACAGCTATAATTCCAAGTACTGGAGTGGCTGAGACAGGAAGATCGCAGGTTCAAGGCTGACCTGGGCAACTTGGCTAGACTGTGTCTCAAAATAAAAATGGCCCAAGGATGTAGTTTACAGAGAAAGCACTTGCCTAGCATGTGCAAGGCCCTGGGTTTAACGCCAAGTACTGAAAAAGAAAGGAAAGAGAGAAAGAGAGAGAGAGAGAAGGAGAGAGAGAGATCTGTTCCCTTCTTATTTGGCTGGATCTAGGAAGTCATTTTACAATATAAAAGCTGATAAACAAGAGAAACTCTACAAATTTTATTAAATTTACATATATATGGAGATCTTTAAAAGAGAATGAAGTCCAAAAAAATGACCTAAGTGTGATATTTTTATATTTTTTAGACAAAGAACAATAAATTTGTGAAGGAATGACAGGAGAAATGGAGCTCTGGACTAGGGTCATGAAATCTAAGGATTTTACTAAGAGATATGGGGGTAGGGGTGCCGAAGTTAGTGGAAGAAAGCGGTGCTTCAGAGTGTTTATTTGGGTTCATTTCAGCCTTACTACAAGTCTGTGGTGATCAAAGCTATTTTCCTTCCTAAATATGAGATGGACACTCCCCCCCACCCCCAAAAAGAACCTTTGTGTCTTTTAGGGAAAGACAGGCCAAATGGCCCTTTCTGAACTTATAGTTTCTCAAGTGATTGTGGCTTAAAATAATCAACTTCCGAATTTGGCATATTTTGAGATGGCACACAGGGAGGCCTCCATTTCTCAAGGTTAACAGCTCAATAGAAAAACCTGATTAGAGCAAAAGCTCTGCCCAGTCCCCCTCCTTCTCCTCCCTGGAGAGTATGGAGTGGCCGAAAGGTGCAGGCTGGACCCTAGATGGTGACCCCGGGGTCCCTAGGGTCCTTGCTCAAAACCCAAGGGACTTTTCTAGGCAATATTGTACTTTGAGGCAAGGTGTCCGAGTGAATGACTGGATGCATGGCCACCCCTGCCTAGGTAGGATGACATGAGCTGCCTAGCATGTCCCACCTTGTTCTAAGGTGTCCTGGAGTTCCTAAGCAACTGTGAAACCCAGGCCCTCTCACGCTCCACCCTCTTCCATGCATTGGTTGTTTAACCCTGAAGTATTCATTGGGCATTTGCCATGGGGGCTCAGGACTGTGCCCTCCAGCTCTGAGCAGACCTCTGCCTCTGTCTCCTCTTGGGCCAAATCACATTGCACAATGCCAACAAATCGATTTTCTAAAACACTGCTGTTATTTTGTCATCCTGACATTCAAAGTTGTCCTACTTTCTACCACGGAGTTCTTTTAAATATCAGCAACCCATTTTCAAAGTGCTTCCTGTAGAATAACAATATATGATGACCTTGGGTGCTGAGTTGCCAGCTTTGTGCTCAGAATCCTTTGGGAATCTTCCTCAGGGGCTGAGTCTCTCCTACCAGCCACAGAGACTCAAATCCTAACCAGAGGACTAGTGGGCAACAGATGCCATGACACCTCCATTGTCCTCTATAAAAGAAGCTTTGTCCCACTGCCTTGTGTCCTGGGGCTGCTGTAGCAAGTACCGCAAACTGAGTAGCCAAAAACAATAGAAATGTGTTCTGCACAATTCTGGGGACAAAGGCCTGAAATTCAGGCCCTGCTCCCTCTGAAGTCTCCGGGGAAGGATCTGTTTTAGTTCTCCTAATTTCTGGTGGTTCCTGGGCCTGTGGCAACTCCAGTCTTCACTTGGCATTGTCCCTGGTGTTTGTGTTGGTTACTGAGTTCACATTTCCTTTCCATAGGACACCATTTGCATTGGATCCCATGGCCCACCTTAATGACCTCAACTCACCCGGATCACTCGTGTGAAGACCCTGTCTCCAAATTAGATCGAATCTGAGGTGCTGGGGCTTAGGAATACAACACATCCCCTTTAGGGGACACAATTCAACCCATAACATCTACCCAGAAGCATCCTGGCAGAGGAGTGGGGTGGAAGGAGGGCAGCTCACCTTCCTCTCCTCTTCCAAAGGAACTTTCAGCTTCTTAAAGCGAACCTTATATCCCAAGCATCTCCATTGCAGAAGAAGGTCTCCTCTGTCTTTATATTTCTATAAAGGGCACCCCATGAGTGATTTCCCCAAACAAAGAAACCATTTATCCCCTAGAAGTTTTGATTCTACCACTTTTTAGAAAATGGTCATTTTGGACTTTTGGCAAATTGAGTTTTTGGGTTGCTTTTTGCTTTTAGTCCCATAAGGTTTTTAAACTTTTAAGGCCTATGCTTCTGCTTGGGTACTCTATAACAGTAATAAAAATTCATTTTGTTAAGTTCCAATGATTTATATTTTTGAATATAATGAAGTCTATCAATGAAAATAAAGGGCCATTTTTTTAATGAAAAAAATCTCAAATCTGGGTTTACAGGCGAAAATGGCAATCTTAATCAGCTTCAGCATGTAATTTCTGTACTTGATTTAAGTTGTACAAAAATGGAGACAATCTTAATTCATACAAGTAAAACTGATACAGCTTCGTAGTTCGTATTGCAGTCTCAGAATTGTTTTCTATTCAGCAGCTACAACCAGAGTTTCATTCAGATAATTGATCTGATAGCACAAGTTAACCCACTGGAGGTCGAAAATGTGTTAAAATTTAGTGTAAACCAAATTTGTGTGTGCTGGTGTAATTGTATTACTGTTTAAAATATGTAATTTAGAAAATTAAATTTAAATTATTTACAGAACTCCTGGGGCGCTCCGTGGTGCCCTGCGGATCTTTGGAAGAGCATAATTAGGAAATGTCTGGCCTACTCAGCCAGGACCAGGCTCATCTGCATTTCTCTCTCCTTTCAACCACATTCCCCTCAGTGCCCTCAACACACGCTTCCAGCTTCAAGGGCCTGCCTTGTCAGATCAAGTTCAGTGCCAAGGTGTTTTCAGGTTTTTGTTTCTGCTGCTCCCTGGCCTGGAGTCCCACCTCTTCCCTGACTTGAGGGCTGCCCATTTTTCAGGCTCAAGTCCTCCATCCATTTTCTACCTGCCACTGCTTGCTGGCTGTCAGATACCTGCTGGAAACCGAAGCTACAAAGTGAGTAGCTACAAAAACAGTCAGGCCACAGTCCCATCCTGTGGCTGTGGACAGGCGTTAGGATACAGGAGGGTGCTGGCAGATCAGCAAGGCCCCAACTCCAAGGCCTCCAGTACACCATGCTTTCTGCAGGCTCTGAGCTTAAGTTGCTACCACTTTTACACTTTGCTGTTCATAGACTTGATCCAAATCCTTAGCTCTCTTTCCACCACCCCTTCCCAATTTATTTAGTGGTAGAAGCTCAAACACTTTTGCATGTCCCTCAGTGCCAGACGATGATAGGCATGCATGTATTCAGGTAATTCTTGTTGGCTAATGTTTCTGATCAATAGGATAAGAGAAAAGGTAGGTGTAGGTGGTGTGAGAGGAGGGGGCCATTGTAGGAAGGAAGGTGCCCAGGTGAGCCCAGAAGGCTCTGCAGTATGCACAGAAGGTCCCATTAATCTCCCCTGCATGGCATACCATAGGGACTATCTGGTTGTGCTTTTATCCCTGATCTTTTATGGTATGGTGTTGTTCCACCTCCTTCCTTCTCTTGTATGCCCTTAGATTCTAAACTTCAGAACAGATGTGACCGGTCAGCCCAGAGCCAGTGTTATTCTGGTAAGCGATTAACAAAAGCCTTTATCTGTAGCGCTTGCCAATTTCTGTGGTGTAAATATCCCACCATAGTGAATTTCAAACTACCAAGGTCACTTCACTGAACAGGGGGCTGTGAAGAGATTCACACAATTGGCCTATGTAGCTGGCTAAAGCATAGCACTCTTGGAGTTAACGTTCCGTGCAAGGAAGGCTCTCAGTCAAGGAAAGCTCCTATAATCAAATAGGACACTTGGTCTTTGATTAATTTCAATTGCACTGTCAAAAAATAGAATATACAAGGGCTTATTCATAGTACAAGACAGAGAGACAGCCTAATGCCTCCCTTCCTTCTAACTGTCTGTTTTGATGAGTAAATAATGACTGACTGGCTTACAGATGAGACAGATCAAAACGGAGAACAAGATGCTGTGCTTTGCAGCACTCTGAAGGTCCCGGCTCTCAAGTGTCTCATTACATTTGCACTCTAGAGCTCGTTATAAGAAACAGCAATGCTTCTGGAAGTGGAATGTACAGATTGGCCCATGGAACTGGGAAAACACAGATTTTAGTCCCATCACTGCCCCATCTCAGATTGCAGTCTACTATAGATCTATGGTAAGGCCCGTGGATGAGAACGAGAATTTAATAACTGCTACTCTACAGAAGGATTTTGGCAAGAGATATGAGGATGTTCAAGCAACAATCTACAACTGGCCAGTCTCTGTTCTGGGTGCTGGGGAAACAATAACAAACAAGACAGATGCAGAATTTAAAATTTAAAGAGGAGAAGGTATATTAAAACCTACCTGTGGATGGGAATGGTGGTGCACATCTGTAATCCCAACGCTCTAGAAGGCTGAGGTAGGAGGGTCACAGGTTCGAGCCCAGCCTTGGCAACTTAACAAGACAAAAAGCCAACATTTTATGTTTAAATGAAACATAAAAAGGACAGAGGATGTAGCTCAACGCAAAAGCCCTGGGTTCAGTTCTCAGTACTGCTAAAAAAAAAAAAAAGAAGCAAAATCCTTACCATACCCTCAGGCCATCTACTCATTGTAAGATCCTTCCTCCTTGGCTGACAGTTGGATTTGCCTTCCCAGGCACCAGAGGGCTGACCTTAGCTTACGTGACCCATGGAGCAGAGACCCTGTCCAGGAGTGAGAGCAGAGGACGCTCAGCCCATTGTCTTGCTGTGGGAGTTGGGGAAAAACGAGAAGCTCCAACTCCAAATTCCAGCATTTTTCAGAGGTACATCCCTTGGGAACGAGCAGCACTTCTTCCGAGCATGTCCATCTATCAATAAGAAGTGCTCTCCCAGACTCTACCACCCCAGTGCCCCAATGTCACACCTTTTATGAGGTCACTGCAGCTTTTTATTGGCCTCATCATTTTCCCTTCTCAAGGTCACCAGTGCTTACTCACTGGGAGTAGCTTAATGGTCTGAAGTGAGTTCAAAGGAGTAGGGCTCTCTCGGCTACACTTTAGTGCCGGATTTATGAATGCTGCATGTCAGTAACAGTTGTTGCTTTGACTGATGAGCCAACCTCCAAGAGCAATGAATAAAAGGGGCTTCTATGAGATATTTATTCCAACTTCTCTTTCGATCCCTGAGCCACGTCCACAGTGACTTTGAAATGCAAATGGCAGACACAGTTGTTCTGCATCCAGATGCTCTCCTCAGAAAGCCCTTTGGATTCTCTTTCCCTGCCATGGAGGAAAGAAGCAATGCTCTGAGTACATGCATTTAAAGTCCATCTGTTGGAGTTCTCCTCTGACAAGCATCGTGGTACAGACACGCCTAATTTGTCTTTGCCTTCACCAACACATGGACCCAAATTCCTGAATTGGCTGCTTTGCTTACCTCCTGTAATTAATCTCTGTCTCATTGGGAGAAAAACCCAGAGTGCAACAATGCAGTTTGTGTATTTGCAGGTAGCAGACACCACACCTACCAGAAGTGCATGGACCAAGTTCATTTCCCATCATTAACTCCCTCAGGTTTTAAAGCCCGACAATTGGGAGAACAAAGGAGCCTGTGAACTGCAGCTGGGCCACTAGCTATGGCCTGGGGTGTGGGGGAGGACACAGGGTCAGAGAGCAGTGCATGAGGTGCATGGGGCTACGGGACATTCTGCTGAATGCCCACTTCAGGGGGGACATTTCTCCTCAGCATGTATGCTCAGCTGAGTGGAGCAGGATGGGAGCAGCCTTCACTCAGAGACAGGGGCCACGGCTCCCTTCTGAGTGTAATGGCCTCTCTGTTTTCCGCTTGACTGGCAATTAACATGGCTGCCATACTGGTTTTTAGGAGGTGCTGTTTCCCTTAAGTGAGCTCCATCTGTGAACTGTGCGGAGCTCTGGCACCCACTGTGGGGGGTGGAAATAGCACTGAGGTTGGTCATTAACTTTTTTTGTTGGCAGTTTCTGTTCTCTCCTGTTGCGCAAGAGAATTACATCTGTGGTGGGGTGCACAGGCACACACAGTCCTCCTCTGGCGGCATGGATATTTGCTGCCCTGCTCTGTGCATGCTGCCATCCTCCTTCTGGAAGATGCACTGAGTGTAATCTTTTGACTCCTGGAATTTGTTCAAAGAAAAACAGATGAGGCACACGTGGGAAGAGGGGAGAAAAGGGGGCTTCTCGAAATGGAGGTGTTCATGACTGAAGCCTAACACGTGCAAACTACTTTTTTTGTGAAGGTCAAAGCCAAGTCTCTAGGGAATGTGTTCACATCCTTACAACTCCTCTGGGCCTGACATGCTCAGTGCTATAGGTACCTGTTCTTCCCTTTAGCCTGCTCCTTAATCTTTTCCTGGAGACTCTTATTACGGCCTCAGAAGGATTACTTGCCTGCTATGGTCTGAATGTGTCACTCCACAGCTCATGTCAAAACCTAATCTCCTTTGTGGCACTATAAAGGGGTAGGACCTCTAGGAAAGTGATTAATCCTGAGGCTACACCACCATGAATGGGATTAGTGCCCCATAAAAGAGGTTGAAAGGAGAAACCTTGCTTCTTCTACCAAGGGAGGATGCAGCTAGAAGGACCACCTTTGAAGCAAAGAGAGCCAGTCCGCACCAGACACCAAATCTGTTGACACTTTGAGATTGGACTTTGCATCCTCCGAGACAGTGTACACTAAACTTCTATTGCTTATAAATTATCCAGTCTGAGGCATTTTGTTATCTCATCTCAAATGGACTGAGACACTGCCTCAAACTGAATCTACGAAAATTGCCCTGTGTTTCAATAGAGTGAGCACTGTGCCTCCTCTTGGTGACTCACACGCCCCACTAGCAGACACTTGCTCAGGACATTGATCTGCCCTCTATCTTCCCTGCAGACAATTGGCCCAAAGCAATTGTGTATTGCATTACCACTGCTATGGACTTGTTCAAGTACAGGTTTACAGCCCAGAGACAACAAAAGTTGGCCTTAGAGAGGAGTATCCAAGTCCCAACCCTAACAAGCCAAGATATACCCATTATGGAGCAATTTCCCACACCTCCACTTTCAGTCTTGGTTTATCTCTGGAGCTCTAGCTCCCTATATCCCACTGCCCATAGGAATACCAGGACAGTGCCATAGGGAAGGCCTGGGGTGGTGTTCAGGAGAAATACTGACCACAAACTTCAATGAAATGGCCTATTTATTTGAGTTGTTCCATATGAAGCATGCTAGGTAAGATTCAATTTTTACAACCAAATTTGACTCCCACTTTCTGAGCCCTCAGCCCCTAAAGCAATATGGTACATCACTTGCCAACTCTGTTAGTATCACTATTCCTCCTGTCACCCAGACACAGGTTCACTTTCAGTGCTACCTTTTCTTTATTCTACCTCACACCTCGCCAGTTATCCCACCAGTGCCCTTCCTCATAATTCAGCTGTGTTTCTGCCCTGCCCACGGAGTGCACCTCTTCACACATGCGGAAGACAACAGTAATAACTTCAGGCTTAAGTTGTGTGCCAGTTAATCTTAATGGGTGTCAACTTGCATGGCTTGACACCTGCCCACGGGGTTAGCAAAGCACACTTTTCGGTATGTCTGGGTGGGTCATGGAGGTGTGGCCTTGGGGACCATGTATAGGGCCTCCCCCTTCCTCTCTGGCAGCTTCCCCTGTGCTCTGCTTCCCAGCCACCATTATGCGAGCAGTGTTACTCTACCACCCCCT
Source organism: Heterocephalus glaber (assembly GCF_000247695.1). The sequence continues at coordinate 30,596,228 of NW_004624737.1, forward strand.
TCCTCCATGATGCAGTATATTGTGTATTATTTACTTTCCAAAATATAGCATTGAATATTTTTCAATTATCTTTCTAATTTAATTCCATTACAATCAGAGAGACACTTGTGATTTGAATCCTTTCACATTTATTGAGAGTTGTTTTGTAATCCAGAATATAGTCTGTCTTGGTTAATGTTCCACGCAGGCTTGAAAAGGATATACATTGTCCTTGGGTTTGAATGTTCTTCAAAAGCTACTAGGTCAAGCGGGGTGTCATTGCTCCTCACACCTTTTATATCCTTGCTGGTTTTCTGATATTTTTTAGTCTTCTACAATTATTGAGAGAGAAGTGATGAATTGCTTGGCTTTAAATTCAGATGTGCCTGCTTCTCTTTGCAGGGCTTTGGAGTGAGGGTGTATGGAAGTTAGAGGCTGAGTTCTGTCTCCCAACCAGGAGTTGAGAAAGGACACCATGATTGGCATGCAGGAAAGGGAGCAACTTGAGAAAATACAGACTATGAGGTATGAGGAAGGGCTCTCACAGTTGCCAGGTTGGAGGGAATGTGTCTCCCTAAGGACTGATGCTCAGCTGGGCTAGACTCAGGGCCAAATGCCTTCCAGTTCCCTTATCACAGTGGTTCTCAAACAGAGTGTGTGTCTTGACCACTGGAGAGAGCTTGTTAAAATACAGAGCAGAGCACTGACCCCATCCTTAGAGTGTAGGAATCAGTCAGCCCACGGTGGGGTCCAAGGATTTGCAGTTTTAACAAGTTTCCAGGGATGCTCATGATGCTCATGTTCCCAGCAGGCCTGGGAAGCAGCCTTTGAGAAGCATTCTTCTAGAGCAGCAAGTCTTCCTTGCCCTTGGGTCTTACACCTGCTGTCCGTTTGCTTTAAATATTCTCTACCCCTACACATTCCAGCCCTGGCAAACATTTAATCAGCTTCCTTCATCTTTCCATCCAGGCTAGTTGCTTCCTCTAGGTGCTCCCAAAGCCTGTGTACATCCTCCTTGTCATATTAGGTGGTAATTGTACATTACCTGTCATTTCCTCTTCCCCTGCTCTGGACCGCCAATCCATGGAAGAAAGACTCTGCCTGCCTTGTTTGCTATGGACTCTCAGACATGAGTATAAGTTCATACAAACATTGCAGAAACAATGCACAATTCCTCAAAGTTTAAGTGGTTGCACAAGTCTCTCCTGAGCTTCCTCTAAATTCTCTGAATTGAATATTAATCATAATGGCAACATTTAACATATTGGCAAATGGGACCAGAGTCTCCGGAGACCATTTCTTCTTTCTAGGATGTAAGATTGGACAAGATATCCACAGAAGGGGTTGAGGTTTGCAAGAATCTCACACAGGCCTTTCCCTCTCTTTGGAGTTTCTGGTGAATGCAAACATCACATGTCACTAGGTGCTGTGGCTCCTCTCAGAGGAGCTGTTGCTGTCATTTCCTAGCTCTCGAGGGCAGCATCTGCTTGGTGTCGGCAGCAACTGCCAGGTCTCAAGATGAATGCTCAGGGTTCCACCTCGATGGAGAGCTGCCCCCAACAAATTGGCGCATGATCTACAGAGATCTTCTTTAGAAAATGTCACAGGTGGTGACAGATGAAGAAGGTGAGCTCTACTTCTGCCACCAGGCACACCAGCTCTGACGAAACTTTCATCAGCACATGAAAAATAGTTTCCACACAAGACCCAAAGGGAGAAAAACACTCAGCTCAAGTGAAATGATGACCACTATGGAACTGGATATTTTTGTTCTTCTTGGAGATGCTTTCACTTGATTTTTATAATTACCCAGTGAAATAGATTGGATGGGCAGTATTGTTCTCATTTTTCTCATGCATGCATGGAGGTTAGAAGAGGTTAAATGTCACCCCCAAGTTCTTATGGTTCTCTGGGCACAGAGCCAGGCTGTGGTGCACTGATATATATATTTAAATATATATATCGTCTTCCTCTGTGTCCAGGCATACAGTTCTAAAACCCTTGGATTCTGCGAAGTGATGAGGTCATTTCATACTCCTTGCTAATGAGTTGAGTGAAGGCTGAGCACTCCTAGGTCATGTGTGGGCTACTGGGAAGACCTGGGCAGGATCAGAGGGTTGTTGGGATTTTCAGCACGGAGGTGCTGAAGATTGAGTTGGTCACAATGGCCAATGACTGATTGGGTCATGTTCGTGTAATGAAACATCTGAGAAAGCCCAAAAGGACAGGACCCAGGGAGCTGCTGGGCAGTTGAACACACGGATGGTGCTGGAGGCGGATGCTTCTGAAGGGCACGGAAGCTCCACACCCATCCCCACACCTCGCCCTATTATGCCACCTCATCTCCCTTGTACCACTGGTCACATCCTTTATAAGATACTGATAAATGTGTCTCCCTGAGTTCTATGAGCTGTGTGAGCAAACTGATTACACCGGAGGAGGGCCTTGTGGGAACCGATTTCCAGCAGCTGGGTCAGGAGCACAGTTGAAGCAGCCTGACTCCTGTCCCCGGCTTCTGAAGGGGGCTGGGGAGGCAGTCCCAGTCGGAACCGTCAATGCCTGGGATCTGATGCAATCTCCAGGCAGTGTCCAGGAGAACTGACTACAGGGACACCCACATGACGTTTGCTGCTGCAGAAGCTCTTGTTTCTTGCAGGTGAGGAATGAACTCCACTCCTTTTGAGATCACAGAAGTCCTTTGTGTTGATGCTATGGTATGAGATCGGAGAAAAAGTTTGTTTGTCCTGCACCGGGGTCATGGGCTGTCCTAGGATTCTCTGTTCAGTGCCCTTGTATTCACTAATGAGGCAGTGGGGTGGGGTAGCACTGTCATTTATTTAACTCCACACTAGTAAATGAAAGGCTAACTGGTAGGAAGTGTTTGTGTATACGTACTGTATTCTTGAGGGCGATTTATGAGGAAAAAAGCATCACAGGAAAGCATTTGGTTGAAGCTGAGAATTAAGAAGAAAGGTACTCAGGTACTCAGCATGCCACATCACCCAGCAAGCTCTAGGTGCTTGGCAGGCGGGAGGTCTCTGTTGAACGTCTTTGATGTGGCAAAAATCCAGCCTTTATTCCTAGTGGAAAGGGGCCTCATGGAAGCAGCTCATCTGCTCTCCGGCTGAAAAGCCACATGAATCACTTCAGGGGGCAAAGCTGAAGACCATATACCAGCCTAGGACCAATTAAGCCTGAAACAAATTCTTAGGCTGCCAGGCACCGGTTGCAGTGCTGGGGGCCCTGTGACACAGTGTAAAGCCTGCTGGACGCACCCCAGTAATTGGGCTGATGCACTGGCTCCCCGGGCATGGCTTTCTTAATCACCAGCAGTGCCAACTATTTGTCCACGGCATTTAGAAGTGAAAATGCAGGCAGTGAGCCCAAAAGCCTGCCTCCCTTCTGGAAACCGTTTGCTGGACATGCGCTCTGGATCTTTCTACCTAATCTAGATGGCATAAGTAAGGCAGCAGAAATGAAAGGTCAAAGAAGTCAGGGTTATTAAAACAAGAGCTGAAAATTCGCCCAGTGTGAACAGCAGCCTCAAATCAGGTGGGAAAAAAATCATGGATTTTTCATCAAGAAAGCACAAACTCAGCATCAAAGAGGAAACAATTATTCATAAAGTCCACATATTGAAAGTATATGACCTCTCATTCCATTGGGGAGAGATTCCAAATGGCTAATAGCTTTGGGGCAATTAATATGGACTAAAGTTGTACACTAAGTGGACAAAATCCACACAGTTTCAAGGCTACAAAATTGCTTGTTACCCCTAGCTTATTTCCATCAGCAGCAGAAATTAGAAAGTGAGGCTCCAGTGGGGGGTAACCTCACCTGTTGGAATCCACCAGTGTGTCCTGAGTGCCTGGGTTGTGTTGACGAGGAGTATGTCTAGCCCTGGGAAGCACGAGCTCCTGAAAGGCACCTTCTGGGCAGGAGACACACACTGGTAAATGTCTGGATCTGGAGGGGCCTCCACAGCCATCACTGTCACCATTAGGTCTCCACTGAGGGACACACATTGACACACATCCTACCAAGCCTGAGGCTGGCGCCAGGCATGCATGGTGTGGCAAACTTCCCCAGGTGATCCTATTGGATGGCAGTCCAGTCTAATTCTTCCACTGTCCAGATGAGAGAACTGAGGTCCAGGCTGGGGAAGGGCCGTGACTAAGTGAGCTGCTGCAGCCCTCCTGGGGTGTGGGTTCTGAGGGGGTCTGAGTTCCCAGAACGCCCATCAACAGTCTCTCTCTCCTATACATTCTGGCCACTTGCCATCACAAAGCTGATTATGATGCCCACAGAAGTGAGCCCTGGCCATAGACAGTGATAATTCCAACTAGGCAGATTTGGGAACATTGCATGGCATAGGTAAGATCTGGGCCTAACGCATAGGCAGTATAATAACAAGGTTCTCATTACTAACAACACCTGCCATCCAGCCCCCAGCCCCTGCCTGAATCCTCCACAGGATCCCTGCCAGTACCTCTGCTGACAAGCAATTCTTTGCTCCCTCCTGCTCTGATGAGAGAGAGATAATCTTCTTACTATAAAAATACTTTCTAGAAATCAAGTAGAAAAAGAACAACCATTCAACCAGAACAAAGGCAAAACACATCACCCAAGAGATGACAGAAAAGTTAAAATGGCTTGTACACCTGTGTGAACATGCTCAGCTTCATGCATAAAACAAAAATTGAAATCATGCCAGGGATATCCCTTCTTACTTGATGGGTCAGCTTCTGTCCTTGGGGAGCTGGCTGCAAAATGAACATTCAAGGGTATTTTTAATGTATGATGGTAAAGCTTGGTTGTCTCAATCTGATTAGCTTGGTAGCTGCCCAGGGGATTGGTGAAGTACACACAATACTGGATGTGTCTGGGTGGGTCACAGAGGGTCACCTTGGGTATTATATCTGGTTCCTTGCCTCTGCCTGTCTGGTATTCTTTCCCTGCTCTGCTTCCTGGCTGCCATAAACTAAGCAGCTGTGTTCCACAACACCCTTCTCCTGTGATGTCACTGCCTTTGAGCCGGCTGACCATGGACTGAATGTCCTTAAAATGTAAGCCAAATGAAACCTCTCCTCCTTTAAGACGCAGTTGGCAGGTATTGTGTATAGCTATGGGAAAGCTCACTAAAAACTAATATATCATGGGAGTGAAAAATAGCTTGATCCATGTGCAGGCGACCCGACAAGATCTACATCAAATGTCTAATTTGTTTAACTTATGTTTCAGCAATTCCACATCTGGGTTTATATCCTTTGGATTCCCCTTATATAAAATCACATAAATACCGTCAAGTATTTGGTCAATAAAATATTGTAGTTATAAAAGACTGAAAAGAGGTAAAGAATCCATCAATAGAAAATAAAAATAGCATATTCACACATCAAATCTACCACATGGCTAACAAAGAACCAAGAATCCATGCTGACATGGACAGATCTCCAGGATGTGCTTTAAGAAGAAAAAAATTAAACCACATAATGTGTGAAATAGTGCGTGAAGTATGCTAGATTTTGCACAAAAAAGGAGGAAAATAATTCATGTTTGTATTGGCTTGTGTTTACATGAGCAAACACTGCAACAAGAATTCTCCATAAATTAATGAAAGTTCATGTGAATGCGGCAGGCAAGGTGTGATAGACAAGAATGGGTGTGAGAAAAGTTTGTGTGTATCCTTCTTTATTTCCTTTTGATTTTTTAATTAAGTTTATTAGTACGTTTTAAGTATACAATACAGTTACGTTCATCGTTGGGGTCTTGTACCTTTACATGATGCATCTTAGTTCTTATTTTTTCCCCTTCCCCTGCCCTCCCTTTACCCCCTCCTCCCTTCCCTATTTACAAAGACTTTGTTTCCATTTTTCCCTTTCTCATATTTTTTCTTTTCCCTTCTTTCCTTTCCCCCACCCTTCCCACTTCCCTTTGATTTTTGGTCTATGTGAATGTATTAACTTCTTCAAAAGATTAAGTTTTAAAAATTCTCTCGTACATTTAATCGCACTGAATACCTGTGTCCTGTGCTTTCTGCCCAGAGCACTGCACATAATGTCTCTTTGGAACCGGGGACACCTGTCAAATTCTGTCTTGAAAGCAATCCCCCCCCAACCAGCTCAACCCGGGGCCCCCCATCCCAAGTGTTTCTGGTTTGTGTTTCTATGCTCCAGCTCATTATAAAGATGATGCGGCTTTCAATCTTTCTCTAAGTGGCATCCAAGCCCTCCGCCTATGTCATGTCCCCATATCTAGTGACTCCTTAGCCCACAGGTTGTCAATTCCAGGTCTTTACCCCCTTCTTGACACCTCTTTTAATCATCCCTTTTTTTCCAAGCCACTTCACTGATGGTCACAATGCTGGGAGGTGAGAACTGGACAGCTGCCCCCAGGCCCAAAGGGACTTTGTGTGTAGCTCCCTGAACCAGAGCTCTGGTGGGGTCAGAAAGCAAAGGACACAGGTATTCACTGGAGCTGAATGTAAGAGAGAACAGGAGTCATTTCTTCTTTGTCCATTTCCTGTTGATGTTCTAAATGATTGAGGAAACATTAGGACTATTAGAACTGAAAGCTAGAAGGTGGCAATCGACCCAAGGCTTCCCTAGGATAATGGACTATCAAGCCTGGACAGGCAGTCCAGCTGGAGACCCGTGAGAGCAGAAAGATCCTGAAGATACAGAGTCAGGTTCAAGAAACTAAATTCAAGAAAAAGCCTGGAGTCATGTGAAAACTGCATTTGTTAGGAGAATTCACGGAGGAAGGAAAAAACAAACAAACCAGGCTTTGCAGGAATAAACGTGATGTGTTTTATTTATTTATTTATTTATTTTTGACACTCAAAATGTGCCAAGTGTGCGGAGCTCGGCGTCTGATTATTGTCTATGGGGAATTTGAAAATCAGAGGGAAAATAATGCACTGAGGAAAAAGTGCTGGATCAGGGAAACAGAAACCACTATGGGGCTAGAGGCTTGGGCATTACTGATGCAGGAGACGGAAGGTGGCAAAGATCAGAATGTCATTGGGGAGGCCGGTGGGGTGGGGGGTTCAGAGGGAAAAACAAGCACCATCCCTTCATCTGCGTGTGCCCCGCTTGCTCCCTTGTTCCTGCAGCACTGGATGAGGGTGTAGCTTGGCAGCCCCACAGAATGAAGGCTTCATCCTCCCTCCCACTCCGTGGGCATCAGGAAAGGAGGATGACATCCCTGCTGCTGTTTCCTTGGACCCTCACAGGTGGAGGCAGACTCCAGCACAGCCTCTCTCTGCAACCCCAAGGGCCTTAGCTCTATAAGCCTCTGCTTCCTCATCTGTTCCAATTCCTTATGAGAATTATGCTGGAAAGGTGAAAGGAGAAACTATCAGAGCCCTGTCCACTCATTCATTCATTCATTCGCTCATTCATGTATTCATTATTTATTCATTGAGTCATGTATTTATTTATTCACTTATTCATGTATTCATTCGTTCATTGTCAATCACTTGATCGCTTTTATTTTCCCCCATAGAACCATGAAGTGTGTCCTACACATTACCGAATAAATTTTCATTGAATAGAAAAAGAAAAACCCCTTATCCAAAACTCATTTTCCCAAGACACAACCAAAAAGTTTAGACAATAATAAGTGCAGTTGTTTCAAACATCACAATTCTGCCCAATTCCCTCTCGACCTCAACCTGTCTTAGTTTTTGTGCCTGGAATAAAAATGTTAGTGTGCTATAAGAAAAATAAATGCTCTTGTTTGTCATGTGCTGCCTGAGCTCTGAGCTCCCAAACCTGAGAGCTGCCTTGCAGTTACAGATGGCGAAACAGGATGGGACAAGGTGCTGCCTCCTCCATTGCTGGCGAGTGGCCACCCCACCCACAGCCTGCCCGACGATGCCCCACAAATGCCCAGGTCTCCGGGGCAGAATCCTCTCCCAGGGCCAGGGCTCAGGGTGCGGTGACTCCTCCTTGTCTCCCAGCAGCACTGACTGAACACATTCTAACAGTAGCACTGAATACAAAAGGATCTTCACATCTTCAGAGATCATTAAATACTTAATCTGGGGAGAACTAGGTAGAGATGTCCTAAATGACCGCTGATCGGGCAACAATCGGATATTGGTAAGAAAATAAGCTTGACACCATAAGCATTGCAACAACAGCAAACCCTCACACAAAGAGCTGCAGACAATTATTTGCCACCTGTATATTTTTAGGGTTTTTTTCACTAGAGAGTCAACATGACATGTAGTTTGGTTTTGGGGTCTCCCTGTACCTCTCCCCCCTGTTCCCCCACCAGCCTCCTGAGCTCAGAGCCCCACAAAAGCCAGGGCTGAACCTCCAGCCCACCCAAATCTGGTCCCTGTGTTCTGTTGTTTCGGCGGCCCAGTTTCTGAAAGCTGGCTTCCAGAGGCCCTCTTGAAAGCCCTTGCACTGAGTGAGATGCACTCATAGCTGCTTTAGACTAAGGGGTTGTAAATCCCTTTCCCCAGGGAGAGGTATAGCTAGAGGAACATTTCCAAGATTGGTGCAATTTGGGACAATACCCTTTTTAGTCTAACTGGCCTCCTTTCTCACAAGGTACTTTCCCAAACTAGGGAAGATTCTGGCTGACTACAAACAGCTTCCTGTAGACGTTCTCGCCCTGTGTTTCATGTTCTTCCACAGTAGAGAAGATCCTTAGAAAGAAAAGGAAGGCCTGAGCCTTTCACACCCATGAGCCCAAAGACATGGAGCCTTTCCCGGGGGGAGCAGAGGGAGGCTGCCCAGATGGATAGGGAGCCAGAGAACCAGGAGGTGGTGAGGGTCAGTGTGGACAGGAAGCAGAAGCGGGGAGCCCAGGGATCTGCCAGGCCCTTGGGCTCCCTCTGCCTGGGTGACTGCCTGGCTAAAAAGAAATTAACCAAGGATGAGAACAAACAGAGGACTGGAGTCTCCTGCACTCGGTCTACAAGCCATTTCTGGAGCACCTGCGAGCGTCCCAGACTCAGGGAATAAGAAGGCACAGAGACCCCAACTTGATGGAAGAAGACTGTGAACATGGACATGTGGAATGCAAAGACCACCAGAAGGAGAACAAACTGGACCGTTCATGCAGCACTTACTACAGCAAGAGAGTCAACCACTCTTTTTGCGCTCAGCATAGAATACACTCAAAGGCAGGCAGAAGAGTGGGAAAGCTTCATAGTAGAAAAAGGAGAAATCAGGTTCCCTCTGATCAGAGGCTGTTGGCTTGAAGCATCCCATCTGATTGTTTAGGGATCCATGTTAGGTTGTCTCTGGTTGGTTCTAGCTTAGAAGCTGGCATTTACAGACCAAGTCCTTACCAAACTGGAGAGGCAGCTGCAGAGTGTCAGAGTCCTAGGTCATTATGGCCTGTCTCTGGCCATTGTATATTCAGTCTCTCATGGATCAGCACATAGCAATGGGACCATGATGAGATACCACTACAAGTCAGTTAGAAGGGCTGACAAAAATCCAAACCAAACAACTGACTATATCAAGTGCTGGCAAGAGTACAGAACAACTGCAACTCTGCTCTATGGCTGGTTAAAGTGTAAAACAGTATAGTCATGCTGGAAAAAAGAGTATGCCAGAACCCAGTGACCCTGTGGCTAGGCACTCACTTACCCTAGAGGAATGAGAACTTAGTGTGCACAAAACTTGATTGCTAGTGGTGCCCACAGCTTGATTTATATTTACCCAAAGCTAGAACCAACACAAGTGTCCTCAATAGAAAGAATGGGTCACACAGTAGTATACCCACACCATGGAATAGTATGCAGCAATAAAAAGTACTCAACACCAGGAATGACTCCCAAACTCCATCCTAAGTGAAAAAAGACAGGTTCAAAACACTGCATGCTATGTGCTTCCATTTACATGTGCCTCTAGAAAAGGCAAAATTATAAAAACAGAAAAGAGAACAGAGATGCTAAGGAAAGGGGTAGAGAGAGATTGATTCCAAAGAAACACAAGTGAACTCTGAAAGTGACAGTAGTTTGATTGCGTTAGTAGTTATAGGATCATATATTTTGGTTAACACCCAGAGAACTGTACATTAAAAACTAGAAATTTTACAGTATAGGGTGGTACCTCAGTTAACGAACTTAATTCATCCCATGATTCTGGGGAAGATGGCCATGGTCATGTTTGTCACTTGGTGCAGAGTTCACAAGCAGAAGCAAAATTTTACCAACCATTTCTATTTGCAAGCCGAATTGTTCACAAACAGAAGCCTTTGTGAACTGAGGTATTATCAAAAGTTGGAAAAATATCATCATAGGAAGTTGTAATTGTTATAAAGAAAGATAAAGCAGGATAAGGAGAGAGACGGGGGAGGGGGGGAGATGCATTCGAGAGAGTTCACTTGAGATGGGAGGTTGAGGGAGCTGGGAAGTGACATGTGGGCAGAGGCCCAGCGGAGTACAGTATGTGACTCTCCGCGGGGACACTATTACAGGCTGAAGGTCACAGGGCAGAGCCTGGGGCCCATGTCACGAGAAGGGTTCAGGGGCAGCTGGCTCGCGCTACAAGGAGAACCAGAGGTGACAGCAGAGCCGCAAGCAGATCACAACTGGGCTTAAAGTGCAGCTTGCACGTCAGATGTCAGATGGCTGCGATTGCCGGCCTGTGCAGCCCAGCCGGAAGGGCACTGACAGAGACCGGCCCTGGACGGGATGGTGGTGAGGGAACCTGGAAGGATGGTGGGGAGAGTGAATGGAAGAGGCTGGGGTCCGCGATGGGGGCGTGGCTTGATGAGGCAGGTGACAGTGCAGGGCAGGCGGAAGGATCCTACTTGGGACACTGGGTGGTGCCGACCAGCTCTGGTGATTGGCTGTCCGTAGGTTGTGAGAAAACAGGAGATGACTCTTTGTGGGTGGAGGGCAGACTGTGCCTCAGAAACAGCCAGAGCCCAGGCCAGGAGGCCGAACTCAGGCCAGAGACCCACCCCTGGGATTCTCAGCCTTCGAGCTTGCCAACACCACTGCTCCCCGGGTCCCTAAAGGCAGCTTGCCCTGGGGGCGCTCTGCCTTCCGGACTCCACCTTGGCCACGCCCTCCCGCAAGGCTGCCTCAGCTCCTGCCCTGCCCAGGCTGCGCCCCATCTCTCTGACAGCGTCCTCTAGCGTGCAGCCCACCTAAGCTCCCACTCCCGTCTCCCTCGGGCACTGTAGACCTTCCTTTCACTTCAAATGTCTGTCTCTCTGTGGGCCACTCCAACTTTCTCTTCCAAGCCCTGCCCCTTCCTATCAGTGGCCCTACACTTCCTTCCGCCTGTGAGTGCCCCAGTTCTTTAGGGAGCTTCCTCAAGTTCAAGAGTTTGCCAAACAGCCCGGAGGTCTTTCCTGTGTGCTCCCCTTCCTTGTGAAGGACTTGTTTACCCGTCCAGTCCACATTGCCTCCCCCTCTGCTTCCACTCAACAACCCCAGGCTCTGGTCAGTTTGGCTCCAGGGCATCTCTGGTCAAGAGTCTGTCTCCTTCTGGTCATTGACTGGACTCAGTTCCGATTCAGTGGTCCCTCTGCCCCTACTCTTTTCTTCTCCAGCCCCCTCCCCACTGCCACCAGGATAACCTGTACAAAACTGAAGCTGATCACCAGCGCCCTCCTTACAAAGCCTGGCTCTTCACCACCACTTACAGGTTGACAGCCTTGTTCCTTTCCAAGAAGTCCTAACCCCCCTTCCAACGTCCCTTTCTGACCCAAGATGACCATGGAATTCATTATCCAAGCCAGGACATTTCTGAGAGTGGAGGGCACTATTAGAAATCACACTGTGACAGCAGGAACACATTCATAAGTGTGGATACCTTTCTCCAGCCTCACTTATGGCCCTGTCCCCCACCGGTAGCCACATCACGATCCTCATGTGGTCACCAGGATCAGATCAGCCAAATCCCAGACCAACGCTTGTGTCTATGGACCATGTTGGTCCTTTCGTTAGAAATGGCTTTCCTCTTCCTCTGATTAATTTAACTCTGCTTTTCCTTCAGACTTGGCTCTATCCACACTTGCCTGAAGAAGTCTGGAAACCTATGAGAATACTCTCAAAGCCATCATGCTTCCATTGGCTCCTCACTGGTGAGAGCTCCAGCCCTGCAATCCTACAGCCCTGGACGAAGATGTAACCTTGAGTATTTCCTTCAGTGCAATTTCCAGATCTATAAAGTGAATGTATTAACAGTAGCTTTGCCATCCATGTTGTTGTGAGCAGCAAGTGCAACAATGCATGTAAAACACTCCGTTCCATGTCTGGTAGGTAGAACCTCTCGGCATTCACTCTGATGGTTTTTGCACAGCACTTTCTTTGTTTTATCATACTGCACTGTAGACAGTGGTTTCCTGCATTAAATAAAGCTTACATTGGTGGTTTCTGCCTCTTCTCTACTACTTTGGTTATAGTCCTGACTTTTTAGAAGATACCCAACAGACACCTGAATAGTGGACAACCTTGGAGGAATGGGACCGAGAAGGCAAGCTGCCCTGTTGACCAATCCCAAGGCTCTTGAGAAGCTAGAGAATCATTAGCAGCTCCTTTGCAAGGAGTCCCAGGGAGGCGCTAGCATGGTAGGAAAGTCTGGAGAGAAAGCGCCTCTCACAGACACACACCTGGGTAGAGAGCCCATTTGCATGATCCCTCTGGCTCTTCTTCCAGCTGTTACAGGCGGGTGTGAGCTCATTAGTAAGATACTTGTGTCACTTTCTTTAATAATTGAACATTTCCTCATCTTTTGGCACTTCTTGTATATGTGTTAAATCCTCTGAATGCCACACTTCGCTGCTTTTCAGCAGCCTCTTCTATTAAGTTTGTTCTCGGTAGAACTCATCAACATTTCCTACCAGCTTCTGCCCCCCCAAACCCATCACGTCCTAACAGGGTGCGAAGTGCTCAGTGGATTAGGCTCATTCAGAGGGCAGAGTCTTTCCTGTCTCGAATCTCCGCAGAGCATGAAAAACCCCTAGTCCACAAAAACGGAGAGAAAGAGCACACAGGGCTCTAAATAGCAGCAAAAGTTGTTTGCTATTTTGCTAACGTTGGAACAAAGAGACTTCTTTCATGGAGGATAAAAGACTAAAAATCAATGACAGAGTTGTGTCAAGATTCAAGTTTCATTTTCTTTCAGAGGAAAAAGAAAACTCCAACAGGAATTGGTTATTCCAATCCTTCTCTATTAGATTTCGTTCAAGGATATCACTTGCTTTGGCAGTCAAGTGGTAGAGGCTATTTATCTGAAGAATACTTGATAATCCATTTGTTTATTGATTTAGTTAAGCAGGTGTATGTAACCTTGTTTACTTAGAGGTAAAAGAGGTCTTGTATTCAGTAAAAGAGAAACTTTGCATGGATTGAAAAGAGTTCTGTTAACATAAAAAAGAAGGAAACTTGTTGGGGCAGAATAACAAAATCAAGTGGTATCTGAGGTCTCCGTATGTTCAGAAGAACCCACAAAGCCATGTTGAAATGATGGCTTGCAAAGTGGGGGAGTAGTATCGTAAAATTCAGAAAGGGAGAAAAATGAGCCCAAGTGGCTGCAAGTGAGGGGTATAGGGAGCTGGAGAGAGAACGGTTGACGTTTTTCATGTTTGGTGCCTGCAGACCTGAATTCTTGTCAGGAACACGGAGAGGCAGTTGCATACTCAACCATAAAGAAGGCTTTTTACACTCAGGCAATGGGAAATGTCTGTAAGGAGGAGGGAGCATGCTTCAGAAAAAAAGCCAGCCGCTGCAGAAACCAGTGAATTGTTGGTATCTTAAGAAAAACCTTAGGACACATAGAACTCCACATGGACAAAGTCATAAGTCAGGGTCCTTCAGACACGAGCAAACACTCCTACGAACAAATCTTTGTGACACAAAATGGCGATCATATCACAGGGAGTGGCAGGCTCTCTGGGAAGAAAACTATTTAAAAACTACTCTCCAGCTTTGCTTTGTCTCCTGCCCATGGCCTTCCAGAACGTGCCAGGGCTTTCTCTTGTTTGGTCCAGACGGTACTAGTTATTGTTGCTGCCATGTTGAGGAGCAGGGCTTGCAAACCCCATGAACCCCAGAGCACAAGGAAGGTCATGCTGTGATGCTTTCCTATGCCCTCCGATGGCACCCTTTGCTCCTTCCTCATTGCAGCCACCTGTCCTGAAGTACAAGCCAAATGCCAGCACAACCACAGCTCTCTCAAGAGAGCACTTTCAACATGACTCTAAACCCAAAAATGTTGCACCCAGCGCATGTCTGTCCTCATCCAACCCACCCTCTCCCCCGGACTGTCCCCTAAGCCAGCTCACTCATGTCTTTGTGTCCACTCTTGCCACCTTTGAGTGTGTTTTTAACACAGCTAGCCAGAGTAGTTCTCCTCAAAAATACAACAGACTTGAAGCTGAATAACATACCTCACAATGTCACTTTGAAGGGTGCACACGTGTCCCCCCAAATCCCACCTAGGTGTGCTCACAGCAGCACTATTGAGAAGAGACCCCCAAACCCCATTAAAAACAGAATGGGTAAGTATTGCTGGTCCTTCCACCCCATGACTCAGCAGAGAGAATAAACGGGCTATAACTGCAGACCACAACACAGTGGAATCTCACAGAACAGTACTGAGCAAAAGAAACCAGACACAAAAGAGAATGTATCTTGTCATCCATTTATACACAGTTTTAAAATAGGCCAAATAATCTATGGAGATAGAAGTCAAGAGAGTCATTACCCTTGGGTGGGGGCCGGGGGGCGGTGGCAGATCAGCAGCCCGAAGAAGCCACAAGGGGTTCCCTGGGGATGCTGGAGTGCTGGCGTTCTTGATTTGGTCAGAATTAGAGAGCATGCTCACTTTGGGAAATTTCATGCTGACTTTGAAATTTCACTGAGCGGTGCTCTTATGATTTGCATGCTCTTATGTGTATGTGTGTATATA
>NW_004624737.1:30611200-30649986 GCF_000247695.1 Heterocephalus glaber
TATATATATATATGCTATAATTCAGTAAAGTATGTAACCTTTTAGATAATTGCCCAAAGAAAGATGAAAATGGATGGTAATGAAGATCATGAAACTTTCTGTTTTATATGCTATGGGCATTGACTATTTGGTACAGATTTTGAGTATCTCGTGTCTGTGCTCTGAGATAAATATTTTAAAATTAGACCAGTTCAGGGCTGTAAAAAGAAATTGGTATCAGTATTACAATCTCCACACAAGGCTTGTCCATTGAAGGTTTCTGATATTTGTATTCTACATAATAATTGTAATGAAAGGTTTTGAAGCTAATATTGCTCTATAAGATTTGATGGAGAGTATAAGACCATTTCCTTCATATCTTTATCCAAATATGAACATAGAAGAGAACAAGTCAGATGGAATCAATGCTATGTTCAAAAGCTTCCAACAGTCCCATCTCAGAGTCAAAGTCTAAGTGCCAAGTATCACCATGGGCCCCAAAGCTCTGCCTGGGATAGGCCTTCTTATTTTCCTTTTTTTTTTGGTACCAGGGATCGAACTCAGGTCCTTGTGCTTGCGCAGCAGGCGGCGACACCACTGAGCTAAATCCCTGGCCCCCAATTTTCCTATTATTTACTGACCCTCAGACACAGAGTCTTTGCCCCAGCCGCTCCTCCCCCTGGAACATTTTTCTTCCAGATTAAAGCATCTCGCTTCTTTACATGCTTTGATTTTTGTTTCAGTGTGGCTGTCTCAGGAAGTTCTTGCCTGACCATCAGCTCTCCCCGCTCTCCTCTGCCTTTTCTCTCTACAGAACTTATCATCTATTATTATTCTCTATTATTTTGCTACTTAGATCTATGATCTATCTTCCACTAGAATATAAACTCCTTCAGTGAAGGCATTTTTGTCAGTTTTGTTCACTGCTTATATCCTTTGCCTCTTTGACCTTACAGCCTAGAAAAGGACTTGGCACGTCGTAGACACTTAGTATTCTATGTATGAATGATGAAGGGCTTAGTGAATGTAGACAACTGGATGAATGCGAATGGAGAGACTTTGAATCCAATATGGCATGAAGCAAATGAATGACATAGTCAACATCGAGTCCAGCAAATCATAAGAATTCCTCAGGCCAAGTTTAGAGACAGAGCAGACTAATGACAAAGGAACGGTGTATTCCCTGAGCACCCCTGGACTTGGTTTCAGAATTTGCGCTTACGTACTCTCAGACACTCTGTCACTCACATGAAACATCTCAGAGTGCCTGTCATGTGCTGACCGTGCCAGGCACTGAGTCCCAGGCACAGTGGGCCCTGAAAGATGCTGAAGGATGAGAATGGGTTTCACGGCGTATGTACTATTGGCATCATTCCTAACACGAGGCCAAATATCACTGGAAGAGACTACTGGCTCCTAGTTTTATATCTTAATTCGACAAAGAGGTTTTATGAGGTTAAGTGACTTGTCTAATACCCCAGGGCCCAGAAGGGGCCTAACAAGAGTTTAATCCCACCTGCTGGGCTCGGGACTGCACAGAGCCTCACTTCTCTGCTTTCTCCAGGAGGGAAGGGGCTTCAGCCAGGGCTAAGTGGGGAAGAGCATGGCAGTCCATGGACTTGGAAAAAATAGCAACATTTTGACAAGGAGAGAATCTATGCAAATGGGACACAGTGGGACAACCCCAAGGTAAAGCAACTCAAGAGTTTTTTCTAAAGTCATCCCTATGGTGTAGATAACATGATGCAGCTCTACTTCTGAGACTATGACAATAGATATAAAGGGTCTGGCATGTGTCAGGTTTTCAATAAATGGTAGCGCTTCTTCTTAGGGTGCCCATGGGTAGGGGGAATGAGTACAAAGTTCATAGAAGTAGAGCGTGCCATTTCTCCTAAGCAGCCCTGGCTCTCGTGAACACATTAGGCTGATGCATTTACTCAAGGGCGACATCATAATCTTTTCCTTGTTGGAGTTAAAACCCCTTTCCTATTGGGACAAGCAGTGTGTTGCCATCCTCAAGACACATTTTTCAGAGGAGAGGTCACTGATCCCTGATCAGTTACAGCTACTTATCCCTAATCACAAAACTATTTGCTCAGAAGAAGTAACTGATCCCTGATCACACAGCTAGCTGCTGGTGCTCTGAGGACCACCTCGGGGCCAGCTTGTGTATATGCAAAATGATGAGAAGGACATTTCAGGAAACCCCAAAAAGCTGTCCCACACCAGAACAAGTCTCTGGAGCTTTCCTCATCCCTTTATGGCTGAGGTTAGAGAAGGTCAGTGGTCAGGGACAGTTGGGCTATGCCTCACTCGTTTATCTGCAAATCTTCTGAATTTCTAGGTTTTAAGAAGGAAGCTGTGGTTATGCTAGATTCTACCATGCATCCTCGTCTTTCACCATCCTTGGACTTAGGATTCTCCATGTGATGTTCATTTGATCAGACTGGTCAGTATTCTGGAGCCTGCTGTTTACTGACTATGCCTCACCTAGAATGTTTTTCCTGACCACCCTTGCCCCAGGCTGAATCCGGCCCCTGGAAAGGTGGCTTGGGTTGAGGCGCATCAGTGGCCCTGGGGAGCCTTCAGTCCACCCACTTGCAGACACTGCGGTGAGGGACTCTTAGCCTCCTCTGAAGTAGCTCTTTGAGGAGTGAGAAGGTAAGAAGCTGGTCCATGGTGGGTCAAAAACCAACCAACAGAACCAAGGGACCGTCCTGGGCAATGGAGGAGGGAAAGGGTCAACGTGAGAGGCAGGCAGTGAGGGGCAGAGGGATGAGGCATAGGATCCCCGACACAGAGAGGACAAAGACTGGCAGTGTGGGGAGCAGATCAAGGCTTTGCCCTCAGGCAGTCCTGGGTGTGAATCTAGCTCCACGTGCTTGCACAGGGTTTGGGGGTAACTTAACCTCTCTGGGGCTTCCATGTCCTTGTTCCTCCAAGGAAGTCAGACAATATCATGAATAGAGCAGTGCCTGGCAGGGAGCACCCTGCACGGCTGCCCGTCTCACTTGCTAATGTGGGTGAGGCTGCTCACCAGCCTTGACTCAAGTCAGCTCAGAGGTCAGGCTGATGGCCCAGGAGATGTCCCTGTTCTTTGACACCTCCTGAAAAATGACCTCCTTGACTCACAGCAAATGAGGTCTTGCCATCCGCTATTTCCAAAGATGTAAAGCAAGGATGCAGGAGAGGTGTCATTTTATTTAAGCGATCATTTTACACCACTAGGCACAGTATGGAAACTAGTTTGTGAGTTGGACTCTGAACTCGATCCTTGGAGGAACTTTCTTAGCTTGTGAGCTTATTGTCACTGGGTGAAAGCCATTGTTTTTACAGCACTAACCAGTGCCAAGGCCTGTCCTAAATTCCTTGTGTATATTGCTCACTTGCTCATCTTGATGATGCCTTGAAGTAAACTTCATTGTTATTTTTGTCTTTAATATGTAGGAGGCACAAATGACTATCCAAGGTCAATCTAGGACAGTGGTGGTGAACTATGGCACTCAGAGCCCTCTCTGTAGGACTTCGAGCCAAACTGCTCCAGCAGCTGAGCACTGGCTATTTAGGTTTAATGGCAATGTCAGCATTTTGCAATAAATACGTGGGTTTAAGGTTGCAGTTTGGGTGCTTGGTCTCTAAAAGGTTCATCATCACTGATCTAGGATGCAAACACAGGCTACCTGGCTCCAGGGGCCACACAAGCAGCCACTGTGCTACACACAGTTTAAGGGACCCAGACTGGGCACACTGACAGGGTTAGCAAAGTTTTCTCCTGGCTTCTATGCTACCAGATGACAGCTGAGGATGTCAGTGGCAGGAAACAAGCTAGAGAGAACAGTGGTCCAGGACTATGGTCCTCGAACCCTCCAGGGTCTGTTATCCATAAGCATGTCCATCATAAGCTACCCACCCTTGCCACAGCAGTATTGTGGCTGTGTTCTCAGAAGAGGAAACAGAGGAAGAGAAAAACAGTGGCCAAAAGTGAAATATATTCAAAAACAGCATTTCTTACCTTTCAGTTTAGTTGTCTGTGAATAACGTTTTCAGTGCATTTCTTTGTTCATTTGACAAGAAGTTTCAGGGCCAGGAGGGCATCATTGGGTGGGTCTTCAAATCTTTCCCTTATGCACACAGAGTGAGTGGTACAGGTGACTGGTGTGGACTGAATGGAGTAAGACACCCACTACACATCACATTCCTAGGACAATGACACTATAATAAGAGCATAAGTGCTAATCCTCTTTGGATGGCTACTTATTGTATTGTGCATATTTTTGATGTGCTAACCACACTGAATGAGTTTTCAGGATGAATGAGATGATTCATAGAAGACAATCTCCTCAGATTATCTCTGCTAAAAAGAGAGAAGAAAGTAAGAATAAAAATCCCTGCATACATCAAGTCCAGAGGCAGATGTCTAGTTTTAGTTCATGGCAGGTTGAATAAACTTGGCATATTGGCTGTACAATTTACAAACTATGTGCTCAGGTGTGAAAAATAGCTCCTCCAGTTGGTCCTATTTTTTTCTCACGTGTCCATTACAACTGTGGCAAAAAATGAACGCAAGTCAAGAAACCTGACCCAGTCACTTGAAGATTTCTCTTAGGATTTTTTGTCATTTCAGCCACTGTTTTTCCTGAAGCCACATCTGTACTTATGTCTCCATGTCAGTGGGGCAGATGCTCCATGTACCCTTTTGTCTCTGACCTACTAGCCTGTTTTTCTCTGATCATTAGCATCTATCCCATGGGTATCTCCTGAAGCACCTGGGCTTTTAACTGGCTTTGGGCTTGCATGGCCTATAAGCTGCTTCCAGTACCAACACCTTAGGACCTGCCAACATGCCTGCATGCATATCACACACACACACACACACACACACAAACAACTTTGGTCTTAGTCCAATGAGAGAGGAGAGTGTGGCAGGGCTTCGACTCCTTGCTGAAGTCTTTCTTGCTTCTACAGATTTCTCTTGTACCCACCTAACCATCTATCATCAATTCTTTCCCTGGCTGAGTGCAGGGGACTGTTGGGTAAATATTCCATCACATCTATTGCTTGTGCTGGGCCTAAGTATTCTCAAACTTCAGAATTGGTGTCATAGTTACTTTTCTCATTGCTCAGACAAAATACCTGACAGTCAGATTTAAAAGAGGAAGGGTTTATTTTGGCTCAGTTTGTAGAGCTTTCAGTCCACAGTCAGCTGGCTCCAAGGCCAGGTGTCATGGCAGAGGAGAAATAGTTCATGGCAGGCAGAAGGCAGCACAGCAACAAAGTAGTGAGGAAGCAAGCAGGAAGGGACAAGTGACCATCACAGCAGCCTTCTTTCTGTGCCTTATATTTTATCCAGGGTACCTGCCCTTAGGACAGGTAGTGCTCACACCCAGGGTGGGGTACCCTTAATCCTACCCAGATCTATGCTAAACCAATCAGTGGACTGATTTAATAATCACACACCCTTGACCCCAGCATCACACACTCTAGATCCAGCCACCTCTGAAAAACTCTACCGATGACTGCATGAGGCTTTGGGGGAACATTTAGACACAGCCATAACAATTGGATATCACTCTATTCCATTTCTTGTATTTTAATTTGGGCCTTCTCTCCCTGGTGAAAAAGAGCCAAGCCATGGGCTCTTGAGGATGTATTTGATTTGTAGCAGTGCATGAGCAAGATCATATAAACATGGATCTTTGGAGAAACTTTCCCAACTTGTGAACAGAGAGCACTGTCCATGGATAATAATAATAGCACAACACTACCCTGGGCCAGGCTCTGTCCTAAATACCTTCGACCAGATATTCACTTGCTCATCTTCACAATGCTCTGAAGTGCACACTACTTCCATAGCATCGAAGCTTATCTGACCACCCCACAGACTTGCCCTCTGTACCACCAGAGGTGGAGCTGCGAGGTGCAGATGTGTCCATGAGGGAGCTGAGCAGAAAAAGGTAAACTGGCTCTTTTCCCAAAGGAGCCAAGGAGCAGGAGATCTAATTCTGCACCTGCAGACTGGAGGTGAAAGAGATGGTTCAGGAACCTTTGGACTCACTAGCAGTGGAAGAGCGTGGCTGGGTGCCCAGCATTACTGCCATTTAGAGGAACATGGAGCACAGGAGCAGACTTCAGGTCTGAGAGCACGTTTCTGAGAAGAAGCTGTGCTTGCAAGATTGTGACAGCTTCTCCCCTCTTTCCCAGCAGTGAAAACAATTATTCTTCACATTAGTCTCCCTCAGTCCAGACCCTCATGCATCTCTGTCCCAATGGCCTGAGATGAACACTGTCCAAAGAGCCTCTTTAAAAGCCTCCATCAGCACAAGCGTGCCAGCGCAGGGGTGGCTCCTCCTCCTAACTGGGGTCAGGCCTTCCCGTCTGAAGAAGTTCCCTCTCCTCTGACTGGCCTGAGCCGTGGCCTCTGCCCACTCTGGCCGCAGTCCCCACTTTGTGTGCGTCTTTCCCAGTCCCTCTCTGTCTTTGCCAGAGCTGTCTGGTGCCTCTTTGACATTGCTTATGACCACCCAGGGCAACTTTTGTCTCCCCACAGCTGCTGCTTTGAACTTTCTTAGTCTTTATGGGTCCATCAAATAGTTTTGAAGGAGAAAAGTACAATTTACTCAGCTCACTACAGAATGGAACATGGAAACACGAACAGTTGGCTTTCCAATAGTGTCTCTTTCTACGCTAGGAGCCTCTGAAGTCAAGCAAGTTGCGTGTGTGCAGGGGTTGCTACCATCAGGCCCTTCCTGCCATTGCCACCTGCTCCTCTGGGGCGAGATGATGATGCGACCACAGACCTGCAGCCATGGTGGGCAAGGCAAGTCTGTCTCAGCTTCCTGGAGTCTAATTCTTATCCTAACCCAATAAAAATATCTGTGGGCCTTGAATAACCCCATTGATAATTCCACCTGTAAATTACATTAAAATAAAGAAAAGGTAACATTGCCACCTTTAAAGCTGTAGATCAGGGAAGGTCAGGGGCTGCAAGATGAGGGCCTCATTTCTTGTGCTTGCTGACCAATGACCACAGACCTAGTGGCTTAAGGCAGCAGAAGTGTGTTCCTTCACAACTCCAGAGGACAGGAATTCACAGTGAGGCCTCTAGGGTGAAGTCAAGGAGGGGTTAGGGACAGTGCATTCCTCGCCCCGTCCCTGTTCTGGCGGTCAGTGCCATTACTGGGCTCATGGTGGCATCATTGGTCTTTGCTTCGATTATCATATTGCCATCTTCTCTTCTGCATAAATCTCCCTCTGCTTCATTCATAGGACTCTTGGAGATCACATTTAGGGTCCAGTTGGATAATCCAGGGCAATCTTTCCACATCCAAATCCTGACATCAGCCACACATCCGCAAAGTCTCTTTTGCCATGTTGGGAACCATGTGCAGCCTGCAGGAATAAGGTCATGACTATTTGAAGGCTGTTTTTTAGCATAATGCCACGGAGGGCCAGTTACAGTTTGGACTCCACTTAGAAAGTGACTTCCCGTTAAAGGGAACAGGTGACATACATGTCCTTTGTCTCAGCACTCAGGGAGATTATTAATCCAGTCAAAGTACCTGCAGACAAAGGGAAGTGCCGCAGGCCCATTCAAGAAGACCTGTTCTCTGGCCAGCAGGCAACATGAGCAGTGAGAATACTGTAGCGCATTTTGGAGAGAAAGTAGTAGTCAGTAGGACAAATGACAATGTAAGTATATGTGACAAGGGATGTGAAGATTGTGGCGAAGATGATGGCTGCCTACCCCCAAAGCATTTCCACCTTTTCTTGATAACATAATTTTAATTTTCCTGGAGTTTCCCCTGTCCACATGGCCAGAGGGGGCTCTTGTTTAATGCAGCTTGGGAGCAGTAGGTCTGGGAGGAGTCGGAGATCGTGCTGTTCTAACATGCTTCTGGTGTTGCCATGTCCTGCCTTGGGTGTCAGACTTCGATAGAAAGGGTCTAAATTAATTGAACCAATCACATTCTCCTCACGAGGGATTGGTCTGGGAATATCATGTGACTGTCTTAGCCATGGAAAGTTAAGAAGATATGATAAAGGGTCATGTTAGCTTCTGAGGAATTTACCTTCCTAATGAAAGACAGGAGAATTCTAAAAAGAAAGCCAGATTTTTCCCTTTTCATGTCTGCCTGCTTTTTATAAAGTCATGTGAGGCCTGGAGCCATGGCAGCCATCTTGTGACCAAGATGAACACACTTGAGGGTAAAGGCTGATCCTCTCAGGATGAGGAACAGAGAAGCATCTTGAAAACATGAAATGACCCCTGGTCATTTTCTTGTTAAGTGAACTGCAAGTTCCTTATGGTTTATCCCTCTGTTACTCAGGTTGTCTGTTATTGTAGTGCAATACACTCTAGGTGACAAAATAAACAGGATTCTCAGAGGAAACCAACAGGACAGGGTCAAGGTACAGAAAACCTGAGTCCAGCTATCCCACTACAAGGGTCCTAGGGACCCACCAATTCTTCACAGCAAGGAGCAACTTTAACTGGCCATCTGAACCTCACAACATGGCACCCCATCGTGTGTATTTGTGCAGCGTGACTGTATAGTAAGGGGCCTTTGATTCTCATTCTGGAGTTTCTAACAGAGCCAGAGAATTCTTTAATCATCTTTGTAAGTCACAGACCTACCAGTCCCTGCACATCTGATGATGCTTGACTTGGGTAAACGCTACCCGCAGTAATTAGGATTCTGGTGTTCACAGTGAACTGCTAAACTGTCTCCTCACTACCCCTATTCTTAGAGATGGTCACGTGTGCCTCTCTCCTTGTGCTTCTTTCAGGTTGGTTACACCTCGGTCTGGCAGCCACTTCCCAATAAAAGGGTTGCTCCCTTGGCTCCGTGCAGCACAGCAATGAGCCACATGATTAATTAATCCTGAGGGTAGCTTAAAGTACTTTAAAGAATATCTCAGGCAAACAGACATAAAATACCTATTTTTCTTCCTGGATTGTTTGTTTGAATTCCCTCATTGATATCAGACTTAATTGTGCAAGATCTTAGAAATACACCAACATCTGCCATTTTATTTCTGAGCACATTTGAAAGACAAAGATTTCAATGCCCTGTGTGGTTTCTGGAACATGATGGATCTTCATGAGGCTGAAGGGGGGAAAGTAAGAAAGAAGTAAATAAATGCCTTTATTCAAATGATATGGAATTCAAATCATGTCAGATAATCTAAGGGGTAGGGCATTAGCTTATTTCATATTGTGAATTTTAGGCGCCATGCTGATGTTTCTTTTAAGAAATAAATCTGAAAAGGAGTCCCCACCACCTTTGGGACATGGTGAAATGGTGCCTGCAGCACTGATTAGCTATGTAACTTTTAATCTAGAAGGCTCCTGATTTGTCTGACAACTCTCCCACCACCCGGCGCTGTCCTGTTCTCTGAGTCAGCACACCAGCACTTGGAAGAGCCTGCCTCATTAGGTGGAGCTGTCACTTCTATCAAACTCAAGCCCCTCAGGGCTCGTGCTCATCATTAAAGAAAGAAACACTTGTTAGAGTATTAGCTAGGCCCAGTGCAGTGCTGGTAAATTAATTTTAGAGAGGTATCTAGGTCAACATCAATCTGCATGTTGCATGCAAACACACTAGCTAGTTATCTCATGTTTGTGTGTTTCTAGGCGGTGAGGGCTAGGTTTGCTGGAGAATTATCCTGTATTTTGGCCACAAAAGGAAAAATGGTTATTCTCCTTAAAAATAACCATAAAGTAATGGTGGCATTTCTTTTGAAAGTTGACCAATACAAAAAATATTTCCAGCAGTCTTTTCAGAAAATTGTTCTTAAAGGGCATTGACATTCCTGTCTCTGTTAGCTAGCAGTTCTTTATACCAAATATTTTGATGCCCAAATAATTTATGAATTCTCTACATCTCGTTTTATCCTCTGAGTAGAAAGAATGTATTTTAGAAAATCCCTTTAGAGGTAATGAAGTTTCAACACACAGCTGAAACAATGAAATTATGATATGCTGTCCTTTGGGTAGAAATTAAGTTTCACTGAGAAATACAATAAGAATTTATTATTTTGGCAGTGGTGAATGAGGAATATTTGAAGTATGTACCATGCAAGGGTTCTCTGTTAAAAAAGAGGAAGAAAGTATGTGAGAACTCTGCAATACCCATTTCTTTCAGTATGCTCTGATTCCAATCAGGGATCACCAAGGCAGTCCCAGTAGGAAGATGCGTGTGCCATCTTAAGGACTTGTAGGTCTTACAAGGCTGAACTGTCCTGACAGCTTCTAGCACAGTCTTCTGAGAGCCACTATTGTGGAAGTGTAAGGCAAATCAAACCAGGTGAGCACAATAGTTTGATCCCAGATAAGAACTCAGAGAGGATCAACCACTATGTCATGAAAAGAGCCTGCAGTAAACAGGTGAGGAAACTGAGGCTAGGATTTAAAGAATGGAGTAAGCTGCTTGCTCCCATGAACACTAACAGAGAAGGGCTCTGTGTCATTTTCTGTCGTTGGGGAATTTGTATAGCGAAGACTCCACACTTACACACTGTTTAGGGTGGCAAAACTAGAGCTCCAGGAAAGGTTTTAATGCCTCTCACAGCAACTTGTGGTTTGATACCAATACGACCTATCACACCCATGATAATCTGTGCTTCATTTCTCCATAGTTTGGGGATACAGGGAGGGAGGTAAGTGATGGTGCAAGACAGAGCCAACAGCTCAGTCAAGGTCTGTGGAGTACAGAAGGGTACTGTGCTTAACATCAAAGTTAAGCAGTAAAAACAGACTGTGAGTCTCAACAACAGCTCTGGCCACCGACCATGCTGACACATTTTTGCACTGGGCTGAGCCAAACATTGCAACTACAGTCTAGAGATTTGTGAATCCTAGCAAAGTGCAGTACCAACAATATGATTGAATCATATCTGTATGTAACTTGTTAAAGCAAAAGTCACCTCGATTAGATCACTTGTACTTTTGTGACCCAATAATATGACATGATCGATCGGGTGGAAAGCCAGCCCACAAACACGCACGATGACGATTGTGTGATTAACTAGGCCGACTCATTGGCACTACGGTTCATGGGTATCTCAGAGTCTGAGACTGCCTGCCACTATGATGAGTTAAAGGAAAACAAAGCTCATTTCCTGTCCATGGGAGGGACAAGACACCTCTGAAAGATAAGACTGCTCTGTAGAAAAGGGAAGATATCCCTTCAATGAGAAGTGTATCTGTCAATGTAATCTATGGTAAGACAATGATGACCAGAATTTCTGGCATCATTTTTCTTGCCACTGTATGAAGGTTTTGTGGAAATAAGTACAGCAGGTTTGGAGGAAGCAGCTCACTGTGTAGAGTCTTTCCCATATCTATCACTTGTTAGCCATGTGAGCTTAGGCAGGCCAATATTGTAAGCTCAGTAAAACTGAGACTCTTAATATTCCTGGTTAAGGAGGTTGTAGGTTGTAGGAGGATTAAACAAAACAGCATACAGCCTGACCCATAGTGGGTGCCATCGAATATTTGAACTTTCAGAAGCTAGATACATTTTACGAGAGGGCATTCTTTTGATTTGATTGCTTGTCTACTAATTAGCTTCATTTTCAAAAACTAATTTTAAGGGTAAAGTAAATGCAATTAAGTAACCATTAAAATGTATACATAAGGACCTGGTTTCCCCACACCTCCCCCAGCTGCCTTACAATGTGACAGTAGGAAAGGAACAACAGCATTGACAAAACCAAAGCAACTCATAATTGAACTTATCACACCAGGCTGAGAGACACATGGTGCCAGTTCATATCCACCGAGGCAACTGAGCCATCTGTCAGTGATGCCTGGGCAAAGGGGATCAGACTGGGTGAGGGGCACCTGCCCAAGCGAGCTTTAGGAAGGCCCTGCCCCCAGAAGCTCTAGATGGCCAAATTTAACACCTCTACAAAGAATAGTTCTAAGGAAAAAGATTTGGTTCTTAAGTAGAGTTTTCCCAGTTTTCTGTTAAGAATGAATCCTTGCACTGTGTTGGACACACACTTTGCAGAGTGAAAGACTTTTGTTGCCTTAAAAAAGGAATTAATTGGGGCCTCTATTAAAAACGTGAGTGCCCATCAGATCCCCAGATCACTCTTAGGGCTGGAAATGTTATTCTGGTGCAGTTTTTCACAAGCCAGTTTGGCTTTTGGCATTGTTGATTAGCCCAAGTGTAGCAAGTCATCACTGCCATTTGAAAGTTCATCTTCAAATGTTTGTCATTCTTGCAAAGCCCTTCAATGGATCTCCATGAATTAAAATACAGACACCAATGTCATCTCTATTACCCAGGTCCACCTCTTAGCCCCTGCCCATCTGTATCCAGAAAGGTACCCTGGAGTCTCTTCAAAGACATAAGGAGGCCTGCCTACTTTTGCAGAGAACCTGTGGAAGATATATCGGAATACAGGAAGAGTGTCCATTCATTGTTCTCTGGTCCTCAATTTTGAGTTCCTGAGCCCAGCATCATTTAAGAACTTGTGAGTCATGAAAATCTTTGGATCCCAGCACTGCTTTATTGAAGCTCTGTGAATGGGCCCCAGTAATCTGTTTTAGCCTCCCCCTAGCTGATTCTGATGGACTCTCAACTGGTTCAAACCAAAAACCACTGGTTTAAAACAAGAAGTGGATTCTGTCACTTATTTCAATATGGTGAAATAGTAAGATTCTATCTAGTTAGGGCTCTCAAGTTCTTGCTGAGATTTTTCTATATTCAAGCAGAGGAAGAAAAAAAAAACACCCTAAACTTTATTTTTATGTGATTGACATTCTGTAAAGTAGCTTTGATTGGGAAACATTCAGAT
Source organism: Heterocephalus glaber (assembly GCF_000247695.1). The sequence continues at coordinate 30,623,987 of NW_004624737.1, forward strand.
GAGACTAAACCTGATAATTAGAGAAGAAAGGCAGCCACTTTAACTTCACTACTCTGAGTCTTTACTTTCATAAGTCAAAGTCTCCACTAAAGTCATTTTTATAAAACTAGGTCTAACTGTGCTGTAGTGCACTGCCCTTTAGCCTGTTTCTGTGTACATAATGCAACTTGATTTCAGCTGCTCAGACTGGGAACAACCATTCAGTGATAGCTGTCAAAGGGATGAAAAGAATATTTTAAATTTAAGGGAAATTCATAATGTTTTTTGCATCGTTCTTTTACTACATACATGCAAACATACTCTTGCATAAACATTTTCTACTTTTACTGTAGTATATAATAAAGGGTAATGCATGTATCAATATATTCTATATATGGAAAGAAATGAAGGTCAAATGTAAATATGCTTTACATGGGAGAAGTTAAAGTCCATTTTATATATGCCCACAAATAGAGGAGGAAAAATTGTACTGTGTAGTATAATATGCTCTATTTAATAATTTCACACTGGTTTATGAAACCAGCAGAACATAGTTAAATGAACAGGAATCGAAAGCACATGATAGATGTGTTCCTTATAGCATTTAAATCTCTTCCACTTGATTAAAAATTCCTAGTTCCTCTTCACTGAATTGTTTAGAGTTTTTGAGCAGCCTCTGCCCTGATTAAAACAAATTAGCATCAAAGATCCCCTGTTGAATGAGAAATCATTAATTGAGAAACATGCAATGCTCCTTAATTACCTTTAGAATAGTGAGGGAACAAATAATCTCAGGTTCCAGAGGGGCTGCCTGCTCTGCGCTGTGGACTCATTTCGTGTAGCTGCTGGAATAAAACTCAAGTTGCAAGCACTACTGGGGAATGCCAGTGCAAGCTTCAGTAAACACACTGTAGATTGTTTATCTATGAGAAAAATATCTAGATAATGACTAACAGGAAGAGAGGAATATGTTTTAGTTTAGTATTTTGTTGAAAGCTTTAAAAGCGTGTTATCTATGCCTATATTGATTGAGAAATCATGTGAGCTATTATTTCGGATACAGATTTCAATGCTTGCCTATATTGATAGAGAAACCATGTGAGTTATTATTTTGGATACATATTTCAGTGTTTTGCATACAATATCTCATTTATGTTATCATCTGATGAGATTTCAGATGTTCATGTATAGATGAGTGACTTTATCATTTAAGAGTGGGTCAAAATGTTAAAGGTCCTAAAATAGCTACAGATGAGAATTCAGAGTGTGACAAGGTACTGTAGTTCTTCTATTCTGTATGCACCAACACAGTAGTCAGGGCCACTCTTATACCTTAGTGAGATACAATATGTTCCTCTACCTTAAAAAGCTGGACAACATTTAATCATAACTATGGGAATGTCACTAGAAAACCAATTTTTATAAGAGTATAATGACCCAAAGAGTGTTACAGTCTGTTTGTACACAAAGCCCTCGGAGCCCTCTGATATGAGTGCTGTGAGGCTGGAGCTGAGCTTCTGAGGATCTGGAAGCTTGTTCATCACAAGCTTCCTGGAGGAAGTAGGAGCAGATTCTCATCTTTCTATGCTGGTGGTAAGCATGGCAAATTTTAGTCATTCAGCTGATGGTAGAATCTTTGTTTCTTTCTAGTTTTCCCGATTTCCATTTAACAATCAAATCATGCTTCCTCAACAGTCCTTAAAAAAAATCAATAGAATCCTTCAGTTTCTTCTATTTCATTGGCTATTTTTGGTTCACTACATAGTTTATATACTCCTTCCGATAAAATAACCTGTCTAACGGTGCTACTATTTCCCACCCACTCTGAGTTTTAAAGTATTTAAGACTCAGCTTCTGAAACTTGTGGTGCAAAGTGACACATCTGACAAATTGAACTAAAGTTTACACCAAGAACTTAGATTATAAACCTTTTAGAATTTATTAATCATCCTTGTCAAGTTACAAGATGATAAACTTGATTAATCTTTGTAAATATTGCTAATAGTGCTTTAGAGCCTAGAATACATAAGGATGATTATCAAGACTCCATCAATAATATGTAATTTTTACTAAAAATAGAATGCTTCTATGAATTGTATTAAGGCAGTATGAAGTATGGCAGACTATAGGCATTATTATAATGCTTTGAAAAACTAAGAAAAACTGTTTTTCCCCAAAAGGGTTCCCATGAAGGTATCTTATGCCTTTCTGTGTCTTCCGCTTTAGGACTCAATAATTCTCAGTTCACTAATATGCAAAACCAAAATTGTTCAGTGATATATGGTCCCTTATAAGAATTATTAATAAAAAGGTTGCCACATATCCATCTTCTGGACATTGTTGTGAAAATAAAAAATCATGTCACCAAAATATTGCACTTTGTGTATAAAACCCAAGGCATCTTTATATGCCATTACAAACTTCTGGTTTGACCAGCTTATCATAGACTTTGCTTCTGAAAGACAGAATGGTGCTACTTGGTAGCTCTCTGTCATGGACAGGCTGCTTCCTTGACAGCCCACCCTGATGGTGTTGATCATGAAGGTCAAGTTGGAGCTGCCACTTCAGAAACCAGCAAGGACTGGACGCTGCAGACTCAGGGTTTGTTCCTTCTTCCCAGTCAATCTTCATACAGATGTCTGTTGTTCATCTGGATATACTCCTTCTTCCTTCTATCCTCACCAGGCAATAAGCATCAACTGAACCCAGAGTTCTGACTTTCAGAAGAACTTGATAAGTAGCATATCCGGTTTGCTTTATCTGTTTGTGTGGCAAGGTAATTCATTTCATGTTGAAATCAAATTGTTTCAAGCTGAGCTGGTGTTTTTACTGCTGTCCTTCCAGCTGGCCTTCCGTTTTAAGTGCCATCGTATTTCAAACAAGCTGATCTAAAGGAAAAGATTACTGCTGCCTCCGTTCATTGTCACAGTGGAACGATGTGCAAGACCTATTTTATGTTATGTTATGTTATTTATTTATTTATTTTTAAGGGAAGGATAGAAAGAAGTATGGGTGTGCTTGTCTGCAGATAGGGAAAATGAGCTGAGTAGTTGATGAGGGGTCAGGAGAGATATGTGATGATGGGAAAGAAAAATCTAACACAATCTGTTGGTATTTGGTATAAAATTACCATTTAAAGTTGAAGAAGGTAATACGTAAAATGTTATAGATACTATAAAAATCTGGAAAGCACGCCTCTGACTCACCAGGCAGCACAAACCACTGGTTTCAATGACAGTTCAATTATTTAAGAAATTTGGCAAATCTATGCACTTTAGTATTACCCCTTCCAAAAAAAAAAAAAAATTCAGCCGGGTATTTAGCTCAGTGGTGATGCTGCGTGCCTCGAAAGTGCAAGGTCCTGAGTTCGATCCCCATAGCCCCCCCCAAAAAAAAAATTCAGGAGAAAGATCAATGCTCATGATTCACTGAATTTAACTTTGGACCTTCTGATAGTAAAATAAAATAGTTAACTATGGTCTGCTTCCCATTTAGACAACAACAGCAACACCAATAACAAAGTCTATCACAAAATGCACATGACATAGGTGAGCATTTTTAGGCCAGTTTACTTATAAATGGCTTAGATGACTGAGCCAAGTCATTACAAAAAAGCTGACATTTGAATCTACATTACAATTTGAGCGCCTCCCCACGATGGATCTGTTTTAAGATAGCTTACACATCACCCTAAAACACAAAATTTAAAACATCTTCAGGAAACAGAGGCTATAGAAGCCCAAAGAACTCTTACAAGAATTTGGAGGCTAATGCTATATTCCCAGGAGGATTTTCTAGAGCAAGATTCTTTATCTGACCACACACACAGCTGGTTTAGAGAAGCTGTTTAGACAACTACCTTGCCTGGGTGAAAATATCACTTCTGCCAAAAATAATACTGGCTAAACCTTTTTCTCATGAGTTGAATATAGTGTTTCTGTAATGCTGTTTGAGGGGTTTGGTTTCTTGTTCAGTTAGAACTGCTCCAATCCAATCTTTGAATGAGAATTATTTCCTCAATGAAGAGGGTAAGTGCTAGGAAGCAGGCAGATTAGAATGGAAGGGGGGTAATTTATAGAACCTTATTCAAAGTTATAATGTAGCTTCGTATTGGAAAACCAAATAGTACTATCTGTTGTCATAGCAGGGCTTCAAAATTAAAGCTCCACAATACCTTGGCTGCCGTGGTTATATCAGGTGCCCTGACTCTAAGCGAGTGAGGAAGTAAGAACTGAGAGAGGGAATTGTGTGTTTATCACAGGGTTGTGAGTTGGAGCTGAAAGAATGCCTATCATTCACTGCAGCCACTCAGATTTCTAGGCAAATGACCCTTTCTGCCAGAGAAAAGTCAATTTGAGCTAAAACCTCCAAATCCCTGCATAGGCTCTGATCCACCAACAGAAAGCTGCAGAGCAGTGTGTGGCTTGGAGGATCACAGAACAGCTGCTGCCTATTGTTGCAAAAGAAAGAGGCTCCAAGATGCAGTCAGCTCTGGCACACTTTTGCCCAGGATTCTCCCAAAGATTCTGTTTTTTATTGCTGTTGGGAGATGCTAACCAGACTGGGCATGTTGCTCAGAGTTAAATGGGGCCTCTTGTTCTCGGATTCTTTCCCTGGCCTGGCCCCTGGAAACTGTGATAGAAGGCTTCCTTTGGAAGAGGAATCCCAGTTACATCCCCGAAAGCAGAGGCAGCGCTAGCCCCAGTGTGGCCTCAGGTCAAGATCCTGGTATCTGGTGTGCATGAGGCCCTCAGCTCAGGAGGGTCACAGGCTCTTGATCTTTCTGTGGGACTGGGTCCTTCTTGCTTTGCTCTTTCCCAGAAATGCCCCAGAGACCTGGCAGAGAAATGCCACTTACATAAGGTTTCCACTCAGATGGCTACACAGTCACTAAGCCCAAAGTTTACCCCAAAATGTAAAGGCTTTTCTCAGAAAACTCAATTAGCCATAGCTGCTCTGGGCTCACAGGCTGACGTTTTTGCTAAGAACAGTTTCTGTAAACATAAAACACAGGGCCAGGGACAGACTCCAGCCATAGCCGGAGCCTAGCTGCTCAGTCTCTTGTGAGTTTTGCCTTGCATCCTCAGGAGCCTTCCAAGTGCTCAGCATGCCATCAAAAGTGCGCGTGGAAGAAAGCTCAAGGAGAACTGGGTGAAAAGCAGGAGAGAACCATGTGGAAATCCAGCAACACACATTTTACAACCAAGTTTTATGTGGAGACGTGCTTTTTCAGGTTCTTGCAGTGATTTTTCCTGTACGATCTTCAAAGGGTTAAAAGAAATAAAACTGCATATGGCAGTAGGGGTTGGAAGAGGCAATGTTTTATTTCAATAATTAAAGTCCTGATTAATAGCACATTATATTCTGAAATGTTGGCTTTTTAAAGCAGATTTGAACTTTTACACGATCTGTTTTTAACACTGGCATGCACACCTCTTTACATATATACTGATAGTAGCTATGGTTCTACTACTTAATTTAGAAAATTTGATAAAACAGAAATATTAAATGCACACTATAATGAAAACACTGCCGAGTATCAACCAGATGGCTTGTATTCCTTGGAAAATTATGTAAAGCATTTTGAATTAGGGTGATAACTTCATTATTTAAAGAACTCCCTGTAATTGTAGATAAAGGCTGCTCTTTGGCCCAGAACAGGGTTCCCCTAATTTGCCCCTTAGTAAGAATCACTGTACTACCCTCCAGGACCACCCTAATCCTTCTGCTCCTGAAGGTAGGAATCACACTAACCTGGCAAATTATCATGAAGGGGTAAGTTCCCAACTCTATGAAATAACAAATGGGTTTTGGAAATGGATTTTGTGAAAAGTGTAGATGAATAGAATTAGTTTATTTGATCAGTTCTATAATCTTTAAAAAAAATACAAAACACTTTTCAAACGATAGTTTTATGCTTACTGAAAAAGATGTACCATATATGACAATACATTTTAGGCACTGGCCCCTTCTTGCCTAGTTTGTATGTGATAAGGTGACAATTGATATTCCTGTCTAAATGTCATCAAATAGCCATTAAAAATGCTCAACTGAAACTTTATATAGATTTAGAGTCAAAGCTCTATTGACCTAAATACAAAAGTAACTTTTAAAAAATTCTCCATATCACAGAAATACAGGAACTTAAGATATTCAGGAAGTCTTTTTTGCATCAACCTGCTTGACTTTTAACAATGGTGAGAAGGTGAATGAAAATTAAACAACAGGCTCATAAATCAGTTGGTAGGAAGAGAGCGCCCTGGTGACCCCATGATTAACACCAGCCATGCTGCATCGAGGGCTGCTGTGGTAACTTCATGTCTGCTACCTCACTGCCTCCCTTTACAGGTGCGAAAGCTGGGCCTGCCTTCAAAGCTTCCCCAGCACCAGGCACTCACCTCAAAGCTGGTTCTGGGGTCTGTCCTCCAGCCTGTGCACCAGCCTGCACACTAAGTGACATAGTCACCTGTGTCTTACTGACACTGAAAGAAAATGAGACACTGGGAAATACAGTAAGATCGATTACATATTTAAATATGCTCAACTTGCAGTTTTGCTATTAAACAGAACACTATAGAATATGGCTGCTATTTTTTCTCTGTATATCACTAAAATAGCTCTTCATTCAGTGAGAATCTGAACTCTTTAGAAATTTATTAAACTGATCTGTAAGCATAAACAGATTCTTTTCTAACAAGAATTCTTTAGCTGTCCAAATAGTGTTCTCAGGTTAATTTTTAAAAACTACGTTGCATTTAACCAAGATTTTTATATGCTTAGCGGAACAAGAAATCCTAAAATCTGAAGATTTTTTCAGTTACTCTATACTGAAATGTTCAGAATTCCACTTAGGTAAGTTTTCAAGAGAATTAGCCAATTAACTGCTAACTTCTCCGAAAGCATCTGCATATATTTGTGCTTTGATTTTTTTTTTTAAATAAGAGCATCCAATTTTAAAGTGTTTGTGGTGTGGGGAGAAGACAAGACACAAATTCAAAATGATTATTCTTCATCCTTGATGGGTTTTTAGCCAACTTCACGTGAAGGAAAAGAATTTTATTATCAGTAAAATGCTTTGATAAATAAAGAATATAATGCATAATTAGCCATGGGGTTAGCAATATATGGCTTAGAAAGGTATAATACAACTTTAACTTAACATTGTATTATGTTCCATAATTTATTAAAATTCAAATAATTGTCTTATGTTTTATGTTTTTTGGCCTGGTTTATATGTTTATATGTTTTTTGGTCTGGTTGTTAAGCTGTATAAATTATATTCAACTTTATAATGATTTATACATAAATGAGCCTGATGGTGGCAAAATAAAAGGGAGTGGAGAAAAGGAGTAAAACAAGAACTGAGATGTGTTATGTACATGTACCAGTTCCCTATAATGAATGTAATCATTATGTACTGAAAACATGTACTAATAAAAATTGTTTTAAAACCCAATAAAATTCAAGGTGAATGAAACATGACAATTCTTTCATAGTATTGCTACTATTTGCTTAGCCTTTCTAAAGATATAACTGAGATTTTTACATAAAAGTCTATGTGTTCCTGTTATATAAGCTTTCTCTAGAGAAAACTGTTAGAGAATTAAACAAATTGGGCAACCGCTCTATTTTAAAATGATTGTATCTTTGTACTGACAAGTTTTGTCAATTTATTTTTCCATGAGAAAAATCAAGATTTAAAGGATCCAAAAAGAAGCTGATAAAATTACTTGATCGTTGTTTTGGCGATAACTACATTTGCAAACTTAGCTCACTGATTTTTTGGAGATAAAAATATCATAGGGAAGTAAAAACAATCAGGCCTCTCTTGCCCCCTAAAACTCACAAGCTATAGATAAAATTACTAAAATTACTTTAAGAATTGTCTTATTTTTAATGCATGGAAAATAGCAAAATTAACATGCCAACATAGGAAATATATACTATAATTTATAAATGCCTAATTATCAAAATAATGACATAGTCATGATTAGATGCAACCTAGCAATCTTTTATAAGATGCAACTACATATTGTATGATCATTCCTATTATATATTACAGTCAATCCTCATTAAATTAAGCTGACTATGTATAAATGGCATTTGAAATAAACGTTTAATATCACAATAGGGTCATATTCTGCTACTGTACAACCATGGCATGCAAGTAACGAGGCATTAACTGTAAAATGTCATTACCTTCCAGAAATCCAAAGAACATGAAAAGTACATATATAGTACTAAAGATCAATTAGATTTTAATGACTGTCAGATTAAATAAAACTACACTGTATACAGCAGCTTTGGATATCTGTCATTGTTCTATATCCTGCAATTCCAAATGGGTCTGAGCTTTAGTGAGTTGTTGTCAGTATTAGGGCACAAATGTTTCTGTGTTCCAGTGTGAAAGCTGCTTCATTTTATTTTTCTTTCTGCCATAATTCAGAGTATTAAGTCATTAGGAATGTGCTGAATGTAGCCAACAATGAACTTACTTTTCTGAACTGGAGAATTTCTCTCATGGCACCAATGTGTTCATGTTGGAAACAGGGATCCTGCCGATACCAGACGATACTCTTTTCTGCTTATATTCCATGTGAAATAGTTGGCAGGAAAGAACTTGGGTCATATAATAACTTGGGAGCTGTTATCTCTAACATACACTGCATAACATTTGTAAAAGGTAAATAAAATCTAGCAGCTAGAAAAGGAAGGCCAAAATAAAATGGCACGTTGCTATAAAAATGCAGATAGATCATTTAGGACTGACCCAAACATTCCTAGGCAATTAAAAATTACCATTTTGGAGCAGAAGCTTGCATACTATAAAATAACTATTTCAGCTCTCTTCAGGTTGTGGTATTGGAGGCTGTTTTTGGAAGAAGGAGAAAAATTGACTGCTGGACAGGCTTTTCCATGCTCTATCAGCTCTGATAATGAGTTAGGCAGTTGGCATGGATGACAGGAATGTCCCCTACACTCAGCATTCTAATAAACCTCTTGTGAAGTGGTACACATTCTAAACAGACTTATTCTGGTCTACATTCTGGTTAGGTAGAAAATTATTACATTCTCAACTCGAGTTTGGACGTGATATGGTCATATGAAATATTTAAATACATTATCTGCATCCCACTAAATCAAAATCTTGCTTTCACATTTACAGTGAGAAAAAATACTATTTAAAGCCTTGGGATGTGTTCTTCTGTTCATATATAGGTGACCTAAGTTTGTTTATGAGGCAAAAACTGTACAATTTTTATCATTCAGGCATTATAAAATGTCTTTCTTTAAAGTCTTGGGATATAAACAGTTGATTTATATGAATTACGTATTTCCAGCTGCGTTAAGAAATAATATACATCTTTTTCCAGAGTAATTTAATGTTAGCTATGATAAGCCTAAGGTCCAGTAGTTGTAGAAACTGACTTTATCACCTGTGACCATCAACACTGTTGCTTTTATAAAACTCGTGAACATTCTTTGGCCACTTGGGAAATTGCCCATGTAGAGGGAATTGTACTCTGGCCCAGGATTATACAGAGATTGGCCTCTATAAAATGTGAGGTTATAGAAGAGCTAAAACGGAAGCCATTTACAAAGTCAGTCGGTACAGAATCTACGGGAGAGATTTCCATTTCTCAGACACAAGTTCCTTGACGTGTGGAGAGGTGTTTTCGATTTCGGACTCCCGAAGTTTTGTCTTTATTATCTGAAGGCTTCTGTTGTGAAATGTCTATCAGGGCACTGGCAATTGCAAGGCCTGAAAGAGAAAGCAAGAGGCATTTAAATGCTTATTTAGACATTTCCGGGAGGCAGGGCGATGGTGGCTTAGGGTCCTGCTTCCTATTCCTTCACAATTAGTCATGAATGTTCAGCTGCTCATCAGATGTTATCAAACAGAGCGCTTCATACTTGAAGAAGAACAAGGTGAACAAAGTTAATGTAACTTTAACTTTGAGCAAGTCCAGTGTTTGAACAACATCACATTCAATTGTGGATAGGACTCCACCCCTTAATTTCTATGTCTGAATACTGTTTGCTCTAGATGTACTAGGAATTTTGAAAGTTATTATTTTGGTTTTTATTTTTTAGGAATGAAACTCATCATATCAATATCATTTTTTAACAGTTAGAACATTTTCAGGCTTACAGAAAAATTGAGCCAATACTGATAGATGGTTATCAACTACAGTCCATAGTTCACGTTATAGTTTACTGTTTGTGTTGTGCAGTTCTATGGATTTTGACAGACGCATAATGTCATGTAGCCACCATTACATCATCACATAGAATTGTTCACTACCCTAAAAATCCTTGATTTATTACTCTCCCCAAAGCCTCTAGCAAATGCATCTTTTTCTTAAAGTCTCTATAGTTTTTCCTTTTCCAGAACACCGTATAGTTGGAATCAAAAAGCAGCCTTTCAGACTGGTTTCTTTCACTGAGAAATATATATTTGCTCCAATTTGGATGGTGAATATTCTCAAAAGCCCATGTAATAAAAGCTTCGTCCCCAGGGTGGTGCTTTTTGGAGGTGTTTGAAAATTTATTAAATTTATACAATCAATGGTTCAACTATATACCCTGCTTTATTTATTTATATACCCTGAGTCAACTTAGTTTCTTTTGCATCTCATAGTTCTTGAGTTAGACAAAATGTCTCAAATCACTATAGGTACAACCAGGCCCAGAGCACTTAGCCTTATTTAGACAGAGGTCACTGAAGAACTTAGAATTCATTCCCTTCTCTCTGGAGTCTTAGAGACTTGGCTTTGAAGCAAGCTGACCCAATCCCTGAGTTGTCATAGCTGTCTCCTCCACGTACTGCTCTTGGAGGGAGGCCTCTCTTTTGGGTCTTATCCCACCTAAGAAGTCATTGAATTATTTTATTCTTGTGAATCAATTTATTCTAGGTAAGCTTCAAAAATGATCAGTCCAGAACAGAACTCCAGAGATTTATGAATATAAAGAAATGCCCATGCAGACACGGCCAGGCACGAGGAAGGTTACCTAGGCTGGTGCAGTGTTGCGGAAGTCAGGGGAGGGGGTGGCTTGAGAAGTTTGAAAAAGTACCACACAGGTCATCAGGGTCAGGCCTGGCAATGGCACAAGTTGTTAGATTCCCTCAAAGAAGATTCTGGTGATCTGTGAGCGATTTCTGAACCTAACTGATGATGGAAGCTTAAAAGTTAAGTAGGGAAACAGATGAGAGGAAATGTGGCTAACAGGCACAAGTCCCACATTTAAGACATTTTGGTGATGAAAATGATAAGGGGAAGCAACAGAGTCAGATTAAATATATGGTACCTGGATGTCTATGATTATATGAGGGAATGATTGAAGACAAGAAAATGTGTCTGTGGAGACGGAGGAATTTAAGGTGTTAGAGAGGGAAGGGATTACAAAATTGCAATAATCACTACTACCTAGGCTAATAATACACATTTACCTTTTAAGGCTTGCTATCAAGTATCTTTCTCTTTCAGTGTATTAAATATTATCCTGAATTTCTTAGAGACATTGCAAGTGTAAAGTTTAAATAAAAATTACATTCTTGATCTTTGAAAAGCTCATGTGAACATCGAAACTGTCCAGTACAGAAGTTTTCATCTCTTATCTGCTGTAGCAAATAATTATTTTCTTATTTCTTGTCTAAATGGAGGGGAATGGCATTCATTAAAAAAAAATCGCAGACAGTGATTATGCTAACTGAAAATTCAGTTCAGTTCGATCTTAAATTTCCACAAATCTCTTGGAACATTTCTGTCATAATCTACAACTTCCTGCTATTTCATTCCTGGCACCATTTTATCCAGATACAGCCAAATATGACAAATAATATATGTCTCCTTTAATGTGGACAGAGACCACTTAGACTAATTTCAATGATCACACCATCCAAATATGAAATCATGTTGTTCATTAAACTACTGCATGACCTAGTTCAAAGAAGCTCTGAAAAATAATACTTTTCCTTTCACTTGTGGCTACAAACATTTTCCTTACAGAAGATATAGAGCCAGAAGAGAAGCAAACAAATTGGGTTGCCAAAACAGAAAATTCTATACTAACTTAAAACTGCCACAATTTCTTTGTATTTTAGGATGTATGAAGTCCAATATCTAATTAAACTAGTGTCTCTTTCAACAGGTCCCGGGTTCACTAGTGATTTTGAGGCTTGGAAACACATTCAGTTAAAAAATCAAAAACCAAAACATAAACATATGCCAGCTCTTAAAACTACATTTAATTTACAAATAAAATAACCAATCATGCTTATTTTTAATTTGACAGCTTTTTATTTTTCCTATGAAAATGTAACAATCAACCATGTTTTCTCCTTGAAAGGTGGTAACTGGGTGGGAAATCTTGCATTTCTCCAGGCAGTGATATTTCAGTTTCTACCCTGTGTGCTCAGAGATCACTCAAGGTCACTTGCCCAAGGTCTTATAGATGGGGCAATGACATTTTCATACAGAGTTAAGCTTGAGTCCTTTACTAGATCACACAGTTTGTAGCCCAATATGGATTATTCAGCTTTATAAATCTTGTAATTTAATTATGAACAATACAGAAGCATAATTACTGCATTTGTGTGTATATCGACATAGTAACTGCATTTATGTGTGTGCGGATACCTTGAATGCCAAGTTAAATATAAGTTTTTTGTTATTATTTTTGTATTTATTTATGTTTGCTATAGGGTGAATTTCCCCAAATAAAGAACGAACTGGAACAACCCAGAAGTTTCTAGGTTCTCTTTCATCCTGAGACAGGACCTGGATAAAAGACCCAACAAGGGAACGAGGTCCCTGTCCTTCTGAGTTGCATTGTGTGGGGAGGACTCATTAAAGAGACGGGGTACAGAGAGTAAGTAATCTCTATCATTTTGCTTCAGCACTCTTTGTTAAGGTAAGGGAACTAATTTTCTTAACTGATTAGAAGAAAAGTCAAATTAGCATACTTTAAAGAAGACAATATTACTTCCTCATCCCCTAATCATACCATTTATATGCTGGTGAGAGAATGAAGATATGTATAACGGCCAGTCCACATATGAAAACAGAAGTCTGATCCATAACCTATAGTAACATACTCAGAAAACCAACTCCTTATGTACAATGAGCCCCATAGAAAGCCAAGCTGCATTAAGTCAGACTAATAGGACTTCAACCTGCTATCTCAAGTAATAATCCATGAAGTTAAACAATAATCCTTAGAACCATTGTCCTCTGATGGTCAGGATAACTGACAGCTTCCTTAACTGGTGTTCACACTTCCAATTTAGGACAATTAGAGAAAAGCAAATATGTAGCTCTAACCAATTGCAGAAGGTGCCACTTCTACTTAGCCTGCCTATCCTGCTCCCTAAACTAACATCCTCCAGTTGGCACACCTGAAGTGCCCATGCTCGCTTCTGAAAGCTTTCCCTCTCCTCTACCTGCCTTCTCATTCTTGCCAGAGCACCAAGCTCAGTGATGGACTCATTTGTTATGGAAAGCACTAAATGACTCCATTTGCTTGCTCCCATTTTGTTCCCATTTTGTTGGTCTTGGTTTATTCACACACAGGCAATGACAGGAGAAAGGTAATGAGATCTTTTCTGGATTAAAAAAAGATATGTATTAATAAAATAAGAGCAACCTAGAAACAGGTCCATTGTGTGAGCCCTTGCAGCACACACTTTCTCCTGGCCTAGACTTTCTTGGGAGTTTTCCTGGATGGGAAGTTTTCCAGAAATGAACTGCGTGTCTTGTGCCCTAGGACGAAGTGCTCGGTCCCAGTCAGATCCTGTGTGGTGGTGCATGCTGAGTTCCATTAAAATCAGGTCACTCCAGCCGATCATTTTTCAAACTGTCACACAAATCATCTGATGAAATCCACTTATTGCGTTCTCTAGGCCCTAGCATAGTTCTTTGTTATCAAAGCAATACAATTAACTAGGGGAACAATTCATTATTTTAGACTGGCGGTCTAAAGGAATTTCATTTACCATGTCAAGATGATGCACAGATGCTGCAGGCTAGCAAAATTTACATCAAAATATACTAGTAGATTCAATAAAAATGCTGGGGCTTAAATATTTATTATGTTTTACCTCTTTGCACTTTTAATTCTTAAATACTAGACACTACGACATTTAGATCATTGAAATATGAAGTACATAAGAAAGAATGTCCATCTTCTGTTTCCTTTTCCATTTCTCATGGTCTCTTGGTGTTTCAAACTGATGCTTGCTAATGTGGAACCTGACATGGATGCTCTGGGTCACTCAGGCAGGGCAGCTTGGAAAGAAGCAGACTTTTAGGACCATCAGAATTTCCTTCAGCAAACGGGCATGATTCAATAGTCATAGGGATGGATATCAAGTTACCCCAACCATTTTGTAAGTAGAACATACCCTAAAATCAGACCTTTACCCACAACCATAGAGAAAGACAATATTTGTTTTCTAAAATTTAAGTGTTTCATTTCTCTTTAAACATGTGCAAACATGCCCTAAAGAGAAAGCAACATAAATGATGAAAAGCTAAATATTTAAATAGTAAATATATCTTTTTGTAAATCACTAAATTTGCAACAAAAACCACTAAGGAGAAATATCAGGAACATAGTTATTGTTAGTAAAATTCTAGTTTTCCCTAATGGAAGTAATATGGTAATATTAGACTCCAGTAGTAACAATTTAATCATAAAATTACTGATGTGTTTTTTTTACAATTATGCAGAACAATTAATAAGTACAGTAATAAAATACCGCACATCAAATGAAATTGCCCTGGAAAGAGCATTCCCGCTTTGTATACACACATAGCACTTCCATTTTGCTTCTGAACGAAAGCCTTAGAAAACTCATTCATTTTGCAATGCTCTCCTCCCAAGTCTGTGTGAAAGCAGGCACAACTATATATTTTAAATTTCCAGGAAAACAGCTTCATTAGGCGTGAAAGGTTAATTGCAGGTTGAAGTGGAGTTCAGGGAATGGGTGTGGGGTCTGTAGTGAATTGCACGGTCCGCTTCGGGAAGACTGAATGAGTGCTATAAACTGTTTGCCCTGCTGAAATGTTTTACTACCTCATTTACTATCTGTCTTCTTTTACTGCTTGTATTTGTAGTTCTTCTAAACCTTTAATGGCTACAGTTTTATTTCACTGTAATCAGATTTAAATGGAAATACCACGCTGGGATGTTTAAATGTTTTCCCTCTGATTGTATATAGCTACATACTACTGATCAGAGTCTCGGCTATCCTTCACATGATTAAGAAAGTGACTTTGGAAAACTTTGACGTTACACAGACTCTCACTATTGTGCAGATTTAATTTAACATTCAGTGTGGACACTCTTGCCAATATGCAACTAGGGGTGGATGCATAATTAGGAAATATGCATTTCCATTTCAATTTATCTGTTGGAAGGCCAGCACAACTGAAGTCATTATTAGGCAAAATTCCAAAGGTTACACTGTTGAATAAAAATTGAAATACTTCAAGTGCTGAAGACAAGACGTTGGAATGACAAATGGACTAGTCATATTTGTCTGAGAGTTTAAAGCATGTTCCCCCTTACCTACTAAAAACCAATGATAACTACAGTTGCCAGAGTTTAAGTGCCAATGATCATTGGATTCTGGTTATAAAATTTTGTTTGTCCTTTAACACATCATAATATTTATAATTCATTTAAAGACACATTGTTCAAGTTGTAGAAAATGTAATCCTACTGTAGCACCACATATGCCTTGTACAACACTTTCTGAGATTGCTAGCACTCCCTAGATTTTATGTAGACCATTCCTCACTGGTTAGGTTGTGCTGAGTAAATCATGGCCATTTCTGTCTCAAATCATTGTTTAATGCAGATCCTCATGGGTCTTAGCAAATAAGGCTTCTTTCAGACCTCATCAGTTCTAATTTTAATCACATACCAGGAAATTTCACTTGGTTCATTTAAAATACTTGCCGCCTTTTTTTTTTTCTTTTTTGGTACCAGGGATCAAACTCGGGTCCTTAAAGAGCCACATACATATACAGGATTCAGCCTTGCAGCTACCTTTCCATGTTGGCAAGAAAATCTAGAACTCAATTGAGAATTTACTTTTTCTAAATCAGCTGGGGAAATATATTCTAGTATTTTCTTTTTTCAATTACAAACAACAATTTCAATATATGATCACCCTTTATTTTAGGGACCAGTCATCCTACCTTAGTTTTATTTAAATGCTTACCACTCACTGAAGAAACTGAAGTATGATAGTATTGTAACTGTTATAAAGAATCCACTTGTCAAAACAGGCTTTGAAAGAAAACTTTATTCCAGTAAAGAGAGACTAAAATCAGGAGATTCTAACTGCTAGCAGAGAAAGATTTCATCCATGAATGGATGGGCTAACACTGGGAGAGAGATACTAACTAGTAGGGAAGGAAGACTATACCTATATAGATTTGGGGGAAGGGGCTACAATCATAAAGAATTTTTATGACTTGGATGCCCAAGGATGGTCTGCTCAGGTATGTAGACAGTTACTGGACTTCTCAGCACCAGGGGGATTGTATATTTTGTTTTGAGTCCATTTGCCCTATTTAATGACAGGCTGCTGTTGTTTGCTGAAAGCAGCCTGTTTGCTCTGTCCTGTTGGTTTAGGCCAGGCCTGAAAGTAACAATGGCCACATTTTATTTTTCATTTGGTGATGCAATCATATTTTAGTATTTCAGTAGTTAAATGTCATTGGTTGTTTTAAATTAAATGAAGTTATATATGCAAAAGTATTTTATAAACTATAAAGTATTATACCAAATTAATTAGTAAAGTATAAATGCCCAGAAAATCCCAAAATTCTAAAGATCAAACAGTTGTTTGAAAAGTAAATCACTTAATTCAACACATATCTTCTTGAGTGCCTACTGTATACCAGGCATTGCTCTAGTCCCTAAGGATTTAACAATGAATGACACACACAAGACATAAAAGCTCCTTCTCCTCTCAGAGCTTGCATCAAAGTGTATGAACCAAATGCATTGTTTTCACAGAGTTAAGATTAAATGTATAAGGCTTAGAAAAGCGCCTGGTACATAAGAGCTCAAAAATATCATTGTTGTCCTAGTTGTCATTCTCCTCCTTCTTTTTCTCCTCCTCCTCCTCATTGTTATTGAAAAGCCTGAAGCCAAATAGGAAGCAATAGACAAAACTCTAGCACTGGAAGATTTCCTACTTTCTGTAGTAGCATTGACTCACATACTCATTCCAAAACCTAGTATGGCTATTGTGGGTTGGAATGCCAAATAAGGGGGAAAATGGATTAAAAGATAGACTCCAAGACTCACAGACAGCAATGATCCAGGCAACACGGTCAGGGAGGTAACGATGGGCTCGGTTCTCTAGGCAGACAGAATGCGTTCATGAAGGCATACACGACTTACCCGTGTTGGCCACTCATTAGGAAATGTAAAAGTAATAGAAAGTGATGACAAAACACAAGGACTATGCATCCCACAGAGAAAGCATTGTTTACATTAGTATTATTTGTGTTATACAATGATTAACTTCTGTACACTTTCCAGTGTAAAAAAAAAAAAAATACTCTTTCATTCATTCACTAGGTTGTCCCTCAAAACCACTCTGTTTTCCTGGGTCAGGAAGCTATTTTTGTGGTGGTTTTCACAGATGACCACAACGAGGCACAAAGCGGTAAATGCCTAGTTCAGCTCACACAGCTGGAGGGAGTGCAGAGACCTGAACCACAAGCTCCAGATCCCCTGGCTCATACTCTGCTTGCTTTCTGGCTGCAGCCATAGGAAGGAAACTGAGAGTTGGGCACAAATGTCTTCTGAAGGATTTTGAGTCAAAACAAACAAATAAAAAACAAGTAGAGATATGAAATCAGTATGGTCATAGGCATGAATTAATTTGATGGGTATACGAACAGCAATAATATTACAAAAACAACCATTCTGCTAGCACTGATTGAAAGCCTCCTCTAAGCCAGGCATTGCTCTCAGGACTTCACATGCATTGTCCTATCACCGCATGAAAATAGAAGTGGGTGACAGTATGGGTCAAACTGATTAACATGATCATGGGCAGTATTGTGGTACTTAGTTGTTTTAAAAAAATGTTAAGCTAAAGCAAAGGAAGAAAAGCTCCCTAATTTGCTAATGATTGTACAACAAATCCTGTGATGTAGGGACAGAGCACCAGGGAAAAGAAGGGGGGAAGTCTCTAAGGTGGGTGCTGAAGTTGAACATTCCCAAAAGAGATCATCTCTGATCTGAAGATTTTATTTTGTTTTATTTTGTTTATGATGCTAGGGATTGAATCCAGGGACTCAATGAGCTACATCTCCAGGCCTTTTTACTGTGAGACAGGGTTTTACTAGGTTGACTAAGCAGGGTTTGAACTTGTGATCCTCCTGCCTCAGCCACCCACATAGACGGGATTAGAAGTGTGGATTTCCATTCCCAGTTTGAGCTGAGGATTGAATGATGAGAAGAACTAGTCAACGGATACTGGCATGAGGGCCTGATGTATTCTGGATAAAATAAAACACAAATTCAACAGCAAGGAGAGAAAATTATTTGAGAAACTTCAGGACTATGCTGTGAGTGGAACATGATAGACTGATGGGGAGAAGATAGAGAAGCAGACAGAAAAGAACATATAGAACAGCCTTATAGAACAGCCTTACGTGCCAAACTAGGACATTGATTTTCAATCTGCAAGCCAAGAAAGAATCATGAAATGACTTTAGAGGGGCATGGTTAGATTTTTATTTCAAAGAGAAAACTCTAGTGGTAGCATAGAAGACAGGGAGGAGTAGGGGGTGAGGTTACTATCATTAAATCAGATAAGAAGGCAGTAATGGGCTGGGGATTTAGTTCAGTGGCACAGCGCCTGCTTCACAAGTGCAAGGTCCTGAGCTTGATCCCCGGTACCAAAACAAACAAACAAACAAAAGAAGGCAGTAATAAGGAGAGAGAAAGGGTATGCACAGGATAGGTATTTAGGAGAAATTACTATAGGAGATGAAAACAGGGTGGAATCTGAAACAACTCCATTCTCAGAACTCCATTTTCTGGCTTGGGTATGTAATGCACACACATATTATTCACCAGCATACAAGGGGAAAGGGTGTGTGGGGAGCCAGTGGCTCAATATTTTAGTTCTAGACACAGGGAGTTCACTGAACTTTAGGACACTTTTGGGGGCATCTAGTTGAACATACAGATGTGAAGCTCTGAAATGAAGTCTATCTCAGAGACAATTCTACAGTTGGGAGTTATTTGCATGGATGGAATCAGAAGACTTTGTATTGTTGGGTAATGTAGCTGTTGCAGTAGTTAAAAATGTAAAACCTCACTGGCTTAACAAAATAGAAATCAATTTCTCATAATGTAAATTAAGCTCTCACACAGATTGGTGTCAAGATTGTGTGGCAGGGGACAGGGAAGGAAACACCTCTGGTCTATGTGTTATTCAGGGACTGACTGAAGGCACTTCTGTCACTTCTACCTTCTTCAACCCAGGGCTCCCACAGTTGCCTTTATCACTGATATGTAGGTGGCAGGTGGGAAATGAGAGGGTGGAAAAGGCACGCTCTTTCTTACACCACTTTGGGTAGATAAGCTCATGACAATCTTTCAATTCCATTAGCAAGTGCTATTTTCTGGTGACAGCTGTCTACTACTGGGTTGGGATTGGTATGTATATGCAGATACAGTGGGGAGCTAGTATTCTCTGCATTAGAGTGGATGAGGCCACCAAAGCAGAAAGAATATGAGGTGTGATCAAAATATATGGAGAATATTTACATTTAAAAAAATGTATCACAGGAAAAGACACATTGCCATTAGTCCTGCTAGGAATACTTCCTCTCCCTTTGAACACACTTATCCTATGGCTTTTGCCACTTTCTGAAGCACTTCTGGAAGTCTTCTTTTGTAATCATCTTTATGGGGTGTGATAAAAGATATGACATCCAATGGAAAGGCAGATTTGTGAAAACTTCAGTGTGTCCTCATTCATCTTATGCACCAGATCTAGCTCTGTGTGACTTTGGGTCTTCCTCAAAGTCAAAATGACCATGAAAGGCAAATGTTTTGAAATGATTCAGAGTATCAAGGCAGCCATGGCAATGCAACTAAAGATACTTATGAAAGAAGCCTTCCAGAACTGCTTCAGAAAGTGGCAAGAATAATGGGATAAGTGTTTCAGCTGAGGGGGGAGTCTTTCAAGGGGGATCAATGGCCATGTGTCTTTCACTGAAATAATTTTTGAAATTCAAACATTCACCATATTTTTACATCACACCTCGTAGAGTGAGAAGAGGGAATAAAGAAGGGGGCTGATAGTGGAAAGAAGAGGAACACCTGGGGAGGTAGAGGAAACCAGAATGGAGACTGATCAGAGATGCTGTAAGGAAGACTAATTGCTTCCTAGTTATGACGCGTGGATCCTGTTTCTGTTTGCAGAAAATAGCCCCAAAATTCCATGGCAACTCCAAGCCAGCTGAATTTGTGGTTTCCAATTTTTCTTGACTTGAAATTCACAGAATTTCATAAATCCTTTGAGAGATTTCTCTTGGAAGGAAGCTGAGGTCACTTCTGGCTCTACAAATTTATGACCACAGCTGCCTTTCTTCTGCAGGCCATCGGCAAGGCCCCAGACCTTGCTGCTGCCTCTGCTCATGTGTGCTCCTGTGTGACCCAGAAAGGGCTGTCACAGCGTCACTGTGAAATCAGGGGGCTGGATGGATTCAAGGGCTTGCCTGCTGGAAATTGCATTTAGTCTTAGTAGCAAAGGACTGGGGGAAGACTGAATATTCTGCCAGAGTGAGGACCACACTGGTAATACAGTCTTGGACGTGGTTTGTACTTGTTCGGTGTGGTTTCTATGATGCCAGTGACAGTGCTCAAGAAACTGACTGGGAAGTGAAGAGGATGGATGGTGCCAGAACTCAGGCTGGTACTTGATTTTGGTCTGGTAATTTCTGAGCAGCCTGGTAATATTTTTTAAAATCTAATTTTATAATTTTTTACATCTTAGTACAGTTTCATCTCTATAACTCTGTATCCTTTTTTGATTGGGAACACCTTGAAAGTAGAAACTATTCATTTTTATGTTGCAATGTGTATCTAAACTAAGACAGATGTTTAATAAATAGCTGCATGAGAATAAAACAAGGTATCATGGAGCTGTGTGCTACTTATGTGAAATCTAATTAGAAACTTCAGGTCTGCACCCCTCAAAGTATTTGGCCATACCAGGCTGCCCCCTGTGTTTCTCTCATCCTGCACCTAGTTGCAGAGAAGTTACCCAGAGCAGAGTGGGAGTCAGTCAGGCCAGGGGCACAATGTCCAGGCCTCACTGTGGCTATAGTTCATGCTGGCCATCCCGGTGACCAAGGGAGATGGTCCTGCAGGTGCTGCTCACTGTCCTCCCAGCATGTTATCATCTTTGTCTAAGGACAGGACAGGACAGGCTTAACTCAGAAAGTGAGAGCCACATGAAAGTGCAATCCTCTGACTCAGTATCTTGGTCCACATCTCCTCTGAACAGGTGTCAGTATCTGCGGCTTTGTGTACAGATTGATGAAAACTGCAAACAGCTGCCACACTGGCATGGTGTCAAAGCCCATGCAACTCAGCTCTCCCCAGATGCCCTCCAAGAGGCTTTTGGTATTTCAGACCAACTTTGGGAGTCCATGGCAAGCTCTCCTTAACTCCTGAAGGATTCACCTCAGTTCCCCTGTCACAATCTACCCTCTCTCAGAGTATTTGTGAAAACTTACAGCCAATACACATTGTTTCTGTTTGTTCTCTTTTCTTTTTAGTCAGATACCCATTTACAGGAAATTATATGACAACTTTGAATCAAGATTAAATAGCTTTGGGAGGTGGTGTGCGTCATTGTTTTCCATAGCATTTGTGTGAGAGCGTGGGAGCGGGTGGGGGACAGACACAGCGTCACACAGCACAGACAGACCACAATGCACAGTAGAAGACCAGCTGTTAGCTAACAATGAATGTTAGTATTTTCTAAGGTGATGCTCCTAAGCTCAGAGTACTCAGCATTTTTCAAAAGTTCCACACTAACATAAATAGAAAATATATGACTATCTCTGCAGAGTCAAAATATTATTTTAATAAACTTCATTAGTAAAGCAAAGTTATGGCTACTGTGTGGCTCAGATCATTTCAAAATTGGGAGAAAAATACCACCCTATGTTGAATTATGCAAATCCTCACTTCTAGCCATTTAGATAAAATATAAGGGAAAATGCTATAGAGAATTACGATTTTTCCATTAATATTATTATACATTGCTTAGACCTTACCAAAAGTTATTGCAGATAACTTAAAGGCCAAAGGCATTTTAACAAAAAGAGGTGTCCGCCACCAAATTGATCCTTGATAAATCTCTTTTGCTGAAGGAAAAGGAAATATAATTGGACAGTACATTTCCCAAAACAGACTTGAAACCTTTCCTCTGATGTTTGCTAAGAGATCCAGAACCATGATAGTACACTTTCTCTCCAGTAATTCAAAACAGGGACTTCTTGAAAGTAGTTTGTTTAACTGATCTCCTTTAATCTAACAAAGCATGGTATAAAAGAATGCTTCATTCTCTGAAGCAATTTTGAGAATGTGAGTATGTCTCATGAATGCTGACTCTTCTGAGTGAAAAGAAAGCATCATTTTGTCCCACTTTGCCGTTGGGAGCAATCAAAGTGGCCTCTGAGTTACTATAAATTGAGAACTGTCACAGGGTCAGCACTTGTGGGGACCTTTCAAACTCTGCAGGCAGATAAATCATAGAAGGAACTGACATCAGAGGGAACTGGAACTTCCTGATGTACCCAGGGGGATAAACACTTCCTTGTGTTCACGCCTAGGTGTTTCTAGACATGAAGGGAATTCTCAGGCATGGTGGCTGCAATCTGTACCTACTGCCTGCTCAGTGATTTGACAAGTATATCTGTGTAAAGGGAACCTTGCTAACCACAGTTTTCTCATGGGTAGCAGTAGAGTGAGTTAAAACATGGATAGAGGTAGAAATTCTTATTAGTATGTGTCATTACAAAATGCCTAATGGGAAGACAACCAAAATGTCATTTATGAGAGAGATAGGAGACTTTGCCCTCTTTATTAGGCACATTCACTTTGGATGCCATTTACCTACTTTCTGTAAGTGCCTTTGCTGGCATGAAGATGCAAAAATTTGCTTTCAGGTCAATAAAGGAAATCTCTTATGATCATTTGTTGATTACAGAGAGGTCTTCTGAGCAGTAGCTCTGAGCTGCCTTCTATAAAGGACTCTCATATTAGTCTTGCTCTGAGGTCTGGGCAAGGGGCCAGGGCACCACCCAGCCACCTCTTTCTGTCCAATGGTCGATGAGGTCCCACAATTAGAGAAAAGACTTTTTTAGATGAAGAAAAGAAAATTACAATATGATTACATTTTAGAGGCATTAAATCTGAGTAAAGTATAGCATAAGTATGGTACTATTTGGTTGTAAAAATTATACTTTCATTAGATTTGGTTTCATATTCTTCTATACCAAATTCTCTCTTATTAAAGTAGGAGAAATGAAGATTATAATTTTTATTGCAAAGATTCGTATGACTTGCCCAAAAACAATGTAAATGGGGATCATGAAAGGACATATAAAATATTTATTTTTAATCAACTGGTATGTTTTAAGTCTCCTTGTTTTTTTTATATAAAAGTCTATGTTTTTAAAGCACTGGAAAAACTGGTATCATAATCAGAAGAAAAGCAAGCCCCTGTGAATAAGTGCACACTGTAATCAATTATATTTTGTTCCTCCATAAGTTCCTAGACTTAGAAATAGCAAATTAGTTGTTTTTATTTTTTTGGCCAAGTATTAATTGAGAGAAGAGGATGGAGGAGCCAAGGACCCACAACACTACCAAGGTACCACCTGTCATTTTATGAGAAATGGAAGAACTTGCAAAGATGGACAATCAATGTATAAAAGGCAGATGCTCATACTCAAGACTACATGCCCAGTGTCCATCCATATTACTCTAAGTTGTGTATTTAGAGAATGTTGACTATAGGGTTGTAAATAACATTACCTGTAAAAATCTGCTAAGTGAGATGCCTGAAAAGAAAGGTGGCTGCACCTTTGTACAGAACTATTTGTATGACCAGAGATGGCCCAGCTGAATATTTTAGCCAAACCAATCATACCTTAATTTAATTTTAATTCAAATCAAGCCAGAGATTGAATTTCAGATAGCTGAACTGCCTGGATGTTTGACTGAACTGCTCAGGTTGTGGTGTTCTTGATGGCATTTACGCAGAGGTTTATGATCCAACCAGGAGGCTTGCTGCACTCCAATTCTGAGCATGGCCTTCTTTTAAATGTGCAATTAAACATGAAGGGACAACTTCTGGGGAAAAGGAAAGTGTAAAAAATCTCCAGGATTACCATAGGATACAATAGGTTGTTCAGTAATTTTAACTCATTGGGGGAAATTCTTGCTTAGAGGAAAGAAACAAGACTCATGATGTCATGAGAAAATAATTCTGTTCTAAAATATGGAGCACCAGTATTCAAATGTGTATTCTATATAGCTAATCAAGCATACCTATATCCTTAGAGTTCAGGTGCAGAGGAAAGACTTCTTAAGCTTTCTAAAATGATCAGTTTCAATACACAACAATCTATACCACATTTTATAAAAAGTTTTTAGGAAATACTTCATCAAACTTCAAGTGGTACTTCTTTTGTGGGGTATTTAACCTTTCTCAACATTTATATCAGATTGGCATTTGAAAAGTAAGGGAAACTGAAAAGAGAAAGAAATTTTGATATATAAAAGCAATCTGTTCGACTTTCCATCATTAATGTATTGACATATGTTTTCTTCCAGTATTGCTCAAAATTAGCTTTGAGATGAAAGTTCATATTAATTATCCCATAATGTAGCCTAATCACTGCTGACATTTTGAAAGAAGATGCTAGAAAGCCAAGACAAAAGCAAAAAAGTAGGTGCAAAATTATTACACATGTTCATCATATCTTGTAATCTTCCTCCATGAGATCATTTTCCCTTAAAAATCTCACAATGGGCAGATCATGGGGAGCAGCTGTGTGGCCCAGACCTGTGCGGCTACAGGCAGATCCCAGCCAGGGGTCTGCCCCAACAGCAGCAGCTCTGGCACACATGCCCAAGCCAAAGGCCCACCCAGAAAAGAAATGCACAGGTGCACAAGCTTCAGCCAGAGGCCATTCCATCAGCTGCAGCCAAGGACCTGCCTGGAAAAGAGCTACCCAGGCACACAAGCAAGACCCAGAGGTTCACCCCAATACCATTGATAAGTGCATGGAGACCCTAGCCAAAGCCTGGGCAGACAACAGGAACTGGAGTGCACAGGCCCCAGCCAAACCCTCCCAGACAACAGCTACATAGGGGCCCCAGTGAGAGGCACTCATAGATACCATCCCAAGTGTGCACAGACCCCAGCTCAGGTCAGACAACAGGTCAGCTCAGGGATCCAGAAGCCCACCACTCTGAACCCAGGAATTGGTGTACTGGTGAGCAAGAGAGTAAAGGCTTCTTGGTGACTTGCTGAGAATTCAAGACCATTGGGTGATCAAAAAGTTGCCTCAACAAAGGCATAGAAGGCTGCATCTGTTAAAATGAGAAGACATGTAAATAAGTCTCAAAACCAGACTTCTAGATCACCTTAGGCAACCCCAAAGGGCAACAAAATGGAACAGTCTGATGCTCAACCACTTGGACTCCCTGAACTGGCAATGAAAGAGGATCTGGAAAAAACAAAATCAGAAATAATTTCTCAGATAACAGCAGAGATTGTGCCCATAGTACAAGACATGATTAATCTAGAGTGGACACATAAAAAAAATAGAAGAGCTGAGGAACATGATGGAATCTCAACGTAGGAAACAAATGAAATCCATAAAACAGATGCAAACAGATTTCTAGGAGATTAAAAACTCGATTGAAAGTTTACACAGCAGAATGAG
>NW_004624737.1:30660346-30693298 GCF_000247695.1 Heterocephalus glaber
CACCTCATTTCCCCCAGAAATTGCCTTTTGTGGGGTGGAAGTCTGGGTTTGTGACTTGCTTAAATGTCTTCTCATTTTTGTTTTTTGGTACTGTCCCTGGTTTTGTTCCTGGGTTGATATTATGAAGTTGTTTATTTTAAGTATCTTTTTTGATCTGTTTAAAACCCTTATGGAATGATTGCTTCTCAGAGGTGTCTACCAGATATAGCTGGTCTTTAGGTTTTGAGTCTCTAATAACTCTGAGGCTATATCATTTTCATTACACCAGGAAGGAAAACTGTTTAGATCAATCACGACACCTTAGCCCAAGTCATACAATCAGCAACACAATAGCATCAAATACCTCTTAAAGAATGACAATTTGTGGTAGTTATTAATCTATCACCTTTAAAAAATAAAGGGCCTCCTTCAAGGTGTGTCTCTGTTGTCACGATAGGCAACATGGGCAGCAGTGTGCAGTTATAGGTCAATGAGTCTCAGTAAGGTAGTCCCAGACCCATGAGATTCAGGCAGATTTCTTGTTGAAAGTCCTAAGTTGAGCTCCCTGTCCTCCTGCAGGGTTGCACTCTGCAAGTTTCTACTGCAGGTTTCAGCTGCTTTTCCCCTGAAGAAAGTCCAGTTTCTGATGGGAGCTGATAATCCCTCCAACTTACCAATCACGGTGGTCTGGTATGCCTTTATTGGAGAGATTCCCTTCACTTTTCCAGTAAGCTTGTTTTCATTAGGGAGCCTGAGACAGGTCCTCTCTCTGTTGTTCACTTCTGGAGCTCAGGACGATGGCTTTTGTCCCCCTGTGCTTCTGCAGTGTGTAACCAAGTAGCTGCACAGCCAAAAGGCCAGAGGCCGGGGAGTGGGGTGTATTGTTGGAGGTGCCCGCGCAGCCAAGCCGTCAGCTGGTCTGCCTGCCCAGGGTGGGGTCCTCCTCACCCTGTCCTGGTGGCTGGTGGGGCAAGCCGGAGCAAGCCCAACTTGCCAAAGATTAAAACTAGACCTATATCTCTCACCATGCACTAAACTAAAATTGAAATGGATTAAAGATCTAAATATTAAAAGAGAAATGCTGAACCAGCTGGAACAGAAGTTAGGTAGAACTCTTGATGACATTGGTGTAGGAAAAGATTTTATGAACAAAACGTCAGTTGCCCATGAACTAGCACAAACGATCATCAAGCGGGATCTCTTCTTAATAAAAAGCTTCTGCACAGCAAGAGAAACAAACCAACAGTGTGAAGAAACAACCCACAATGTGGGAAAAAATTTTAACGTGCTGTCTCTCAGATAAAGGTCTACTATCTAGAATATATAAAGAACTTAGAAAAATCAGACCTCCCAATTTAAAGCACCAACCCAAAAATGGGCATCTGAAATGAACAGACATGTCTCAGACAAAGAAGTAGAAATAGCAAATAAATATATGAAAAAATGTTCAGCATCACTGGTCATTCAAGAGATGCAAATGAAAACAACGCTGAGATTCCACCTCACCTCAGAAAGATTGGCTGCTATCAAGAAATCAACCAATAACAAATGCTAGTGGGCTGTGGGGAAAGAGGAACACTGCACCACTGCTGGTGGGAGTGTAGACTGGTGCAACCACTGTGGAAATCAGTATAGAGATACCTCAAAGAACTAGGACTGGAAATTCCATTTGACCCAGCTATTCCCCTGGTGGGTATCTTCCCGAAAAAATTAAAAGAATCATACCACAGTGATATATGTGCACCCATGTTCATAGCAGCACAATTTGTAGCAGCTAAAACTTGGAAGCAGCCCAAAGGCCCATCAAGTTGAAACTGGATAAAGAAAATGTGTTTTTTAAAAAAATAAAATGTAGTACTACTCAGCCATAAAGAACAAGAAACTAGAGACATTTATAGCTAAATGGATGCACATTGAGGCCATACTCTTAAGTGAAATAAGTAGGTCACATGTGTAAATACTGAATAGTTTCTCTAGTGTGAGAAACTGAAAGTGTAGATAAGGACTAAAAGGTATAATAGATAATGTGAAATAGGAAGAAAAGGTGCAAAGGTGAAGGGGAAATGGTAGGTGTAGGGGAAAAGAAAGAAGGGAATGGAATTAATATGAGAAAAAGAAAAAATCGAAAGAAAGTCTTTGTAGATAGGGAGGTGTGGAGGGATTGTAGGGAGGGCAAGGGAAGGGGGAAAAAATAAGAACCAAGATGGATCATGTAAAGCTGCAAATTTCCAATGATGAATGTCATTATATTGTATACCTAAAATGTACCAATGAAATTAATAAAAAAAAAAAAACCTGACAATGACCACAATTGGAGGCAGAAGAAACTAAATGGACGGCCTGAACTGCTTAGCCCAGGGGCTCCTCCACATGTCACAGTTCTCTGGTTCATGCCAGGTACATAAGCAAAAAAGATTTTGAATATGCTTCAGTTTTAATGTCATTGTTTTATTGTTATTCCTTTGTATATGACATAAAAATAAGATAGAATGCCTCAAAAGATTTATAGTTTAGATTTCCCTTTCTCAATTTAAATGATGAGCCCTAGAATTAAAAGAACATTAAATCCAACTTTGAAAGTTTAGCAAACATGGGAAACTTTAATATTAAAGAGGAATATTTAATATTAAATAATAATTCCTAAATCCCAGTAAGAAATAAGTGTAATCAAATGTAACACCTATACATTTTCCTTTTTGAAAATCTGAGTGTAAATCAGCCCCTACAGTTTATGTATAGTCAGTATACAAAGTTACAATTTTCCTTGGAATGAGTGAAAGCCTTGTTGTAATTGTGATACAAAAAGCAAAAAAGATACTGGTTTTCCATCTTTTATGTTCTTCTGGATAACTATTGAAAATGCAGTTTGTGAATATTTAATCAAAGAAACCACAAGGATTCAATGAGTTGTTTTTGTTTCTTATAATACAATTGAAGCGAATATAAATAATTTTAAAAGTACAAGAGAATCAAGTTTACAGGACATGCTTATAAAATCATTCTCAAAATCTTATTCTACTAATGAAGATGATGCATATTTTCCTGTAATCAGCAACTTGTAAAATATTACATTAAAACTATATTAGCACATTTTATTGACAATATGAACAGAAGCAAAATATTTCCCTGTTTTTAAAAAATCTGTTTTTTCTGGTTTCCATCAGAATATTTAAAGAAGAAAAATGATGAGCCAGTAATCATCCAGAACTGAACTCAGAACCCTTAATTTGAGATAATTATCTAAGCAATAGACAATTCTCCTTCCCAGGACAAACAGAACCAGACATTTATTAAGAAACATTGCAAACTTTCATACGAGGTAATTAATACAGGCTGCACTATAGCGAATTACATTTTAATGACTTTCTGTTGAAATTACATGAATGTTATGTAAGGAAAATCTTATGAAGTGTAAGTATAGTTCCTTTCACTAACATTAAATCCGTTAGCTTTAATTTATGAAAAAAAGACTGCTAAGTTTTACACAATAGTTTGTATAGCTTTAATTTCCATCCATGGAAAAACACAATAAAGTAATTTTCTTTTCTTAGAAAGAACTTGACAAATGCATTAATCATAAAAAAACTGAATTCAGTTTACTCTTTCTCACAAAGATAGATGTAGATAAGAGACTACTGATTTAACATTCTTTAAGTAATATGAGATGTAGTGATAATAATGGGAATATTCATAGAACCAGACAATTTTATTTATTTATTTATTTAATTTTTTTGCGTTATGGGGGATTGAACTCAGGACCTTGCGCTTGCCAGGCCAGCGTGGTGCCACTGAGCTACATCCCCGGCCCTGTATTAGTAGAACCAGAGAATTTTATTTCTTTTTTTTTTTTTTTCTGGTACCGGGGATTGAAATTGGGTCCTTCTGCTTGTGAGGCAGGCGGCAGAGCCACTGAGCTAAATCCCCAGCCCAAAACCAGAGAATTTTAGAGCTGGAAGGATCCTTGGAAATTCTCTAGCATAAGGAGAAGGGGCAAAAGTAAGTTTCCAAATACTCCACAGAGACAAAAAGTGAAGAGGGATTATTTTCATTTTCTCCTTTGGAAATCACTATCAAATTAGAATTATTTAAGTACTAAGGTGGCTTTTTAATTATTTTGGTTCCTCCTGAACCACACTACTTCTTGGCCTTAGATTTTGAGGGCATAGTGAGAGCCCAGAGATGATACCGTAGCATAATGTGAAAAATGGCAGAATTAGGATATTTAAAAAATAGCATGAAAACAGAACTAAAATTGTCCCTAACACCTACACTGTGCACTGATTTATTTGACAAATCAATGCAGTATTGTCAAATACATCTACAAGTTTGTATCTGGAAAAAGGTTTGGATAAAGAAACAGTCAACAGAAATGTTTTATATTGCAAATATTTTTGTTATTTGCTATTTGTCTTATCATTTTTAAGCTTCAAACTTTCATCTTTATATATGGCACAAGTAACAGATCATCTATATAATTCCTATGCATATCTGTTGCTTGTATAGCTGTTCCCTGTTGTTAGAACATAGCAAGTTCCTCGTATGGTACTGTCTACTGCTTTTCATTTAAAATTTTTGGTATTAAAAAACATAAAGAAAGTTACTGAAAGCAATGCTAATCACAATATTCTTAGCAAATGTTCAAACTTTACTAATCATTTTGGAATGAAATGTAATTTAAAATTTTGACCTTCAACATACATATTACGTGTGTGCACACATGTATATTCCTGGGATTTATGAAGATGTTAATATAATAACAGATTTTGGGGCCACTTCATTACAGCCACTTTATTATTATTTGATATACTTCAAACTTTAAGTCACTACAAATGATCTTAAAAAAGAGAAAAGTGTTCTGAAAATCATACATTATGTTGAGTTCCTGGGAATGATTTGTATTCTCTCTTTACTATGGAGCGACGAGGCAAACACTAACACCCTAAAGGCCAGGGGCAGAGCGACCCCGGTACCCCTCACCATGCATGTATTTTCCTTGTGTTAAAACTGGAAATTTTCTGCACTCCATTGGATCTTTGTTTCGTAGAAATTCATTTGTTTTTCTTTTAACCTGTGTCTCTTTTCTCCATACATTATTTTATAAGAAAAAAATTGTCTTTAGTTTTTAAATTTTAAAGTCTGTTCCTGTATTATCATGTCAGTTTGAAAATGTCAATATTGATGGAGTACTTTTTCTAAAGATAATACCAACTGATTTTTGAGTAAGAAAACTGATCTGCTTGCCCATATATATATATATATATATATATATATATATATATATATATATATATCTCAAAGAATTGCATTATTTTAAGGCCTATTTGATTTTGATGGGCTTTCTTTAGAAAATTCTAACAATATTTCATTTCAGCTAAATGATTATGTACAAAAGATCCTTCATTCTGTGTTCTTATGGGAACATACAACTACCAGTTAGTGAATTGCAGTGTTTTGCTAAAAGATAAGAATTAAAATAAAAATACTTCCCCAAACTCAAGACAATATCAAATTGTCTATGACATCCAGGTCATCACTTCAAGCAAATACTAGTGCTAAAAACTTGGTGAGCATGTGAGGCTGGGTTTAGAGAGGTTCCGGCTCTGGTCCAGTGCCCTGTTCACTTGGAGCCCCGGGTAATGGGTGGGCAGCAGTCTCAGTGGGCAGGGTGAACCTCTAGGGAAAACCTTGCCTCTTCTCTAGGCAAGTCAGTGATCTCAAGGCAGGGAAGCACATGTGTGTTTAAGGAACAATTTTACTACTAGGTTTGAAACAGGAATTTTTGGTTAACCTTGCATTATCCACGATATTTAGTTAATGTTTTTATTTTACAATATTTGAAGATGTGGAGTTATAAAAAAAAGGTTATTAAATTTGGGGTAATTCCATTCAAAAATGAGAGGACCCATTTCTTCTGGGATTAATACTGGGTATAGTTAAGTGGCATATCTCATACTTAGTCTCAATACTTGAGAAATCACCTTGAGAATAAAACTCTACAAAGAACAGCTGCAGCTAGACGGTAAAATGAGGGTGCTTCCACACAGTCAAAACTGGAAGCACGGAGGGAGGAGGTGTGAAAGACTGTAAGAACCTTAAAACTCATTACATCTTGAACCTCTTTCCTCATTCTTTAAACTTGCTAATTTCTATATTTTTGGAAATCTTTTCTTTTAAAAACTACTTTATTTCTAAAAATAATAATAACTTGTATTTTTATTTTCTTCTAGTAGCATATAATTCAGGTTGTTATCAAACCCAAGATCTTACTGCCTCAGTCTCCTGAATGCTGGCTGGGATTATAGGCATTTTGCTACCATGCCTGTCTAAAAACTGCTCTAATGAGGCATAATCAACATACAGAAAGCTATATAAATATTTCATTTTTATCCTTTAATACATTTTAGTTCATACATAATTTTTGAGACAAATATATTGCATAACTACAACTTACACTCATCATCTTTAGACTGTCTGTGATTATTTTTTCCTTCTTTTTTGTCAGCTATTTTCCCTCCATCTCTTTTTAAGCCACTCCCTACTCCTTAGTTTCCGGTTTCCTTTGGTTTAAAAAGCAGGGAGTGTGATGACTGGTATTTGACATTTTTGATTAACTAATAGCATTATCTAAACCCTCTTCTATACTCCAGGAACTTCCTTTTGTGAAACTATAAAAATATCTACTAAAATCTCTCTAATGTCATCTTCTGTGAGCAACTTAGATTGTTATATCATTATTTGATACTGTTAATTGAAGGAAATGTCAGATGATTTCAATAACGACTTATGTTATTATCCAATTCCTAACTTCTCATTTTAGTCCACAGATAATTTACATTTAAATATCTTCTATATATACACCAGTTGTAGAAGTACTGAGATTTTGATATATTTAGCATCTTCATTTTTCTCTTAAAACTTTTTTTGCAATTTTAGTACTAATAGCGCTAGAATATTGGATTTATATGACTCCTTTTATGCATACTGAGTAGAAGAGCTCCCTGTTTTATTAATTTTTCCATAAGTCTATGAAGGTGATTGTTTTAAAAAGCACAGTGGAAATCAACCCAGATTTTGGTTATCTGGGCAAGGCCAGTTTAAACTACAGCTTAAATGCATTGCATGCATTTTGGGGGCCACTCTTCCTCTTCTAAGAGCTTGCCTTAGGGGTCTCTAGCAAATAGTCTCATGTTAGATTTGGCCAGAGTTTTTTTCTTTCTTTTGTGGTACCGGGATTGAATCTAAGCCTTTCACACTGAGCTATATCCCCAGTCCTTTTTTTAACTTTTTATTTTAAATTAGGGTCTCCCTAAGTCATTAGGTTCCCCTGGGCTTGTGATCCTGATTCTCCTGCCTCAGCCTAGCAGAGTGATGAGATGCCTGGCGTGGCTTGATGGTTCCGAGGCCTCTCTCTGATTCTGGGGGTCTGTAAACCAGGCGGACACTTATTCTGACTGAGAGGGGAACACAGTGCATTTAGCACAGCTCCACATGTATGGCAGGATCAGAATGAGGTTCTGCCCACAAGTCAGCACAGAGGAGAGGGCAGAAGAGATACCAGTGGTGGTGAACCTGTGGCGTGTGTGCCTCAGTGGGCTGTTTATATCACTGAAAGCTCTAAAGGTTTTGCCAGCACTGGCGTACACCAAACTGTGTCAGTCAGTTTTCCTTTGCTATGACAAAATACCTGAGAAAATCAATCTAAAGGAGGAAAGATTTAGTTTGGTTCACAGTTTCAGTCCATGGCCAGCTGGTTTTATTGTTTCTGGGTATGTAGCAAGTCAGAAACATGGAGAAAGAGCATAGTGGAGGAGAGCTACTCACCTCAGGGCAGCCAGGAAGCACAGAAGAGAGAGGCAGAGAGGAGGGGCCAGAGACAAGCTATAGTCTTTATCTCTTACTCCTTCAACTATGCCCCACTGCCTGTGGCTCCATCTCCCCCCAGTAATGCCATCAAATACAAACCCATCAATGGGTTCATCCCTGATGAACTCAGGGCCCCCAGGATCCTATCACCTTCCAAAAGTCCCACCTCTGAACACTGCTCTGAACACGAGCCTCCAGGAACACTCCAGATCCAAACCCAGTTGAGTGAGGCTCTGTCTCTTTACCTCTTAGCCTAAAAACATAACTTCTATCTCATTGGAATTCTCTGTCATTATTTTTAAGCATGACTATTGTTAATTTTCAGAATCAAGGTGGGAGGAATAAATACATTGATTTGCCCCGATAGGGCAGAAACACACTGATTTGCCTGTCACACCATGGATCATAACATGAACTATTATTTGGCAAGTATCATCACCAGCACAAAGGATTGAGGACTACAGTGATCACTTTAACATATTACCTTTGATTCTCCCAAAACTCTGTAAAGTAGTTGCTACTACCTTATCTTACAGATGATTAAACTCAATCCTGGAAGAGGCAAAAGATGGCTAACTCAGGATTAAATCTGGGTCTGTCATGCACTCTACCACACTGCTTCTCAACACATCTGCAAGGATCCAGTGCAATGGTTCTCCATGTGATGAAACACAATAACCTCCATAAACATGTTTTGTAGTGCCTTCCTACTGTCTGAAATGAAGTCACTGAACATAAAGTCTATCTCCATAAACAATTTTCATTGAAGCAAAGTGTCCTACTGTACTATGGAGGAGGTATAAATGGAAAGCAGCTTAAATAAATGAATGTGTATTTCACTAGGCAGTGCTTACATACAGCCATATTTGAAATAGATATTTTCTGCTATTTACAGAATTACCAAAAATCCTTCAGGTATAAGTGCAGATAATACAAGTTTCCTTTCTGGCAATTCAGATAAATAACATTGTTGACACTGATGGGGTTTTGAATATCTTCAGAAAAATTCTAAACAAACCAAAAGTATAAACTTCTAAAATGACTTACACAATGGTTCTATTTCTGGAAAATGCATTATATATTAAAACAATAAAACATTGAGTTTAGTGTAAAATGTGGTTCTAAGTTGAGACAACATTGAATAGCTTTTGTTTCCCCCTAAACTGGGAAGGGAGATAGGATGGTTCTTTATAGTGTGGAACGGTCATACAGGATCCCTGCCATACAGGATCTCTGCCCCTGCCCACTAAATGCCCTAACAGTGCCCTTGCCCATGATGAAAAGCTAAAATGTCCTGCAAATTTCTAAAAAAATGAATGAATCATTGTACTAAATGTTTTCCTTTAGAACATGTTCTCTGTCCCCAAATAAAAAAAGGCTGGGGATGTAGCTCAGGACAAAGGTCCTGCACACACACACACACACACACACACCTCACCTAATTCTTCATATGCCTGTTACTTTAGGATAGCAAATTATTCTGTAAGTTCATTGTGTTAGGTATCTGTTGCTACATACCAAACCACTTCTAACCTCAGATGCCCAAAATATCAAACATTTATTAGTCTCACAGTTTCTGAGGGTCAAAATTTAGGAAATGTTTAGCTGAGTGGTTCTGGCTCAAGGCCTCTCAGGAAGTTGACTCTAAAATATGGACTGTGGCTACTGTCACCTGAAGGCTTTCCTGGAACTTGAGGATCCACTTTGGGGCTCACTCATGTGACTATGGGCAGGAGGCCCCCCTCCACCTGTTACCACAGGCACCTCATCCCAGGTGAGTGCCCTTGTGACATGGCATCTGGATTTTTCCAGAAAAAGAAAAAGAGGAGGAGGTATAGGGTCTTTTATAATATAGCATCCAAAGTTATATACTATAAGTTCTAGTTTCTTATACTGATTAGAAGCCAAGTCATTAAATAGACCCACTAAGTAGAAACAGACCCCTATTTTGAAATGAGGAGTATTGAAGAATTTGTGGGTATACAGTGGTACCTCAGTTCACAAATTTAATTCATTCCACAATTCTGGTCATGAACCAAATTGGTTGCGAACTAAATCAAATTTCCCCATAAAGTTTAGTGTAAATAAGGTTAATCCATTCTGAACCATTTATATTTTTGACCACAGAAATATGAAACAAAAGTACAGTATGAAGAGAGAGGACATTCACCTTGCTTGAGGCAACTTCTGGCATGGAGGACAGGAAGGAGGGTGGGGAGATTATTGTTTGGAGGGAAAGTCTGCCTCTATAAGTACTTTGGGGAGATCTCCTGCAGGGGCTTTCCTCTCTTCTTTGTCTCTTAGCTGCAAGGTCAATTTTGATGAAAAATCTGTCTAATGTCACTTGTTTTTTCCTGCGCAGCCATAACCCTTCAGGAATGAGAGACCATGTTATTGCTCATCAGATTCAACCCTCCGTTCATTACAGTTATGTTGCAGTGGTGTTTCTCAAAGAAATCCTGACACTCATTCCATTTTTCCATAATGGATTTTACCACATCAGTGCTAACCTCCTCCCTGTCTTCCTCTTCCTCAGTGCAATGCTCCTCAGCAAGCGCCTTCTGCTGCTCACTCCGGAGTTCAGCAGGTTCATGTCCTCAGCTCCTCCTTATGGTCCTCAGCAAGTTCCTCTATGTCTGCACCATCAACAT
Source organism: Heterocephalus glaber (assembly GCF_000247695.1). The sequence continues at coordinate 30,670,840 of NW_004624737.1, forward strand.
CCAGACCCATACTCCTGCCCAGGGACACAATCTCCTCCGCTGCCTGTGTGTCGGACCCTTCAAAGTCACGTTCAGTGACACATGCTGGCCACCGTTTCCTCCAGGCTGAGTTTAAGGTCCCATACGTAACATCTTCCCAGGATTTGTCAGTGAGGTTGATGTAGTGGAGGACATTGAAATATTTCTTCCAGAGCTCTTTCAGAGTCAAGGACATTTCTTCTTTGGTGAAGAGCACCTTTGTGTACAGCTCCTTGAAGTTGCAGATCACTTGCTGGTCTATGGGCTGTAGAAGAGGTGTCCTGTTGGGCAGGGGAACTTGACCTTTATGAAGTCATACTCAGCGTCCATATCACCCACCAAGGCTGGAGGGTGTGCTGGGACATTGTCCATTAGAAGGTACCTTCAGCCAGTTGGTTGTCAGAAAGATATTTCATAACAGTGGGTGCAAACACCTCATGAAGATATTCCATGAACAATTGCCTTGTGACCCAAGCTTTCACATTGCCCCTCCACATGACAGGCAGTCCGACCTTGTTCACATTCTGTTCCTTCAGTGTACAAGGCGTCTGGGAATGGGACACCAGTAGTGGGTCAATCTTCAGATAGGCACTTGATTTTGCATACAGCAAAAGGGTCAATCTGTCCTTCATGGGCCTGGGCCTTGGCAGAGCCTTTCCTCCTGCATAATATAGATTCTGTTCAGCACCTTCTTCCAAAAGAGCCCTGTTTCATCACAGTGGAACACTTGTTGCCTTTATGAATTCCATGAATTTTTTCATGTAGGCTTCTGCAGTGCCCTTGTTGGAAATGGAAGCCTCACCATGTCTTATGACACTGTGGATGCCCCTTCTCTTGTAGAATTTATCAAATCACCCTCTACTGGCTCTAAATTCATCACATGTTGCATTTGTAGAGGGGTTTTCTTGCAGTAAATCACCATGAAATTTCCTGGCTTTTTCACAGATCATAGCTTCACTATCACCTGTCAGCTGTTTCTCATTCAACCACACTAACAAAAGTTTTTCCACCTCTTCCAGCACTTGTGTCCTTTGCTTGGTTAAAATTGTTACTCCTTTTGCCACATCAGATCCTTTGATGGCATCTTTATTCCTCACAATAGTTGAGGTTGTTGACTTTGCCATCTTGTACTCCAAGATCAGATCAGTCATTCACACCGTGCTCGTGCTTTTCTTTTTCAATTTCCTTTTTCAATTCAACGGTTATTTTCTTCAAAACCTTCTTCTAACCATTCTTTTTCTGTACTTTCTTGTTACCTTCTTTATTTCTCTGCAGAGTCTTGTCATCTCATACAGTTCTAATATTCTAGTCACCTTCATTATTGCTCTTCATCTTCTTTTTACCAGCATGCTTGCTCTGCACCTTTGGAGCCATGCTGGATTGAAGCATACTGTACAGTACTGTATGTGCTAAAAACACACAAAAAAACTTCACAGCAAGTGTGCACGAGTCTGTCTATGACTGCAATCTCAAACAGAGGAAGCCACGACCATGCGTAAGAGCTTGAAAGATGGTCACAGTTGTGTTTGTCACCCAATGAAGAGTTCATGAACTGAAGGAAAATTTTGATGAATGCTTCTGTTCATGAACTGAACTGTTCAAGAACAGAAGTGTTCGTGAATTGAGGCATTACTGTATTTTAACAACATTACAGTTGTAAAAATCAAAGAGAAGCCATCTCTGTTAGGAGTAAGAAAGACCTAGAGAATTACTAGAATTACTGGCCTGATGGGCACTAGTGTGAGAAGAATGGCTGTCAATGAGTGAGTTAGGAAGGGTGGGCTTGGAGCAAGATGAGAGGCATTTAGTGGAAAAGAGAAGACTCATTAAGAAGTGTGAATTTCATTTCACAGATGTTACAGACAGAATGTTTGTGTCTTGTCAAAACTCGTATGTTGAAATCTTTCCCTATAATATGATAGGCTAAGTAGGTGAGGGTTATAAGCCAGACAGCAGGTCCTCACCAGACAGCAAATCTGCCAGTGACTTGACTTGGACGCCTCAGCCTCCAAAAGAGTGAGAAATAAATGTCTGCTATTGAAGCCATTCAGCAACATTTTTGTGCATATATTTTATGTATATAGATAGATACATGTTCATATAATAATAATAATAGTAATAACAATATACACATTCAGTACGGCATCTAGTGCACAGAACTCCAATACTTTTATCATCATTTTATCTGAAGAAAAAGAGATAACATTCAGGGTGTTCTTAAATGTTTACACTTTTCATGACAGTGCTGAAAATAATTAGACAGGTGGCAAGTTTCCAATATGCCTTCTGTACTGATCACTGGAGAACTCCGAGCTGAGATCATAACGAGCAGAGCTGTATTACAAACCATTCTCCATTCTGCTGCACTTCCTGCAGGCTGAGTGTACCCATCATTTCTTACCAAGGATGTTCTATTTTGCATTTCAGCCAGCTTTCCAATTTAGCTAACTCTCGGGTTCTCTTGTTAACTTGTTTACTTGTACTCCCTAGTAGAATTGGAGTAGCTTATTTGCATAATCACAATCTGTTGACCCCTTATCCTTTGAAGATCTGGATGCACAAACTCAGGACAATGCTGAACACCAACTGGAAAAGTGATCCTCAGTAAAAGGACTTCTTTCTGTGGGCTCATCTTGCCTTTGTGAAGGAGGTGGTGGAACCACTGATCTAAATCCCCAGCCCTGCTCTGGGCTCATCTTTTGTGAAGTTTCACTGCTGCCTAAGAGCCAGTCATTTTAGCCATTTGTACTCAAGTTCTTTGATTTGCTAATTATCTGGAACTATTTTGTACACACATACTGTGAAAGAATTTAAAGATTCCCACTGGAAATTAGAAGTATAAAATTTCAGAAATGTGTTTCCTCTGCCGAGGTGCTATATTTTGGATTCTGAATGTCTCCGAAAGGCGCATGTGATGAAGACTTGTCCCTAGCCTGCAGTGATACTGGGAAGTGGTGGAACCACTAGGATGTAGGGCCTAATGGAAGGAGGTTAGATCATTGTGTAAATGTCCTTGATGTGTAATATTGGGATTTCGGCTCTTTCCTGTCTCTGTCTTTGCTTCCCTGCCACCTTGAGGTAAGCAGCTTTATCTATCACACCTTCCCACCATGACGTGTTACCTTTCCACAGGTTCAAAAGCAGTAAGCCAACCAACCACTGAATGAACCCATCAGCCAAAATAAACCTGTGGTTTATAAATTGAGTATTTCAGATATTTTGTTACAGTTATAGAAATCTGACTGGCATACTAGCCAAAGTCTGTTCATCATTCCAGCCCCAACCCAAGACCTGCTTTTGCTAGCACGTTCCTCTTACTATTGACTTCACTGAAATCTCTCGCCTTCTGCCCTTCTTTAGCACCTTGAAGCCTATAAAACCCCTCGTGGGTTTTTAAAATTGATGATGTTTTATTATTAAAACCATGGATTCAAACTTGCCCTCAATTGTATTGTGCTTGTTGTTTTATCAGCAAAGTCCAATGAGGATCTGGCTATGTATTTTCTCCTCGCTTGGCCTCTTCAAATTTGAATCCCACTATACCTCTGCTATGCAAATGCTCATTCATTAATTTTAAAAATATCTAATTATTCCTTAAAAGTTACAGAAATAATTGCCTTGAAATTGTTTAAGCTTTTCCATAAAATTTCTTAACCTTATGTTCCACAAGGAACATAGTTAGCAATATTTATATTCATGTATTTAGGTACAGTATTTAGAAGGCAGAGAAGACAGTAGAAAATACATTGCTGTAAGCCTGGATATCTTTCACTCAAATTCAGACTCTTTTATAATAAGGCAAGAAAAGTTCTGAAAAGGAGTTTAAACATGATATTAATAATTTCTGAGACCTATTTATTATTTTAATAATTATTAGAAATGAGATTTTATATACTGTATTAGGAAAAATAATTCATCAAAAAATTCAGGTTAATAATTATAATAGCAGTGATTTTTGTTGTTTCCACTTATTTTGTTACTTGTTTACATACAGAATATCTGGTGAATAAGCACTTAGCTTATCTGAAACAGTAAGAATCAAGGCCAGGAGAAAACTTCCCTTCAAGCATTAATAGGAACAAAATTTAGTTATAACTATCTGGTTATGATCATATTTTACATATGGTTATAACATATTTCACAATATGGTTATAACCCTATTTCACAGGGTCTTTGCTTCTTAAGAAATGGCATTTGAGAAAAATAAACAAGAGTTTTTTTCCTTTAAAATATTAATCACACGTGGACTTTTTAATCCATGGAAAGTCTGTAATACATTTAAATAACCTCCCTTACAGAAAATGAATCAAAAATTCAAAAAAAAGATCAGAAAATAAAAAGAAACAAAAACTCCAATGCATCTTGAGCAGACATTTTTGCATACTTCTTCAAATCTAGTCTAAAATCACTCTAAAAGGTGCATATTATGATGCTACTTAGAGAAGGAAACAGAATTGCCAAGAGTGCTCAGGTCTTTTAAACTACTAAACTTGAAGCTAGAATTAGAAACTACTTCAAAGTTGTGACAATGTTCCCTTTGCCATGCCACAAGTTTATAGCATGTGCAGTATTGCCACATATGGGTGGACTGTGTAACCCATATTGGCAATTTATGGCGGGTCTCTTCATTTGTTTTACAAAAGTGAAAACTTGAAACTGAATTCTTGCGCCACATCTAGAGACAATTACTGGTGGAAGCCAGTCCCGGGCCTAGTCCTACTAAGCATTAAAAATACGCAGATAGAAGGAAAAGGGGGGCTTTTAGAAGCAAGAAGTTAGAATATCTCACAGTGTGAGAGAAATAACTTTCTCTGGGTCAGAGAAATAGCCCCAGTGAAAAGGAAAAAGAAGACCCTGAACTTCAGGCCTAAAACTTGTTAACAAAAGCACCCGGAGAGTCTGGCTGATAGAGCAGTTGGGCATCTGAGGTGTCTGGTTTCTACACTGTCAGAATCTTTCCCCGGAAAAGTTTTCAAATAAGACTTTCACAATCTCTAATGTACATACGACTACAGAATGGAAATCAGTACAAAACTCCTACACAAATAGTACATACGTGAGGGACAGCTGAAATCACAGCACCATGCTCAGTCTCTGGGCAAGACCATTTACAACCATTTTCCCTCTTGGCTCTCTGCTGGTGCATGACCATAGACCCCGACTATTTCAAACAAAAGGTCTGTGAGGGCTGAGTCTGTGTCAACTTGATTTGCTCTGTGGAACAGCAGCCAGAGCCCAACAGGCGCTGTAGGAATTTATAATGTTATTTAGGGTTGGTAATTACGATTAGACTATCGCTTAAATCTGAAGCAATTCAGCAGTAAAGTTGAGATTAAATGTGGGGTCATTGCCTCTCAGCAGTCACAATCAAATTACTGGCGCATGGGAATGACACTGAGATTTTAGGGAAGGAGGTTGCCCTTTAAAATGGTCCATTCAAACTGTAAAGCCTTTTGGACAAAACAGGAGAAGGCGCTGACTCACTAATGTGCCTGCAAACACTTTAACACTGTACTTAAACGATGCTCTGCTTTGAACAGATAATTGGCCCAATTTTTCTCTTTCTCTGTATCTGTAACTCCCATTGAAATCAATGAGAACTGCATATTCAAAAGGGACAGGAGAACAAAGTTACAGGTTGAATTAATGGGATAAAGGACTGCAGATCTCTTAAAGCTTGTGCAATTAAATTGTGGCCTCACACAATTCTCTAGGGTCACCAGCAATTTTCTGGCCTAGGAAAGCCAGCTGACTTCACTTTCAGAGGTGTCACAATTTATAGAATGCATTTTCTTAGACATTAACACATGATCCTTCTCAGCTCAAAATTTACCCCCTCACTCAAATCTCTTTAGAACTTGATACTTTGGAGTCTGTTATTTCATTCAAATGCCCCAACCATCAACTCGGATCATTAATCACTTAAGAGGCCAGTCTACTGAAAGTCATGCACAAGTAATTTTCTAATTTTTCCATAAAACATTTATATATATGTAACAATATAATATATATGTGTATGTATATAAAACATGGTCTGCTGAAAATTCCAACGGGCAAGAATTTTGTCGTTTATCATTACATCCTTATCACCCTGTTTTAATTGTCAAATACTTTTAATCATCAAAATATTTACAAGCTTATTTTGACTATATATTTGATATACTTGACAGAGCCACAAGAACAACATTTCAACATTTGCTTTGAAGCATTATATTTCTCCCCCAAAGGGAAGGAAGGAGACTACCTTCTGCATGCCAGTTTCTCTTCAAAACAATTTTTATGGAATTCTCTCAACTGTTGAGTGAGATGTCATATTTTTGTTACAAATACAGAAATGGAGCCTTAGAGAAATTAAATAATGTTGCCAAGGACACAGAAATGGGAAGCAGCAGAGCTGAGCTTTAAATCCTGACTCCATTTCCCCTTTTCTTACTGCTTGAGAGTTGAAAAATAGGGAAAGGGAACATGCTTAGAAAATGGAAAGTCTAAAACCATCAGCAGAAATTAAAAATGATGATGATACCATGGTCATCAGAACAGGGGAGAACACAGTGTCAGGTGACTGAAAGGGAATAACGTGACTCGAGGAAAAGGACCTAGGACTGAGTCTCCAGCAGACGTCCAAGAGGCACCTCCAAGGCCTTGTACATCTCTCACTGGCTGCTGACAGCAGGAACTCTCAAGCTGGGTGTGTACGTGGCATAAATGTATTTCTGTCACTGTGACACGGATGGCCTATTCCAGACCCCCACCCTCATCCCTGCTTTTGGGTCAACATGGCCTCAGAATTCCCTCATTTCCACACATTTCGTGGATCATACCAAATGCCTGTCTCTCCACCCATATCATTCTCCACTGTGTTGTTTCCCTGAGAACAAAAATCCCAGTCTCCTTACAAAGTGTTTCAGTGCTGTAGCAACTTAATCTGTGCTTTCTCCACTGGCCAGTGTTGCTCTAGGCTCTGGGCTGCTTCTACCCACCCTGGCTAGACTGTGCTGGGGGTGCTGGGGAGGGCACAGGCATTGTCATGTAACTGGTAGGGAAAGCCATCTGTGAGCTAGAGGCAGGGTAATAACAAAGCCTACCACATACTGTTTACTCTGGGCTAACTGTTGCACTAGCTGAGCCCTGTACCTGCCATGGCCCTTGCAAGACAGAGGTTACTCTCCCCATTTGTTAGTGGAAGGTGGCTTTACAGCAGTTAATCACCTTGGGTCAAGGCTTGCAATTGGTATATGACAGAACTGGGCTTTGAAACTAGCAATTCTGACCCCAGTGCTGGTGCTCTTAACCACAGTGCTATCTTGTAGGGAAGGCTCTCAATGATTCTGGAACTATCTTTGGAAGTGGAAGTGGAAGGACTCAGGACTGTGTTGGTGGAGGGCATCTGCCTAATTAGATAATTGGAATTATGTTTAAAAATAATTATAACAGCTGGGGATACAAATGTTCTGTGTGTGGAAAGGAATTAAAATTGAGAATCTGTTAAAATCTTATCTCATGCATGTACTGCAATTTAGTTTGAAAAGTACTTTCTCAGTTTATTATCCATCTCACTAAAACTTTCCACTCTCTAGTGCCTGGATTCTGTGCCAACAGCAGAGACTGCCTCAGCTTCTTTGAATTATCTTACAGTTCTTCTGCTGAGGTAGGTACAGGGGATGCTGGGTAAATTGGGACTTCTGGGAACTCTAGTAATTTTACCACAGCCCCACAACTAGTGAGTGGCAGCAGCCTTGCATTCTTTCCCTGCCTTGTAGGGATGGAGAAGGTCCCTGCCATTTCTCTATTAGTACCATTTGGAGAACTCCTAAGTTATGGGTTAAATGAATTTGTGGCTTGACATGTTTTCATGTCCTTAAATATTCTTCACATTATTATAATATGCCATATAGATATGTGATCATCCATGTAATTTTTTTTTTACTGGTGTTTATTTAAGTTTCCAATAATAGTAGATTGAGCTGACCATCTCTACTTTTGATTATCTGACCAAATTTATGATTGTTTAAGAAAGTAGATTTCTAAAAACAAATTAGTGAGCCCAAGAGTAGAGGCTATTTTGAAGCTATTGGTACACAGTTCCAATTTATTTTACAGAAAGACTGATTATCCACACCTCTACCAGTAGTATTTAAAACATGCTTGTTTCATTACATATCTCCTCTCTATATAATGTATAATTAATTCTTCACTAATTTGAGAGGTGAAGATTATTATTTTAAAATCTGTCTTATCGACTTCTCGACTATAGACATTGTATATACTTTATTAGTTGGTAGTCTGCTCATCAGTTGCTTCTTTGTGCATTTTGTCCTTTTGGTATTGATATGTTAGATTTTCCTTAGTGATTTGTGTGAGCTTTTCCTATAATAAACCAATCAACATTTTATCATATCTGTAATATGTCCCTGATTCCCTATCTGCTAGAACTGCCTTTAGCACTCGCTCTTCATTGCCAAGTGATGACTTCTAGAACCGGGCTGCATCATCTCCTGTAGTTCTTTCAGCCAAATGCTTCCTGTCACCCTAATGGGTGGAAAGAAAGCTGCTTAAGTCAGAAGCATGAGATTAAATCACTTAATAGTCTTATGTTAGCACATGGTGTGATGATGAGAAAAATAGTACATAAAGGAAGCACGCCATACGGGGCTCTATTAAGGTATGCAGACCCAGGAAATGAATCACAAATGATGACTTTCCAGACTTCAAACTTTCCAACTGAACATACACTGAGTTACTGAAATAACAGGCAGCTCAAACAAGGAAGAAAAGGGAAGAAAAAAAAAGGAAAAACAAGGCAGCACCTCCCTAAGGGAAAAGACTAGCACTTAGTTACTTGCATCTTCCTGTGCTGTTATTAGGGTCCAGCATGGGGAAGCTGTCTGCTGAGGTCTGGTGGATGAGCAGATGGATGACCACATTCTCCTCTCCAGTCCCACACTCACTAGCTCTGTAGGTTTAGACAAGTCAGTTGACTCACTTGATGAAATTGGATCCTAGTTGCATCATCTATAAAATGTGTGTTACATTAGCATTACAAAACAAAAAGCTAGCCCGTTTGTATTTTATATATAAAGAAGTTGAGACACAAAAAGACAAGATTTTGCTGAGTCTATCACAGTTACTAGCTCTGAAAAGCTGTACAATCATGATTCAGTGAGACAATAAATATAAAAACAACTATGAACTATAAAGTTAAAAAGGAGATGTAAGTGATGCATTTTAGTATAAGTTTTGCTGTAGTTATTTCATGTTTTAAAGGAAAATTTTATTAGCAGGCAGAGTAAGAAGTTGTGATTTTTCTCAAATGGTCATTCTGGGTTCTTTTCACTCCCCTCACCCCTACTCCTTGCCCCATGATTTACATTCAAATGCCCCTAAAAGGCAAATACTGTACTCATTTAATTTGACTTCTATGGTGGCAAGCACAGCCCACTGAACAAAATATTTCGATGAAAAGTCTGCAGGAAAATTCTGTCCTATATGTGTACCCTGTTGTATAGTACATTAAAGGTTAGCATGCAATATTAATTAATGACCTTTCCTTGTTGTGTGTATTGGGGTGTGGTGGTCATTAGGAAAAGCTTCACAGATGTGATGCTGAGTACTGACAATGGGCAGGAATTGCCTGGTGTGAGTGGAAATGGTTCCATTACTGGAACAGCATGCACAGAGGCATGGCAGTGTGAAGGGACATGGCCTGGGTCCTAGAAGGCTTCTTTGAGAGGAAGAGGTGGATCTTGGTGAAAACCACCTATCAAAAATTCATCCCAGAACAATCAAATCGAGCACTCTTGACACAGCTCTTAAAAAAGTAAAAAATATCCATGTAAAGATATAAGGACAAAGAATGAAGCTAAGACCATATTAAGAACTTTTTCCTTCTCTTCCCACAGCCCTAATCCCTCACCAGAACAATGTTGTAGCTTAGGCATTTTTCTTCCATTTAGAAGTGACTTGGGGGGATGTGACAGGAATGCCCTTGTTTGGGTTGCTTCTGATTGCTTTTTCCCCTGGTGTTGGTGCTAGGGCATCATTGAGTAAGAAGAGGAAACCTGCAAGAATGGCCAGCTCTGACCAGAGATAAGACATCTCATGTTCTTCACTCTCCACGTGAGCTTACAGCAGCACCCCAAACCCCAAATAGGAGATGACTTTCCATTCATTCTCTTACTCTCAATGCCCACTAGGTGATGCAGGGACTCAGTTATTCCTGGCTCTGTCATCTCCTTTATTTAGGAAAGATGATGTTTATTAATGCTTAAAATATCTTTTTGGGCCTGCCATCTCCGATCACCACACAATAATCTCTGATTAGTTATACATTTTAAACTGAAAAGAACATTTTATCTGAATTTAAACACATTCAGTACATTTCTTCCCCTTTGCCAAGGCAAGATAATTTTCCTTGGGAATTCTACAAAATCTCTCTAATGCTGTTTGACAGTTGCTCTTCCCACTGCCCCCCCCCATTTATCAAAGTGGAAAAAAAACAGAGAGAGTGTTTAGTCATCCCCTTTTTCAGCAGTACAGGAGGCTGGAAAGCAGAAACACTCTGTTAGGAGGACTGCATGGGGTGCAGAGGACGCTAAGAAGGTAGGGCAGGACTCCATTCCAGCCTGTGTCTGGGCTGAGACATTTGGCCTTTGTCATAGCTTTGCCTCAGGTAGCCTTGATTACTGTTCTAGAAATCAAATATGTTTGAGTAAGAAAACAAAATACTGGTCCCCGAGTACAATACAAAATGGGAAAGGCATCCCTATTTGCATTTTATTTATAAATAATCAACATATAGTATAGACATCAACCCCCTCACCAAATGTGAAACTGAGCAGAGGCCAGCGTGATAGTTCAGGTCAAGAATGTCCTCAAAGAGTCTCATGTGCTCATGGGTGCAAATTTTGAGGGGATTGGGCCATGAAGGCACTGGGGCTGACTTGCTAACAGGAGGTAGGGCTGGGTTAAGGGAGGCACATCATGGAAAGGGTGACCAGGAAGGGTCTATCTCCTTCCCATTTTCCTCTTTATTTCTCTGCTTCCTGCTGCCATGACATAAGCAGTTTTCTTCATGCCACCTGCCTAAAGCTTGCCAGGCAGGGACTGTAACTGAGTGAAAATAGCCCTCTCCCCTTGTAAGTTGGGGTGTTGGTTGGGTATTATGTCTCAGGAATGAGAAAGACACTAGGGAAAGGGAGTTACGGAGGTATAAAAATGACCAAGCATGTTATGTTCATGTACAAGTCTTCCAAAATGAAACCCCTTAATCTGTATAACAATCTATACTGATAGAAAAGACGTAAAACCGAAAGAAAGAAAGGAAGAAAGAAAGAAAGAAAGAAAGAAAGAAAGAAAGAAAAAGAAAGAAAGAAAGGAAGAAAGAAAGAAAGAAGAAAAAAGATATAGGAATTTGCAGAGAATATCACAGGTACTGAGTGACATTTCTGAGAGGCAGTTTTATTCTACTGCTGCTTTTGACACAATTAACTGACAGCAATAAGGAAAATGAGGAGTGGGAGAGAGAGAGGGAGAGAGAGAGGGAGAGAGAACATGTTCACTTTCACGCAGTCTTTTTTTTTGGTACCAAAAAAATCAAACTCCGGACCTTGTGCTTTCGAGGCAGGCAGTGGAACCACTGAGCTAAATCCCTGGCCACTTCACACAGTCTTGAAAGCTTTCCTTGCATGTGAGTATTTTCTGAAAAGAAATCTGGATAAAAAGTAGTGAAATCCCAGAGTTAAACTGGGAAAGAAAAATATCAATGTGTATGGAGCATGTGTGGACACACACACACACACACACACACAGAGGCACACACACCTGCACCTACAGACACTATTATCCCTAGTGCAACAGTCTATCTCACAGGCTATTATTACCAAGAAAAGAAAAGGAAAACAGTGAATCATACAACTTCCCTACCATTAGGTGCAAGAGCACAGTAGTTGGTAGAAGAGAGGCAGCCACCACTTTGGAGGCAGAATGTGGTGCATCAGGGTAGCCATAGCAGAATAGCAAGATGAACAGATGTGCCTCTGAGAATCACTCACAGCCCACACTTGGCAGTTGCTCAGGTGCCTTGAGGAATCTGTTCACTTAGAGTTTGCCAAGAGTGTCTGTGGTAGGCAGAATAATGCCCCCCCCCAAGGATGCCCACATACTAATCCCTAGAATTTATCTTACATGGCAAAAGGAACTTTAGAGATGTGATTAAATTAAAAACCTTGAGCTGGTGAGATAATCCTGGATTATGTGGGTGGGCTCCATATAATCACAAGAGTCCTTAAAAGTGGAAGAGAGAAGCAGAAGAGGGGGTTGGAGAGATCCAGAGTGAGAAAAATCCACCAGACATTGTTAGCTGTGCAGACTAGGAAAGGGGCTCTGTTCCACAGAACACAGGTGGCCTCTAGAGGCTGGAAAAGGATGGGGAAGAGATCTTCCCTATAGCCCCCACAAGGTATGAAGCTTTGCAGACCCAGTGTGGCCTTCTGACCTCCAAAATGATAAGACATTTTTGTTCTCTGAGGCTGTTAGGTTGTGATAATTCCCTAAGCAGCTCAGGAAACTGACAGAACTCTACTTAGAACTGTGCTAGATACTGAGGAGTGTGTCCATTCCAGATAAAGCATGAGCTGAGCTGAGGGATCTGGTCATAGTAGCTATTCACAGAATCTTTGTTTTCTGTGACCTGCTACATCTTATAAGAAATATTTCACAGAATTACCAAATTGGAAAATGGAGATGGAAGAATAATCCAGGCATTGGTTTGGGAATGTATGGGAAAATAGCTATTATCCTGTTAAAAATTGGTTACTTATAAAGCCCAAAAGTAAGACAGCATACACTTCCTACTTTGCCTCATGCTGTGGCCAGAGAAGTGGGCGGCTTGCTGGCTATTTTGTCAAGAATTAAAATGAAGTGAGTCCTGACAGGGCCCCTTTAAGAATTTTATAGTCTCCCTCCACATGTCATAGCACACAAAGTAGAATATACTCACATAAATCTGATTCTATCATCAAACATTTGAACACTTAAAAATAATTCCTAGCACAAAAATATTTACTGGGACTGGTTATGATTATTCAGCAATGATCCTGCTTACTTGGGAATTCTAATGAAATAAGCAAATTAAACTTACAAATTGTTTGCAAATGTATTGAAATATTTATGAAAACAAAACTTAATAATAAATTTGCAATTTATTATATAGCTATTTCTTAATTTTCATTTATAACTTAATTTTAAACTTTTTTTTACTTTAAGTTTTCTTATTTTATTTTAAGTTTTCTTCTTTTAGATTACAATTTTTTATTCAGTTCTCAAACATTTTCACATGATTCCTGTTATGGCTTGTGTCCAGATGTCCTCCCAAAGCCTCATACAGTCAGAGGTGGGGCTTTTTCAGAGGTGGTTGAATCGAGAGTGTGTGATGCTGGAATTGACTCATGGTGCAATGTAGGATGAAGGGTACTGGGATTAAGGGTGTGAATACTACCCACCCTACGTAGTCTGGTAGTCTGGATAAGATATAAGGGATAGAAAGAGCTGTAGTCACCCTGTTGTTGCTTTGCTACTTTCTGCCCACCATGAACTGTTTCTTCTCTGTGATTCCTCCCTTCCTTAGAGCCAGCCAATTAAGGACTGAAACCTCTACAAACTGTGAGCTAAATAAACCTTCCTTTAACTTTGGGTATCCGGTATTTTGTCTCCACAAGAAAAGTAACTAAGATAATTCCTGATGGATAAAATGGTCTTAATGGATAAAATGTCAAAATGACACATACAACTACCTGAGTTCAACTATACAAATGCTTTTCTTATGATGTATACGTATCAAGAGGGAAGATTTAAGGTTACTGTAGAAACTACAGCACAAAAATTCTAGCACTGAATTACTACTTATTCATTCAGCTTGCAACTTCAAGTCCCTGATAACCATTTTCATTAATGGGTAGCAACACTGTGTTAGGATCCCTGGATTCACTGTTCAAGTGTGGAACTCTGGGTCAGCTCTACCACTTATATAAGCTGTGTGATTTTGGCTGGGTCTCTTCAATTGTCGATGCTTCAAATTTCTTCCCTATAAAATGAGAATAGTAATAACACTCAGAGGATTATGAGGATTAAGAGTGTCAATATTTACAAGGCACACAACAAAGTCTGGGACATAAGATGCAGGTATAGACCTGTTTCTTGAATCTTAAAAATGTGCTCATTCAGAATTTACAGACTGGCCCTCACTGTGGCTTGAAGCCTTAGAAATAATCCCTTTTCTCAAGGCACTGAAATTCTAGTGGGAGGCATGTGCTGGATTCAAGGTATAAACTTAGAAGAGATTGGTTAATTCTAATAATAAAAACTGTTTTACTTAATTATAGTTAAAAGTTTTTAATGTGGCTACAAATACTGAAACATAAAACAAATCAACACATTTGTTAAGGGCTTATTTTGCTTCACAGTTATAGTTACTTCTTACAAGGTCATTTATTAAAAGAGATAAAAACAATACAGAAAACCTGCTCTGGGTCAATGGCTTTTAAATTTTTCTTATTTAACTTGCTCAATGATCATTCAAACTTTGAGGTATGTACGATCATCCCCACCTTGTAAGAGCTAGCTGAGTCTCAAATATGTTATGGCAGGGAGGAATCTGAATCCATATAAAACTTTTACTGAACCAGTGGTTTTCATATGTTAACAACAGTAAAGTAGCTTTAAAAGAAAATTGTGTGCTGTGAGATGCATTATTTTATTAGTATAAATTGAAGCAATATGAAGTTATGTTTTTAAACTAGTTACAGTTATAACAGTAAACATTTATTTATTGTAAAGTTAATGATGAAAATAATGTGACTTTCATGATGAACATAAAAATTTGAAATCAGAGGTTACCGATGATAAAGTTATACTGGCCTTGGATTCTGATTTATTCCTGTTTTTCTTTTTGTTGCATAAAACAAAGTAAACCCTGCAACATACAGTTGCTCATTGAAACAGATTTTTAACAGGTCCATGCTATTTTTCAAGTAAGGTGATACAGAGGCTTGAATGACATGAGTGGAAATTAAAATCCATTAAATTCCATTCTATTGCAACAATTCTTTATCAAGATCCCCTATATGATAGGTATTGTGCTGAATGCCAGGGTTTCCAGGGTATACATGCCAGCCATGGCTCCTGGCCTCAAAGTAAGTGGAAGTACTGGGTCAAGAGCATGTTCTGGAATTGAACACTTACATGTCTGGATTCTCCCCATATATACAGATGTGCAGGGACTAATTAACCTCTGTGAAAAGATTTTCTCAGTTGAATTTCTATTCATGGGTCACAGATTCTAAGCATCCAATGTAGAGTGACTGGCATCCTTGCAAGACTAAACCCAAGATGTTCTCTACTGGTTTCCTTACTCACTGACCATGGGATGGCTGCTGAGGTTTTGGTAACACTAGGTACTAGGATAATTACTTTAGAAGCTGGGGACTAGATGGGGCATAAGTGCAAGGCCAAGCCTGTAATCATTTTAGACTCTTATGGACTTTTGGACCCTTTTAAACTTAGACTATAATTGAACGGAACAATGAAGGAACTCAGTCCATCTCAGTGATGGACCCACTGTGCTGCAGCTGCCGAAGAAGGGTAACTTCCCCCATGCAACAAGAACCCCACTACTGGGCACTGAGCAATATAAGAAACTTGAGGGAAGGGACTTTGGTTTTTAATTTTTTAAATTTAGCTCACTAGGACAAGAGAGTTTGACTGCATACTTCATTTTGTTTGAGCTTTCATTTATAAAGTGATTAAATATTTAGGCTTAAATCTCTCTCCAGGAATTTGAAATAGTAAGAAGCTTGAATTCAAACTTGGGGTGTCTTCAAGTGGGCAGTTTATTATTAAAGTGTCTCTCTGGTGTTTGATCTGTACAACCTGTTATGTGCTGTCCTGGAAACATGATTGTACATAATTTAGATCAGGGAACAGGAAGTAATTTTCAGCCTTGGAGCTAATTTACTGATGTACAGTTTTTACCAACTTCAGAGTTTTGGGAGGTAAATAAAATGACGCTGCCCATTAGTGATGTCACAGTGATTTCCAAAGGAGCAATAGTTTGCACTAGGAGAATAGCCAGTATGAGCAGAACTACCCTGATTGCTTGTGGATCCTTTCCTCTGGGGGCAGTAGCTGCACTGCAGGTGGGAAGAGAAATAGCTGGGGGTGATGGCTTCAAAAGGTGCCAGTCTGATCTCCTGATGACACCACCTGAGACTGTTCTCAATTTAGCAAGATGTTCACATCTGCCAGGTTCTGCCAGGATGGCTCCAGTCCCAGTCAAGCAGGGCAGGGTCACATATGTTAAGTCCTTCCAGCTGATGCAGCTTCTTGCCAGCAGTGGCTGCCTTGAGGACTGCTCACTGGCCTGTCCAAAACTTTCTTAGAAGGGTGCTATGCCTGCCTAATTACTCTGCCTCTCCTCTCCCTGCAGGTACTAGACATCTCCTGGCCTGAGTGCTCCTAACTTACCCTGTATCCTTCAC
Source organism: Heterocephalus glaber (assembly GCF_000247695.1). The sequence continues at coordinate 30,687,390 of NW_004624737.1, forward strand.
AGGTATTTGCCCCAGGAAAATTCTTACACATCTGATCTCATCTTGGTGTCAGCTTCTCAGAGGACCTGGACTAACACACTGAGAAAGGTTAGGGGGATGAAAGCATTTTTAAAATGCAAAGTTAAAATGAAATATTTACTGGGACTTCCTCATCATTTCCTTGATCTTTTGGATATAGCTTGCAAACTACTCTGCAATACCAAATATAGAACACAAACAACAAACAAACAGTACTTTTGCTGTGAGAAGAAAAATGAAGATGGCTTTTTAGGGAATTCTGAAAAAAAGCAGATCAAGGTGAACTGGATCCCAAGACAAAAGGGAGGATATTAACGGTGATAGAGATGACAGGGGTAGAGACACATTTTAAGCTAAAACTCCAGCTAGAGGATTTGAGTCTTTTTTGGCTCCAAAGAGAGTTTCAGGTAATGCTCCGAAGTGCGGAATTTGTCATAGTTAAGAAAGGAAGCACTTAAATATCTCAGAAATATCTCAGAAGCCTTTTTCAGGTCAGTATGAATAGTAACAAGTTTCCAGAGATAGTGCTAAGGAGTCATGGGAAGGGAGAGCTGTGGAGGCAGAAAATAATGCTTTGGAGCCTGGTTTTTGCTGCTAAATGAAAGTCCAGGACAAGAAAATTGAGGATGGAGAAGCCCATACTCAGAAGACTGCTTTTATTTTTGAAGTGCGTTTTCAAAGGTTAAAAAGCAATTTCGACTCAATGTCTACCAGATGTAGAGTGAATGTGCCCATGTTTAAAAAGAAATAGTTTCTCTGGTGTGAGAAACTAAAAGTGTAAATAAAGATCAAAATGTATAATTGATAATGTGAAATAGGAAGAAAAGGTCTAAAGGGGTAGGGGAAGTGGGAGGGGTGAGGAAAGGAAAGAAGGGAAAGGAAAAAATATGAGAAAAGGAAAAAAATGGAAATGAAGTCTTTGTAAAGAGGGAAGGGTGGAGGAGTTGAAAGGAGGGCAGGGGAAGGGGGAAAAATAAGAACCAAGATGCATTATATAAAGGTACAAGTTCCCAGTGATGAATGTAACTGTACTGTGTACCTAAAATGTACCAGTAAACTTAATGAAAAAAGAAAATACAGATTATGATAGCAGCATGAGCTAGTCATACCATAACTGATTAACTCCCAAGTAATTAACCCAAGTGTAAAATGATAAATGAGAGTCTTCCTCAATCTAGGTCAGATTATGTTAGTCTAAAATTTTAAACTTTCATGAGGTCCACAGAGAGCCGAGGGGACCACAGGTGCATAGGCTCTGCTGAAGTCAGAAGCAGTTGCACGATTTGATAGACTGCAGGGAAGATGTGTCAAAAAAGGAGCTTGATGATGTTAGCCAGTCTCTCTTGAAAATTCTGCTTTTGTGTACAGTTCTCCAGGTAACCAATTTCTACTCTCACCTCTGCCTCCAGAAGGTCTCCCAGGACCACACTTCAGCAAAGACCTGTCAAATTCCCGGGTTGCTTTTCATTACTGAATTTCTTCTGCAAATTGTGTCATTCAGGTTAAAAAAAAATTCACATTCAATTGATTTCTGAAGGAGTGAGCTACCTCCAAATTATTCAGATTTTTTAAAATATAAAAGCAAGCCAAAAGTGTAGGGGGGAAACATAGTTGTGAATTGAACAGTTTCCTTCCTGGGTATTTTCTCTCCCTAAAAACATGAAGACTTTCATTCCAGCCTGTGCTGTTTCACTTTCTAATATTATGGCACCATTCATCTCTATGCAAGTGTGTTTCCCTTCTGTTAATGTTAATGGAAGTCACTCTGGTGTATCAAGGGGAGAATATACCCCTTTGTCTTTTTAATTGGTCTTATAAAACAATAAATGAATACATTATGTGAGTTCTATCTAGAAATAAATTTTGGCCATCCATACTATGTTGCTTTTAGAAAAATGTAAAAAAAGTTAATGTGTAGCTTCCTATTTGGACACTAGCTAGGAACCAAACCCATAAAAAAGTACATCAAGATTAAAGGGATAATAGGTAATTTGGTTCTTTAGGAAGATGATGCTACTAAGTGTGTGCAGAGCATGGGGCAGAATACAAAGCGCAAACAGCCTGTTAAGATGAAGCAATTGTGACTGCAATTTAATGGAGGACAAGAAAGCAATTAACGGTATAAAGTCATTGATGCAAGGGATAGACCTCAAGATTAGAATCTTATTAAAACAAAAGGCTGGTACAACTTGATTAGAATGAGTTAAGTTGAAAGATCTCCAAAACAATCTCAGCATGCAGATGTGGGGGAAAAACATAATTTACTCTATTATTATACATTGGGCTCCACAGAGTGCTGAGAGCATTGAGGTCTTTCAAAGATTGATCTCTCCACCAAACTGGATGGGCACTTGTCTCCATAACTGGACTGCACTGAGGAGATCAAAGGTCACTGGCTGTCTTTCATTAGTCTTTCATTACTACTGGATCAAAAACCGATATAGTTTAAAGCATGATAGTTCGCAGTCACTAATGTTAGGAACCTTTCCGGAAAAGCAAGTTTTGCTTTTTTCATTTGTTTCTTGGCTGGCAATCTTTTAATAATATCATTAAAACTGCTTTGCATTGTAGTCTTATCTTAGTAAAGATGTGCTGTGGTTTGCTGAGCTGTAATCGGACACTTCTCTTATTAATTTAATTTTTAAGGTAAATATAGTACAAGAAACAGCAAGAAATAAAGGAAATAAAGTAAACCAAACTAAATGATAAAAAAAATATAGCCTTAAAATCTGCCACCATATAACCATTACCATTTTGTTCTATCAGTGCCTTCAATTTGGTATAAAAATCCTTCCTAAGTAGCCTCTTAGTAAATTAGATAATTTTCACTCAAATATACACTATATTTTTAATAAAAATGTACTTGAATGAGGCTCGGTTTTTTCTTCAATTTTTAAAGACTAATTTTAGATTTTACAAGCCATTTAATAAACTCCATATGCATATTTTATGACTTGAAACGTATTTGCTTCTATTTTTAATGGAAGTATTTTATGTGTTCATGTGAGATAAAATGTCTTGTTAAATTTAAAAATATGGGACCCAAAGAGAGGATTTTTTCCACCAAAAGTTTAGATATTACATAAGACCAGACTATCAATTAATTAACTGTTAGGAGGATGACAATATTAATGTATTTGTCAATCTATACTCCCTGCAACAGTTTGAGGAGTCCATATCTTTGTTATTATTTTACACTGAGAAACTACCTGGTTGTCAATCAGATGGATTGTGCAATGGAGTTACTTTTAGCCATAATTTGGCTTTCATTAGTAAAACTGACTACTAGTGAAGTACATATACTGACCAATGATATTTCCTCTCCTGTGAAATGTCTATTAAATCTTTTATCATTTTTTACATTGCATTGTTAGGATTTTTATTACTAATTTATAGGTATTCTTTATATATTTTGTATTATCATCCTTTGTTTAATATAGCTGAATATATATAAAGTGGTTTTTAAGTGATTAGCCAGCCTGCCTGGATTCAGATCCCAGTTCTACTACTAATATTCTAAGTGAGCACTTTCCTGACCTCTTTGTGTCCTAGTGCTGTCTGTGAAATGGGAATTATGCACTTCTTGTCCTACAAGGTTGTTGTAAAATTAAATGCACCAATATATGTACAGTGCTTAGTACATTATCTGGTACATAGTAGGCACTATAATTTTTAAAAATATTATCTCTTGTTTTATAGTTTATCTTTCTTTTTAATGAAGTGTTTTGATGAACAGATTATATCAGCTTTAATTGAATTAATCAGTTTTTGTACATGGTTTGAGATTTATATTAAAGAAATCTTTCCCTTCCTCCAAAGTCATTAAGATCTTTTGTAGACTGTCTTCTAAATGTTTTATGACATTACCTTTCACATTTATATTTTTAAGCCATGTGGCATTAATTTTGAGTTAGAATGAGAGGTAGGGGCTCAATTTTGATTTTTAAAAAACATATGGACAAGCAAATTTTCAGCTCCATTTATTGGAAAGCACTCTTCTTTCCCACCTATCTATTGTGTCATATTTGTCCCAAATCATTTCTAGCTATGTATAGACTCCTCACTCTTAAAAACTGGATTATATACCTGTATCGTGCCAATGCTACATTGTCTTGGTTAGTATATCTTTATGATAAATCTTGAAATCCCAATAAACAAAACTTGGCAATGTAGTCTACTTTTTAGGAGTGCCTTGGTTAGTCTTGGCTCTGCAATGAAGTTTTTAAGAGTAGAAAGATATTTACTTTTTTGAGAGAGGAAAATTCTTCTAATTAAATTATTTGTTAATTTCCTAAGTGGCTCTTGAGTATCTTTCAACCACTAATCATAAAAATATTATTTTCTTTTTACAAACATGATTTGTTATGGGAAATGAAAAATACAAGAAAGTAGAAAAGTAGGTAAAATTTGTCCCAAATACCATATCTCACGATAATCACTATCAAAAATTTTTGCATATCTTCCAGACTTTTTAAAACACATATACTTGCTGAGGGTATATAAATATACACATCTTTACATAAAGACTTTTATACTATGCCTTCTACTGTGCTGCTTACTTTACCCCTACTTATCAACATTACTGTACAGATAATATTTTCATGTCTATTAAAATTGCCATATTTTAAAATTGATTTTAACAAATTCAACAATTCATTGACATAACTACAAACAGGTATCTATTTGCATGGGCATTCTGGGGGTCAGGGTTATCTATTTTGGTTTTGTTTCACATGTTGTTTCATACCAGGATGTGGGCAGTCTTTATTTAAAACAGAGGCAGGAGAAAAAGTGGAGTGGACATACAGAATGGCTCTTAAAGCTTCTTGGACACTCCGTATCACATATATTCATATTTGTTTTCCCAGAGGGAAACAAATGGCTTTGCCTGACATTCATGGGGTGGGTAGTGCATTGGTCCCACAGAAGCGCTGCAGGGCACACTTCTATCCTATGGAACAGTGTGTCAGTCTAGTAATAAAGTGCATTTCTCTAATTACTAGCAGTGCTAACTATATTTTCTGATTGATATAGGACATTCCTATTTCTTCCTTCTAATATCTATGTATGTATTTCAACTGGTTAGTCAGTTCCTTTGCTTACTTTCCTATTGGGTTTGTTTGAAACATTAATTAACCAGGACTCTTTATGTTAAGGATAAATGTAATAGGTTATAAATGTAAATAGTTTGTTGGCAAAAATATTTACTTATATTTTAGTCTAAAATACTTATGTATGACCTTTTATAATACTCTATCTGACCCATATTAACATAGGGAATTATGCTTGACTAAAATAGATATATATTTTTCCAGTGTTGGGGATTGAACCCAGGGCCTCTAACATGTTAGACAAGCATTCTACCACAGAGATACATCTCCAGCCCTATTTTATATTCTTTACTTACTATTATACTAAACAACCATGTATATTTGTGCTTATTTCCATATTCTTTATTTTACTCATTTGTAGAGTTAGTCCACACTCCACATTGTTTTAATCTCTATAGTTTTATGTTTTAATATCTATAAAATTATTATTTTCCACATTCTTTTCATTATTATTTTCTACCCAATTACTAATATTGTTACCTTCATTGTTTTTTTTTTTTGCTTAAATTCTTTTATTGGTACATTTTAGGTATACAGTATGTTTACATTTATCATTGGGTGCTTGTACCTGGACATGATGTATCTTGGTTCTTATTTTTTCCCCATTCCCTGTCCTCCCTTCACCCCCTCCACCCTTCCCTATTTTTTAAAATTAAATTCTTTTATTGGTACATTGTAGGCATACAACACAATTACATTTCTCATTGGGAATTGTACCTTTACATAATACATCTTGGTTCTTATTTTTTCCCCATTCCTAGCCCTCCCTTCACACCCTCC
>NW_004624737.1:30698696-30734288 GCF_000247695.1 Heterocephalus glaber
CGCAGTGGGAGGGATGGTGACCGGGAAGCCCCTTCCTCTGGACCAGGAGCAGTGGGACGGCGGCTCAGAAGCCCCTACCTCTGGGCCAGGAACAGCAGGACTCAGTACCTTGGTCTGGTGGTCTGGTGTCCTCTGCGTCTTTATAGTGTTGAACCAGGTGGCTGCCTGTCTGCAGCAGGGTGATTCGGGGTCTTCCGTGCAACTCGGGTCCTTGGTAGGGGGTGGGCAGACCTGCCTGTCTGCAGCGGGGTGATTCCTACCTTCATTGTTTTAAATAAACTATATAACCATTTTTTCAATGTATTCTCTTACTGTGCTATCTTTGGTTTTACCTTATGGTAGCACTTGGTTCAGGAAAAGCTGACTTCTTCATCTATGCTCTGAAACAGTTTAATTATCATTGAGATTTTTATTTCTGGGGATTCAAAAAAATTTCCCTGTAAAACCATGCTGACCTGGCACTTTTTAGGTGGTATTGTTAAAATAGCTTTTTAAAGTTATTTCATAATTATTGGTTAATTTAAGCTTTCCAATTTGTGCATCATGAATTACTTTATAATTTAAAAGTAGTATAGTATGAGCAGAACCATAATCAAAGAGTATATATTTCATATTAGGAAGATAATGTACCACTGAATCCACATAAAGTGAGAAATAAATGTTTTGTTTCTCTACCAATTTGCTGAGGATATGAGGGGAAATTTAGAAATACTGGTTGATGCTGATGATGAACATGATGGTGACAATAAGGGGGAGAAAGCTAATGGGGTATCTTACATGCACTCCCTTTTCTCTTTGTGTAATTCCTGTCTTGGATTTGTTGTCCTTATACACCTGGTAGATCCAGTTAGCAAACACAGTCATTGTCACTCCCCGTCTCACTGACCTAACAAAATGCTCACATCTCTCCAAACCAGCTCTAGGTTCAGCTTCTTTGTGAAGGCCTCTCTCATTCCTGTTCTGCACACCATTGCATACATTTAGGTGTTCCCTCTTCAATGGAGAGTTGTTATACTTTATCATTATTACTCGTCTAAATGTCTCCATAGTATTTTCACATCTTTCAATACAGGGTCTGGGTCTTACTCCCCTATATCTCCTTGGAATCTTTTCTGGTAAGCATCGGATGTTCAGTTAGTATTTGTTGAGTGCAGGAAGCAGGGTTGTGGCTTTCCTGGGGTGGAGAATTGGGAAAGAGGCAGGCAGAAGACATTTCCCTGGGCTTTATCAAATGGAGGAGTCAGACAGGGAGAAGTAGGTGATTTGAAACTCTTGCCTGAGCTTCTACAGAGCTGGAAACAATGTATACACATCAGAAGGTGGGGTGAGCACAGACCATAGGTAATGCACTGTGGAGTTATTCACCTCTTGGCAGCTGGGAATGCATTGCTAGAAAACACTGAATTGCAGCAAATACCTGAACCTCCAGGTTACTCAGTAGTATCCCCAGTGGGCCAGGGTAAAGTTGTTCTTTCAGGACATAAAGCCACTTTGGACCACGTACCTCCTGCTTAATTTCAGACTACACAAATTTCTGATTGCTTGTGATGAAGTTATGAAGGAAAAAGGGCTCTTTTTATTTTATTTTATTTTTTTAGAAATGGTCTTTGGAGGAGCCAAGAGAACATTAACAGCATAAGAGCAATTTAAAATAAGAAGCTTTTGATGAAATTGTGTTAATTACATAGCTCACTTTGGCATACTTTAGTTTTTGATCATTATTCTAGATCTCATGCACACAGCAATTTGAGTTTTACTTAAGAAAACAAGTAAACTAGAATTACCACACACAGCTTGTGAGTGAAACCACAGTTACAACAGAGCAATTAGGAGCTGTCTAATTGACCTAGAGGTACAGTAATTAACTACCAGGGGATAAACTAAAAGCTTATTTTGTAGACTCCAAGAGTTTCTACACAGATCCCACTTGTTATTTCAGCCTGCCAGAAGCAAGAGGCACCATGGTTGCCTTTGTATAAACAGGAGGTAGATATGTGTGGTGGATTTTTAAAGAACTAACATTGCCAGCCTTGCTGTACAGGAGTGTTAATGTGGGAACACCACAGATACCACAGGATTTTGCTGCTAATTTAAACAAACAGGATAAAAAATTGCCTTAAAAGAATATATACCAACCATCATAACAATGCAAAAATTATCAGTATCATGGTAGGTACAAAAATGAAATTTTCTGGAGAATTTTTTTGGAGATTACCAGCACATTTATATTACAATTCCAGAATTTTTCAAAGGTCTTTGTAATTTTAGGAAAGGAGTAAAAATTCTCTGGAGTACTAACCACCTTAGGTATATTGCACCTGTCTACAATCAGTTTTAAAGCTTGTACATTTTTGTAGAAGTGAGAATAAAGCATTGCTTACTGGATAAATAGGGACAAGGCCAGAAAGTTCCTGAGCAAATCTCAACGTGACTCACCAAAGAACAGCAGAATTAAGGAAAAGCAATACAATGATGAAATTTTGCTCCTGTTATTAATTGCCTGGCTTATAAGGCCAAAAGCAAAACACATAACCATCATTTCTATTCCTTTCCTCCAGCCATTTTGTGCACAGTGGACAATCGGCAATTCCTCTATGTGCATCTTCAGTTAAAGGTTATACTAAGTAATATCACTGATTCCATGTCAATTATGTTCAAAGCTCTAGGCATTATAACTAGCCTAGGAATTAGCTCAGGGCTTCCTTTCTTTCTGAGGCCTTGATACTAAGCCCCTAGATTCCCCTTGCCTCTTTCCATACTCTACATATGTTAGCTTTCTGTCACTGTGACAGAATACCTGAGAAAAACAACTTATAAGGAGAAAGGTTCATTTTGGCTCATAGTTTTAAGTTTTAGTTCATGATCAGTTGGCTGTGTTGCTTTGTGGCCTGTGGCAAGGGCCACATAGTGGAAGAATGTGGCAGAGGAAGCTGCTTACTTCAGGGCAGCCAGAAAGCAAGGAGAAGGAAGTAGAGGGGCCAGGGTACCATTATACCTTTAAAAGGCATGTGCCAATTATGTAACTTCCTTACACTAGGCCCCACATTTTAAAGCTTACACCATCTTTCAATGGCACCATGAACTGGGGTCTATGCTTTCAATACATGGACATTCAAGGGACATTCAGAATAAAACTATAGTACTGAATACAGATTCCTCCCAAAGATATTTGTCCATTTTTGAAGATCAGGTGATAGTGGTCTCCTGAATTTTCCTGAATTTTCCTTCCTTGTGAAACTTTTCTTTGCCATATTGATCCTGGCATGTAACACAGGTCTTTATTTGTTTCGTGCTATATCCACACTGAGCATTTGTGAGTTTAATAGCACTACACAGTGTGTTTTTGGAAGGAGTTCCTAAAGAAAGAATCACATTTCATACCGTGGAAGCCATTGGAACATTTGCTGGCCTGCCACTCATTGTTGATTCTGCTGCTTAGGCTTGCCTCCTGCTGCTCAACTCTGCTTCCTGAACCATCTCTAGGTCTCTGTGCTATAAATATATTGGTATCCATATGGTTCAGAGTTCTCCTCTGCCTTAGTCCAAACAGGAAAGGCATTATGGAGCATGTGGGAGGCTGAGCTCCACCCCTCTGTGGTTGTGGATGAGAACTTGGGTAGGTAGGCCAGTGGCTGAATTAAATCCTACCAATTGATTTAAACTCTTCTGTATGTGGGACTGAAGGGAGACATCACAATACCAGATTTCAAATTATACTACAAAGCTGCAATCACAAAAACAACACACGAACCAGCACAAATACAGACACATAGACCAATGGAATAGAAGAGAAGACACAGAAACAACCCCATGGACCGACTGACATCTGACTTTTAACAAAGGGGCCAAATTTATATTGGAGAAAAGATAGCCTCTTTAACAAACAGTGCTAAGAAAACTGGATATTCAAGTACAAAAGATTGAAACTAGGTTCCTATCTCTCACCCTGTACTCAAATCAAATCAAAATGCTCCAAAGAACTACATATAAAAAAAACTTTGAAACTTCTGGAAGATAATATAAGGGAAATAATTGAATCTGTAAGCATAGGGAAAGATTTGCTGAGAAAAATTCTAATAGCACAAGAAATAAAATCAAGAATCAACAAATGGAATTACAACAAATTGTAAAGCTTCTGTACAGCAAAGAAAACAATCCACAGACTGAAAAGACAACCTACTGAACGGGAAAATTTTTTTCAGCTAATCTTCCAGTAGAAGATTGATATCTTGAATGTATAAAGAACTCAAAAAATTAATCCCAAAGCAAACAATCCAATAAAAATATGAGCAAATGAACACAACAGATACTCTCAAAAGAAGTACAAGTCACTAATAAGTATATGAAAAAATGTCCATATTTAGCCATTAAGAAAATGCAAATCAAAACAACTCGTATTCTAGTCAGAATAGCTTTCATTAAGAACAGAAAAAGTAATAAATGTTGTTGAGGATGTGGGGGAACAGAAGGAATCTTCCTGCATTGTTAGTGTGAATGCCAACCAGTATATCCACTATGGAAATTAGTATAGAGATTCCTCATAAAACTAAAAATAGAAATTGCATTTGAGCCATTTATACTTGTCCTGGGTACATTTTTGAATGAACTGAAAACATCATACCATAGTAATACATACACACTCTTGTTTATAGTAGTACAACTCATAACAGCTAAGCTCTGGAAACAGCCTAGATGTCTGTCAATACATGAATGGATTAAGAAGAAATAAAGAGAATTCCATGTGTCATATGCAAGAAAATGGATAGAACTTGAGACCATGATGCAAAGTAATTCAGACACAGAAAGTAAAATAATGGATACTTTCTCTTGTATGAAAAACCTAAAATATAAATAAATAAATAAATAAATAAATAAATAAAACAATGAAGAGAGAGAAGGAAAGAAAAAGGCAGACCAGGCCAGGGATTTAGCTCAGTGGTTCCAGCGCCTGCCTTGCAAGCGCAAGGTCCTGAGTTCAATTCCCAGTACCAAAAAAAAAAAAAAGGCAGACCTTTGGAAATGGGGAAGGGGGTCGGCGAAGAGGGGAGTAAGGTAGGAGGAATAAAAAATGATCAAGATATGTTATATGCATGTACCATTTTCCCAAAACAAACTAACTCACTACTCTGTATTTCAGATATACACCAATAAAAGAAAAAACTGAAAACAAAAAATAAATTCAGGGCAACTCAGCTTTCCCCAGGACTGCTCCCTTAAGCATTTGTGCTAATTCAGCAAAGTGCTCAGAAGGACACAGACTTCCAACTGGACTGAACTCATCATTCTGTCACCTAATCTACATTTAATTTTATCCACCCAACAATCTTTTGAATCCTTGCTCTTTCCTATGTATCACTCTTTCAAGTCTCCTCATACTCTTCCCAGCTATAGACTATCAACTTCAACTCTGCTGTAACTTCTTCCTCTGCATTTCACCTGACTGCTGAATGATCCACATAATAATGGTTCCCAAATTCTATATCTGTCTTCCTCCTCCATTTCATACTTTTTTTTTTTTTACATCTGATGCTTTTATCTTAAAATCCATCCTTTGCTCTAATTCACATAATGAAGCTGTAACCCATGTGATCAGCAGTGGCTTCTGATTGCCAAGCCCATGGTATGTTCATATTCTCTATCTTCCTGTTCTTGAGACAAGGACTCCCCATAGAATTCTCCTCATGAAGCCCTCTTTTCTCTGGCTTTCCATGACATATGTGTCCAGATGGATTTCAACAGCAAGTTGAATTTTTAAAAGCAAGTTATCTTCATTATTTCAAAAATATTAATATAATTTTCATAGAAACATCTAATGAACTAACATTTTATCAGCTTACTGAATATTTAATTAGATCATTTCATTATAGTACAGTATAAATATAATTAGAGATTAAAATTACAGGCACAGGGACATAAACAGGCTTGTGAAATGACCCAATCATCTTTTTTCCCAGTCACCTGAATTTTCTCTATCTAAAGTAAATATTCCCTGATCATGAATGGTTTCAGAGTTTAAATCCATTATGTAGTCTATAGTGCTATGACTCATTAGTATAGGTGGCTTGAAAGGCTTAGGTCTGTAATTTCCTCCCCAAATATATACACAGCATAATTAAGTGTGCCTGTTATGCCTGCCTTCAAAGAGTCCTTATTCTGAGAAAATATGTATTACTGGCATGAAAATTTCTAGCCCTGAAGCCACTATTCATATTACAAGGCAATGAGAAAATGAGTATCAAATAAAATTTTGTAAGAGTTACTATACATTTTGAAATTACTGGTAGCTATAGAGGACAGAAAGTGTATTACTAGATATATAAATAACAAAGAGAAATTCAATAATTTTTTAAATATTATACTTGTAGAAACTGTAAATCCTCCCTTATCGGGTAAAGTCTTTGACCCAAAAATGCACCATACTCCTTCAAAGGAAATAGTAACTGAGTGCAAGCTAGTTAGACTTGCACTGTCCTTCAAGTAAATCTCTTAAACAAAACCCATCAAAGTTTGCTTTAATTAAAATCATCTTTTCAAGGTCAGGAATTTTTAGGAATACCCCTACAAGAGGAAAAAGTCTTGCGCCTGGATCTAGAGCAGGATCAATATAGCAGGAAAAACTATCTGGGCTTCAGCAGACTTGGTGGACTCATATCCATTCACATTAATATAATCTTAATAAATGAGTAGTATAGTGTTGAATTTGCATTTCTTACTCTGCATCTGTTACTTGGTAAGTAAGTGTGTAAGCTTCTGCACCACTCATTTGTAATCAAATGACAAGTTGAATTAATAATGTCCTACTTACCCTATAGAATATTCAAAGTATGCAAGGTTAGCTGATCAGTACAAGAGAACAATTATCAGTCTTATTAAGGAAAAACAATCTTTTACTAGATTACCTGAGTTACATGAACTTTAGACAGATAATCAAGTTGTGAAAACCAAAGAGCCTGAAAACTACCCCTTTTTGTGATATTTGAAAGTCCTGTCCTCTTTTAGGACAAAGCGAGCTGAGTGCTCTTCTAGTTTTTAGAGAAGATGCATTTTAAAATAAAAGAATTTGAAGAATAAATGTCTAATGAGGGATTCAGGACAGAGAAGTGACTAAGAGGAGATCCATGGTAACTCACCTTGCAAGTTGCCTGCACCAAGCAAGGTGTCATTCTATTCACCATTTATATGCTATCTTGTCCAACATGACACTTTTATATGAAAATAAATTTGCCCTTATTTATTTTCCAAATTGCATTTCCAAAGAAAAAAAGCCAGAAAGCCTAGTCCCAAGTCTATTCTTGGATGAAGTTCACAGGATTAAGCAGTTTAGAGGCAGCAACTTGACTTTTTCCGGAACATTTTCCCTCACATTTGCTGCTTTCTAACTTGATATTCTTCTTCTCTAAGTGTCCTTACTCTTAATGTTCTTCCTTAGCTACCCAGGTTTTGAATATAATGATGGATGCTTTTTTTTAACAGATTGGAAGACTTTATTTGCCAGTAAAATAATATGTCTGAGCTTATGATTTTTAAAAAGAATTTTTACCTAGGGATCATAGAACATATTTTACAAAAGAAAATGCCTATCAATGCTGTATGCAGAAGGTGCCCTCATCTGCCCACATACATTAATTTGCACCTTTTAATCCAAACAAGAATTTCTTGGGTATTTCATGAGTCCCCAGATAATATTAGCAGTAAAACACATTATGTGAGAAAACCAGGGTGACCACCTCCAACTTGATGGCCATAACTTTAATATCAGCACTGAATATTCTTCTCATCAGAAACCTCCCTCAACACTAATTTGGCAGAGGCAAGCAGACCGTTGAGCAAACCTGTAAACCAAAGGTGTCAGAAACTAAAAGGTACCATTAAACTGATAAAATATCTCTGCATATGAGTAGGAATCATTATGGGGCTATATTTCTTAGTACCTAATGTTTATTGGCTCATTCTTCAAAGCTGACAATGTCCTTCATGAACTATCAAACATATCATAACACAAACTATAAAGGAAATAGAAAGTATACATTTCTTTAAATAATCTTTTCCTGTAGCAGGTAAACTTAGTGAACTTGGAAAAAAGTAATGTGAAATAACAAGCAGCACCAATTTTCAAAAGATCACCTGAGAAAAAGATCTTATTTTATAGGCAATGAGAGTCACATAAAGGGCTTTATATAGTACCATTACTACAAATTTTCATAAAGATACAATGAATATAGGTAATGAACAAGAGTGAAAGAGAAAGATTCATACTACCAAGTGCTCAATCAAATGTCTTTGTGTTCAATAAATAGCTTTAAAAATTAACCGTATTGAAGCTGGTGGAAAATGGGATCCTTTAACTTCTCATTTCATACTTAATAAGATCCACATTCTCAACATAACCCAGACTGCCACTCTGCCCTGTGCACTTTGATGGTCCTTAACCCACAGTGGTCTGGGAGTGCAATGATATAAAGGCTTCTGGGGACTTCTCTGGCTTTCCTGGGATGGGCGCCTTCATGATTTAATGTTTTCAATATACATAAAGTCAAAAGCTAGTTATAGGGTGAAAAAAATTGAGTACTATTCCAAATACCATTATGGTCTGAATGTTTGCATGCCACCAAAATTCGTATGTGAATTCCAAGATGATGGTGTTAGTAGGTAGAGCTTTAGCTTTATAAAAGGAGCCCCAGAAACTGGGCATGGTGGTACATGTGTGGAATCCCAGAACTTGGGAGGTTAGGGTAGAATGATTGTGAGTTCAAGACCAGCCCTGACTACACAGTGGGACTGTTTCCAAACCAATCCATCCATCCATCCATCCATCCATCCATCCCCTAGAGGCTTATCTTTCCTTTTCTACCATTCGAGGACCTAGTAAGCAGATATCCTTCTGTGAAATAAAGATGCTGGCCCTCACCTGAAACTGAATCAGATGGTGCTTTGATCTGGAATTTCTAAGCCTGTAGAACTAATGAGAAATATATTCCCCTTGTCTTTTTGTTTATCAGGCTCTCTATTTATTGTGCTTTGTTACAGCAGCTTGAATGGTCTAAGACAAAGATGTTGAGTTTAAGGTTAATTTAAGATAACCTCAAAGATGCAGCTTGGAGGCACTTTAGTTCAAGGTCCGGTTCTTAGAACAATATGTTGCAAACTGGGATAAGTGCTCAGATTACCTAGTGATCCTGTTCAAATGCAGATTCTCCTTTAGTAAGTCAGATATGGGGTCCATGATTTTGAATTTCTAATATATTCACAGCCAATCACAATGTATGATGCTTGGGAAGAATAAATAATTGCCAGAGCAAAATCAATGGACTATTACTGAAAGTGTTAAGAATGAAGGGCAAACTAAAGGGAGAAAAAGTAACTCAATGAATTTACACTCAACTTTGACAGAAATATCAAAAGCCTTAGAATGCTGCTTACAATATTTGATAGTAATTTATGTCTAAGTAATTTCTCTGAGAAAATAATTTATTCTAAAGATATGCATAATAAGTAGCTATGAGAACAGTACAACCTAAATTGAAAGAAATGTATGGATACATTTTAAAATGTATCCTATGCTGAGTTAAGTTATTTTACTGTTACTTAAATGTGTAGAAATATGAAGTTACATAGTAACTCTTTATATTTATGGTTCTAATGTATCTTTATAACCCTGAAAATGAAAAACATCTACAAATTAAATACAATATTTACAAAATTCCAATCAACAATATTGATTTAGGGTGATTGATAATATTTACGTGAACAATGATTGCTGTAAATGTAACATCAACGTCTTGGGTTTCTTTTCTTTTTTTTTTGTTGAGTTTGATGTATCTCTGCTACTGCCATACGACAACCTAGTCCTGCCACCAGTTTTCTTTGAATATCCATTTGTCTTGCACAACGTGATGTCTTTGGTTTCACTTGGTGGAACCACATATATATCATTTACTTAGTAAATAGACCTCTGCAACAATGAGAGTGACACAAAAGGGCCCCAGCACATTATGAATACAGAAGCAAACTTAAGCACTGAAATTATCATAAAGCAGTTATTTGGAATGGATTATCTTTAATATGCTTTCATGAAAACACAACTTTTCAATATATTTTTAGGGAACCCTCACACAGAGAATGGAAAAATAATAGTGATCAGTGGTAAAAGATTGGGAATAAACCAAATGACTATTAAAATGGTTAAATAATTTAGGGATTATTATTCTTATGGTATATAAAGGAATCATGGGAAATATGATTAAAATACCTTCTTAGGATGTTCATAATATACTGCTTTTTAAAATCAGGTTGCAATATATATATGTATGTGAAAAACTGGTAATAACTCAAATGACCATTAAAATGGTTAAATAATTTAGGTACTATTGATACTACAGTACGCAAAGGGATCATGAAAAATATGGTACAATACTTCATTAGAATGTTCCTTGAAAAGCAAGTTGCAGTGTGTGTGTGTGTGTGCGTGTGTGTGTGCGTGTGTGTGTGCGTGTGTGTGTGTTTATGATAAATTCATGTAGAAAAGAGACCGAAAGCATGTATAACAAAAAGTTAACACTGATAGGGGATTATAAATGATTTCTATTTAATTCTGTATGTTTTCAATATTTCACAACATTTCTTCAATAAATTTACATGAAAGTTGTGGTCAGATATAAACATTAGTTTAAGAAAAAGAATTCTTACACAAAGCATCTGACACAAAATTACTGGACTTAAAAACATATCACCCTTAGTAAGATGATTTGTAGGTACTTGTTTTTTGATGTGCACATAGGAAAAAAAAAAAACAGCAAGAACTGCTTGGTACAATTTACCCTGCTTGTAAGATGAACCGCAATAGGCACCATCCAAAAAGTAGGGCAGCATTATCTTCCCATCTCCAAGGAACTAAAAATTTTTATCAATTCCTGACATGCTATACAATCTCCTGGAGTACTGTGGAATTTCAAATTTCAAACAAGATGTGATACTTTGAGTCTGTTTATTTGTTTATTATTGGGATAAGACACGAATTTTACATAAGTACTCATCATTTATACAGTCACTGTTCACCATTTAATTATGCAGCCAACGCCAAGGATTACAATAGAGAATACACAAAGATGTAATTATAGGGTAAGTACCTGGTAAGTTTTGTTTTCTAAAGGGAAGATTGAATATTAATTAGCTTTAAGCATATTATAGTAGGTGCAATTATCAGGTAATCTTCAGAAATATGTACTTTTTGGATCAGGATTTATTAAGGAAATCCCATGTAGTTACTGAGGAATAAGATAAAAAATGCAGCAGACCTTTGTGCATGGATAATGAGAAAAGTCAATTCCACTATCACCTTATTGTTATTACTCTATTCCCACTGTTAGCATGCAATTCTGTCCCTTTAAATGCTTAATTATTCACTATTTCTGGAGACCTGGGAAATGTGGAATACTAATATATGTGATGCATATCTAAGTACAAAATGCCTGAAGAAGCCAAGCCCATCAAATAGAACCTGTCTTCAGCAGCTTTTGCATTTAAAAATGAAATCATAATGAAGTGTCCAGGTGGCAAAATTTTTTGCTCCAGCAGCTGCAGCACCAACTCAGGAATTCAAAAGCAGAAACCCGACAGATTAACGATTCCCCATCATATTATCTCTGTAACATGCAATTTGTTCTCAATGATAATTAGATATTTAGAGAAAGATATAATTAGGAAGAAGCGGCTTAATGCTTTTTGTTGCTGTTGTTGTTTGCGAAGAATCTCCTGACAGCCAGCGGATCCACTAAGAAAGCAATGTGATTTTGGTATTGGAATGTGCAGTAGCTGACTGTGTTAAGATACAGCTTAAACACTCTGCCTGGTGAAATAAAACCACCTTAAATTCAAACCTTTCTAGTTAATTGGTGTGTCATAGCTCCCATTCTTGAAAATTGGCCAGGATTTGTTTATGAGTGTTTCATAAGCATGGATTACCAAATGAAATATTGAGCCAGATATAAAGAGAAATGAGGTAAAATACAATTTCACATTCATTTTGGAATGCTGATGGCTAAAATAGCCACGTAAAGGTAATGTCCAGGTGGAAACTATTTCTTTTGCCTGTTTATGACCCCTGGTTTGTTTTTTCACCTGTCCTAGCATTATTGCCACCACGCTCAGTATATAAACACACACCATTTTCTTCTCAGACTTGATTTACAGAATCAATCACTAGTTTTCTTCTGAGTGGAGTAGATACCAAGCTCCTGAAAATGTCATTCTCCAAGTCCCATTTCAATACTTTTTTCCCCAGACTTTAGCAGATAGCTCAGAAAAGCTCGCTCCGCATCTAATACTCATCAGGACATTTCTGGAAAGGATCAGAGATCCTTACCCAAGCAGATGCCCAGAGCCTTCGTCACAACATTCACCCTTAAAAGTCTCATTCTTCCTACACCAAAATTCTAGACGGTCTTTTCAGTTCTCTCCTTCCCCAAGTTTAACTACTAAACTGACTCTCAGCACTATCAAACAATTGTCCTTTTGAAGAACTACATCAATAGAACCATAATTTTTTATGACTAGGTTCTTTTACTCAGCCTTATATATGTCAGGCTTATTTGGATTGTTGTATATAGCAGCATTCCATTGCCGTATACTATTTATTTATTCCATTGCTGTATAATATTCTGGTGTATGAATATACTATATTTATACATTCTATTACTTATATTTGTTTGAGTCACTTCTAATTATTAGCTATTATAAATTATGCTGTCACGAATATTTTAGTAGGAGTCCTTTGATAAACATATGTTTTCATTTCTGTTATAGTAGATACCTAAAGATAGAATTGCCCTATTAACTCCTAACAGCTGTGACTCACTCATATACATAAGAGCTTTATCTCTGTAATAGAAGAGAGATTAATTACGGATGGGTCTGAGATGGAATTAAAAGAATAGCGGGGAAAGAAATGGCTTCTGTTCCTCACTGGGGCTTGCAGAGTGGATGTGAATGCACGGGGTTGGAGGGCAAAGATGTTCTCACTTACTTGGGCATGGTTGTTGGATGGGTAGGAAGAGCATCCATAATCCAAAGGGTGCTTTCCAACCAACTGCACAACGCTTAGCCCAGCTCTGGTCCCTTAGAGAAGAGGAGTTTGGGATTATCAAGAGGCTGCAGCCTTCTGTAGCTGCTGGATTCTGCTCCTCTGATAGGGCACTGCAGTGGTGAGACATCTATAAAGCCTTTATGGATAGGGAAAGGACATGAACAAGGGACTGCTGGAG
This sequence comes from Heterocephalus glaber, assembly GCF_000247695.1. The sequence continues at coordinate 30,711,956 of NW_004624737.1, forward strand.
CCAGAGAGTTTAACCAGAGCTGAAGTTAAGTGGTAACTTGGTTTATTCCTTTGAGAGTTGATGAAATAACGAGTGGCCCTTCAACAGGCAGAGAGTCCAAAAGTCTTGCTGTCTGGCAGGGGTTAAGGGACCTATATACATCTGTCTTCTGAAGCTAGCTGTCATGCACAGTTGTTCACGCTATAGCAGCAGAATGAGCAAATGTCCAAGAGCCTTACAGGGAACACATGCCATTCCACTCCCTGCCTTGCTACTCACCATCTGACTCAGATTTCCGTCTCCCTCCTTTATGTTATAAAACTAAAGAAGACAATTTTAACACTGCTTAGGAGGAGTCTGAAAGGATTCACAGAGGAGGTGACAATAATATGTGACCCTGGAGAATTGTAGGATTTTTCCAGGTGACAAAGAGGCTTAGAAGCTAAAGATATAGCATGGGTGAAAGGGTGAAAATAGGGATCTACGGTGCCCCTGCAGAAAGGCAGAACTAGTTTAATCTAAAGAGTTAGATGTATCAGAGCCTGAGTGGGGCTCTTAAGGCCACTCATTTGTGTAGTTCAGTGAAAATCACCGTAGCAGTCCTGGGAAAGGTAGGCCTGACCACTGGGGTTCCTCCTTGTGCCCACCACACACCCAACTTGTCTGTGCTCCCTGCAGGCATTAGGGTTCATGTGCTCACTACGTATTCAAGGCTTTCTCTGCTCCGCTTCTCCATCCCCAATTTCCCACCCCAGAGATAATACCTGTTTGTGAATGGTAAGTGCTGATAACATAACATGGACTAGTTATTATGTGTGCCTAGGATCTTAGTATGCTGGTCTATCTGGTGGTATTGCAGAAGGGGCCCTGAGTTGTAGGAAATGAAGCTGGGAAAATAAGCAGGGGCTGCATATGGCCTGCTGAGGAGTACAAACTTTACCTTTCGAGCCCTCAAAGATCTGTAAGTGACAGCGCATGCTGCATGCACTGGGGAAGTTACCTCCAGCACCATTGTGGAAGTTGAGTGAATGGAGGTAAGGGCTGGGGGTAGGAAAGCCATCTAAAGGTAGATCCTGAGGCTGAGGCAGGAGGGTCACTGTGAGTTCGAGACCAGCCTGGGCTACACAGTGAGTTCAAGAACAGCTTGAACTACACAGTGAAACCTTGTCTCAAAAAAAAAAAAAAAAATAGAGGTAGATCCTGGAGCAAACTGACGGGCATAGTGCAATGCACATGAAAGAAAGAAGCCTGGGAGTTAAGAGTCAGACAGACCTAGGTAGATGGCATTTGATAGTTTTAGGGCCAAGATACACTAAGTTTTCAGGATTCTATGTTTTATAAATGACATAGCTAAATAGATCTAAAGTACCTGGCACACAGCAGGGTTCTGTTGATGTTAATTCTCTCACCTTTTTAGCCATAGGAATAGTCTCTAGAAAATCAGAGATGGTATCAACACTAGTGTTTGAACATAAAGGCTACAGTAGGAGTCAAAGATGATTCAATATTTTGGTTAGGCAAATCAGAGGGAACACAAGAATTAAAGAATCGAGGGGGAAAGCTATGGCGTTAAGTCACAGAGTTGATGTCTCTGAGCGCCTGTACAAATGGAGGTAATCTGCAGTGTGCTACAGGTGGCTATAGTGAGCTCATTGCTGTGTGAGGACTCCTGGCTAAGGTGTGGAGGCCATTAAAACTCTGGGCCAAGCCCAGGAATAGGACTTCATTTCACAGAGGTGATGAACAGCTAGTGGTGCCCTTGGATAGGAAGGAAGTGAGCGGGCAGGCAGACAACCCCAGGGGAGGGCTCAAGGACAGGGAAGACCATGCCTATCCACCAGGCACCCTGAAAACAAAATTAAGAAGGCCTTTGGCAGTCAGAGGAGCCAGATGTCCCTGGGAATACAAATCTGGCATTGTGGACACTTGCCCTAGTACAGCTCCATAAGCACATGAATAGGCAGCCCCTGTCTCCCCGGGTCATTACTGTCCCAGGCGGATTAGGAAATTCGGAGACTCAGAGAATATGCCTTTGGGAAGGGGCCTCCCACCTACCCAAGCTAAGCTTGTTCTTTTCGGTTTCCCAAAACAACATTTATCTTGTGATTCACTGTTGCCCCTCTCTCTTCTTTGATAGTTCTTTCAACCTCACAGTCTCCTGTACAATGTGGCAAGGTAAGTGCTTGAGAATACAGGGGTTTAACTACCTGTATGTACAAAAGCCTCAAGACAAAATTCCAATACCACTGAGACAAATTACAGGGGCAAAGTTACCCTAGGTGTTTTACAACCTTCATCCCTTTCTGCAGAGTCTTCCTTTCTTCAACTTTTAGTTTTATAAAAGTCTTTGTGGCCAGAGCCAGAGTTCACCTTTCTCCTGAATCCAGCCTCCTCTGGTCAGCTTCACGTTGGCCCCATTATTGCCAATTGTGGGTGCTTGTAAAAGCAGGGTTTTCAGTCTGAGCTACACAGTTCCCTCTTTGACTGAGAGCACCTGCCAGTCTAGGCAAGCATGCTACTCAAAAGCTTCAGCAAAACGACTGTCCTGGGAAATGACTTGGGCTCTTGGTCCAGCATATAAGATACTTGCTTGTCGGGAGCAATGCTACATAATTTTAGGGAAAAATCATTTGGTTAGCCTAGTTCTCCTGCCTACAGCCCAGCTATGGAATTCCGAGACATAACTGCATTTTGGCCTCCGGTCACAACTGAGACCTCAATGATCCAGTGATGCTGTCTGTGATTCTCCAGGACAAGAAACATCCTGGGAGCTGAAAACATCCTGGGAGGAACAAACATCTACTCAGTTCCTCCTTGTTCTTGGACTGTTACATCTTATTTACACAGGATGTGCTGAACTCTCTGCAAGTCATTTGTTACACTTTGTTTCTCCCGATGTACTGAATAAAAGGTGCAGTAAGCTGGGGGGTTTCGTCTTTGCCACCCAGAGCAGCTCTGATCAGACCCAAAGCTCAGCCTCTTCTCAGTCTCGTTTTCCTACCTTTCCCGTAATTTGCCTTGAGCCGCTGTGGCTTGCAGGAGACTGGGACTTACTGCAGAGGTCCTAGTAACGTCCCCTTTCCCTGTCCCCTACACGTGCTGTCTGAGGCAGTCTTCACCTCATTTCCAGATACTTTTGGCATTATCTCTGCTGTATTGGCTTTCACCATCTGGTGAATTTGACTTCTGCCTTCTAAATAATTTCCTGGCTCAGCCAGGTGTGGTGATGCATGCCTGACATCTCCGCATTCTTGGAGGGCTGAGGCAAGGGGATTGCAAGTCTGAGTTCGACCTGGGCAGCATAGTGAGAACATATCTCAAAATAAAAAATAAAATAAGGGCTAGGGATGTAGCTTAGTGCAAAGGCTCTGGGTAAAAGCTTCGGTGCTTGTGCTCTCCAACTTGATCCCAGGATTCTACAGATTGTTCTTCCACCTTCTTCTCATTTGCCATCCACAGCCTCTTCTGGTCCTCCTGGTTTCTTGGTGCCCACAAACAAGCACAGCCCAGTTTCAGGGTGAACATGCTTTCTTGGCAGCCACTTGAGCCAAAATTTGGCCAGAATCTCTAATGTTGTTTGAAAAAATTCATAGTGTTTATAATTCATTTGTAATTTATCCAGCATTTATGTCTAAAAATAGATTTAAAGCAGCTAAGTGGCTATTATTTTTATTTTCAGTTTTAATCATTCTAGTCAGGGCTTTCCTCAGTCAACCTTTCCCTCCATTGCTTGCAAAGTTCCTACTTTCTTTCCCCACAATGCCTTTTATCTCTCTGAGTCTACACCTACCTCTCCCTCCACCTACAGATGTGGCTTTGCCAACATCATGCTACTAGTACTGACTTGACACCCGACTGCCTGAGTTCAAATCCCGTGATAAGTGAGCAAGGTGCTTTCCATCTGTAAAATTTCAGTCATAAGTTTATGACTTGTTTATCCCAAGGGGCAGCTGTCATTTTTAAATGAGTGTGAATGAACGCAGATGTACATTTTTAAAAGTACTTGGCCTACAATATATAACATAATACGTAATAGCCAGTATGATTTTTTCTTCCTCATATATTTTTATGATCCCAAGCCTACATTTTTAAATTTTCTCATTCCTGTCACTGGAATCTCCCAATTCTCCAATAGAATAATTAATAACTGAGACGTTACAAAGTAAATTTTTCTACAAGTACAGGTTATGTTCCTGCCTGAGAAGTTATTTGTAAGCTTCATTTATGTACAGATTCAGGGGCACTAGTTTTAAAAGTGGCCTTAATAAAATGCATAAGTTGTTCACAGAGACTCTTAAAATTATATAGCTTTGAGATGCTGTCATGTAGGCTTTCTTATTTTAATTATAAGAAGCAGATCCTTGGGTCATTGAAATGCGTGGACCTCTTGGACAGAGAAAAAGCACTAGAAACTGCTAGAGCCATAGAAAACAGAAAAAATATGCCTCTGCTCCATTAATCTATCCAGACTAAAGATACACTGATCTAATTATCTGACACACTGCAAGTTTAGAACTCTTTGGCATGTTCAGAGTACTTGGCTGACAGGACTCTGTGTGTGTGTGTGTGTGTGTGTGTGCGCGCGCGCGTGCGTGCATGGATGCATGCACAATAGGTGTATTGAAATGTCTTATTTGTATGTACTTCTTTCTTCCAGTTTCTTATACTTTTCTATTTCCTATAAGAGTCTTCCTGCTGGCATGCTTTCCTGCCCAAGCCATGGCAATAAATACATCGTGTCTTTCATTATGATGAGCAAGGTGTGTGGATTTAAATTGGTCAAAATGAAGTTCTGTGCTTTTGGTAGGTGGCCAGGGTGGTGAGACTGGCTGGTGAGATCTGAAATAGATTTATTCAGGATGGCATCCTGCAAAGCAAAGGATCTTCAGTTTCTTCTGCACAATGGAAATTCATGTAAAGTGCTCTTCAAACTTGACCTGCAGAGCCATCAGAGGTGTGTAGTGAACTGCGTGAGAAGAAGACAGGCTCCTGGCTCTACACCACACCCATCGCAGCTCCTCCGCTGTGATCTTCTGGGCTCCTCTGAGGAGGGCCGGGCACTGCGACAGGCTACTGTGCCACTCGTCCATTCCTGTCTGGCTCCCATCCAAGGCTAGAGGTGTTTGTTTGTTGAGTGATATATGCTTAGTGCCTAGCACAGTGCTTAGGCCTATGCTTGTCCTCAGTGAATAATTCTGAATACGCAAATAAAAAATATATGAAATACTCCTGTCAAGGGAAAATTTTTGCCAAGGTCCTAGGCAGAAGCTAAACCCACATAACATTTATATAGCTATATAGTTGGCGGAAATATCTCAAGTTAATTGTGTAAATTTTGGATGCTTTTTATATTTACTAAGTGGTAAATATGGTCAAACAATGTTTTTACTTCCAAAGTCCAAATAATCGTACCCAGATTTTTTCAAGGGAAATGTCTGAACAACAGAGTACTTTGCTAACTTATTGTCACTAACTTATTCCTGGTCAAATTGCTCATGCATATATATCATATATACATAGTTATTCATAAGGACTATCTGGATTGGGCCTACCCATGCTCCTATATTCTGGAGGACAAGCGAAGATGAGTTTTCAGTATTTCTCATATACCTCCTTGGTCTGAGAAAGTCTATAGTCTTCCCACTGTGATTTCCAGAACAGTCTCTTAGGATCTAGGCAGACTTAGAGACATCTAAGATTATGTGGATATGTTCATTTCTAGCTGGCTACAGTTTTTCTTTCAGGCTATATTTTTAAAAGGAGTGATATCTTCATTACATTTATGGCAAATAAAATGACTCCCATTCTACCCAAAGTGAAGCACAATGCAAGTAGCACCCCAGCTTCAATCAGATGGATGCCTCCTTCTCAATTTTGTTCTCCCGGTTCTAAGAAAGCCGGAAATGTACTCTATGGTAATAGAAGCTCAGAGCAGCTCAGAGCAGAGTCTTTTATGATTTACCAGTTACTCATTTTAGTTTGCAATTGCTTATAAAGCACAAAAGTTGTATGGTTCTTGGCTTGGATCCATAAGGCAGAAAATTTACTGTACAATGCTTCTAATTGTCTACTATTCCTTTTAAAGGGAAAAATCATTCTAGATAAATTGTTCAGCTGAAATGGTAGAAATGCTTTAAACAGAAAAAATGTTTCCTTTCCTGGTACTGTCAGAACCGTTTTCTAATTAAAACATGTAGACTTATAGCTAAGAGAATATTCAAAGAGCAAATGATTAGAATTTGGTTTACTAACCTCTGAAAAAACACAGATTACCAAAAAAGTTTTAAAATTATTTTAATGCTCATTATTTTAGTGATTAATTAACTATGATGATGATGTTCAAATATCTAAAATCATATAATAATTAATCATTCATTGCTCAAATCTTAATTGAGCACACCCTGAATTCTGTGTGTGTGAGCAAGTTTACATACTAATCTCCTCACCCCCCCCAACCTGGAGATTTCACTTTAGAGTGCCTCAAAACTATAAAACCTAATTATATAGTAAGCAATAAGTAGAAGACTCAGATGAGTTTCCGAGCGGCAGTGAAAATGCCAGTTATTAAGATCATACATTTTACTAGGTATGATGGTATCGTCATGTTATTGCCCAAATAAATATGAACTAAGTAGAATAGCAAAAGAACTGTGAGATATTAGAGGGCATACAGTCTGTCTGGTAGTGATTTAAGCACATTATAGACATTGTCTTGCTTGAGCCTTTCACAATTCCCAGGAGACAGGTGATATTATTCCCATTCTACAGGCTGAAAAAATTAAAGGTGAGAAATGCTGTATCTTCCCGGAGTAAAATGCCCAGAAAGTGGTCTTCATTCATCTGACTGCAAATCTGAATCCTGACATTCTGGCCATTACACACTGCCTTTTCCATTTAGCTCATGCCTGTAGGGTAATAAAAGGACAATTTATACTTGCTTTCTCTCCAGTTTCACCTTGTCTTAAAGCTTAAGCCAAATTCCCAATTCCTACTCCAAGTTTCTCACTGTTTGGTTTACACTCACCTTTCACTGCCCTTATCATAAATCTTGCCAGAGCCAAGCCCAGGCTTTCATGATTGGCTTTGTGCAGGCTCTGAACTAAAGGACTCAGCTCTCTACCGAAGAACTGTGTCTCTTGATGACTAGATTCCAACCCATCTTGCCACATTTCTGGGATGTCAACAGCTAGCCTTTGGGCCACTTGCAAATTCCTGGCCTCATTTCTGCCCCAAATCTTCCTTCCAGGTTTTGCCTGTGATTGCTGTTCATACTTCTGCTGGATTGTCATTTACTCAAAGAGGCTTCTCTGACTGACAAGTCTAAATGGGGAGCCCTTCTGTACTCCCTCACTCCATTCCAATATCCTGCACTGCAATGATCACAAGATGTAATTGGGGATGTATTTGTGTGATTGTTTGAGTTCTCTTTCTCAGAGAAACAAACTCCACAGGGGTAGGGACCATTCATTCCTGCTGCTTTCCCTGCTCTAGTTTGTGCACATACACATGAACCAAATGATCTGTACAAAGTCTCCAGCACCAAAAATAAATGCTCAATGCATATTAGTGTTATTAGTATTTTATCAGTGAATGAAATCTGTTTAGATCCCCGAATCTTTACTTTCATTGTTCTTTCTAATTTGTCTCAGGAACTGATATCTTGGTTTAGGGGGAACTTCTTTGGAATTCCTTTCCTAACTGTTCTTAGAAAAAATGACCCTGAACCTGTTTCTCATTTGTCCTTAGGATAACTGAGCCCCAAAGTGCTACCCGATTTGGCCAGTTCCTCTGTATCCCCAAACAGGGTAATGACAGCAAGTGGTCTGAATATTTTATTTTTGTAGATTATCTGATTTTTCCCCCCCTGTCCTGGGGATTGAACTCAGGACCTTTCGATTGTGAGACAGGTGTGGCGCCACTGAGCTAAATCCCCTGGCCAAATTATCTGACTTTTTAATGATGACAGATAATGATCACAGTGCTGCCCTGTTTACTATTATTAGGATTATTCTAATAGCTCACTAACTTTATTCAACTGGAAAAAAATTCTCTAATCAAGTTAAATTAGGAACTTTGCTATTAATATATGAATCTCCTTAATGAATAGATATGTATAATGCTGAGTGCATGAAAGAATACATCATTTATTAAGTTGATTTAATTCAATTTGTCTCTAAATCTTATCAATCCCTTCTTTGCAATAACTTTCAAATTCATCGAATCCTATTATTTTCTACAACTTTCAGGAGACTTGGTTGGATTACTATAACTTTTTCCTGATCTTAGTTTCTGGTCTTACTCTTTTACAACTAAGCTTATGTACTGCAGCAAATTTAATTTAATGGTTTCCTAGTTCCCATCAGATCAAATTCAAACTCATCTTGGGGGGCAGGGGGTTCCTACTGTCTTTCCTACTATGTTTGCCTTAGTGTCCTCCTACTTCCGAAGAGCTCTGATTCTTAGTGCACCTTTATCCAGTAATTCTGCTTGGATTATCCTTCTCTCCCTATGTGGCCTCCCCAAGTCATCCCTATCCCTAGAAAACCTCAAGTTCTGCTACTTCATGCTACTTTTACTAAGTGTTCTTTTTCTCTCACCAACATGTTTATCTTTTGTAGAAATGGAAGTTTCACTTATTTATCTGCCCCGGGAGATTATAGTTTTCTTCAGAGAAATTATTATCTAAATTTTCTTTTGCATTGCTAAAATTTGTACATAATTAAGATTAATTTTTTTCTTCAATAGTGCCTATTACTTGAGAAATGGACTTGCAAGAAACGTCTGAAATGATAATATTTTTACCATTTCCCACGTCAATACCAAATGGCAATCTACATGATTGCCAGTAGGTAATGTTATCTCCCACTTCTAGTCCTCATTAGTGTGAGAACAGAAACTGCAATCAAGAGGTAGGGCAATGGGGCGGGGCCAGGGTCAAGGTAGTACTCAACCCTACAAACACAAGACTCTTCTGGCCTCAGACTCAGTTTTCTAAAGAAGCCTTTGGGAAGAGCCAAGATGTTGGGGAGGGTGTCACTTATAAAAAATGCAAGCGGCCCTCTCTAGCCAGGTATCAGAGAGACAGTAGCTGCCTCTGCCTTGGGTGTCAGGTAATCTGGGGTAGGAAAGCTAAAAAGAAGATTGATGGTACCACCTCTGGGTGCCATTATGCTGTCTCCTTTTGATCCTCCCAGACTGTTGCCTCTAATAATTCCCACTAGGCTTTCAGAAATTTGTCATTAGCCATCCTAGCAGCTATTTGCATTTGGGTTAATGTCCTTAACTGGAATTTTTGAAAACCTTCTTATCGAATTCTCAATATCATTTCTCCTACCTGAACACTAAACTTAATAAAGTCATCAAATAAAATGTTGGGAAATAGTCTGTAGGTGTTCTGTACTTGGCCTTTGAATAAATAACTGAAGAGTTGCCAATATATTTTCCTCTGACATTTTAATTAAAAATCAAAAATGCCTACCTAACAGACAACCTATTAATAGAGTAGTAGAGTAGATCACAATGCACAGCTTTGGAACAACAAAATGTCTTCTTTTGGCTTAAAAGATCTTCAGTCTTCCCTTTCCACAAGAGTCTAATAAACAATATTTATTAACCTAATAAACATTAGACCTATATGTTAAAAGGTTAACAAAGCTTAAGACAAAATTGTTGTCACTCATAAAATTTCAGCTCTGAGCAAGTTAGGGGAAGTGTTTTATGTGTTGATTTGAGCGAAATGAAAAAGGCTACAGCTATTAAAATTATAAAGTATACAACCTGTTATGCTGAAGGAGAGCTTGGGTGTTTCTCAATACTACTCAAATTCATCATAAAGGTGAGTGTAGTAGAATATCAAATATGCTCGCGAGACTCTTTCACTCCATATTTGCTACTTCAGTGTCTAGGTCCTGGTTCCTGATCATCCTTGTCTTGGCAACAGCGCTCTCTCATTGTGACACCAGCAGTCTTACAAAATCAGCATCTCTGCTGACAGGGCAGACAGAAGCTGTATGAAGGTCACAGGCCTGCAAACAGGTGGACAGATAAAAGAATACCTTTGTGAAGTAGCCTTAGCCAGCCTGCAGGTCTCAACTGATTAAGCTAAGCAGTTGCATGGCTTTTGTCTTTCACTTAGGAGGAAGAAAACAATGCAAGGACATTGTGAAATATGATGGAAGAATCTTCTTAAATGGCCAATAAATAGTGTGTATGGCTAGCTTTTAAGGAAAAGCAGTTATGCTGTAATACTGGAAGATTCTCAGAAAATCTAGGCTTCCAAGAATTCTGCCCTGATTTACATAAACAAATCATGGAAATATTTTACTTATGGGTTCTCCATTATTTCTTTGACAAAAGCCAGGAAAAATAGCACACTGAAGTAGCTGCCTGATTTACAGTTGCTCTTTTTCTGGGGCTTCTGCAGTTAGGATATGACAACATCTCCAGGAAACTGCAAATAGTCACTTTATTTCAATTAGTTCTCTCCACACAGTCCACTGCCTCTTCAGCCAACTCAGAAAACATGACTTTTAGCATTGCTAAGCTGCTTGACTTCTGAGATAAGCACTGAACTCCTACCTAGCCATTCCCTAGCAAGATTGGATCCTTTGTGTCTTATCAGTTTACATTCTGATATTTATTTAACACAGCTTGTGATGAGGTCTCCTCTTTTTTTGTCCCTTTGAATTTTGACTTGATATTAATTTATCTTTATCTTCAGATTAACACAAGTCCACCTTTGTGACCTAGGGTAAAATTTTTCATTGAATAAGCTCCTCTAAATACAAACCTCAGAATCGAACAGTATCTACTTTCGAATAAGACTTTAAAGCTGGCATAGTCCTGATTAGGCTTTTGAACTTTTAACAATAAGGCACTGACATCTTTCTGTCAACATTTTCCTGAACCAAATTGCTTGTGCATTAGAAATTCTCTAGAAATTACATAAAAAGTCTGTGAAGCAAATATATTCTTGTACTGCAGGTCTGGAAGTCAGGGTAATTTCAGAATACACCACATAAGCTGAAAAGATGGCAGATGCAAGAATTGGATTTAACCATAGATGATAACCCAATTTTCTCCATAGCTCTGTAACTCAATAAGTCTTTAATGGCTTCTTAGATAAACAGATGGATGTCATCAAAAAGCACAGGATGATAAATCTGATTGGTGTCTGAAGAGTTTGCACCGCTTCATTCCCCAAAAAAGTAGCAAGAGAAAAATGGGAGAACCCTCACTTAGGCCTCAGCAGGGGAGTTTAAATTATTTGATTAGAAACAGTTGTATTTCCCCAGTGGCATAATATTGAAAACTACCAGAACAGCAAAGTCCGGGAAGTACAATATATCTTTTTAATTAGGGTTCTTCTTTTGAAGATTTATACTGTTTAGTTTAGCTGTGTTTATTTTGATTTAGTTGACTCAGTTTATTTTCATACAGATTTCTAAATATTCAATTAAAGCCCTTTGGAAGATTATGACTTTCAATGGTGACCCAGAGTTTATAGACTCTCTTGTCCATGGTGAATTCCCTGGACAAGCATGTCTGATTCTTTGCACAGCTTCCTTTACTTGGATGCTATTCATTTTGTTTATTTGTTCATTAAGATCATTCAGTGGAATTACATTTCAAATGGTTCATTGTAAGAAGGCCAATATACATGTGAAGAATCTGACCAAGCCTTTTCGGGGCTGGTGCTGTCAAACTCTAGACACACTGATGAATAAGACCATCAGTGGGGTTTGTCCAGGTGAATCCAGGAGAAAGAATATGGCTCCAAAAAGTTATCAAAGAAAGGATGACTTTTGTTGTCACCGGCATTGCCATATGTGGGTTGTGAAATTGTGTGAAAGTTCTATCCTTTGTAAATGTTCATTTAGGAAATTCCTTTATTTGGACAGAACATAGGGGTAGATTATTTGGATGCCTCATGATAAACAATAACATTTCTCTTAGCATGGAAGAGATGGTAGTGCTCATGCTCCTGGACTTCAGTATGATACTGCTTTCAAATATTGCTGAGAAATTAAAAAACACTAAATATACAAAAACTTTTCCAGGATACAACTAAAATATTCTTGGGAACCTAGCTGAATAAAAGCTCAATGATTATTTAAGATATTTTTATTATCTGATGTTAGTTACTCTAAGTTAATTTTTAGCAACTTCAAATAATAATATATGGAGACTCTCCCACAGTACTTACACACTATGGGCCTATACCAGCGATGGCAAATCTTTCAGAGCTTTCAGCGCTAACAAACAGCTGGCTATGGCAAGCGTGCCATAGGTTCACCACCACTGCCTTATATGCATTGACTTATTCACTGTTCATAACAACTCTAAAGAAAAAGGTTATTATTATTCTTAGTTTATAGGTTAGAATATGAAGGCACAGACAGATTAAGTAACCTGCCTAAGATCACACAGCTATTACATGGCAGAGATAGGAATTTAACTTCAGACAGTCTGGCTCCAGAGTCTATGCTTTTAACCATTTTAATATTTTACTGCCTTTCATAAAAGCTTGACTGATGTATGAAGATATTCATGATATTATCAGTAATCAAGTCAAGATGGACTGGTTAGGTCACACTGAACATGGGGGTAATAATCTCTGCTTTGGAATCAATTTACTCAGTTACACAAGCTGGGCAGTTCAGATGAACTGTTCACCAGGAAGTCAGGTCCCAGATAATCAGTGCTCATTTTTAATACTTTTAGGATACAAGTGTGTGTCAAATAACCAATAAATCACATATAGCAAAAGCACTAGGTAAATATTGGCAAACTTCACTGACAGGTCCTTCATATATTTAAGGTGGCCTTGTGTTAATTCCAGATCACTCCTACTGTAATCTTCTTCCACAAGCCTCAGTGTGGCTTCTGGTTTGCTAAATGCAGGGGCCTATAGCTAGTCAATTGTGATCAGCCCTGTGATTGCAGAACCGGTCTCCCTACATTCCATGGGCATTCTCATTAAGAAGAGGATGGTCATAATTCACTAGAGCGGCTTTCAAGACATTCAAAATGCCTTGCTTGGCTGAGTAAATTGGTAAAATTTTCCTGAAAAGCAATTTAGCAATATGTATTGAAGATTTAAAATGGTTTATATCTACTTCAGAACTAGTAATATATTCTAAGGAAATAATCATATGTGGACAAAAGTTTTGTACGGGGATCTTTGCCACAGCACTATTTCCAACATAAAAAAGTCCTGGGAACAACATAAATATCTAAGAAGATAAGAATAATTAAGAAGTTTATGATACATTCATAAAATACAATATTATGCAGTCATTAAAATTATGCTTTTGAAGAATTTTAATGACACTGAGGGATGTTCATTATACAACATTCAGTGGAAAAGCAGAACACAGGACTCCATTTAAAAATGATGCCACTTATGTAAAAAGAAATCTAAATATATCTAACATCCGGAAATGAAATAGGCCTTTATTGGTCATCTCGGTGTTGTGAGACTTTTTGCTTTTCTTTTCCAAATTTTTTAAAATAAAAAGACATCAATATTATTATCAGGAAACCAACCAATACATACTCTTGAGCCACAAGAAGAACTGATAGACGTCTGTGGTGGTGGGAGGTGGGTAGACGCAGGCAGCAAGAAAGAAATGAGCCCTCCTTTCCCAGTAGGAGTTTCCCAATTGCCCTGAGCCCTCCCTCGCCTCTCAAATGTACAAATGTTTGACTCTCAGCTCTTTCCCAGAAAAGGTGGGAAGCCCCGGCAACTACAGGTGAGTTCACCAAATTGTCCCTATTAAGAGTCTGAGGTCATTGGTGACCTCAGTAGGAGAGTTTTCATAGGGAAGTGCATGCTGAAGTTAGAGGATACTAAGCTGGGGAGTAGTTGAAGATGGTGATGACAGACGCTAACTAATACAAGAAGTTTGGCTGGCAGGAGGTTGAAAGAGAAGGGGCAGGAGATAGAATACTTTGTAAGTCACATGGTCCTCACCATTTTTAAAACACTAAGATTCATATCACTGGAAGAAGCATATTTAACCTTCTAGATACATGTATACAAGTATATATAACCTTCCCTTGGAGGGGGTGGCAACTAATTTAATGTAAAAGCTCTAGTATGTTTGTACAAAAATCAATCACACAGTGGCCACATTCCAAATACTAAAAGGAAATTAAGATCTGGTCTGGAAATTATTGCTGTGAGATCCTGTGTAGCCTCAATCTGTGGAGATGGTAAAAATACGAGCTAAAAGTTGCACAGGATAGGGAACTGAGCAGGATGGACTCTAGTTGTCTAATCCTGTTAGCCTAATGAAACTGAGGTTGGAAGAGAGGAAAGCAGAAAAGTTCACTGAGGAAAAAGCGTCCTTGGAACCCTAACCCACCTTAAAAGATGCTGCTTCCAGTAAGGAGGCTTTAACCTTGTCTCCCACCATTCTTTTATTACTAAAATGATGTAAATAAATGGGAACTGCCTCAGATTATACAGCATCCAAGAGATGTTCATATAAGCTGTTAGTGGCTTGCTATTTCTAGATGTGTTTCAAGTGACATTAAAGCCAGTGAGTGACAATATAGAGTTCTGTTGTTTTACCGATCTGTACCAACTGAATTAAATTTTATGAAGCAGCTAAGATTTTTCAATTAAAATATCTAGTAATTTTTAAATTAACAGTTAAATAGTAATAATTTTGAAGGGAAGATATGGCTTCACTTTTTAAAGGGAAAACATGTTTTAAAACCTGTGAAAATATAGGAATTTCATAAGGACAGTTACATTAATCTTTGTGATCAGAATTCAGAGTTATTAAGGTAAAGAGTTGGATTTATTTTCTCATTAGCACTTTATCAATTGAACCAATTAGTCTGAGCAAAGCTGAAACTCCCAGGATTTCCTAAAACTGACATCTGTGCCTTCTTAAGCTGGTGGAGACACACATGATGCAAATTTACCAATTAGGAGATAGTGGTGGTTGCGCACCAGCAGCAGTGAAGCCTTGGGTTTGTATCTGAAGTGCTCTGAGGCAAAAGAGAAAATCATGTTTGATCTCTGAATCACTCTTTAAAATCCTCTGTAGCTTTCCCTTTGCTCCTCTGAAAAAACCACAAAATAGAGCAAATTAAATGTGAACTTAACACATTTCATGTACTTTTTAGACCCTCTTAGTTCTCTATGCTGTATTTAATATTTCCTGGTCAGGAAAACATTAGAATATGGAGATTAGAGACAAAGACTTTAGGGAAAGATAAAAAATGGTTAAAATTATGGTTCTTTTTGCTACGAAGTCTGTAATTATTGGTAAGTTTTTGAGCTTCTATTTTTCCAAGTTGTAAAACAGTGATACTAATGTCTGCCATACAGGGTTATTATTGTAAAATTAAATGAGAAAATATAAGAAAACATTTGCTACAGAGACTGACTCAAAGTAAACAAGTGGTAAATGGTGTTTTGTTATTGCTGTTATGTTTGTTTTGGTTTTATTCTGTAGTAGGTATCTTTGTTCATTTAAACACTTAGACTACTTCAGCATGTTTTCTAAATTGAGAAAAAAGCATAATAGAAATAACATTTGCATTAGAAGCTCAACCCCTTATGATTACTTAGTACACCATGTCCATGTCAACATAAATTATGAATTTTTAATAGGAAATTGCTTCTTAGTCTCATATCATGGTCTTGACTCACTTAATTATTTAAAACATTTTCAAAAATCTTGATGAAAATTATGGCAACACATTGTAAGCACATTGTGATTCAGTAAATGTATTTCATCTTGTTTTAAGCTTTTATGAACCTTGCTCCTAATGTTGCATTAGGAGTTCTACACTTTTTGATTTATTTGTCAAATATGATTGAAAGCTGAAAGACAGAATTAGTGAAAAAAAACCCTCAACTCTTTAAGATTCAGTATTTTAAGAACAAGGTATTCTAATGAACAAAATAAAGGTAAATGTATAGTTCCAGAATCAAGGCAAAGAAAGACTCAACAAGATGCCACAGAGATATCTGGAAGATAAGCTCATTTTCAGTTGCCCTAATTAGTGAGGACTCCACCAGATGAGGCCTCAGGTACTTCAACAGGGCAGCTCAGCAGATGGGGTACTGTAGATCTCCCTCTAAAATCAACTCTTCAACTTACTTGCTATGAAATCTTACAAATAAAAAGTTTGAGGCAAGTGAAATCTACTCTTTGAAACTTCATTTCTTTAGTTTAAAATAGGGATAATATTCTCCCCATGGGAACACGGGCATAGAATATTGTTTATGTTCTAGAATTCAGTGGTTGTAGTCAATAGAGACATATATCTAAGATTCTAGGTTAAATAAGCTATTTAAGGCTGACTCAGGAACCATCTAAAATCAAACAAATATGATTTCCATGAGAAAATAAATATAGTCTATAATCTATAGATAAACCTTTGGAATATGACCTACTTGCAAAAGAAGTTTGAGAAAATATGTTTAATTAATGTCTTACTTTGAGATAATTTTAGACACAGGAAAGTTGCAAAAGAATAAAGAGTTCTCATTTACCCTTCAGCCAGCTTCCTCTAATGAAGACATTTTATGATCAGAGTACCATGATCACAAACAGGAAATGGGCACTGATATTATATTTTTGAGTAATCTACAGATTCTATTTGAATTTCACCAGTTTTCTTACTAATGTTTTATCTCTAGTCTAGAATTTAGTTCAGGATCTTCTTCCATGTATGTATTATTAGTGTCTTATCTGTGTTATTTCCTCAATCTTATTTCTTTCATGACTGGCACTAAAAAAAGCTTTGATCATTTTTTTTGGTAGACTTTCAGTTTGGATTTGTGCGGGGGTTTTTTTGTCTTGATAGCACTGGTGTTATGTATTTCACAAGAATACCACAGAGGGGCTATTTTGCCTTTCACTGTAGCACTGAGGGATATATGCTTCTGTGTATTTTATTATTGGTCATATAAACCCTTGATCATTTAGATAAGGCCAAGTCTGCTAGGTTTCTCCACTAGAAATTTACTTTTTACTCTTTGTGTAAATATTTTGTAGGAAGATAATTTGAGAATATGCAGATGTGTTGTTTTCAATCATATTTTGTCCCTTTATTTTATATCCCATCAATGGTTCTTCCCCTTAAAAATTACTACTGTGGTATTTCTCTCATGGTGAGTTTTCTATTTCTCATATCCTTTTACATTCCTTTATATAATTTTTTACATTCCTTTATATAATTCAACTATAAGGAAGTGCTTCCTCTCTTTTCCCACTCTTTCATTCAACAATGTATTTGTTAGTGTGGATTCATTGATATTTAATTTACTCTTTGAGCTATGATCAAATACTATATTTTGTTTACATTATCTCAGCTTTGGTCATTAGCTGCTCCTTCAGTTTGGCTTCTGTGTCTTTTCAACATGTCTTCAAGTTGGGCACTTAATTACTTTCTGGAACTGTAGATGTTCCACACTCAACTTGTATTTTCCCTTCTTAGCTCTGAAATCAACAATTTGCCCAAAATGCCTAGCTCCTTTTATTGGAGAATAGTTTTAAGAAATCAAGATATAGGTATTAAGTACATTTCTAACTACTGAGGTATCATTGCTTCGAGACCCTATCAGTGGGCAGAGCTAAGAAACATTACACATACTAACACACGTGCACACATTTATATTTCTATCTTATGTGATGAGTTCATATCGATCCCTCTAACCCTAATACAACACTGCAGGACTCATTCTAGCCTTCTCACTGTCCTGGTATGTATCTTTTCCCTCTGACAGTGAGAAACCTAGCTCTCATTATCCACAATATGTTTATTTCTGTTGTTCTTCCTACATAAACAGAAGGTAAAGTGGGAATTTCTAACCCATGCCCCTGTTTGTAGAAGAAATACATGTAATAGCTATAGTATTTTGGTATATAGTTCTTCGTTGCCTTTAGCTTTATAGTAGAATCAAAATAATCACTTCCTGGAGTTACACAGGTTACTCTTTTCTCTCCATCTCCATAGTATAGTTATTTATTGATCTGTAATATATTTAGGTCCAATTTTTACAGTTTGTATTTCATTTGCCTCTCCCCCTCATCATGATTTTATCTATTTACTGATTACAGGAAATGTCACAATGTTTCTGAGAGTTAGAGATATACAAAGGCATACTCACAAATTGTTGTTCTGTACTCCTCCCTCCTACTTTGTTTTGCACTGTCCCACCCACACACTCCATTTTCAGTCAACTTCCTCTAGGTAAACAGTCTTAGTTCCCGTTTTATCATTCTTCTATATATTTCTTTAAAAATGTAGAATTTCTTGTATTCACCACTTCATATATTAAGGACAACATACTTTACACATTTTTGAGCATCTCAGGTTTCTAATTTAATAATATATCATGAAAATAATTTCATATTAATTTATACAGATCTTCTCTTTCCTTCTGAGTGCTTTGCACTCCAGTTGTTTCGCCTTACTGCTTTGATATGGATTATTATTTAGATTGTTTTCAATATTTTTGCTCATGAAAAGTGTTGAAACAAATAACCAGTACATATGTACTTTCATATTGCTGGAGGTGTATTTTAGGGTAAATTCCTGGAAATAGGACTGCTAGGTCAAGAGTGCTATGTAGTTTGTTTAGGTATTGCCAAATTCCCCTCCAGCATGCTGTGCCAGTTTGCATTCTCACCAGCAATATGTTGTCATACATTTTAAATTTCACCAACATGATAGGTGAGAAATTATATCTCAGTAGTGTCTTAATTTGCTTTCTGATAAATACTTTTAATGTAGATGGAAAAAAGCATTTGGAGGCAGTTCAGACAGATAGGCAAGAACTGTATAAAGAGCTGAAAGGGACCTCAGATGTGCTGTAACAGGACGCCAAGTTATCTAAGAAGCCTAGCACAAGATCATGATTCCAAAACACTGAGGAAAGTGAAAAGCAATAATTCAAGGACTGAAGTGATCATACTGGGGGTATAATGGCAACAGAACAAAATCTTTAATGCACTAAGCATAAGATAGGCTTAAGAAGATTGATTTATTTTTCCATACAAAAAACTAATAGACAATGCTTAAAAGAGACTTTCAAAGTGTTTGCAAATTGTCTTAAGGAATAACTGTGATCTAAAAACCCTCAAAAGATATACAACCCATGTAGCCAAACAAGAATCAGAAGCTGTAAATGGATCCTCCAAGCTCCAGGAAGAGTGGCTAGTGGCCCATACCTGGGCCTACGGACTCTAATCCTCCTTGGAGCCCCGAGAAGAAAGCAGAGCCCATGAACCACTCATTTGTCAGAAAAAGAGAAAGGAGTGTAGGAATGATCAGACAAAGATCTTGTGAATGATCAAACTATCAAAGTGATATTTTTATATATGAAGAAAAGACCCCAAGAAATGAAGCATAGAAAAAAACCACCTATTGCAAAATGATCAACAAGACTGGTGAAAAATAAGATGAGGCTAAAACAACTCTAGTTCATTGTGAGAAATCAGTTTAACTTCGATGAAATTTTCAATTCTATTTCATAAACCAAATGCAAAATCAGAGGTTAAGGAGGTTTTTCTTTTTAAAAAAAAAACCTGAGAAGCATTTAGAATTAATTTATAGCAAAGTAGCAAGTACATGACAAACTTCAGTAGAAAGTATGAAGTGACAGCATGAGAGTTGGAGTCTGAGAAGTTAGTGCCAACTGACGCAAGAGGAAAATAATTAAACAAATGTACTGACCTTCTATTATGCTTTGGAACACCATTTATCCCTAGGGATAGAATAAAAAGGAGAAAAGTACTCCCTTTCGATCCTCTGGGAGGATAGAGATGTGTAATGAAAATTTTATAGTAGTAGATGAAAAATCAAAGTAGTGGACTAAGGATAGGTGGAGATGGGGACAAGTTTCACAGAGAAGGACTCTCATTGGACATTTTATTGGCAGAAAAGAAGAGGGATGTGTGCAGGAGGCTGTTGGGGAGGAAAGTCCAGCCAGGAGGACCTATACATGCAGGGGACAGAGGTCCATTGCTTTCATAACAACTGGTGTTTTAAAGTCACTTTGGAACCCAGCTCTGTGAGGTATTTAACATTTCCCTAAAGTCATCATATCTGCAGATGATATGTATCAACACCAGTTTTCTGGCTGTTAGAACAACATGGTGAAGGATAAGATAAATTTCAAAAATGACCTTGGACCATGAAAGAACCACTGTAGCTGAAACTGGCTGCTCCCTTTTCTTGTGCACGAAAAATGGCAGGCACAAATGCAAAAGACAGAAAGGCAGAGAAGGTCAGGAAGAGACAGAGGAGTCTTACTGAACCACAAATGGGAAGGTGGCCAGCATGGCAGGGTAGCTGGTTTTAAAAGAGGAAACGGAGAAACAAGTGCTGAGAGTAAAGCTCAAGGGGGCTCCTGCACCAGCTGTGCTACAAAGAAGGTGGACTATGAGAATACCTGTGCAGGTGGGCCTCGCTTTCTTCATTTGTCAAGTAAAGGGACAGAACTACCTCGAGAGGCCCTTTAGACTCCATGCCATTTGGGAAGGCTGAAGAACTCTGGTAGTCAGTGATGAGGAGGTTGAAAGACAGGCCATTCAGGGCACAGATGGAAGGACAAGAGACCTGCAATGAACCTGAACTGAAGGTGGAAGGTGATTTCAAAATTGTCTCGGAACACATGATGGATTATTTAAGGAGCACAATCAGCTGTTCCCCATTTCTGGAGAGATGAGAACAAGAAGAAAGAGAACAAAAGAAAATGGAATCAAATTGCAATGAAGACTGTTAAATAACATAATGATTTAGTTCCGGAAGTAATAAGCATGCCTTTTGGGGAAGTCTTTAGAAAATGTCTGTCCAAGATGATTCTGGACAAGGTCACCAGCTGTGGCTGCAGGCTGTTGGAGGAGCAAGATGTCATTTCATTGCCCTTGCTAGCACTTTGTTTCTGCAGTTGTATAATATTATGCATAAATAGAGTAATACCAAATTGCCCCATTTATACATTTTACATATCTATTAATATGGACAACAGCTTTCTTTCCATTTACCAGTAAAGTTTGGAATACAAATGTAACTTGCCCTCTCCCCATTACAGCTCTGCCTTCAGAGCTAATTGCCTTGCAGAACACTTAAGGAGTCATTTTTCATTATGATGGTGAGCAAGGGGAAGGCAGATGGCATAGCCACGTTATTGATTTGATGATCCTTGTCTGGCTTGTTGGATAAATGGAACTGAATGTATGGTCACTGCATCCAGACTTTTAGAGACTTCAGGGTTAATTCTAATTATATCAGGCAGCAAGTTCAGGGGATAAGAATTCATTTATTCCCTGAAGCCTTCTGAATGATGATCCTGGGGATCACACAGGGCTCCTCAAACCACCTCTCTCTGGAGCCCTGGGTACCAATTTAAGTTCCTGCTCTTAAGTAAGAGGACCAGCATGCATGTGCGCTCGCTCTCTCTCTCTCTCTCAAGTTTTGCCAGTGCTTTCCTGCACAACAGTCTTGTACATGCTGTCCATCAATTAGAGAAGTCTGCTCAATTTGCATGGGCTATGCTCATTTGCAAATTGTAATGTGGATAAATGGAGATAAATTACTCACTTTTCAGAGGGCTATTAACTTTTCCCCTAAAAGCCCATTGAGAAAGATTATTGTGGCTTTAAGGAGTTAATGCCATAATAGTCAACGTTTACCTTCTGTTAGAATTACATTTCTGTTGCTGCTGCTTGCTCCTATACTGAGACTTTAAGAATGAAGGGAGGGGCCGGGGATTTAGCTCAGTGGTTCCACTGCCTGCCTCACAAGCGCAAGGTCCCGAGATCGATCCCCGGTACCAAACAAAGAAAAAGAATGAAGGGATATTCACACTAGAAATGCCTTTGCCAGATACTATGGCAGCACTGTATGGCAGGACACGAGATTTAACCAGGAATTTCTGCCAAAACTTGAACATATTCCCATTGGATGTGCTGGGAACCACTGGCCAATGAGATGGTCCTGAAAAAATGTTTATGTGGGAAGAAGGGACTCACAGGACCCTGATCCACATTTCATTAACATTTCACAAGTTTGTTGGTAAGAAGACATATTTTTTCAAGCCACTTAGTTTTCCTTTTTTGTAGGAAGTTTCTTGTCTGTCGTTTTGGGGCTTCGTGTGGCAGACATTATGCAATACTGCCTGCTGAGGTTGGTTATTATCACTGTTGTGTTCTGTTTCTGGTTAGATTCTGCAGCATGGCACAATGTGGAGGGGTAAAGTGTTTCTTTGCCTAAAGAACCCAGAGACGCTGGTTTTAGCCTCCGCTCAGCTACAAATTCATTGACCCTAATATATCTCTCCCTGTCTTGAGCTCCATAGGTTTCTCTTCTCTTTCCTTCT
>NW_004624737.1:30756722-30773772 GCF_000247695.1 Heterocephalus glaber
ACTTTGGCAATTCGTATGTATCTAGGAATCTGTCCATTTCTTCTGTGTTTTCCATTTTATTAGAGTACAGGTTCTCAAAGTAGGTATTGATGATCCTCTGGATTTCTGCTGGGTCTGTTGTGACCTTACTTTATTTGTTCTTAACTGCATGGATTTGAGCCTTTTCTTTCCTTTCTTTGATAAGGTTGGCTAAAGATCTAAAGATTTTATTTATTCTTTCAAAAAACCAACTCTTTGATTCATTGATTTTTTTGTATCATTCTCTTAGTCTCCATTGCATTAATATCTGTGGTGATCTTTATAATTTCCTCTCTTGTACGAGCTTTGGGTTTGCTATGCTCTTCTTTTTCTAGGAGTTTGAGGTTCTGCATTACGTTATTTCTTTGACTTCTCTCTGTTTTCCTAACATGGGCATTCACTGCTGTGAATTTCCCTCATAGAACTGCTTTCATTGTCTCCCATAGATTCCTGTATGTTATACTGGCATTATTATTTACTTGTAGAAACTGTCTAATTTCTTCTTAAATTTCTTCTGTGACCCATTCATTGTTCAGCAGGGTGTTATTCAGTTTCCATGTGTCTGTGGAGGTTTTGAGGTTTCTTATGTTATTGATCTCCAATTTTATTGCACTATGGTCTGATAATATGCAGGGGGTAACTTCAATTATTTTACATTTACTTACACATGTCCTGTGAGCTAGCATGTGGTCTATTTTGTTTGTTTTGTTTTGTTTTTGGTACCGGGGATCGAACTCCAGTCCTTGCGCTTATGCAGCAGGCAGCAAAACCACTGAGCTAAATCCTCGGCGCATGTGGTCTATTTTGGAGAATGACCCATGTGCAGCCGAAAAGAATGTGTATTCTGATTTTGTTGGGTGAAACACTCTGTAAACATCTATTAAGTCTATTTGTTCAATAGCTTGGTTTAGTTCTAGAACTTCATTCTTAATTTTTTGTCTAGATGATCTGTCTATTTGTGATAGTGGGGTATTGAGGTCCCCCACTACAATTGTATTAGTGCTTATTTGGTTTTTCATGTCCATTAATATTTGTTTTGTATAGTTGGGGGCATTCATATTTGGTGCATATATATTTATGATTGTCATCTCTTCATCTTGGATTATTCCCTTTACAAGTATGTAGTGACCATCTTTGTCTCTCTTAATTAGTTTTGATTTGAAATTTACTTTGTCTGCCAATAAGATTGCTACCCCTGCTTTTTCCTGGGTTCCTGTGGCATGCAGAACTGTTTTAGATCCTTTTGCTTTAAGTCTATGAATTTCCTTTTGAGTTAGGTGTATTTCTTGTATACAGCATATTGTTGGATTTTGCTTCTTAATCCATTCAGCCAGTCTATTTATTTTGATTGGTGAATTGAGGCCATTAACATTGATGGTTATAATTGATAGATACTGACTCATCCTTGTCATGATGTTTTACTGTTGTTGGCTATTCTATTTCTTATTTTTTTCCCCTTTCCCTTTAGTTTCTTACTGGTGGCTTCCCTCTGTTGGGCCTCATGGAGTTGTGACCTTCATTGTTTTTTTCCAGGACATTGTTTAGAATTGCTTGGAGTGCTGGTTTGGTGTTCATGAAATTTCTCAGGTGTTCTTTGTTGTGGAAGTATCTAATTTCCCCATCAATTTTGAAAGATAATTTTCCAGGATACAACAGTCAAGGTTGGAAGTTATTTTCTTTTAGGGCTTGAAATACTTCACTCCAGACTCTCCTTGACTTGAGAGTTTGTGTTGAAAAGTCTGCTGTCATTCTGATGGGCTTTCCTTTGTAGGTGATTTGTTTCTTTTCTCTAACTGCTTGTAGGATTTTGTTCTTCTGTTAGGTTTCTGGGATCTTGACTATGTCTAGGTGTAGATTTTTTTCTTGATCATGGCTAGTTGGAGTTCTATATGCCTCATTTATCTGTATGTCCAATTCTCTACCTCTGTCTGGAAAGTTTTCTATTATTACTTCTGTGAACAGTTTTTTTATGTCAATTGTACTTTCTCCTGTTTTTTCATGGACTCCTATCAGTCTTATGTTATTCTTCTTTGCATCATCTAGTAGCTGCTGGATTGATTTCTTGTCATCCCTTACTATTTTTAAGAAATCTCTTTTTTCATGGTCCTTCACCACAATCCTGTCTTCTATATCTGATATTCTATCATCAGATTCTCTTAATCTGCTCTGCATGCTTTCAATGGAGTTTTTAATCTCCTGAATATCTGTTTGAATCTGTTTCATGGATTCCATTTCTTTCTTGTGCTGGACATTCATGGCTTCCAGAATATTTCTGAGCTTATCTATTTTTTTTTTATTTGTTTCTGTTCTAGAGCCTCTAATCATGTCTTTCACTCTGCTCACCATCTCTGTAGTTATCTGGGAGATTATTTCTGTTTTGAATTTTTCTAGAGCCTCATTCACCTGTTTTGTTACTTCCTGTGCTATCATTTCAGGGTGTCCAGGTGGTTGATTATCAGGCTTTTCCACTTTGTTTCCCCCAGAATTTGCCTTTTGTGGGGTGGAAGTCTGAGTTTGTGCCTTGCTTAAATGTCTTCTCATTTTTGTTTTTGGTACTGTCCTTGGTTTAATTCCTGGGTTGATATTTGAAATTGCTTATTGTAAATATCTTTGTTGCTTGTAATTAGAACCCTTATGGAATGATTGCTTCTCAGAGGTGTCTTCCAGATATAGCTCATCCTTAGGTTTTGAGTCTCTAATGACTCTGGGGCTATCTCATTTTCATTATACCAGGAAAGACCACTGACTAGATCAATCACAACACCTTAGCCCAAGTAATACAATCAGCAACAACACAGCATCAAGTACTTCTTAGAAAATGACAATTTATGAAATTTATTAATCTATCACCATTAACTGTGTGAATTAAATCAAAATGGAGGACCAACCCAACATATGTTTATAGTGAATAAACTCTTCAATGTAGCAATTTTACCCTTCAGGAGGGGGAGTTAGAAGGAGTTGGGGAGGGAGGGAATAGATAGGTAGAAGAATAGAGGAAGGTTAGCAGTGAGGCCAGAGGACACAGGCCAGAGAAGGAAAAAGAGAATAAAAGAAAAATAAAGAAGAAATCCAAATTAGGGGCAGAACAGAAACAAAAAGGGAGATGAAGAACAATGTGAGATAGCAAGAGAGTGAGTATGAGAGAGAGAAAGGAAAGAGAAAAGAAATAAAACAGAAGAGAAAAATAAAAATTTGAAAAGATAGGAAAAAAATTAAAAATAAGAGCAAAAAACCCCAATAATAATAATTTTGGAAATAAAAAATAAAAATGAAAATGAAGGGACTCCTTCAGGGTATGCCTCTGCTGTCACAATGGACAATGTGGACAGCAGTGTGCAGATATAAGTCAGTGAGTCTCAGAAAGCCAGTCACAGACCCATGGGATTCAGGCAGATTTCTGGTGGCAAGTTCCAAGTTGAGCTCCCTGTCCTCCTGTAGGGTTGAACTCTGCAAGTTTGTACTGCAGGTTCTAGTTGCCCTTCCCCTGAAGATAGTCCAGGTTCCAATGATAGGTGATGATCCATCCAACTTACCCAGTACAGTGGTCTGGTGTCCCCTGTGTCTTTGCAGTGTGGAACCAGGTAGCGGTATAGCCAAGAGGCTACAGGTGGGGCGGCGTCCTGCAGGCACCCGCATGGCTAAGTGGATCACAGCCATGGGCTTGGCCAGTAGCGAGGGGTCCTCACCTTCTGGCTGGTCCCTGCCAGTGTGCTTGGTGTGGGCTGGATGGCCAATAGTTCTATTTCTTATTCCAGCCCTTACTAAGGAAAGAAATGCTAGGGTTAGATTGACAGATGTGTTTCTACCAGTGTGAAGATGCAGAGGAAAGATGTCTGAAGGGAAAGATACTCTGGAGGCTTCCAGAAACTGAAATCTGCCTTAGTAAACTGGATTGAGAAGTGAGATATTCCACTGGAAACTAGACGATTTGAAGTGAGTTTCTGAGATCATGGAGAACATTCTAGCTCAGTGTGGCATTTGAGATTCCTTTTACTCACTTTTAAAATATGGGCATCATGAGTTAGCTATGTCTTTTAAACATACTAAGAAGGTTGGGAACTCAACTTCATTAAAAATATGAAGAATCTTTTAAATTCAAGGAGCAATATCCATTATTTTTTGTCACTAACAAGCAATTATAGAAAAAGTTCCTCAACTTCTCTTGAGTATTTGGAAAGATAAGTTAAGATACCATTTGGAAGTAAATCATTTGCTCTCCCCATTCCAAACTGGTATGAGTTAACATACTTTGTAGTAGAACTATACGATGAGGTTACAGTGAGACACATTCTAGGAATCTAACCCAATCCCATCCTTTCATCTGTGAAGAAATAGAAACCAGATAGTGCAGGACTTGCCCATGATCACACAGCTAGTTAGTGGCAGACCTGCATCTCTAGCTGAGGACATGTGACTCCAAGTCTATACTTTATACACAAGATTCATTTCTTTTTCTATAACTGCATGCTCTTTGTTGCTATTACATACAGAGTCACTGTTTCAATAAATGTGCCACGGCATGCACATATTTTTGTTTTTCCAAATTTCTGTAGTTACATAACCAGGAAAGATAAATCTGTCTTCTTTACTCCATTAAGCCCAACGCTTAGCACAGAACCTCCAATTATTTCCTCTTTGATTCTACATTTAATGCTTTTTCAGGAATAAGGGCTTTCTAGGATACCCCTGTGCCTTAGTCCAGAGAAGGGTCATACAGGCTGAGAATTCAATGACCGTGGACTTGAATTCTGGTTTCCTCACTTGCTAACTGTATTGCCCTTGGAAAAGTCATTTAGTTTCTGAAGAGATTCAGGCTATTTATTTATGGCAGTACTGTGGATTGAATTTGGCCTTCATATTGAGTTATATCCCCAGCATTTTTTATATTTTATTTTGAGACAAGGACTCACAAAGTCACTGAGTTATCCAGACTGGGATAAAACTTGCAATCCTTCTGCCTCAGTCTCCCAGAGTGCCTCTATGCCCAGTTGAAATCCCATTTGTAATTATTAAAGTTTGGATAATCACAGCTGCGTCACAGAGTCATTAAGTCATTCATTATCCTGAATATATTATATATAAAGTATTATAATGCTCAGAATTATTAGTTCTCTTTTACCTTCCTCCTTTCATTTAATTAAGCCAATGTTCTTTGTGTCATTATTATAAATAGAAAATTCATTCATGACATTGTTGGGTAGATTATCATTTTAAACAGTATATAATATTTCTAGACTATCCTAAAAAACTTAATCATTCTGCCAAAACTTTTAAGTCTAAAGTAGAACATTTCAAAACCATAGACTTTCCAGCAATATTCTCTCTGGTCACACATGAGGCAGGACCATAGAACAATTTTACTTTTAGTTGAAACCCACAGCTTCTTTTCAGCAGTAGACATTTGATGTCCTGGTACTTTTAATCCAATGAAAAAATTTAATTTGCTTCTCAATAGAAAGAATTTATAAACTGTGATATCCAGAAGCCTCCATCACAAAGTGACACAAATCATTATCATTTTAAATTTACGCTTTTGAAGACCTCTATTTACTCTGTCTCCATTTATTATGGCTTGAGTCTAGATGTTCCCCCAAACCCTCATGTGGTCATAGGTGGCTTTTTCAGAGGTGGCTGAATCTAGAGTGTGTGATGCTGGGATTAAGGGCATGTGATTACTAAACCAGTACACCAACAGGTTTGGCATCACCCTTATCCCTATAGTCTGGATAAGATAAAAGGAGCAGAAAGATGCTGTTAAGGTCCCCTTGTTGCATTTGCTCTCTTCTAACACCATGAACTGTTGCCCATATGCTATGTGCTACCCTGCCTTGGAGCCAGCTGATTACGGACTGAAAACTTTAAAAACTATGTGATAAACAAACCTTTCCTCCTTTAATTTTGGCTGTCAGGTATTTTGTCTCAGCAACAAGAAAAGTCATTAAGACAACATTTCAACATAATGTGACTAAAATGCTTGGGGACAGTGCTATCTAAAATGAATGGAGATATTTTTGGTTGTTTAATGTCATGTAGCAGAGTCACTAAATGTTCCTTCTTTTCATAGAATGTCAGTTCTGTAAGGACCTTGAGATCAGAAGAGAAAAAGAATGCATGGTGAACACATACCAAGAGCATAGATTCCACATTAATTCAAGAGTCTGGCAAGGTTGCAGGGCTTGCTACAGAAAAACAGAAAAGAAGCAGCAGGACTACTGGGTTGAGGAGCAGGGAACTTGATTAGTCCAGCTTTAGAATGCCAAAAAACCTATTTAACATTTTTGGTTTACTATTGTAAGCCACCTAGGGAAAGAATTACCCTCAATCACCTACTCTTACTATATTAAAAAGGAAAAAAAAAAACAAAATAAAAAGATTAGTACATGGGCAATCTAAGAGCTGGATCTACATAGTTTTTTTTTTGTTTGGTTTTTTATGTCTGAGGAGAGACATAAGGAAGGCAATGCATTCATTTTAGACACAGACAAAAAGGGCTAAATCTAATTGTTACTTGTTAAATACTACTAAAATAGTTGTTGGTGGAAAAAGAATAAAGTCTAAAGACAACACTATTTTTTAATTTCAAAAAAACACTAGGTGTTCCTGAATAGAAATGGCTAAACTAGCACCTGCATATTTTTTAGTGCTGAAATTCAATTTCTGAGAGAAAAATAATGTGGTGGTTGATATTAGTTATGAACTTCACTGGATCAAGGAACATCTAGAAACCTGGTAAAGCTTTATTTTGGGGTGTGTCTGTGAGGCTGTTTTCTGAGAGGTCAGTGTGTGATTCTGAGTGGCCTGGCTGGGGAAGATACACCATCGTTGTGGGCGTATACCACCCAATTGGGCAGGGACTCAGAGTCAACAAAGAAGAAGGGGAAATGTGGCCATCTCCTGGAAATGAGACATACTACTCTTCTCATCCCCATGGAAACCAGAAGTCCAGCTCTCCAAGCTTTGAGATCTCAGACTTACACTAGTGGCTCCTAAATTCTCAGTCCTTTAGCCTTAGACAGAGATTTACATCATTAGCTTTCCCGGTTGGGACCTCTGGATTTGGACTTGGCCATGTTGTCAGCATCTCAGGGTTCTCCAGCTTTCAGATAGCCTGTTGTGAGGCTTCTGAGCCACACCTTCATAATCATATGAGTATATTCCACTAATGAATCATCTCTAATATATCTATCTATCTATCTATCCATCTATCTATCTATAGCTATGCTATTGGTTCAGTCTCTCTGGAGCACCCAGATTAGCACAGTACAACCACCAAGTGCATAGGTGTTTCTGCTTTCTCTGTATCCTCAAACTCATGAAGACTGTCCTCCATTCTTCTTCAATGTCTTTGACTTCCTACCCCACACCAGTACAGGAGAAGGTTCTCCAGAATATAGGCCTCCTGGGAGATGAATCTAGGAAACAATGAACACATTCTAATCTAATCATTTTGTTGAAGTGAACTGAGGCTCACAGATAAAAGTGCTTGCACAAGGTCATGTTTCCTAGGTATCTTATGAACATCATCTCCATCAGAAGTATTTACGAACATCCTTTCTTGTGTAGGAAACTGTAATAATACAGAAATGTATATGAACTTCTTGTAAAAATATGTTAAGCCAAACTCTAGCAATGAGATAACTAATATCAATATTTCTCTTCCAAGAACCAATATGGCTTCCAATATCACTGGAATGTATTTCCTATTAAATACTGGATGAAACTATGTTACATTTTAATTAGAAATGCACATAACAAATATGTTGATGAAGAATGGAGACAGTGAGTGACTAATATGTATATTGATGTCGGTATTTGCCTTGTGCAGGAAAAACCCGGATAACATTAGAAAATTTCTCTCTATGGATGGTTTTTTTTGCAGGGAATACAAGAATTATTTTATTGTTTCTCAATATTTTATTGCTAAAGTCCATGATATAGCAAAGTTGAAAGAATATTATAATGAACACCAATATTCCCACCATCTAGCTTTGACCATTAACATTTTACTTTACTTGCTTTATAACTTATAAGTCCATCTTCCCATCTTACTATCCACCCATTATTATATCATATGTTTTGGATGTATTTCAAAGTAGGGGCAGATAACAGAGGATACAGTATTTTGAAGAAATAGAATTAAAATACAGTCTTACTCCTATAAGATTAGCTGGAAAATTTTATTAGATGTAGAAAAAAACTAAAACAAACAGAAAAGAAAACAAAGAACAAGCTTGCCTGGAATTATGCACACAGATACTAATCATCATTCACTCTTTAGGTTCTGGAAAAAGTATGCACGTTATTTCAACATTTTGTTTATCTGTATCAACCCTATAGACATTTTCAGTACTCATCCAAATGCTTGGTTCTCTGAAGACATGGCTGCCAACAGTAGAGAAATAAGCTCTCTGCTATAGATCATTAGGAAAAATTAGTTGGAATGCTATAAGTATTTTTTGTTCTTTGCTTTACACTCTAATATCCCCCTCTCAACTGTTCTTTCAGCATAGAAATACAGTGCTTTCTACACCTCACTCTGCTTATTTATAAAGTGAGGGTTTTTTTTTACTTCTTATCTCACAGTGATTCTATGAAGATCAAATGTTAAGAATAAGACAATACTGTGTAAAAGTATAGCACTTTGCACATCTGTGATAGCATTATCATCAGTAAGCACAATGCATCTGAAAGAAAACACAGCTGAGGTAATGGTTCACACAGCTACATGACTTTTTAAATCATTCAGAAAGGATCCAAAGGTTAAAGGGACAGAGTACTGGCAGTTGCCTTTCACTCTGCCCATCAGTCAGTCATCTTGCCAAGGAGCTAGAAGAACTTCGGTGTATATCACATGGACTTGTTTTCATTAGTGAGGCATTTGTTTTGGAATTCATCACAGCTTTAAAACAGTGCTTCCATTAGCTGGGCACAGCACCTGTAATTATCCATCTTATCTGACCAGTCCCAAATGATACTACTTACTGCATGCCATTTACCTTGGTGATGCTGAAAGGAGAAGAGCAAGTCATTCACTCAGGACATAAAAAAGTGTGGAGAAAGTTTATTTCTTTGAATAAACATCTAGTAATCAGCTTTCAATAAAAATTTCTGAAGCAAAATACTATCAAGTCCTTTAAATGATGGAAAATTTCCTAAATATGGGGAAAATTCTGCCACATGAATATCTAAGGTTTGTGTTTAAAGTGGTATATTTCCCATTTTTGTGCTTGGACAAACAAATTAAGAAAGTAAGGAGCAAGATCAGAACTAACTGGAGTAGCAAGGAAAGATAAAATAAGAAAAGAGGCAAGTTTATCATTAATTATTATTATTGAGAACCTGTCAGATCTCTGGCACTTTATTTTATGCTTAAATGGAATTGAAGAGAAAGATTTGAAATCACCTAGCCCTCAAAAAGCATCCATTCTACTGAAAGTCAAGTAGAGAAAACAATCAGGAGGTAAAACATTTATAAATTGTAAATGGACGGAATAGGTTGTGTCAAAAGAGAAAAAGAAGTGTAGTATACAATTTGACCACAAGTTGTACTCAACATGCGCATTGAGTCTCTTTACAAGGTACATAAAAGCACAGCAATGAAAAAAAACCCTCCAGATGGATATAAATGATTACTTCCAACATCCAAACATGCTCTTCACTCAGGAAAAGGAGAATCAGAACAGACTGGTGGTACTTATATGAGGAAGAGTCTTCTTGGCCCATGAACTCTGCCAGAGTGGTGCTGGAAGCTGGAACATGTCTTAAACATGAGACGGCTGTATCAAGTTATCCTCAGATGCCACTAAACACCAAGTATATACAAGTCCCCTAGGTTGGTTCTATATTCTTGCTGCAAAGTTCTGATCATATTTACTCTTTGGCCTTCTATATAACACACATACTGAAAAAAAAAAAAAAAACTGGTCCAGAAGGGTCAAGAACTTGTGTGTCCTATTGAGTTTTCTCACTGTAATAACAATAAATTATAATCTGTGTTGACACATGTACATGTATATGTAATACACAAATATACATATATTCAATGTGTGCTTATAAAAGAAACACTGCTAAATTTGAATTTATAGCCATGCAGATATCTTGGTATTTGGGTGAAAGTTTGTATCTAATCCAATTTTACATTGCTCTAGAATTCCACAAAGGTCCTTACTATGCTATCTGGCGGCATTGCTTATTTCTCCTTTTTAGTTTACAAGTTTTGCCAAACTCTGTTGGCTCCTCACTTCTCATACCTGACTGCCCAGGGGGCGGGGCACCCGATGTTCCTCTCGGTAGACAGAGAAACACAGTCAGAACAGCAGCTCTGTTCCCAGCACACGGTTCGATGGCTATGGGCTTGGGTGCCCCCTGAAAAAGAAAACTCATTGTAAGTTTGCATTGTTGACATGACATTGCTGTTTCACTTCCCGTTTTTGCTATCCTTCACTCTGCTGAAATGTACATTCCTAGTTGCTGGGGATACACCATGCTGTCAGTTGAACACTAACTCCTGGCACAGTCTTGATGTGGAATCGGCCTTCATTTGAGTAAACGAAGGCATTTCATTGTGTTTGATGTGCAACTAGTGGGCCATAAAGTTATGCAGCTTTTGTTGCTTCTTCCAAATTACTTCATCTCATTAATGATGTGCCACATACTTCCTTTTAGCTAATTAAGTGACTATAATTCCAAATATTCTGTTGGTATGTCTTTTTCTTTTTTAACTTACTTTTTACTATCTATATTTCAAGTGTAGAACATGATGTACATAGTAAAATCATTACTACAGTTAAGCAAATTAACATATTCATCATTCCATATAGTTACATTTTTTCCTTTGTGGTACAATACTTACAATCTATACTCTTAGTAAAATTTCAGCACACAGGGCAATATTGTCAACTTTAGCCCTTTTCTATAGTCAGCTATCCAGACTTATTCATCCTATAAAACTGCAAGTTTGTTTGCTTGACTGACTTCTCTCCATTCTCTCTCCCTCCCTTCCCTTGATGACCACAATTCCACTTTCTGCATCTATATAATTTGGTTATTTTAAAAAACTCATACAAAAAAAAGAACTCATACATAACTGAGTTAACATTAGCAAGTCTTTAGTAATTATTTATTGAAATACATATTTAATAATAACTGACCAATGTATTTGTATAAATAACAGAAATAAAGTACATTAATACAAGATAAGAATAATATTTTATTAAGTAATTACAATGGATTGTGTTTGCAAAATGCCTTTTATATATTAATGTATGTGTAAATCTTACAACAATGGAGCAAGATAAGAACCCTGAAGCAGAGGTTATAAAAACTTGCTCAATTCATGTATCTAGGAAGAACTAGTGGGCCTGGCATTTAAGCTAGGGTAGGCTACCTCCTGAGTCTGTGTTCTTAAGTACACAATGCAGCTCGTGATATGTGTGAATGTACAAAGCCACACTCCACACATGGACATATAAACATATACATAAGTATACACTTATGCATACATATACTCACACAAACACACACATACACAAACCACCCTCTTGCATGCAAACATATACATAGAATTTGGGTTTAAAAACAAAATGACTTTTGAAACAGTGAGGGTATCATTTTAACCTAGGAATGGTGGTTTTGGCTACAATATTCAAAGAACTACAGGTGAGAAATGATAGATAAATGAAAGAAACATCTCTGCATAAAGCCAAAATTTAATAAAAGAAACATGCTACAGCTTTAATTGTTAGAGCAAATTATTTGTTCAGGTTTCTTTTCCTAGCAATGATATTCAAACTTTTCAAAAGAAATATAGACATATGTAGTCATTCACCTAGAATATTCTAGAATATAGCCATTGCCAGAAAGTTTAATGAGGCATTAAAGATAAAATATGTCCCCTTTCATGTAAAACTTAGACGGAAATTTCTGGTGACAATGGTTTTATGTGGTTATAAAGCATTTCTCTTTTATAGCAACATAAATCTCATGTTTTAAAATTGTCCTCATATAGATACATTTTGGGAGTTTTCAATATAGAGGTGAAAGTGGTCATGGTGGTGGAAGCAAAGGGCATTAAAATGTTTCAAGAAAATGCTATGGGCCATGTTGTACCACTTGTATCAAGTTGCATGTTCTGTGGTTTTTATACTTTAAACCATACTCTTAATTTACCATATTTATTTTTGAAAATGTTAAGTCAAAATCAGCATAAGTACATAGATATTCTCCAATGATGTAAATATTTAGAAAATAGGCTTGTCATATTTCAAGGCTAAAAGAAAAATGCTATGTATGTTTGTAATCATATTTCTAGTCTAAACTAAAATTTATTTTAATTTAATAAATGCAAAATATATGAAAAATTCAACTGTTTAAAATATACTAAGAGAATACAAAATGAATTAAAATTTTAGATGATAGTAATATATTAGAAATATCAAAATCTTTTCTACTATATCTAAGAAAGAGATGATGATATCTACTAGCAGACAGAGGTTTCTTTGTATTGTTTTCAGCTCTGAATGAAATAACCGATGCTAGAATATCCAAAGTTATGTTGTAAAAACTTGAGTACCAAAATTACAACAGTAAATTTTAAGATTGATGAATTAAAAATGTTGAGAAACAGTATTTCTTAGTTTAGAGGATTTAGAAAAACAATAAAGATTTGGAAGTACATTAGTTGATCATGTTGCTAGGCTACTATTCTACTCTTTTTAACACAGCGGGAAAGGTTTTAGATATCAAATGCTCATGTCTAAATATCAAAACATCATTGGAAAGAAAAATGAGTAAAATGTAACTAAATTTCTGGTGAAACATGGCTTAATTATGTGACACTTTAAACTTCAGAATCTCAGCAACAGAGAGGGACAGTGCAGTAGAACATCTGGGTTGTGGAAAAGGGATTATGCCTGCATGAATGTTAATTCTATAAAATCTTCCCTTTACTAATTCTCTCACTTTTACCTTACTGCTATTGTTTAGAAAATATTCAAAAGCCTCTTTATATGATAAACCATGTAAAAGGAGAGTATAATTCTATTTTTAAAATCAATTTGGCTTAAAACTTGGTCTCTTTTTAGCTATATAAGAGTTTTCATAAAGCGATATTAGCAAAAATATGAATTATTCATTATGTTCAAAATATTAGTTACTAGCACAGTTCTTTGACGCTTCTGGAAGGATTCACATAATTTAAAAAAATTAGTTCCTAAGAAGTTGTGGCAAATATAATTTCCCATACAGGATTTAAATAAAAAGGATGGTTGATAGCACCTGAATTTTACAACAGAAAATAGCAAAATCCTACAAATAATAATATTTCCAATACCTTGATGTTTGGCAGTTGTTTTGCAATAAATACAAAACCATGAATCAAAATCTTTTCACAATAACGTAACATGTACACTGAACTGCAATTTATCATGCATTTTCCATGGCTGCCTTTAAAAGAGATAAAGCATGGGTTTGTTTGCCCCTAGCACTCGGAAACTGCGATTTACTTTTAGACATTTTTATATTTGTTGTACTGCAAAAACCTGGGCTTACACTGTGCCAGAAAACATCACTGACAGTTATGTAATTAGCAGTTTTTGTTTATTAAAAGTACACAGCACTTTTACAAAAGACTTGTTTGGTTTACTTTAGTGTGTTTGAAGTTATTGTACTCTTATTTTTGAGAGGAAAAAAATTTTATGTTAAAATATTTCCATTTTTTAAGCTGTTAAAAGACAAACAGGTTACCCAAGAAGCTTCTGGAATCATAAAGATTTTCAAGATGATAGTTCTTAAAACTCATAATAATGTGTTCTGAAAGCGAGACTGCCATTAAACCCAAGACCTGTTCCAGGAAATTGCTGGGACATGAATCACTGCAGGTTTGGAAAACACAAATGTGCAAGGCTGGCTCCATGTTTCTTCTTCATTGACCTCTCCAAGGGCAAGCAAGTTTTGTGCTTCTAGACGTCACACTAAGGCCTGTTACAGGAAACAATGCACTCAGCAGCTGAGGATTTTACAGAACTATCTGATGTTCTCAGGTTAGCCATTATAATTAAGTAAGAATTCAAAATTTTAAAAAGATGTTATGTCCTTTCTCAAGAATTTTCTAAACCTTCAGTAGTTCCAAAGTAGGGCTTGCAAATGTTTTGGAACTTATGTTTCCCTGTGTAGTTTCTTTATCCTCGAAGGCAGGCATTTTGATAGCTGCTTCCTTGTCTTACCTATAGCTTCTTCTAGAGCCCATTGCACAGGGTAAGTGACAGGATGAATGAACGAATAAATAAGCTTGTCAAAGATGTTGCTCAATGAGATAAATGTAAGACATGTCCATTTCTATCTAAATTATGGATATTTAAAGGAATAATATGACACTGGAAAATAATGACAGTTAACATGTTGAGTGATTATTTGGTGCCAAGTGCCATGCCAAGCCTTGTGCATGCATTATTGTAGGTTACTACACAGCAGTTATATTAATGATAGTTATTTTCCATTATATACAAATGAAAAAATTGAAATTCAGAGAGGTCAAACGACATTCTTAGGTAACACAGAAATTGGAGCTCAGATCTGATTTAGATACCTAATTATAAAATGTTACTAGAAAATATAATTTAAGAAACCAAATTGTCCCTCATTCTCTCAGCTTGCTTGTTAACAGAAGAAATCAACTTAGAATTCCAGTTATAAAAATTATATACATAAACCTGTCCTATTTCTGACCTCTATTTCAAACATTATTGAGTCCTAGGCCCAGGTTTATCACTATTTAGCTGTGTGGTCCTGGGAATGTTATTAAATCGATTGCTTCAAAGGAAGAAAAAATAGGCAGGTTGGATGATATTTAGGGCCTTTTTCTTCTTTAATATTCTGTGATTATAATTCACTGATATCCCACAGAATCTGTGATACACTAAATCACAATACAATGCCAAGTTATAGTGAATTTTTAAAAAGTTATAGTGAAATTTAAATTTTCTAATACTTTGTAAGTTTTTCCCTTGATCAGATACTTTTAAATGGCACATCAAATTTTTAAAGAACATACCATATAATGAATATATCATAGAAGACTAAATGGCCACCATCGCATGCCAAAAAAGCAATTAGAAAATTGAATCAAGGAATTAAGGATTAATGTGGATACGTCATACCTGTCAGCAGTAATAAGTGTTTTGACAGGAACAGAATAAAGTCTGACAGTAAGCACAAATACTAATCTAATATATGAGTGGAATATTAAAAATGCAAACAACTGCACATTAATCACTCTTACATTTCCCTTCTGAAACACATTTAATGCTATTCTTACCAAACCCATCTATAAATAATCTTTTTTTAACATTTGCATGACTTGGTATTTCCAGGATAATGAGTGTTTATATTGACATGAAATTTCGTTTAACTAAAATTTAAATTAACTGAATTAATTTACTCAGCATCAAATTAAGTCACTCCTGTGGCTTGGATCACAGTTAATCAAGTGTGTTGATTTTACCTGATCAACAAATACCAAGATTCCAGATTTCAAGCAACAAATTCTCTTGATTTTATTGTTTAGACTTAGGAAGAAATAAAAGTGAAAGTCTTATTCTTTCCTTATTTACTTTTTTGTTTACATGAAAGATAAAAGGGAAACTACATTAGCTGGTTTTACTCAATAGAAGAATTCATATTAATAAAAGAAATTAAGCTAATGGACACTCTCAAAACAGGGTTAAACTACATTAGAAGCCAATTCAAAGAGAATAAAGCAATACATGTGGGAATGGGTAAAGCAATAAAATAATATTCATAGAATTGATATGCTGCTCCTGAGGTTCTGAAGGTATTACAAATGTAAACTATTTTCATATCATACTGCATATTTTTCCATTGCTAAAATGCCTCCATATTCAGTCTCTGTTCTTACTACACACATGCATATGCACAAAACATAAACACATATTGAAGGTCTATAGTGTTGTATAATACCTGGCTTAACTAACTCTTGCTGTTATTTTAACTGTATGGTAGTGACTTGGAGAATGAAGAGGATGGATTGTGATAAGGAGCAACAGTTTTACTACCTTTTCAGCAAAGGTACTGAAGTCCCAGAAAGTAAAATGAGGTGTTACTATCTACATTTGAAATTTCATATAGCGTGAATTTGTCAATAACTATGAATAGGAGGTAACTTTGCAAAGATTTTCTTTTAAAGTTGATTCCTAATAGCATTTTTAAAATTTGAAATAGATTCTGTATGAAGTAATTGCCATAATTAGGTTTTATACATTTCTTCACAGTTCAATGGAAAAAAGTAACTTAGCCACTGTGTTTTGTGTGTGAATTTCACAACTGAGAGTCTATCTTCTGTTCTTGAAAATATTGCTCAACCCACTGTAGACAGGCAGGTCTGCGGATGTGGTCCCAAGGTCTCCGGTTGTGCTGAAAACAATGAATCAGCCCGCTGCAGACAGGCAGGTCTGGAGACGCAGTCCCGGGGTCACTAGTCACGCTGAAAACAACGAATCAGCCCATGCCCCAGGAGCAATCCACTGGACCGCCCCCCCTCCACGCCCTGCTCCTTTGGCCTGTTCTCTGTACAGCTACCTGGTTCCACACTACAAAGACGCAGAAGACACTGGACCACCAGACCACTGTACTTCAGCTAATCAAGTTCTCAGCATTTAAAGAATTCCTGCCCAGAGGTAGGGGCTTCTGAGACTCTGTCCCACTGCTCCTGGTCCAGAGGAAGGGGCTGCTTGGCCACCATCCCTCCTGCTGCTCCCAGCCCAGAGGAAAGGGCTTTTGGCCTGCTGGCCATCCTGCTGCTCCCGGGCCAGACGTAGGGGCTTCTGAGCCCCCGTCCCACTGCTCCTGGTTCAGAGGAAGGGGCTTCTGGGCCACCATCCCTACTGCCACTCCCAGCCCCTGGCACACCTCTCCCAGCTCAGAGGATGTGAGCTGTGTGGACGCCAACAGCACCCACCTGCCCTCCCCCAGTTGAAATGAGAAAACACATAAATAAGTCTCAAAACCAGACTTC
>NW_004624737.1:30779136-30813882 GCF_000247695.1 Heterocephalus glaber
AAATAAAGTCTTTGTAAATAGGGAAGGGTGGAGGGGGTGAAGGGAGGGCTAGGAATGGGGAAAAAATAAGAACCAAGATGCATCATGCAAAGGTACAAGTTCCCATTGAGAAATTTAATTGTGTTGTATACCTAAAATGTACCAATAGAAGAATTTAAGAAAAATAAAAAGAAAATATTGCTAAGTGCGAGAGAAAAACATACCTACCAAATCAGTCAACCTCCCATCTTATTCATACTTGATTGTGCTTCTTTTCAGGCCATTCCAGCCAACCAGATCACCTGCCATTCTTGGAAGAAGCCATCCCAGGTCACGCTGGGCCCCTCTTGCATTTGGTTACTCTACTTTATGTCAATAATTTTAGAAATAAATTACTTTTCCTTTTGTACCAATTAAGAGAATGTATAATGTAGTGGTGAAGAGAACACTTCTTAGCATCCAGCTAACTGTGCTCAAAGCTGGTCTTTTATTCAAGTGTAAACTTGATCAAATCACTTAATTTCTCTGTGCCTCAAGTATCTCAACTGCAAATTGGAACCAAAAATTACTTACTCATAGTACTCATAGTACTCGTAATATTATTATGAGAAATAAGGGAGTTTACCTACATACACAGGAACACGTACACACACCAACACTACAAATATACAGTAAGTATTTAGTAAAAATCACCTATTATTATGTCATCCCACCCAGCTCTCACACTGCTTTAGAATTGTTCTCTGTTCCATCTGAAGATGCTAAACTCAAAACTCAGCTGTTTGAGGACAGAGGCCATATTTTAAAAATTTCTCTTAGTGGCTTTAAATGAAGAAATTCATCTTCAAGGAGAGAATCCTGTTGATGGCTTACAGAGTGGAAAGGAGCTGATCCTACTGCCAACCTTCAAGCAATGCGACCACTGAGTATCTGCCTACATTTCCCACTTTTACTCCTGTTTGATCTGTGAGCTCTATGTGCTTCACAGAACAGACTTTTCCTGGTACCTAACATCAAAGTGTTCAATATGTTTTTCTTGAATGAGTAGGGATTAGTCTCTTCCTTTCAAATTGTGCATAAAGTATGCCTTTAAACTTTGTGGCAGAAAGTTATGAATAGAGCCTTAATCTAGAGCAGATACCTGTAAACCAGTAGGAAAGTTAGAAAATTAAGATATTGATATTAATCTCTAGGCTGTTCTACTCGAAAATCTATTATGCCTTAGAACAAAATGTCACTTTAGGAACATAGCTGACAGATAAATTCTATTTAAAAGTTAAATGCACTACCTCCTAGAATAGAGTGCCACCTAGGCATAGCTCCCACTCTTTTGGAGCATCCTTCCAAGCTGACCTCTACTTACGTGAATTCCAGCTGAATGCTCTGTGTGCACTGAGCCCTGGGGACAGGGGTGGAGGGAGCCAGAGAAGGTATGAGGGGTTTGGGAGAAGAAATTTATTCTTAGAGAATGCCCAAGAGTTCATTGGGAGAATGCAGCAGGATGAAATTTTTGGAAGAAGGAAGAGCCTGAACAAAGAGGTACAAAGGCAGATGGTTTGGTGGGCAAATTGTTAGAAGCTCACTGGGGACAGAGACCAGGAATTGTTCTGTAGAAAGGAATAAAAAGCCAGAGAGGAAGATTGAGGCTTCTGGGATGTTCAGGTCCTTCATCAGCCTCCTTTCACTCTTTCTAGACATGACTAAGATTACCACTACCTGCTTAAAATGTCCTGCAGAGATGCTGGGATGGAACCTGTTAAGAACCGCACTCAGTGGTTCTTTGTGCAACCTTCGTTGAGACATGATGCAGATTATACCAAGCTGACACTGCAATCCTGTCTCTGTCCGGAATACACAGTGCTCTTATATTAGACTACTGGTCAAATTTGTTAGACTGAGTACACATTGAATTAAAACATTTGTTCCAGAAATTTCAATCATAGAAGTAAATCAGGAAGCACTGTGAAACCTGTCCGCAGAAAGAATAAAAATGCAGATTTGGCAATATTCTTAATATTGGCAATATTCTTAATTAATTAACAGATCCACAGCATATTAAATGACTTTCTATTATAATTATACCAATCACAGTCTTATAAGAAACAAAGCATCGACAAAACTCTGAATTAAAGATCTTATCTGACTTCTTACAGAAATGTGTGTAACACACAGCCCCTACCTGGCTCCCTCAGAGAATGAGCCATTACGGATGGCACAGTTTTCCCAGAATGGTGAACATCAGCCCTACAAGTATGGTTTTGGTATTTTTAAAAATTAGTGTGTTGGGGCCAGGGATTTAGCTCAGTGGTTTCGCTGCCTGCTGCGCAAGCGCAAGGACCCAAGTTCGACCCCTGGTACCAAAAAAAAAAAAAAAAAAAAATTAGTGTGTAACCACTTAAAATAAATATCCCAATTTCTGCTTCTCAACTAGACTATAATATATTTAGCGTAATTTAATAGTCTTGATACTCCATAATCAACATTATAGATATTAGTTTTTACAGTATGCTAAAGATATATAAAACTGCTAATATCATAGGAATAAACGTGCTTATAGTTGGATATCTAGGGATTTCTTTCCTTCTCTCCCCTTTGTCCTGCCCTATAGGCCACCAATGTCATATTGCTTGCTATTCATTTGTTTCTTTATATAAAGCAACCTGGATTGTGCAGCTGCCATTGGATACCTTAACTGCTTTTCCACAACGCACATGAATGGAGCAAAGATTGAAATGTGCTTCCTAGGGACTTTATTATTTTTCACAATATTTTCTTCCTTGTTGCTGTGGGTGTGCTGTGATCTCTTAGCATCACTCAAACTGCTGCCTAATTTCAGTGCTACTAAATTAGTAGACCCCAGACATCATCTTGACAGTTTGTAACAATCCTCCCATGTTCCTTGAAGTTTGTGGGCAGATTAGCATTTCTAATTTCAAGATTTTGACAACAAAGTTTGGAAATAATCTTATTGTAAAAGAAATACTTCATTAGACCCAAATCACTTTATTGCATGTGAAGGAGACTTGGGTTCAAATCTTAAGAGATCTTGGGCATATTATTTAACTTTTCTGTACTTCAGCACACCATGTGGAAAATAGAGATTACAATACCAATTTTGCAAGGTTATACTAAGGATTATAAAGGCATATATGTGAATAAAATACTTGGTACAGTACCTGGCAAAAAGTAGATGTTTAAATTTTATATTAGGTCAAACTATTTCAAATGTGATTTCATTCTTTCACACTTGGTCCCAAAGTATGGTGCATGTATCCTAGTGTCTGTGCACCGAAATTGGAACCAAGTACCATGTTCATATATTAGGGTTTTGTAAAGAAGATGATTATTGATCAAGGCAAATGTAGAAGGTTGAGAGGTAAAAGTTATGCAAAAAGATACACATTCTACTCAAACCTTTCTGCTTGCACAGGAAAGAGAAAAATATTTTCTGGATGGCTATGCTTAGCATGGCTTTTAGTGTGTTCTTTAGTGCCTCTGTATGACCCAGGAAGCCTCTTGGCCTGCTGGTCCTCTTTCCCACTGGTTGCTAAATTAAAATGTCCTTCATTTTGTAAGCAAGTGGGCTGGGGCGGGGGGGGGGGGGATTACCAGAAAGACAATAGAAGGCAAAGGATGCTTTTACACTTTTAGCAGGATTGTGGGAACCTTTTGCAGAAATTCAGGTCATTCCCAGGGTCTCTTGAACTCACAAGACAGAACTTGTGACCTCTGTCCATGACCTGAAATGTGTGGAGTCCTCCTATGGCCAAATATATTTGCATAGTATCTTTTGGTCTTTTTCTCAAATGATTTGTGTAAACCCAATTACTTCGTCAGAGGTTGCTTTAGAAAGTGAAGTATGGGAGAGTGAATAAAATATCTCTCCAAATTTGTTTTTTTCCCAAAACTCCTTTTCAGTCTGACTAAAAATTAATGGTCAGAGTCTGTGTAATGATCCTTCCCCTGGTTTTACTGATGCTGCTTTACCAAATCCCACTTGGTGCTAGTAATTTTCTAATTGATTAAGCCTGGAGGAGCCTTCTGTCATTGGGTGTGGCCCACTGCACACATCTGGCTCACTGGGTTTTCTTTAAAGAGGATGGCAGGAAATTAAAATACCCACAGTACAAACAGATAGAAATAGGAATGCAAATCTTGCTTGTTTTCCCCCTTGGTCTTTGTAGTGGGTTAAATAATTTCCCCCCAGATTTCACATCTTTTCACCACCTCAGAATGTGACTTTGTTTGGAAATAGCTTAAATTAGTTAAGACGTCATACACACTGGATTAGGGTAGGCCTCGTGTCTATTTAAGAGGAGAGGCCACATAGGAATGCTATTGGAAGAGAACATCACATAAAAACAGGCAGGGATTGGAGAGAGGTGCTCACAAGGCAAGAAACACGAAGGTTTTCCAGACACCACCAGTAGCTAGATGAGAGGCAAGGTAGAAATCTTCCCTCAGCTCGCCAGAAGGAAGCCACTCTGCCAACACTTCTGTTTCAGACTTCTACCCTCCAGAACTACCGTTTCAAATCATCAAGTTTGTGGTATTTG
Organism: Heterocephalus glaber; assembly: GCF_000247695.1. The sequence continues at coordinate 30,783,672 of NW_004624737.1, forward strand.
TTATGGCAGCCCCTGAGAACTAACAGTTTCCCTAGTCACAAACCAAACCCTAACAGAATGGCTAGGGAATACAGATTACTTACTAGCATTTTCTATTGTGTTGGAAATGGTCACACAGTGTAATAGTGAAACTATGACTAATCCTAATACCTCAGCATATTTTCAGGTAATTCAAGTCACTTTCATTTCAAAAGTAAGTACATGTCACATAGAATAGCAAAGATCAGTCAATAAAGCCACCATAGGTATGAGAACTTTGTGGTCATTATATAATTAATGATATTCATAAAATGGGAAATAGTCATAATTGTTTCTTAGGATATACACATAGTCTATGTTCTATGTCAGCTTCCCTAGCAAACAGTCTGAAGTGCCAAGGTTTGTACACTTGTTGGGAAGTATCTTTAGGAACAATATCTGTGTAGGAAGACAGAAGCCGAGCTGGTGAAGGGAGAAGCTCGCCTGTCATGTGGAAGCCTGTGCCTTGGTAGAGTCTTTCTTCTGAAGATGCCTGAGGCTCTCCAAGGATGAAGGCTGTTCCCAGGGACGGTGCAACACCAGGAGAAGCAGCTTTTCTAGAGAAAGATGCTGAGCTATGAAGATGAGAGGTTCCTTCCTAAAGGTAGGATCTGGGCAGCACAACCCAGCCCCGCTATGGCATTATTATGGTAAACTAAATAAAATAATTATTTTAAAATAAAAATGTCCTCCTTAGCTAAGAAAGTGACTTTGGCCGGTCCCAATAATACATGCTGTGCTATATACTTGTGAAACATTTACACATTTATTTTTCACAGGGTTTTGTGGAACTGCTGTATTACTGCCATTACTAATCTTTCCAGAAAAGTGCTTATACTTCAGGACCATAATCTTCCTCTTTAATTTTCTTAACTTTACTAGCAACTCTGATGGTGGATTTTTCTCAAAAAAAAAGGTAAAATTATTTTTTTAATACCAACACCCTGGTTAAGTCAATAGTGTAAAGAACTGAGTAAGCAGTATTCACTATTTTATTTTTCACGCTTGGTATTCAAATCATTCAATGTATCTTACTTTTTGTTAAGTCATGACGCTTCCAGAGAAAGAGGTCATCCTTATTTTCATGCAGCTAGATGGATGAGATCATTAATTAATCTTATCCAGGTTCTATCAGTTTCAAAAGGAATAGCACAGGATATACTAATTTATTCCATTTGCCTGCTAAGTCATATTCTTTTAGGAAACTGCAACATTTTATAATTTTTCTATAACAACAATAATAATAACGATGAGGATGCAACTAATATTTATTGACATTTATTTCTTGTTGGGCAAAGGGAGTAGTTGAACTGGACAGTTTCTGGACAGTGTTAGCTTCTCCAAGTAGTAGCAAGATTACAAAATTTTTCTAATCCCAAATATGATTAGATCATATTGGTTGTAAAAAAAAAATACTGCCACAAAGCAAATGAAACTCTTTAAGGAGAAGACTTCCATTTTCAATTTGTGATAAAGATTGGTTTCTATCACAGCAAGGCAAAAAAGATACACTGGGGTAGAATTCATAACCTTGAGAGTTTGTCTATGGTAGGGGGTAGCAGGTAAGGTACAAGGTGACAACACTGTAGTCCTACAGCGTGAACAGCACATCAGAAAAAAAATAAAGAGGCTTTCCTAATATAGAGTTCCAATTTGGCACTAGTGACCTGTCTCCTGGGAATCTTTCTTTGTTCAACGCAAGAACTAATCATGTTACTTAACTCAACTGGTTGACAGGGGAAAGGAATAAAACAGCAAACATTTTAATTTGGTTTTCACCAGCAGAGCGCTGAATGGGAAAGTGATAAGAATCCTCAGAATAGTGATCGTGCTCTTTTAGAATTTATAACACTGGACAAAAATAATTCATTCATCCTACAGATTCTTAAGTACAAGTGTTGGGACGAGTGTTCTAGGAATTAGGCATAAAATAGTGAACATGGCAGACAGGATCTTTTCCTTCGTAGAAGTGAAAATGATAATGAACACACATAGCATGATATCAAAGAAGAAGAAGTGATAAACAGTATCCTGGAGCAGGTTAAGAGGAATCATGAGTAATAGTGGTACTGTGTTGGAGTGGGCAATCAAATAAGGCCTCCCAGAAGTGGAATTTGAGTTTGAGTATGACTTGAATAAACAGGGGGAGTGAAGCCAGGTAAAGATCCAGAAACCAAGGAGAAGTAGTGATAAAGGCAAAGTCCCCAAGGGAGGATTGGGACCTGCCCATTTAGGTACCAGTAAGAAGATTAGTAAATTGACTTGGGAAATGTAGAATGTGTCAAAACCTATTGTCTTGAAGTTGAAACATAGATGCATGTGTGAGTGCATTTGCTGTTGTGACTGTTTTCCTTAGATACAGGATTGGAGTAGAGAAAGAACGGAGCAAGAATGGCTCTAACCATTTTCATAATAATGAAATGTGAAAGGAACACAAGATAGAGACAAGACTGTTCCAGATATAACCAAGGAAATATAAATAGGTTCAAAATAAGAATAAGAATATGAAAGTGGTCACCACTAAAAAGTGGTAAGGTCTATGGAGTAGAGGTCCCAGTGGAGATTACAGTGTCTTTGAAGCAGAAGTTATTAGAGTAAGTAAGCTGGAAATACTGAGGGTAGAGCATAGTACAAGAGAGATAAAATCCAGTATTTAGAGGTAGAGGATGGCGTGAGCATCACAGAACCTAGTAGAGCCCACATCCTGCTTCCAAGTCGAAGGGCCATAGGACCACCACTCAAGAGAATTGCAGGGGAAGTTTTGCTTCAGGGAACAGGTAGGCTTCCATTAAAGCAAAATAATACAGATGACATTTCTGTTGGTTGAAGAGAATGAAAATCTAGGTCTTTGCCTAATGACAGACCATAAGTTCTGAAAGTAAAGTGGCAGTAACTCAGGGGAAAAGCAGGAAGTAGGCAATCAGGTCAGAGGAGGAGAGGGACTGAGCCTTATATATTCAGACAAGTATACGAGAACTTAGGAAACTGGGCTTCAAAAAGTCTAGGGAAAAAATCCCAGTTATAATTTCGTCACTAGAAAATCTAAAACATGGTGCAAGGAATAGGAAGATTTAAAATATGCTATCAAAATAGAACAAAAATGAAAAAGAAGGAATGGTGTAGCTGCAGAAAGTAGTTCCTAATGTGAGGGCAATGAGAAAAGCTAGAGTGCACACCCTCAGTCTCCACAGTCCTACAGGGGGTGTGGAGGGGTGCAAGTTCTCAGAGTGGACCGAGGATGTCGGAAGTGCTGGCATGTGAAAGGCAGCTCTCTCCGAGAGTATAGGGACAGCACCAGGTCCAACCATGCTTCAGAAGATGGTCAGGCATAGGCAGTATATTATGGTCCAGAAGTGCAGTGCTCTGGAAGTACTGAGGTAGGCAGTTGGTACGGAATGAAAGAATGGTTAAAAGAATGGGCTCTACTACAATTCCACTTAGATTCAATCCTAATTCCCCACTTACTGTTTGAACATGGACACATTTCTTAACTTTCTGTGCCCAGTGTCCTCATCTGTCAAATGAAAATAATTGTTGCCATCTACTTCGTTGGTTCATTCTGAACATTAAATAAATTGATGCAAAACAATGAGGATGCTCCATGGCATGGGATAAGTGTTTAATAAGTGTTAGCCATTGTTATTTTGCTTTGTCATTGTTAACAAGTTGTTTAACTTACTGCCCATTTTCACTATGAGAATAATACATTTAGCATAAATCTTCTGATTTATATTGGGAAACCCGAGGGGCATATATGTGGTTATGGTGTGACACAGACTTAAGGAAGCTCATGAAGCAGGTTCTAAATTTAACACACTATAAATAGCAAAATGGAGTTTGAATCCTGACTCTACTACTTACAGATTGTGTGACTAAGGCAATTGGTCTAATTTTTCTAACTGTAAGTCTTTTCAGTTCTTAAAAGAAAACAATAATGAGGTCAATAACTCATAGGGTTTTCCAATGAGTAAATGGGACAACTTATAGAAAGCACCTGGTATATTTTGTGCTGTGTTAGTTACTTTTCTCATTGCTGAGACAAAAATGCCTGACACCCAAATTTAAGGGAGGAAAGGTTTATTTAGCTCACAGTTTGTAGAGGTTTCAGTCCATAATCAGCTGGCTCCAAGGTAGGGTGGTGAGGCAGGAGAAAGAGTTCATGGTGGCAGCAGGTGGTAGCAAAATCAATAAAGGACCTTAACAGCTTGTTTCTGCCCCCTTTATCTTATCCAGGCTACTTGGAGCCCATAGAACTCACACCCTTAATCCTAATGCTCTTGAGCATGGCACTGCACCATGAATCAATTCCAGCATCACACACTCTAGATCCAGCCACCTTTGAAAAAGCCCCACCTCTGACTGCATGAGGCTTTGGGGTGACATCTAGACACAGCTATAACATTCTACCCCTGACCCCTCAAAGACACATGCACATCCCTTTATGCAAAAAAACATTTAGTTCATCTCCAAAAGTTGCCAAAGTCCTAACAGATTCAGCATTGCTGAAAAGTCCAACTCCAAAGTCTCCTCTGAGATTTAAGCCAAACTCTTAGCTGCAAGCCTCTGTACAAATGAAAAGAAAGTTAAATACTTCCAAAATTTAATAGCACAAGATAGATATTTCTATTCCAAAAGTTACAAACAGGGGGGTAGCAAGGAATGAGAACAAAGAAAGCCCAAAATCCATCAAGGCAAACATTAAATTCCACAGTTCCACTTTTAGCATTCCTGGGAATCTGTGGCAAATTGTGAACTCCAAAGGACTTGGGTGGCTCCACCCCTTCAGCATTGCCAGTGGTTGTAGCTCCCATAACTTCCCTCTAGGGCTGGCTCTGCTCCGTTTCTCCTCAGATGATCCATGTTCCTGGCTTCTCCAAACTTCTGGGGTCTCCACTGCACCTTCAGCTTCACACTCACAGCTTCACACCCTGCCCTCTCAGGGGCTCCCTGCCTGGCCTCCCAGGCCTTCTTCTGAAATCTGGGTGGAAGCCTTCCTGACCCCTCAACTCTTTCATTCTGCATCCACCTAAAACCTGCACCACATAGGTAATGCCAAAGTCTGCTGCCAGCTAGAACAGTAGCCAGGCTTCCTCTTCTCTTGGCTGTTGGGGTCCAATGTCCATGAACCAAATCCAGAGGAACAACTTCCCTAGGTCACTGTCATGCTGGAACATGGTGCTCTGGACTCTCTTCTCAAAGCAGTCTCACTTTTGCAATTTTGAGGCTGCAAAGGGTGGAGTCCTGCTGTTGCTTCTGATGCCCTCAGGCCATCTTTTCCATTTTCCTGTTCCTTTTCAGCAATCAAGATCTCCTCTGCCCAATCTTTGCAGTCCACAGCTTTACTGGAGCTTCCTTTCTGGTCAAACTCAAAATGTATTAAATCATTTTACTGGGCTCTCTGCTCTTGATTTTCAACATAACTCTGGCTAAAAGCCCCCAACAGTAGCCATGCCACTGCCTCAACATTAGACCCTCTTGATATTTCTTCTTCAGATTAATTAGTCTGCCACCCTTAATCTCAGTCTCAGGAAAAGTCTCTGGATAAGAGCAAGATGCAGACAAACTTTCTGCCAAGGTATAACACACTTCTTCTGGATTCCAACAGCCAGTGTAGTTCTTCTTTCCAGCAGAAACCTCCTGAGCCTGGTCTTTACCAGCAGGATTTCTATCAGCCTTCTGGTCTTCTGAGCTCTGACTAGGGTCTCCCATCAAGTACAGCCTAAGGTGTTCCGGCTTCACTTTTTCAGCCAGCATCTCCAAACCTTTCCAAACTCTTCCCACAAGTCATTCCCAAAGGCTCCCGAACCACATAGTCAGGTATAGTCACAGAAAGACCCCACTGTGTGACTAAGGCAACTAGTCTAATTTTTTTAAGCCTAAGTATTTTCAGTTTTAAAAAGAAAAAAACTATGAGGCCAGTAACTCATGAGATTTTCCAATGAGTAAACTGGACAACTTATGTAAAGCACCTGGTATAGTGTGTGGCATAGAGTGAGCATTAAGTAAATGGCAACAGTGTTCTAAATTAGCCCCTTTCTCTCCTTAATCACAGATACTTTTAATTCGCCTGCTTATTACAACTGAATACCATACATTCTTAGTTTGCTATTTCAATATCCTTTTCTTCCTTCCATGTCCTGAAAGAATTGTTTTAAAAACTCACTAAAAGGAAATTTGGGGGCAGGAAAATACTGATGATATTCATTTTCCATTCATAAGGAATTACCTTGCTGCTTTACTGCCTCACTCCGTCACAGATCTCTACACGGTGAACCCTGTGACTCTTGCTCTGGTCAGAGCTGGCTCTGTGTGAGTTGAGGCTGAGGCAGACGCAGTGTCAAGAAGGCCTGGCTGGAAAGCAAGCCCAGGCAGTGTGGGTGAGGAGAGTTAACGGGTGGAGAGAGCCAGCTGTGCCTTGAGGAGCGACAAACGCAAGAAAAATGGTCATGTTGGAATCCTTACTGTTTCTTTTGCCTATTCAAGGAAAGTGGGCAAGTCAGGACCTGAATTCAGTCATGATTCTAAGGCCTGTCTCCTTCCCTCTCCATGCTCTCATGTGGCAGAAATGAAAGGGAACAGGAGACAGCCAGACCCCGATAGCTCAAGGGGTCGAGCTCGGACTCCAGACACTACACAAGACTTGAAGGAGTGAAGCAAGAACAAGAATGTCGAATTATGAGGGAGTCTGCAAAGGACCTTGAAACAGAAAGGGGTTTCTAGCTGTCCTTCAGCGCCTTCCTCTGATTCCGTGACAGTAGCCAGTCTTCCCCCTGAGGGCGGGAGGCTCTGCAGGCAGGAAGAGGTGACCGGCAGCCCCTGACCAAGATGAAGTCTGCCAGAAAGAAGCCACCCGTACCAGCGAATGATGACAAAATCCTGAATTCCCCCCGGCTTCCCAGCCTCCCACAGCTCTTGACACGGGCTTCAGTTTTAATTTCAAAAGGACCATGCCCTCTTCCCACAGAATACAACCAGGTTTTGAAACAGTAATGTCGACTAATTTCTCCGATTGCCGCAGACACAAGGCCTCAAATTTTCCATGACCTTATCTTTCTTCCCTTTATTTACCTCATAAAAGGGAAGTTAGGACCTATTAATCTCTCTAAATAGCTCTATATTTTCTGAGATCACCTCAGAAGAAGACTATTTGAATAAGATAAAATTACTATTTGTCAGAAAGTTCAATCATATTATTTTTCTTAGTGTTGGTTGTGAAGTTTCTTAATACCTTCGGTTAATTTACGGGTAGCTACAGTGATCTTAAGGTGTCTCTTTCAGTAATAACAATCTCTACTGACATTTTTTAATACCTAAGGGTTGATAAAACCTAAAAAAAAAATCTTCCTTTAAAAATCTCATTTGATTCTTACAGCTACTATGTGAGTTGGTTAGAGCAGTGTTTATGCTCCCAACTTCACAGATGACAATACTGGGACTTTGGGAGTTAAGAGACTCATCTGAGGACACAGAGCTAGTGAACATGTAGGCCCGACTCCAGGGCTTCTCATACACAGGTACACCCCACCCCGCTGGTGTGTTTTCCTCACCCCATGCCACCTCATCTCTATTCATGTTTTTCCCCACCAAGTACATGTGTGGGAAATCTGTGAGGACAGGAGCAGTCACTGGAGAACATCTGTGGCTGTGTGAGGGAGCTCCAGGCTGTGGAGTAAAAAGACAACTCCTGACTTGTGTTTCACAGCTTCGCCTCTGCACGTTTTCAATATGAACTGGAGAAAAGTCACTCAGACAGTGAGGAGTGATGGACAGAAATTAGCTGATACTGGGGCTGGGAATTTAGCTCAATGGTTCCGGTGCCTGCCTCACAAGTGCAAGGTCCTGAGTTTGATCCTCGGTACAAAAAAAAAATTAGCTGATATCAGAAGGGCTGGTAAGAAGCTATCCTAGCACAGCTGGCCAAAGGCACCTGGTGTTCCCTAGGAAATGACCATGTAGCTTTGGCTAAGGTTTCCCAAGAGAAAAAAGCTCAATTGTGACAGTTTTTTCAGACTGTTCACAAGTGCTCCTGTTTCTACCTAAAACCATCATGGCAAACATACGGTAGTGTCACACCTCTGCACCTTTTCTTTCACAAGTGGCAGGTTTATAGATGCTGCTGCTTTTCCTGACAGAGAGACTGCATCTGTCTCACTTGAATTTCAGGAATAGATAAACACACATCCAGTGTGAACTATTACTGTCACAATTCATCCCCCTCAAGCAGATGGTCAGACTAAAACCCCTAAAGCTTATTGCTGCAAAGTCTTGGTAACAAGACAGTCATTCAATAAATGTTTATTGACCATGGCCTATGTGCAAGATACTGTGGCTATGCCAGATTTCTTATTACTCAGTGTGCTGCTCCATATAATGAGAAAGTTGGTCTTGCTGAATTCCTAATAAGGCATGCCTCGAACAATACTTCAAGGGCTGCCAATGATGTAAGGAGCAAACAAGAATTTATTTAGGTTATAGTTCTATCTCTACATATTATTAAGTCATTTTTCCAGACAAATTAATTTTTGCAAAAAAGTTTAGTTTGTACATTTCTACGTTCAATACTTATTGGGATCGAACAATGTAGCAAGCACTGCGCATAGCAGGTAGACTGCAGGTTTTAAGCAATGTGAGGGCAGAAGAATTTTGCAGTAACAAAGTCTTTTTATTTGTTGCAGGTCTGATGATTAAGTAATAGTAACTAACCCTTACTGCACTTAATACAGAATAGGAGCAGGCACTGCGCAGGTATTAAGTGTTTTGCACCACATAGACCATGATGGAGATGAGTTTCCATAAAGTAAATAAAATTACCATAAGACCCAGAGAAAGCAAGGTTAAGGTGGGTTCAACTAAGGTACTGTTCTCAAGGCAAGTAGACACGAGGCCGAGCCATTAAAAGTATACCATCCGGGGCCACCTTGTGTGGACATTTTTCTTCTTTCGCCCTTGGGGAGTCCCCAGAAACCATAGGGAAAATAAAATGTTGGATGGTTTGGTGTTTTAGCTTGTGTCTAGATGTCCCCCGCAAAGCCTCACAGTCATCAGTGTGGCTTTTCAGAGGTGGCTGGATCTAGGGTGTGTGATGCTGGAATTAAGGTGTGTGATTACTAACTTAGTCCACTGATTGGTTTGGCATAGCTCTAGGGGTGGAAATGGCAAGGCCAACCCTGGGTGTGAGTGGTAGCATCCAAAGAGTGGGTAGCCCGGAAGAGATAAAAGGGAGAGGTAGGCTGCTGCTGCTGCTTCTCTACTTTCCTGCTTTGCTCCTTCTGCCTGCCATGAAATATTTCTTCTTGGTGATGTCCCTCTGCCATGCCATGCTTGGAGCCAGTCAACTATGAATTGAATCCTCTAAACACTATGAGCTAAAATAAACCTTTACTTCTTTAACTTTGGGTGTTGGGTATTTTGTTGCAGCGATGAGAAAGCAACTAAGACACTTGGCAACTGCTGAAGGGCAATTTCTTGGTGATGTAAGATAGAGGGAGTCTAGGAAGAGTATCCCAGCTTCAGCTTAAAGAGCATCCTAGCTTGGGAGGATAAAGGAGTTATATGTACCAGGGAGATCTGTGCTGCTTAACTCTTGTTGCAAACAAGCAGTATTTTGCTTTCTAAATTTTCAAAAACTTTTAAAAAGAAAGCCTGCTGAAATTTTCTGAGGAAGAGACTGTGGAGTAGAAATCAACATAAACTTGACCATATAATACAAAATCAACCATCATAAAAGTCCTTCTACCTACCTATGTGTCTTGCCTGTTAAATTTCTCTTTGCTCTCTTCTCTATTAAAACTTGATCCAAGGTGGGGCTGGTCTCCTCTCATGCTCTGCTCCACTATCCTCCTCCTGAACCCTCCTGCCTTCAACTTCTATCTGCCACGTTAAAAAAAAATTTTTTTTTCCAAGACAAGGGAAAAATTTGCAGTGATCAAGTACCCTGTTTATCTGATCATTCCTTGCATTTTCTTCGCTTAAATGCCATGTGGCCCAGCACTGTCATCCTCAGAATATTTTAGACATCATCACCTGTGACTTCTGATGTATATGTGATATTTAGGAAGGAAAATTCTACAGATAAGAAAATTAAAGAAAAAGATAACTATAAATGATGTTCATAAGCTGCAGTAGGGCTAGCCCTTCTCTCCTAAAAGAATTGTCAGTGTACATACCTCTTGAGGTTTCTTATAACACTAGGAATTTGGAGAAGGCTAATAATAAGACATTACATTGTTTGCAAAATGAATTGAGTAATGCTCTTTCAAATTTATTATAAACTCTTAGATATGTCCTGCATAGGCTGATAAATGCATATATTTCACTACTTGTTCAGATGGGATTGAGGAGAAATTTGGCTGCCTTTCAATAGACTATTGTAAAAGTTAGATCCACAGGTAACTCCCCCTAGACTGCTGAAATAGTAATGAAATTTAGAGAGGTAAACATAATGACTATAATTTGAGCTTCTCTGAAGAATATAGAAGTGTAAAACATTAATAAAACCCTGAGAAATTAGATGACAACAACAACAACAAAAAAGGTAGACAGCTGCCACCATGATATGCACCAGAGTGAGAAGCAAACATTGTAAGTGTAGCTACTCATCTATTCAAACCTTTCATTGCAATTGAAATGTCCTTTAGAGTAAAATAATTGACAAGCCATGAAGAATCTCTGCTTTATTTCCTTGATTTCCATTTTTCACAGTACATTTCCACGCAGCCTCAGCAGCTGCATGGAGTCTGCCGTTCCAAGTCTCCAACCAAGCGTAGTGTGTCTTATAGCATTCATTCCATGCTGTGTAAATTGGGGCCTTGCCCTCCACTCCAATCCGGCTGTTACAGTTCTCCCTGGCTTGCTTCTTGTGGATACTGAGCAAGAAGTAACTCTGGGGTATGGCCTTCAGAGGCAACATCCTGGGAAGATTCTTTAGCCATAATTTCATTTTTACCACTGCTTAAGGCTGGTCTGAGTTTCATGTTTGACCACTTGCATGCTCACTGAATCCAGAGTGGTTCCCTTGTGTCAGAATTTGGCAACTGTTTTTGTTCTTATGTCATCTATTACCTACGCCAACATGTGGCACATGGAAGTCATAAGTTGACAAGGGAGCTCTCATCCCTTCTCTGATTACATAGTGATTCCGGGCAGCAGGTTGGTACAGCTGTTAGGATGTTGTTAGAATTCTTCCGTCCATTAGAAAAGTGAAATCCGCACCACATTGTGCAATATGTTCATGATGTGATCATTCCTTTGGATAAGCATCAACATGAACATTGACCAATAGCCTGCTTCTGACCTCAAGAGGGTTTGGATTGGTGTACCAAAACATGGGAAATACAATCTGTGGGGCAGCTCAGGCCTGCCAGCATTCTCTGTTGAACTAGCACATTAATTATAGGCACTAATCATATTTTAAACCGTGAATCCCAGAGCACAGGCCAATATTATGATTTTTCTATCCAAAGACAGTTTCCATGGGGTGTGGCCTGTATATTTGGAAGCCTGGGCTATAACACTTTGGCTTTTGCCCCATGGGTTTAATTTACACTTTTCATGAAGCAATGAATTTGAGTCATGCTACCAGATTTTCAGACTTCGGAGTTCCTCCTATGACTGGGAAGCTGTCTGCCAGAGTCTTGATTTTGGGCATGTTAATGTCTTATCACAGCACTGGAGGGCAGTCATGGTGCTTATTCTCACCCATTTGCAAAGGAATCTGTCAGTGAGGAAGTCACTGTTCAAATGTACAGCTTGCTATTTGTGCGATTCTTGAACAGAGAGAGTGAGTATCCAGCAATTTTAAAAAAATTCGGAAGCAAACAGGTCTGATAAAAATGAGATAGTATATTTGATGTATTTCTGAAAATGCATTGGGCATACAGTATAGCTGCTATGACCAGCTGGAGATTCCCCAGGAGAAAGCTCTCCAAGAGATAGTTTCTATCAAACGTGTATATTTAGGGTTAGTTTAACATGGAAAAAGGCTTTAAGATGTATAATAATAAATGACTAAGGGTTAAATCAATAAAAGTTAAATCTCATTTCTGTATACGCTGATTTGTGTTTATAGCACTTATTCATTCAGCAATGCATTGTGTGTGTGTGTGTGTGTGTGTGTGTGTGTGTGTGTGTGTTAGACATTGTGCTAGGCATGGAGCCTAGCAGGTAGAGTAGTGCCAGTGGAAAAGACACCTAAAGAAACAAAGAGCAACAAAATGGAGGATATGCAAGCTTGCGCAGTTTGACTGATCGTACAGGTTGGTTAACTGCTTAGAGCAGATTTTCCCAGAGAAGATATAATTTGGCCTGAGAGCTGGGTCAAAACCTAGTATTTGTCAGTGTGTGGATGGTCCAGTAAGAGCTTAACATGCATTCTGATCTGGTTTAATTTCATGGGTGATAAATAGGAAAAGAGGCAAGAGATACATAGGTAAAAAGACAGTGTGGACAGGTCTCAAAGGGACTTATGTGTGGTTAGTGAAGAATCTGTAACTTTAAATATCTTTCAGGTAATGGGAAGCCATGGTGACTTAAAGGGAGGATAAGGATGATTTTAAACATGAATGTGCCATATTAATAATGTCTAAATGTTTAGAAATCGTTGGTACTTTTCTAAGCACACTGTACAAATAAGTATATTTTGTCTTTACAGCTACCTATGAACTATATGTTTTGTTCATCTTTAGAAAATAAAGAAATTGAGATACAAAGAGGTAAGAATCTGGTGACAAAGTTAGTTCTGATAGATCCAGGACCGTCTGCAAAGCATACTCTTTACCACAATGGTAACCTGTCAGATGAGAATCTGGTGGGGAGCTCTAGAACAAACTGGATAGAGAAAACACTGGAAGCAGAGCCCTTTGCTTCTGACATATTGTAGTAACTGGATGTGATATAGTTCAGGTCCATCTGTTTTCATTAGGAAACAACAATCTATCAGAGGTCAGTTGTTAACTCACAAAAATCCAAAGTCTTGACATGAATTGTAGAAAGCATGCAGTGCTTTCTCTAAAAAGGTGGCTCCATCTCCTTCCTTTGTGGATCCCAATGAAAGACTGACTCGAAGTCCTGCAATTCTAGGGCACAGAGGTGATGGGGCTCCCTACAACCAAGAATGTGGTGAGCGGGAGACACTCACACCTGGAGCATGTATTCTATATTGGGTTTTTTTTGATACTGGGGATTGAACTCAGGACCTTGAGCTTGCGAAGCAGGTAGGGGAACCACTGAGCTAAATCCCCGGCCCTTAATTATTTCTTTTTAATTGACAATAATAATTGTACCTCTTTATGGGGTACAGGGTAATAATTCTATACATGTATATAATGTATAATTAGCATTTGTTGCCTTATCATTTCATTGTGTTTGTAACCTTTGAACCCCTCTCTCCTGGTTCTTCCCAGGAGACACAATAGATCGTTTTAAACTATAGCCACCCTACTGTGCTGTAGAACACTGGAATTTATTTTTCCCATCTAAATATATTTTTTCAATCTGTTATCCAGAATATATTAACAACGGAATGTTATTTAGTCATAAAAATAATGAAACTCTGTCATTTGTAAGAAAATGGATAGAACTGGAGGATATTATTTTAAGTAAAATAAGCCAGACACAGAAAACCAAGTATTGCATGTTCTCAATCATATATGACAGCTAAAAAAGTTTACCTCAATTTATATTTTGTAATAAAAAATTACTAATCATACTACAGTCAGTTTGATGGGTATGAATATGACATTTAAGTGTGACAATAAAATGAAGAAGAAAATGAATATCATGTTTTGATAATCTATTAAATTCTATCATTGTTAAAACAATATTGATTCGCTAGGTGTCATGGTACAGGGTTGTAATCCCAGCACTCCGGGAGGCTGAGGCAAGAGGATTGCAAGTTATATAGCCCAACCTGGGCAATTTAGCAACTTAGGCTATAAATCCCTGATCCTCCACTCCTGTAACGGGGATTGAACTCAGGGCCTTGCGCTTGCCAGGCAGGCTTGGCACCACTGAGCTACATCCCCGACCCTCAAAATTTAATTAAAAAAACGAAGAAGGGCTTGATAGCAGCTCAGTGCAAAGGCCCTGGGTTCGATTCCCATACCATAACAAGTAACAACAAATAAAAAATGTGACTTTCAGAGGGAGCTCAGAGAAAGAGATGTATTCTCCTTATGAACTGAAAGAGGACTCACATAATGGTAAAAGGGAGAACTTCATATTGGGCTGCACTCCGGAGGCTGTTTCCTTATGTGCTAGAGTACTTTCTGCTTCCGTTTCCCAGCAGACAACCTTACTGTCTCCTCCCCCAGCTACTCTTCGATCACAGATAGATATTACAATTTTTAAAAACTTATTTCCTGGAAATAGAATTCTACTTTGCAAATGAACAATAAGAATGAGGAGGAAAATAGCTGCTTATATGATGAGGCAAATGATTCCTGTTTAGGTTGCTATCTGTGGCCGGGGCACTGACTTGGGGTGGACTGCATGATAGAATTTGCAGATGTCAAGCAATCACATCTGCACTTGTTATTTTACAAAGCAAAATCTCATTTGGCAAACAAAGGCCATTGGTGTGGGGTGGTACTGAGAGAAAGAGAGAGGCAGAGATAACAGACGAAAAAGTAATACATTAAAATTATAAAATAAAGGGCTGACATTCAGAATGTTGTGGTGTTAATGACAAACAAATGAATTTTTGAGAGGTTTTGGTGGTGTAGCTTGCAGGACTAGAGATCAACTGAACAAATTATATTAGAGGTGAGGGAGACAGAAGAGTTAGGAAAACCTTTTTATTGACTCAACAGATATTTTAAATGCCTAAATTTATTCCAAACTGGTGAGACAAGTTCTCTGTTCTCATAAAACTCATTAGTGAAGATATTCTCAGTAGATCATGATGCTATCACCCAAGACAAGGACTGTAAGTGAAGGAGGAAAATAGATCTGAAGAGTAAATGCTCAAGCTAAACAGCACAAGTTTGAGCATGCATGGGTGCAAAGAGGACCCTGAAGTGGAGATGGCTAGCGAGATGGTGACTGATGGGTTTGCAGATCATGAGAATGGATGTGGTTGAAAGCTAATAAGCAGATGAACCCAACTACAGGGCCACAGCCGAGTCAGGGTTGACCTAGGAAGGAAATCTCAAAAACAGTTACGTTGTGCATCAGAGAAGAGCATGCAGAAGATGATGTGATGGAGAGGTCTGATAAAGGAGAGAAAATCTGAATGGAATAAAACCAATAAATGAAGGGAAGAGAGTTGTTAGTGATTCACTGCTTTCTCTGATTCTGCCTCTGGTCAGTAAACTCTGTGAGGGCAGTGACTATGGCTATCTTGTTTACTGTCTTCCCAGTGGCTTAAAATGGCCTCTAGTAGAAGAGTTGTACTCAGTGTATATTTTTCAGTCACTTAGTGAAGGAATGACCTGCAGTATAAAATGCTACTGCCAAGACAACCAAGATAAGGACTGAAAAACATTTATCGGTCTTGCCAATTAGGAGATTTGGGACAGTGTAAGGAAAGAGTAATTTAAATGACTAGAAAGACAGAAACAGAATAAATATCATTGGCTTTTAAAATACTAGAAGCATAAAGAACTGTTAGGGAGGGCATAGCAAACATAATTTCTAGAAAATAATATTTT
Source organism: Heterocephalus glaber (assembly GCF_000247695.1). The sequence goes on from NW_004624737.1 coordinate 30,799,337, forward strand.
TTGCTGATAATAGTTTATTTTACTAGAATGGAGCCATGTTACATTAATTAACTGTTAACTGCAATTGTAAACTGCAAGACTGATAAGAAGGTAGAATACAGAATAAAATAGTTATAACAAAAATATTACTTTAAAAAATACTACTTTTAAGACATCATTCAGCCATCAACAAACTCAATTCATACTTAAATCTTGAAGGACACAGTTAAGAGAATAGCTCCAACTGTTGCCTGATCTGCAAATAGTTTAGGAACATAACTGGCAAAACTTGATTGCAGTGTGGCTTCACAAGTCAAATAGAAATCTACTCCATACAGGTCAATAGCTCCATGGTCTTTGATATGTATTCACAGAAACTGAAACTAATAAGTAAAGAATTGGCTGATGGTCTCTCCAATCCCAAAATTGAATCAAATAAATCCTGGACTTTAGCCTGGGCTTAAGAAAATTTGTTTCTAAACAATCACTTAGAAGCCCTGGAAAGCAATAACATGAAAGGCAATTTGCACAGACTAATGGAGCGGCTCAAAGGGGAGGGAGTGGATAACAGGCACTATGTAATGGAGGAAAAGTTTTGTCTTAGAATTTTATTATAAAACAGTCTCTTCCTGATGATAAAATGCTGGCTAATAATGTCTAGACTTTTCTTTTGAAGCCATGATAACTTCAGATATGTGTGACGGTACATTAATCAAAACCATATACTAAAATGTTGTATTTAGGGAAGTAGTGTATGTCACAAGTATAAACATCTCCCAGACAACACAACAGACAATTTTTTAAAGCCAGCTAACTTAGACATTTAGTGCTAAGTGTTAATTTAGCCTATGACACATCTTGTCAGGTTTTTGTTCAAAATTGTATAAGAGGTCTAGGTTTTCTTTTCCTAGACAAACACAAAAGAAACAGGAACACTGACATGAATACCACTGATCTTGACACAATCACCCTAAAGTGTTTTGTCAGTGGGTCTACACATACAGTTCAGTCTTCTTTCATACCCTTCTATCATTTATGTGCATGTCTGTATTTATCAGATTGTAAATAACTTGCAGGTCAAAAGCTGTGTTTCATTCCTTTTTGCCTGAGCACTACTACCATACGTTATACTTAGTGGTCAATAAATATTGGTTACCTAGAGAAATTATGATCTTTCACGTGCTTGAAGCCTTCATATAACTTGAACTCATGAAACCTAAATCATGTTTATTATGACATCATAAATGATTTTGTGATTTTTTTCCTGGAAAAAATTTAAAATAATAGTAGCTCAGGAAAATTCTATTGCTCCTCATTCCATTGACTCAAACAAAAATCTTATCCTCTTGGTTATTTAAATGAGACTAGGAGGTGGAGGTTTGATTCTTGGCTTTGCAGATGTCTTTGTGTCCCTTCATTCCACTGGCTTTAGAGTCAAATGTGTAAAAGCAAACATGCAGATGGAGGTAAGGAGATTCTAAAGGGGTAGCAAGCTGTTACACAGCACCTAAAAGTGGTTCATGACCTCTGTAATTCCAATCTGATTTGGGATTTGTATGTAGAGAATCAATTTTCTTGCAAATTATCCAGCAATTCAATAGGAAAAGGAAAAGTTACTGAGAAAAATTTCTATTTTTGTAACTTGAAAACAAGGTTTGCTAAGTGCTCTAAGTTACATGCATATCTTGACACGATTCTACTCTAAATGTTGATAAAATGGTTGAGAGACATACTATGGATGAACAGTACTAATTTTCTTCCTTCTCTCTCTACAGTGTGGAGGGCATATGATATAGATGAAAGAGAACTGGCATTATAGCCAGAAAAAGCTGGGTTTGAAATTGTACTCTTCTATGGGTTAGCTCAGCAACCTGAGAAAGTTACTTGATTTTTTACAAGGTAGCTGTGCTCCTTAAATAGGAGAATATTTAAAATGCTTAGTCAGGACTAGAACTTTAGCAGGTAAATTTGTTCCTTTTTCTTACACACATGCACACACACCCTAGATCTAAAATGTCTCCCAAAGCCTCAAGGGGCTTTTGGAAGGTGAATGGCTCGTACGGCCTCTAATTTTATTAATGGCTGAATCCGTCGATGAGATCATACCTTTCTGGCATTATTGGTAAATAATGGAAATGTAGGAGGTGAGGCCTACTCGAAAGGAGTTGGTCGTGGGGATGTGGTTGTGATGAGGGCCCTGGGCCCTTCTCCTCTGGCTCTTTCCCTTTTATTCTGCTTTTTGGTTGCCATGAGAAGAGCAGCTTTCCTCCACTATGGCCTTCTGCCACGATGTTTCTGCCTTTGAATCAGACATCTGCGGACTTAAACCTCTGACACTATGAGCCAAAATAAGCTTTTCCCCCTTTCAGTTGTGTAAAGCAGGAATTTTGTCCCAGAAATGAAAAGATGACTAATGCACATATGTAACCCCCCTACAGAGTAACCCCCCCGCCACACACAGCCTTCCCTGTTAAGTGTGCATGTAGGTTAAATCTTCACAGACTCTTACACTATGTATCACAGTGTCTGGCAAAGAGCAAGCACTCACTAAATAGTTGTTGAACTAATGAATGAATGACACAATACATCCGATTCCTAAGGCAATGCAACATTTGACTCCATTTCCCATTGTCTTGTATCACTTTTATTGAGCAACAGCCAAAAGAGCTTAGTATACAATGTAGTCAGGCTTCCCTTACAGAATAAAGTAGCAGATTGTGAGAAACTGCAGCTGGCAGACCATGCATGACCACTGAAACAAAGAAGTGGAGCAATTTAGCAGGTAGAACTAGATGTGAAGTGATTAAAGTTTGTGTTTGCCAAATTTTAGTAGTAACATGATGCATCTTATTTTGTATTGTCACTCTGGAGAGAGGGAAGTTTCTTTTTACTTAAAATGGTCTTGGTTATCCCCAAGAGTCTAATTCAGTGAACCTGTTTTTGGACAGTGTTCACAGAAAACATAATTAGTCCCACATTGCCCGCTTACTTGGGACAGTACTCAAGGTCTGTGGAATCAGTGTGGCTGCTTATTTATTCTCCTCTTACCCAGCAATTTGACACTGAAACACGGTTTTTAAAAGAAGTATAAGGCAAAACAATCACTGAGAAGACAAAGTATAAGCACTATTAAGGGTTCTACTACTCACACATGTGCCAGCCTTTCTGCAATGCAAGCAGATCCAGAGGCATATCCTAGCACTGCAATTATTCTAGTCACACACTTCTATTTATGTGAACATACAGTACATTTTTGTTTTGCTACATTCTTTTTGCCTAGAGTGCCAAAGAGATACGACAAATTGAATAAAAATATCTCTGTTCTTATGTGAACCTGCATTTGAACACAGTTTACTAACACTGAACTAATAACGGCAGGTGATTTTGCAGCTAGGTTAGTAAGGTTTTTTTTTTTTTTTTTTTTTTTTTGCTTGTTTGCTTTTTTGGTTTTTTGAGACAGATTCTCACTATGTAGTTCAGGCTGGACTTGAACTCACTATGTGGCCCAGGCTGGCCTCAAACTTGTGGGAATCTTCCTGCCTTAGCTTCCCAAGTACTGGGATAACAGGCGTGCACCACCATAACTAGCAGTAAATTTTGGAAATCCACATAATTTCACATAATTTGTCCTTTAAGATGACACAATAAAAATCATGACTTCAGCATATTCTACATTAGAATACAATATAATATGTACATGCATACACATATATACATCCACAATTATGTGTCACTTAACAATAAGGATACATTCTGAGAAATGCATTTTACACAATTTTACTGTTGTGCAAACATCACATTGTGTACTTGGACTAAGCCACCCTGGCATACTTAGGTGATATCACAAAGGGCTACTCTTCTATATGTGGGCTATTGTTGACTCAAATAACATTATGTGGTACATGATGGTATCCTTTATCTGAAATACTTGGGACAGGAAGTATTTGGGATTGGGGATTTTTTTTTCAGATTTTGGAGTGTTTGCATATATATACTGAGACATCTTGGGAATGGTACCCAAGTCCAAACACAAAAGTCATTTATGTTTCACATATATCTTACACATTAGTGACGGTGAAACTTTTAGAGCTTTCCGTGATACAAATGACCCACTGTAGTATGTGTGCCATAGGTTTGTGACCACTGCTATACACATAGCACCTCCTCCTCCCCACCTCCTCCTCATTATTGTGCTCCTGTCTTATTATCTTGGCCAAAGCCCTCCCTGAGTTTTAAGGTTTAAGGCTACTTCTTGTAGCTCATGTGTCTGATAGCTCCCCATTATATATATATATATATACACACACACACACACACACACACACACACACACACACACACACACACATACCTGAGGTGATGCTGCACATTCAAGAATTCATTTTCAAAATGTAAAGTTAACTTAAAAATTAGACTCTATAGTTTGATTTTCATAAGATCTGGCAGATAGTTTTACAATCAGTAGCTGTCTTATTGCAATAGCATAAAATCAGTTTTGGTGAGTGATATAATTCAGGCCACTATTAGAGAAAAACAAGCTCCAGTTTTCTAAACATATGCATATGCGTTTTGAGCTTGATAAATACAGAAATTATCTGAAAAAATAACCTTCCTTTGGGCCTCACACTGTAAAAAACAATGAGACAAAGTTACAACATTGTAATTGAATATACTCTGTATAAAATGTAATAAGTTTAATTGAGACAGTCCCAGGCAAATGGCCAAAAGGACCCTCCAGAGATATTTCTAAAAAATAAATGCCAACAACTTGAGAGAATATCCACTCTCCAGGGCAGTCTAGCTAGGGTATTCTCTTTATTCTCTGCTATAGGAGATCAAATTAACCAATTACTACTAAATGACAAACTCAGGGGTAATGAAGCCAAGGGAGGGAAGCCACACCCCCACCACGGACTTGAAATACGAGGAAAGGATCTGATTGTGAATACGATTTTTATGAGATCTGAAGAATAAGCTATAGTTAGTTAAGCACAGTTGGGAAATAGAACACTAGAAAGGTTTACATAGGCACACAGATGATATCTTTCTAGTACAAGATTCTAATATTTTTCTTGCAGTAAGAATGAATAGGAATAGGGAACCACAGATATAAGATACTTAAGTAACATTAACAAAGTTGATTTAATGGAAAATTCTAGAATGTCAATATAAAAGTAGAATATTCATTCAAGTATACATGGCTCATTCACAAATAAAGGTCATATTCTAAACCATAAAATTAATCCCAACAATTTGAAAAGAGTGGAAATCATAAAAGAATATTTTCTGACAACAGAAACTAGAAATAAACAACCAAAAGAATTTTGAAAAATTACCAAATATTTGGAAATTAAACAACATATTTCTTAATAACCTAAGACCCAAGAAAAAGTCATGAAAAATTAGAAAATGTTTTGAATTGAATAAAAATGAAAATTCATCAAATTAAAATTCTTCTAATACAATGAAAGATGCTAAGAAGGAAATTTATAGCATCAAATGCTAGTAACCAAGAAAGATGAAAGGTCTGAAATCAATGATCAAGTTTCCCTCTTAACACATTACCAAATAAAGAGTAAATTAAACTCAAATAGAAAAGGGGAAATAATAAATAAATAAACATCCATAATGTATAAAATTGTAAAAAATGATATATATCTGCAGAACCAAATCAGTTTCTTGGAAAATACCAATAAACTTGATAAACTCCTAACTGTACTGATCAAGAAAAAGAGAAGATGCATATCAGGAATGAAAGAAAAGATATCACTATAGACCCAACACATGTTAAAAAGTAATAAGGCAATATTAAAAAGATAATAAGAGAATGGAAATAAACATGACAACTTAAATAAAATGGTGAATTCTTGGAAAAACAGAAACTACTCAAACTCACTCAGGAATAACTGAGTCATAACCCAGACAAGTGGCATATATTTATTAAAGAACTATAATTTATTTAAAAATTTAAATTTCTCTATAACTCTAAATATATATATGTGTGTGTGTGTGTGTGTGTGTGTGTATATATATATATATATATATATATGGAGAGAGAGAGAGAGAGGAGAGAAATCTATTGATTTGCCCCCAAGAATGAACAAGTATTCATGATTCTGACCATGCTAAAAAAATTTTTAATCAGAAAAATTTACTGTTCTAATTGCCATTTTATTGTCTTATAGACATTGCTGAAATTACCCTGGGTAAAGATAAGTACATAATATAAGAATAACCAAATTCTTTTCTAGAAAAACAAAAGATTTGGTTAAAACTGAAACATACACACACACACACACACACACACACAGCTGCCATTACCATCACCAATTAACAAACCAAGAATTGGATAACTCTATTGGGCAATTTTTAGCATTTAAAGATTATGTAATATTAATTCTACACAAAATCTCCAGAAAACAATGAAGGAAGTTGTTCCCACTCGTTCTGCAAAGCTAACATTACTTTAATGCTAAAGTTACACAAAGGCAAGAAATAAAAATTGTAGACTAACATACTTAATGAACATAGTGGCAAAATCCTTTTAAAATTAGAAAACTGAATTTAACTACATATAAAAAAATGATGCCATGATTAAATGGAGTTAATGCTAAAAAAGCAGTATCACTTTGATATTGGAAAAATCAATCAATTTAACTTACCATATCAACAAACTAAAAAAGTAAAATAGTAAGATTCTCTCAGAAATGTATAAAAATATTATTAAAGTCAATAGCCAGTAATGACAAAAATTCTCAGCAAATTTAGAACAGGGAATTTCCTAAATATGATGCAAAACATGTTAGAAAAACTTAAAGGGTCACTCACTGACACTAAGTATTTCAATAAGACAATGTTTTCCCCAAAGTTCTGAAACAGGGCAAAGACTTTGGCTGGAACCACTTCAGCTGAACAGTGCAACAAGGTAGGTAAAGAAAAGGAAAATATAAAACTTTATTTGTAGGTGGTGTGATTCTATACATAGAAAATCCAAAGAAAGCTACAAAAAAAGTTAATAACATTAATAATGAGTTTATCAAGGTCATATATAAAAGGTCACTGTACAAAAATTAATTTTCAATATCCAGTGGCAACAAGTAATAGGAAAATAAAATGGAAAACAGTAGCACCAAAAATAACATCGATACAAATTTAACAAAATTTCACTATAAAAATCCTGAGATAAATTAAAGAAAACCTAAGTAATTAAAGTGGTATTACTGCACTATTGATTAGAAAATATGCAGTTCTTAATATGTCAGTACATTGATTCAACCCAATGCTAATCACAAACTCATCAGGTTTTGTTTTATTTTTGAGAAATTTGATTCTAAACTTTATATGGAAATGTAAGTTTTAGAGTAGTCAAAAATATTTTGGAAAAAAGTACAAATTAAAGGCTTCATACAAAGTCTTTAATATAAAGCCTGAATATAAAGCCAAAATAATCAACTCATTGTGAGACTGGCATTAAGACAGACATATGTATCAATGGAATAGAATGGAGTCAGCAAATGGATATGCATACATATATTCAATTAATCTGCAAAAAAATGATAAAGGTAATCCAAAGGTGGCAAGAAAAGTGCTGTAACAATTAGGAATTCAACTGAAAAACAGAATTTCATACCTTTCTCACACTATATTAAGAAAAACAAACAGCTGAAAACCCTCAAAATACAATATGGATATAAATATAATAGCAATAGCAATAAAACTTCTACAAGGAATCATTGAAATTATTATGTCCTTGAGTTAGATAAACATTTAAAAAATTTGATATCAAAGCATGATGCATAAAAGGGAAAAATCAATAAATTGAACATTATCAAAATTAACACACATCAAAATTATATCAGTGGCTAATAAGCAAATGAAAAAAAATGCTCAACATCAGTAGTCCAGGGAATACAAAATAAAAACCACAACAAGATACCCAATAGAAGGGGTAAAATTAAAGTCTCTTTCAAGTGTTGATGGGATGTAGAACAATTGAAATTTTCATATATTTCCAGTGGAAATGCATAATGCTGCACCCTTTTGAGAATAGTTTGGTAATTTTTCTAAAGTTAAACATATACATATTATATGGCCTAGTAGTACTGCTCCTAGATATTTACCCAAGAGAAATGGATACATGTGTTCACAAAACTCTCTCTATATAAAGGTTCAAAGCAGTTTTATCTATAATAATTCCACTCTGGAAACAAAGGTTGGGTCCACAAATTGATGAATGAATAACTTATGGAATGTCCATGTAAAAAGGAATCTACTTAAAAATATTTTTTCCTTTCTAGCACTAGTTTCTATAATGAAAAGGACATCACTTGGAAAATGTTAATGTAATTTTCAATATGAAAATATGAAAAAATTAGAAACATTTTCCAAATAATGTCCTTCTCCGTGTGGTTTGCTAACAGCAGTACTAGGAAGGGAAAAATACATAAATTTTGTAGCAGATATATTTTAATACTTTTATTAATATTTGTTTATCAATGCCACTCATTATTTCTTAACAGTGAAAAGTAATAGCTGAATATAGTAAAGATAAATCATATAAGATAGATTGATTGAAAGACACTCCTCTCCCAACTGCTTTTTGTCATTGTTCCATAAAAAACAAAAACAAAAACCTCCCAAAACTAGGGAGCCTGTAAATGTAAGAGAAACCTTTAATTAACTTCAGAATTAAAAATGACTTTTATAAGGCAATCCTCAGAACAAGATATGCTTAGAAGAGCACAAAAGCACATAATAATAATAAAAAAAAGCTATTTCAGGTATGTCACTGAATAGGCAGCATGTACATGAGGCTCAAATGAAGCCAGAACTAAAATTTGTTCATGCTATCAACTAGATAAACAACACAGTCAGAGCAGTATAGGCCTTAATTCTATGTTTTATTATGTCTTTATTTAAATTTTAATACATATTGATTGTAGTATGAAGATGAAAATAACCATGAAAAGGCAAACGCAATCTTAGAAGCCTGTTGGCCTTACCATTGTCTCTGAGTTGCAGATACAAATACCAGACATTTTTGTGCTTCTTTGCCTATCTTAGTCAATTGCTAACAGTACCTCTGAGTATTTTCTTAAGTATGTCTCGAATATCAGCAGTAGAAATCCTTTTACGCACTTAAGAAAGTTATCAGACACATGAAATTTGGTACCTGTAATATTGAAATAACTGTATGTGAACACCTGTGCACCATTTGCAGTCCAAGTAAATCAATTTACCACGTAGGCCAAATGGAACTGAAACTCAGAAAAACATGCCACAATTTGGCAGTATTTTTAAATATTAAATTTTTCTTTTGAATATGTGACTTCAGTGGTTGTAGAAAGAGCTCAATTAAAAGATGATCTCTCTTTTGTCTTTCTGTGGTGCTGGAGTTGGACCCCAAGGCCCTGTAAATGCCAGGTAAGCATTCTAACACTGTGTTCAATCCCCATTTGATTGGTCTTAAATCTTAATACTGAAGAAAGAACAGATGTGAATTAGTCAGTACTTGTGTAGTATTTTCTATGCAGCATGAATTATACATATTAACTCATTTAATCCTCACACAAACCCAATGAGATAGATGTTATTCATGTCTTGAACATAAAACGATACTGGAGGTTAAGTAAATTGCCCAAAGTTCCATTGCTAGAAATGCAATGCCAGAATTCATTCAGGCTGTCTATTTTTAGAATCTACTTTCTTAATCATTAAAGTACAATGCCTAGACCGTTATATTCTAATCAATTAATTAAATAGTATCTTACATGTTACATTAAATTGACCACTTCTAGATATTCCTGTTTCTCTGTCAAATTTGCCTTGAGAATTCAGAAACTCCACAGAATTTTTTAAAACAAAAGCTGTGCAGCTTAATTTATTCTGATGAATTTTAGTGACTTGCAACTGTAGCATGTATTTATTCTTGCCGGCCACCCCCTCTTTCATTTTATTAATTTCCTACAGGAAATTGCAAGTTAATAGAAAAAGCAGCACCGGAACTGCCTCACATCCTATAGTTATTAATTAAAGCAAAGTCTGGTTCAGTAACTTGGGATACTAAAAATATAGAGTTAAACAAAGCTGACTGCCTCTTGAAATGAAATTTCAACTTCAATAGTCCGTCCAAAAAATTTATGCATTAAAATCTACATCTTCCCTTAAAGAAATTCTCCACAAAATATTTAGTAAATGAAGAAATTCAGTATCTGACTGTTCCTCATTAAGATTTCAGAAGTAAAAGGAATAAAAAAACTGAAATAAATTACTGAAGTTTAAATAAGTTTCTTTTAAAAACAGTCACATCATTCTACTATATTCTCATCTACAGGTTATTACTCACAATCAATACAGCACGAAACTGTATAAGCTATCTTACTAATTTTATATAATGGTTAGTAAACTTTAAAATACTGTACTATAAAACTTTTAAATATTCTTGATGGCTTTAGATCACATTGGATAATTTATCATTTTATGTGCCATAATGTGTTAGGTAAGTGGAGGCCATGCTGGGAAAATGCACATAATTTTGGAATGTGAAAATCCATTTCATTGTAGAGTTTTCTTATGTGATATAAGTTTATTATTGGGATGTTTTTAGACTCTAGTTCCAGCAAGTCCCTGACAATCCTGCCAGCTATGCATGCCTTCAAGGTACACAGGCTGCCTGTGTGTACTTGTTTTACTCTCCCTAACCCAGAACTTTGTCAAGATAAAATTACATTGTGGGTCCATCATATCACAAATTCCCTGACCAAACTCTCAGCATAGTGGTGTCAAGCAGGTGATGTTTTAATGGTGTGAAACAAGTGGGAAAAAAAATGAGTGGTAAATGTGTGACCTGATCCCATTAAAACATCAGTGGTAGGACTTTCTACCATTCTTTTATGTATTTATGAAATTTTCCTTTCCAGAATTATAAACAGTGAACAAAGAGAGAGAATGGACCTGTGGAAGTAGACAACTTCAAGATATAAACAAGAGACAGCCATGGCATTGGTTGAAAACATATTTCATCTAAAAGCCAACACAATTTGTTTTCATTGGGAAGTGAAATATCCAAAAATAATCTCAGTGTGCTTTTTTGAAATTTGCAAATTTTCCTACCATCAAGAGAACAAGACTGGCTAATAAGATTATAGATAAAACCACACTGGGTCATTGGGTTAAATAACAAAGGAACATTTTATTTTATCATTAGTAGGAAGATGGGGAACTTTGGGACATGGAATGTATACTCCTTGAAAATTACTTCTGGAATTTTATGTATTTTCCAACAAACAGTGCATTGAAGTCTCACATAAATAAAATTTTCAAATTATTCTCTAGAATTAACCTGTATATCTTATGGGCTAGTCTATAAATTAATCTGCCTACATTTAAAATTTCTTTATAACAAATGGCAACATGTCTCCCTCAAACTGTAAAAACTTATTTGCATATTAAATAATATTTGCACATTGACATCCTCATAATTTTAATACAGTTCCCACTTGTGAGAGGTATGGGAGAGAGAATCTATCCCTACTACATAATATCCCAACCTACTCAAAAGTCTTGGCTTTTATTTTAAGGATCCTTGTGCCTTTGTGTTTTATGGTGTGCAGGTGTTTTGGCCCCTTTGGATTGCTATAACAAATTACCGAAGATTGGGAGACTTACGCAACAAACACTTATTTCTCACAGTTGGAGAGGCTAAAAAGTCCAAAATTAAAGCATGGGGCACTGGCCGATTTGTCGTCTTGTGAGGGTACTCTTCTTGGGCTGCAGATGAACTTCTGCTCATTATATCCTCACATGGTGGCTCTGTGTCTCTTTTAATAAGGGCATTAGTTGTTTCCATGAAGGGTCCACTCTAATGACATAATCACCTCTCAGCATCCCCAATGCTACTACCATGATATTGAGTATCAGATTTTAAACATACAAACTTTAAAGGAACACAAATACTCAAACTTTAGTAGCATGGGTCAAATATTTTGTCCTGGGGAGGTATTAGTCAAATAGACAATCAAAACAAATAAGTTTAAAAGTTCAACAAAGTAAGTAGAACCTAAGTTAGGAAGTGATAGACAAACTTGGATATAAATTTTGAACACCTTTTACTCACGGTGTGTTTTGGAGTATTTAACTTCTTTAATTTTAGTAGTGATCCTTTATAAAATTATCATTATAACAGCAGTACCTGTAAAACTTGTGTGACATGCTTATCACAGTACCTGGTCCATAATAAAAACTAATTAAATGTCATCTACAAGAGTCTAATGCATTCATTTAAATGCACATCAATAATTAGTTACCTCTCCCCCAACAAAGTATTTTGTAGTTCACAGACATCTCTCTTGATCTTTCTCCTTATTGGTAAGTCCATGACCCTAAGTACCAAGGAGATCTTCAAAACTACAGAAAAACAAGCACGTAATTGGAATAACTGAATATACACATAACAAAGTATGCCTGTCCAGACTTTGCAGTTGGAAGAATCTACTTATATGTTTATGATTATACTGTAGCTAATATTTACTAAAAGAAAAAGGGAAAATGGTCTTTACTGAGAATTTCATCAGAATCCAATTTGTAGTAAAGACTGTTTAAATCAGAAAGATATATAAAAAAGAAAGATATACAAAAAGCTCATTTGTTTAAAATACAAAAACCACTAAGACTAAAATTTTGCTAGAATGAAGCTTGGTCTTTGTTCTAGTGGAAACTATTTGTCAGGAAATACTAAGAATAGAATGTGATTCTATTTGTTCATTTAACATAGTGATGTTTTAACTGCAAGGTTACATAAAATCATAAATATACTTTATGTAAAACTATAGCCCTTATTCATATTTCAATGACGGGTTAATTCATCTCTTTCTTTAATGACTGCTGGTAGAGTTTTGCCATTTCAATGTATTATTTCCTTCAGGAAAAAAAAGAGGCATCATTTGAAAATATTAACGTATAAATTTTATTATATGAGGATTAAGACCAACATAATCGTGTTAAATTAATTTAGGTAAAGTATACTAGATAAATAAATCAGCACCCTTTTACTTCTAAAAGCACTCCAAGCTATTTCAAGTCATTAAAAATACTTGTAGCTGCAACATTTTGGCTTTTAGTATAGTCTTAATGGTTACATGACAGCATCTCTGCTACTGACTGTATGGCTTTTATAATGTCTTGATAGTAGCAGCATTTTAGAAAACTATAAGGAAAATGAAAATCAGGAGTAATTTTTTAAGAAGTCTTCCAAAATTGTTAAATCAAAACTGACATGAATGTTGTAAGCTCTCATAAATTGTTATTTTATATATTATTTTTGCCAAACATTCAATAGCACACCAATCCTTCCTAAAATGACATATAAAACTGCTAACAAGTTGCAAAGTAACGAGTCCCTGGATAGTGCTCTGGAAAAGTTTCACCAATTTATCTGATTTGCTGATTTATGGACTAGCCCTACACTCTTGTGACTTAATTTCTCTTAAGTCCACAAATGTCTTATATAGATGAATGTCATTACGTTTCATATCTATTTAGATTAAAAGCCAAGTCCCACAAGGCAGGAGACGATCAATTATTTTTATTTTACGCTATTATTATGAAATATTACTGTTTTTAAAATGTACTTCTGAAGAATGAGAATTGTTCACCAACATATTTTAAAGTAAATTTCAGGTGTCTGAATGCCAGAGTGAAAATAATGTAATCTCAAAATATAACCTCAAATGAATTGTACTTATAATGACTTTGTAATTTTTTCCCACTAACTTTCCTGTGTCAAAAATGATTGATTCTTTTATCCATTTCTATGATTACTAGCATAAACTTTTGACAGTATACTTTCTTTTAAAAGAAAAATACGAGGATGAGGATCCCCCGGGCACGGCCACCAGCCACCCGCGGAGCCACGCGACCAGAGCCACCTGGCCAGAGTGGCCCGGGCTGACTGAGCCCAGCTGTCCGGCAGGCCACGAACACTTGTGACCAGGAGCCGGCCATGCCCAATTGTGACCAGGAGCCCCCTGTGAGGACCCTAGGCACGCCAACCAGACCCCCGGCGGAGCTGCACAGGCGCCTGCAACAACAGAGGCTTCCCTACCCCACCCACCCCCTGCCTCTGGCCTCTTAGCTGTGCAGCTACCTAGTTCCACACTGCAGAGGCACAGGGGGACATAATGGCCATTGTCCTGAGCTCCAGAAGTAAACAACGGAGAGAGGGCCTCTCTCAGGTTCCCTGATGAAAACTGAAGCCCACAGGAAAAGTGAAGAGAATCTCTGCAATAAAGGCAAACCAGACCACTGTACTTGGTAAGTTGGAGGGATCATCACTTCCTATTGGAACATGGACTATCTTCAGGGGAAAGGCAGCGGAACCTGCAGTAGAACCTTGCAGAGTTCAACCCTCCAGGAGGACAGGGAGCTCAACGTGGTACTTGCAGCCAGAAATCTGCCTGAATCTCATGAGTCTGTGACTGGCTTACTGAGACTCATTGACTTATAACTGCACACTGCTGCCCACGTTGTCTATTGTGACAGCAGAGACATACCCTGAAGCAGGCCCTTCA
>NW_004624737.1:30815735-30837783 GCF_000247695.1 Heterocephalus glaber
CACTGTGGAAATCAGTATGGAGATACCTCAAAGAACTAGGGCTAGAGGTCCCACTTGACCCAGCTATTCCCTTGCTGGGTATCTTCCCAAAAGAATGAAAAGAATCATGCCACAGTGATATATGTGCACCCATGTTTGTGGCAGCACAGTTTGTAACAGCTAAAGCTTGGAAGTAGCCCAAGTGCCCATCAACTGAAAACTGGATAAAGAAGATATGGTTCTTTTATAAAATGGAGTACTACTCAGCCGTAAAGAAGGAGAAACTAGAGACATTTATAGCTAATTGGATGGATATTGAGGCCATACTCTTAAGTGAAATAAATAGGACACACATGTGTAAATACTGAATAGTTTCTGTAGTGTGAGAAACTGAAAGTGTAAATAAGAATTAGAATGATTAAAATGAATAATTGATAATTTGAAATAGGAAGAAAAGGTCCAAAGGGGTAGGGGTGATGGGAGGGGAAGGGGAAAGGAAAGAAGGGAAAGGAAAAATTGTTGAAAAAAGAAAAAAATGGAAACAAAGTCCATGTAAATAGGGAAGGGTGGAGGGGGTAAAGGGTGCACAGGTAATGGAAAAAAAATAAGAACCAAGATACATCATGTACAGGTACAAGCATCCAATGATAAATGTAAACATATTGTATACCTAAAATGTACCAATAAAAGAAGTTAAGGAAAAAAAATATGATAAACTTACAGGTGCTATAATGTATAGTTGAGAAGCTTCTGTTTCCTTGGCAGAATCAGACCTTTAGTTTAATTTCATAAGCATCAGATAAAATGGTTTCAATTACTTCAATATGGAGTGGTGGTTGTCCCCAATGACAATAAAATCAGCTTTTTATAGCCTATTGATAAAATAAAGTAAGTTCATTATTTGGCAGCAGGGAACAGCTTCCTTGCTCCAGTTTTAGTAATCTGTGGAAGCAACGAGAGCAATGGTGGGGTACTTAAGAGGATTTGTGAGGGTGGTGGGGTTTTCTCCTTTAGAGCAGGTCTGTCAATAGGGGAGTGTCTGACTGGGGTTCATTACACAATCAATTTAGCTTTGCTAGACACACAGGTGATGGTTTCAAATTGAACCTTGGAAAGTAAACGTTTCTTTGATGCTGTCTATTGAAAGTTGAATTGTTTAATAGTCCTCCAAAATAGATTGTCAAAAACTTCCTCAAAGGAGGAAGAAAATTATTTGTAATTTTTATCTTCCTGGGCAAAAGTTTCTTGGAATAGTACAATCATGTCAATGAAGACAAAGACAATAGAACAGTAAAGTCACGTTAGCAAAGACAGCTCAGAAGCAAAGTCAAATATGTCGACACTAGGCTGTGTGGGTGTAGATCATTTGGTGCTTAAGCAATATACTCTGAGAACAATATTCCCCAGCTACAAATTAAATAATTAAAGAGTTTTGCAAAGTGAACAATGGTTAACTACTTAATTTGCATTTCAAAGATAATAATACTCTAATATTGTTCTTAAAAACTGAAGGGCAGAATGGTGTATTAAATGCAATTGGAAGAATAATTCACTGAAATTTCAGAACCTTTTGTACTAGAGTTTATTTCTTTCTCCCTCTTACTGTTCTTTACTCTCTCTCTCCTTATTTTTTTTCCTCTGTGGAGAATTATTCTACTTCACATTAAGGTTTCTCAAGTATCCAGAAAGACTGTAGGTCCTAGAAGACTTCTGTTTTCTCAAGGTCAAAGCAGGTGATCATTGAAGTTAGATAAGACAGGGTGTTAAATAAGTTTAACTTTATCAGAGGTCTGAAGCATTAACTAGGGGAAAACTCAGGTGTTAAGGTGAGAGAGGAAGGTTTACACTTACTAGAGTTAAATATCAGCACAAAACTATAGATGCACAAGTCTTGGGATGAGGTGCAGACAAAGCAGGGAACTCTGTGTGTGTGTGTGTGTGTGTGTGTATAAGGATGATGGCTCACTACAAAATGGGGATGTGACTCTGCCTCTGAAGATAGATCTGTTGGACAAGGGACCTTTCACTTGCTCTACAGAGAATAAAAGCAACTGCCTCAGCATGCTTGGGCTGCTGTAGCAAATTCTTGCAGTTCTAGAGGCTGGAAGTATGAGGTCAGATGAGGTGAGAGAGCCAGTATGATCAGGTCCTGGTGAGGGTTCTTTTCTTGGCTTGCAGATCACTGCTTTATGCTGTAGCCTCATATGGTAAGGGAGACTCTGCTATCAGGACCTAACCTTCCAACAGCCTCACCTCTGAATACCATCATGCTAAGGTGGGTAATTCAACATACGAATTTTAGGGTGCGCAAATAGCCTCTGATGTGAGAGATAAGCGGAGAAGAAACAAGGATGAAGGAACAACCTAGAAGTATCTGTGTGCTGGGTGAAGCCGACTTCTAGGCTTGAGAAAACAGGGATGGCAACAAACTCATTTCTTCCCCCCCCCCCTCTGTTTTCTTTCTGTTTCTTTTCTCCACTCTTTTTCTTTGTTCTCTTTCTTTCTGTAATTTGATCATTGAATTGAAAATAGAGTAGAAGTATGAACAAAATATGGGCATAGAGTCAGACAGCACTGAACTCAGTTTTTAGGTCTGCCACATACTCAGCCATTCAATCTTTGGCAAGTGACATTTCTTCTCTTAGATTCTCTAGCAGTGGAAGAAAATATCAAGTATCTATTGCTTTACAGGTTACTGTGAGCACTGGAGGTAAAGCACATAAATTGGCACCATATTGATCTGTAGTAGGAACTTTAAACATGGGCTTAAAAAACTGTGCCATAATGCAATAAATAGTATCCAAAAGTGAAAACTTCAGCTGTGAAAAATGTAGAGTTGTGTTATAATGAGGTTAAGCAAATGACCAAGTAGATGTGCCAACAGCCATCTAGGAGTTCTGAGTGTGGCTTTGTGGTCTGCCTCGACCCACCCTGGGCTGAGGTTTGGTGCCACCCAGTGGTGACTGCTTCGGTTTAAAAATTGATGGAGACAATTCTGAGACCTGCAAATGGTGGGACTTCTGGACAGCCCCAGTGATTTCAGGAAACTCTTAGACAGTTGATGTATATTTTTATGGCCCGATCCAGAGGGAAGTGGCTGGCAGAACAATGGGAAACTACTGATATCTGTTGAAATAGACTTTCCTGAATTGTCCCTGTTTAGCATCACCTAAACTCCAGGTTGTCCTCTCCTTCCTGAGAAATGTTGAGAAAAAAGGATCAAGTAGAGGACAGGATTGCTAATCATTCTATATTTCATTTCAAGCTTTTCTAATTTGGATCACTGCAAGGTGCATTATTTCAAGATTTACTACCATTAAAATTAATAATGTTAATTGTGGTAATAATATTAAATTCAACAAACATGCAAGGATGGACTCCTATATGCAAAGCAAACAGACAGATATGATCTCTGACTTCAAAAGGCTTAGTATCCAGTGAAGAGAGGGATCTTTAGATAAAACTGAAGTCAGGTAAGTAGTTCATTCTAATTGGAGAGCTCAAGAAACATTTCCGGGAAAAGATGTTATTAGAACTGAAGTTTGATTTAAGAGTAAGTTTACAATAATGTGAGACTAAAAATCTTTCTATTAATTGTTTTCTTCGTTGCTGGACAAAATACTCAACACCTCCAAGTTAAAGGAGGAAAGGCTTATAAGGCAGGGCATCGTGGCATGGCAGAAGAGGGTTGTTCACAAGCAGAGAGGGATAAGGCTGGGAAGAGGGGAGATACACCCCTCCAGGCTACACCCACAGGGGCCCACATCCTCCAACCGGGCTCACTTCCTAACATCACATTTACTTATAAACTCATCAGTGGGTTAATCCACTGATGAGTGTCATGTCCTCATGATTCAATCCCCCCTGAAAAGCCCCTCCTTTAAGCATTTGAGGCTTTGGGGAACATTTTATTAAATCGTCATAGTTCCAGATGAGTAAAGGCATGGAGGTAGAGGTAGGCAGGCAGGGTTCTATAAGTGGACCCAGCCAGTTCGGCTAACATGCAGGGCACATCTTCTTAGGTCATTTTGGGGATAACATGTGATCCTACACTTCCATATAGCGGAGAAAAGTGTGAAGATAACAACCAGTTTCCTGAGAAGACACAACCTGCTATACACGATTGCTATAGGAGCAGTAAGTGTAGCATACAACAGTACTCAACACCAGGGGCAGACAGATTTGGAGCAGGGAGTTAGAATCTTGTTGCAAGAGATGAGAGATGGCAAATCTCACCTGGGATAACTAAATTGGGAAAAGGGAAGATGGAACAGACTTGAGAAACAAGATTAGTGGTATGGGAAAAGGTAGAGAAAGGGGGGGAAACAAAGATGATTCTGAGACAATTGGGCCTTATAACTAAATATCTGTAGCATCTCTGAAGAGAGTTTCAATGTGGTCTTCCCACTGCCTGCAACATTCTTGCACCAGGTATTATCATGGCTGGCTCTCTCACTTCTCTTGGGTCCTTGCTTGAATGTCACCTTTTTAGCCCCCTATTTTTAAATGCATCCCATTTCTGTTCACTATACTAAGTAAACTAAACCCTGCTTTCCCGCTTTTGTATTGTTTTATTTCATAGGGCTTATCATTATTTAACAGACATCACACACACTCACACACATACACACACACACACACACACACACTTTTTACCGAGTCTTCCACTATAATATACATTCCTTGATACATGGACTTTTCTCCTCTTGTTCACTGTGACACCCTGCACTGGTACAGCATCAGGCAGGAGCAGAACCCCTGCATGTGGCAGGCCATGTGACTGTGCACCTCCGTGCCCTACTCCCGTCCTGGCCGAGCCTCCCTCAGTGTCTGTAAAAGTTCATAACTTGCATGGTGTGTATCCCAGTGCCTGAGGAAGTGTAAAATTCCATAGCAAATTAAAAATGCCATACAGGTCAAGACAGAGAGAGACTGGGGCAAAGGAAAAGGGATCATATTTTATACTTGCAGAGGTACCTTTTCCCACTTACTGAACAAGAGGTTTCGTATTTCCTTTTTAGATCAAGCCCCACAAATTATGTGGCTGGCCTAGAGTTGTTTAATAATTACATTTTAAATGAATGAACACATTTCCCAGGAAGGATACAAATAAAAGCTTGTTCCTGCCAAGAATAAGAATTAAAAGTAAAGGTCCTATACTATATTTCAGAATAAACCCTCCATTTTGTTATTCTGATGTAATACTTCATTCCAAACATTTCTTATTTTAATTCCCTTTCAATTTGTTTTATATATATTGGATTGGCTATAAGATTGAGCACATGTAGCAGCTAATCTAGTTGTCTATATTTTTAAAAATAGAGGAAATAAGGTAG
This sequence comes from Heterocephalus glaber, assembly GCF_000247695.1. Next base: position 30,821,051 of record NW_004624737.1, read on the forward strand.
AATTATGATCACATATGGTTTTTGATATTAAGTAAGAATAAAAACAGTGCATCTAACTAGCAAATTAGCATTGCTATTCTTAAATTTATGATTTCAAAACACATCTATTGATTCGGGCCAAATGATCACACATTATGTAAAGAAGGTTCAGCCCTTGTGCAAAATGTAAATTCACTTTGTTGTACTCCTTCAGAAATATGTCCTTTTTGGAAGGCAACTGACCGACTGCTTATAATTCACTTCCCTCTCTGTTAACAAAGCTCAAAAGATTTTACTGAGATCACTGATAAGTGATAAAGCCTGACATTATGTAAGTTCTCAGCTTTCAGCTTTTAACAAGAATTTATGAGTTCTTACCTCTTTGTGTCAGCTATTATGCTAAGAAATGAGAAGAAAAAATGTAAAAATGTGGCCCTTCTCTCACCAATTCCAGGCTAGCAGGTGAGAAAGACATGTTAAATTAATACATAATATGAGCTTTCCTCCTTCCCTTCCCCTTTAATTTCACTTCCCTTCCCTTACTCAACAATTTAATACTAAAGCCATTAGGTGCCCCAAAGCAACGTAGGCATCCATGCCAGGGGGGAGAAGGAAGCCACAGTGTGCCCAGGCATGGTATCAGAGCCCCAGGGAGGGCTGAGGAGGATCCGTATGGGTTGGGGGCTGAGGGTGTGTGAGAGTGCCTCCTGGGGGGGGGCTGGCAGGAAGCTGCCCGAGCATGGTAGAGTAGGCATCTCCAGGGAGGTGGCTGGCCTGGATAGGAGAGCCCTGTCGGGGGTGGAGGAAGTGTGTGGCCTGTGTAGGGACCCTGAGCTTCAGTGGAGGAAGAAGCACGTGCATGTTGGGGGGCAACTCTGCACAAGGTTCAGAGCCAGGCAGAATGAGGAGGAGCCCAGGGGTGACAGTGGCCTGGCACATAGCACAAGCTTATTAGTGGAGTGAGAGGGATCCATGTGGGGCAGGGGCAAGGCCAGTCTGGTGTTTTTGTTTGTTTGTTTGTTTTTTGTACTGGGGATCAAACTGAGGACCTTGTGCTTGCAAGACAGGTGCAGTGCTGCTGAGCTAAATTCGTGGCCCCAGTCTGGGGTTCTGAAGTCCAAGTTGGAGGAGAATAGAATCTGAATTAGGATGGGAGGACAGATGAGATGGGAGAATGGTTATGTAAAAGGGGATGTTTCCCAGAGGAAGGGGGAAGAAGAAAGAGGAGAAGGAGGAAAGGGGGACAGAGGGGGAGGGAGTGAGGGAGGGGCAGGAGGACAAAAGAGAAGTAGAAGAAGGAGGGAAAGAAGGAGAGGAAGAAGGAAAGGGAGAGGGAGGACAGGGAGAAGGGGGAAGAAGGAGAGCAAGCAAAAGAGGAAGAGCAGGAGGAGGAGGATAAAGAAGGGGAGGGAGGAAGGAGGGGGGAAGAACAGGAAGGAGGAGAAGAAGAACAGAAGAGAAAAAGAAAAAAAGAAAAGATTATAAGATTATCAAGGTAATAGGAAGCAGGTTCATAATCTGATAAAAAATAAAAGGAGTTATAATTATGGCCAAAGAGAATAAACAGTGGATACTAGATTGGAATTGTAGTCATTAGTGTAAACTCATGGTTTTTATTTAATGTAGAGGTAGAAGAATAAGTATACATGTAAATATACAGTTTTTTCATATATTTTCTAGCTCTGTCCACTGAGAGGCCTGGGAGCAGCAACACCTCAATAGCAATGAGCATGCCTAAGGTCAGATGTGGCTTTGCAATACCAGTCTCTACTGAAAGAAATTGGGACAATTTGGAGAAATGACTGGCACAGAGAAAGCACAGATGAGACTGGAACATCTTGTTGTTCCAGAAAACAAGAAAATGCTCAATGAAATATGGATACTTGTCCAAAGCTATTTCAAAAAGATGACATATCTGGGATAATATGAGCAACAAAATAATAATAGTGTCATACTATTATTCAAAGATTAAAATAGGAAATTGTGTCAAATAAATAAGTAAATAATATGTTTGATGAGGAATAGGAAATTTACCTAGTTTCAAAGTGCTTTCCATGAAATATCTACTAACTGTAAAAAGAAAGAGAGTAGCTTTACATCAGAGAAGTGTGGCAGATACTGCCTTGTGCAAATAATCAAAATGAACATCACCCATGGTGAAAAAGCTGAAGTCCTTTACATCCTGATTAGGTGCAACGTGAAGAACACAGCTCACTTCTGCTAAGTGAATATTGCTGATAAATATTGCACTACATGAATGTAATCATTAGTATACATTGGACAAATCCATGGTGAGAGGCATTCTAAAATCCATTATAGAGTAATTCTTCAAAAGTGTCAAATGCATGAAAGTCAAGGAAAGACTAAGAAACTATTCCAGACTGAGGAAAGCAAAATGCAGTGCCTGCTCTAAACCCAATTCCTTGGCTAGAATTTTTCTATAAATGATTGGGACAGATAGGGAAACATGGATGGGGTCCAAGGATTTAGAAGGTACTAAATACGCTAATGTTAATTTCTCCATCTTTGATGGCTACATTGATTGTAGTTACATGGGAAAAGTTCTTGTGTTTAGGAAATATACACTAAACTAGTGGGGACACAAATGGGTCTCAGGTGGCAAATTACTCTCACAGAGTATTGCACAAAAAGTGCTTTTCTTTTACTTATACATTTTGTGGAAATTTGTGACTTTTTCAAAGAAAAAGCATAATGTGTCATAAGACTGGAGCCTTCTTGCTCATCCAGAGTAGAGTAATTGGTAATTCTAAGTCCAAGTAACCCAACTTCTTCAGGACTGTTTCTTCATTTGATGTATATTTGCCTAATGGTCAGCACTGGCTGAAAGCTGATTATGAATATCATTGTGATGTTACTGCTTCCCTAAATAAAGGTTTGCTTATCTAGATAGCTATACTGAGATTTAATTCACATGCCATAAAGTCTGCCTGTCTCAAGTGCATATGCATAGTTCATTGGTTTTTAGCACATACACAGTTGTGCAATCTTTATTACAATCTAATTATAGTGTTTTCATCACTCCTCCCCCAAATGTCACACTCATGAGCATCACTCATTTCAACCTTTACTAATTTTATTTTAGAACTTATTTCATTTTCTACAGGTATAGATGTAGTAGCTTACAGTTACAGTGCAGAGTCAATAAATGTTTGATGAATGAGTAAGTTGCCAACTGACTAGTGTTACAGTATGTATGACTGGCATCTTCATGTTTGTCTTCCATCTTCCACTTTCTATATTTTCATTGAAAACAAAATGGTCCTCAAGCATCATGTTACTAAACTAAATTAAGCTTTCAGTTCTTGAAAGACATTTTATAAAATCTGTGGTAGTAATATTATCTTTATTGTGTATTAATAGCATGTAGATAATGGGCTACTATCATATCAATATGTCTTGGAACATGTTGAGGTCATTTGAACACAGATAATAATAATCAACATATCTGCACTTACAATCTTTGCCAAACTGGCAAACTACCATCAATTTTTATGATGTTAGACTAAATGAAACTCTTCAAATACAGGATAACATTATTATAGAATTGAGCTGAAAACAAATATATACAGGAAAATATTTTTCAAACATAATCTTGTGACAAATAAGCAGTAGGGGCATAGATAATGAATAGCCATATAATTACTTTTTCTATAAGGAGTATTGTATTTTCATGGAATATTAGCATCAAGACTTGCTTTTCATGTCCATTTGAGTAGTGAAATCTTGAAAATGATAAAAGTATTTTTTGTGCAAATGATAAGAAATGTTTAAGCCTCTTTAAAGTATCTCCCTAAAATTTTACAAGTTATCTAGATAAAATCATTTACATAATTGTATTCTTCTAAGCACTTTTATTCTGAATGTGTGATAATAAATCTTTCAAAAAATTGTATTAATTTGCCACTAAAAATAAGTACTATTTCTAGAAAGAATTTTTTCTTGAATTGAAAAGAGATACTTCAGTTATACTTGTTGGAGAAGTTTTTTTGGTTGTTTTAGCCTATTTAAACTTAAACCTATTAAATAGAAAATATCATAACCTGAGTTATTTAAAAATCGGTTCTTTAAACTCAAAAAGAAGTGCAAAAAACTGAAGGTAAAAACAAGAAAACAAAACAAAAAAGTTACCATGTTATTATGAAACTTTAAATTTTCTGCTATTATTGAGAGAGCTCTTAGACTATGTATGGATTATCTATTGCTCTGTGACTTTTGTTTCTAGTAAAATGCAGCCAATATATAGAAGGCAGAACTCGGATAAAATGCTGTAAGGGAAGTTTATTTAGACATATACTGTTACACTTACTGCACACTGTTTTATATAGATAAAATGGCAATATTCGCAACACATTTAGATGCTACATCTAATATATATTGATAGTGTAGTGATTGCCAAATCTATGAATTCATTTCAGGGGCCAGTGACACAGTGATTGCTGCTATTGTAGAACTCAGATTATAGCTTAATGATACATCTAATTCTAACAATATAAAAAGAAAATGAGTGTGCTTCTCTGGATTTTATAGTGTACCAAAGAAAGGTGGATATTGTTCCACTGAAAACTCCATAAAGGAGGATAATAGCTAACTTCAACCAGATGAGAATGAAGGACACTTACAAATAGGCAGAGGTCTCAATGATGATATAGCTTCATTTGCATAACCTCTGATTACTCATTTTGATTGTATATGAAATGATTGGGCACATTAGCAGAACAAAATGAGATCATCTGTGAAGCTGTATGCTTGCTGGAATTTTCAGAATAAATCTAAATGGAAATGATAGCTGGTACATGTGATAACCCTGAGGAAAGCAAAGTCATTCTGAGGATTGGACCAGAGAAGAAAGACTGTTTGTCAGGACAAGCCTGAGTTTTCCTGTTGTTAAAACGGGTGACAAATATGAGAAACTGTATAACCACTTATGTTTGTTTCAGGAATGAAACTACCTGCTATTTGTCCAGTGCTTTGGATCCTGAGGGGTGAATTATTTTCAGTAAAATTGGAATACCTTAGTCAGTGGATCCTGATCTAAGTCAAAAGTGAAAACTCCCCTGTTAAGAGAATTGGAGAAGAATGCATAAAATCTTATAAGGGCAAATACCAGAGGTTGAAATAAATGCCAACCTAGGAAAGAAAAAATTGGGAGTGGAGGGGAGTTTAGAGGTGAAATTGACAGAGGTATGATGACTGGAGAAGAAGGAATGTTAGTTGGGTAAAGAATGAGTTTGGGGGTATTCCTGAACAGGTCTAGAAATTAATTTGTACAGAGAAGACTAGATACCATGGTCTGAATTTTAGCATAATAAATGAACAAATTATGTATCATTATTAGTATATGCATACATAAATTAAAAAGGAATAGAATGGAATTATCAGAAAATCAAAATACTGGTCACTTTGAGAAGAAGGGATAAAGAGCATCTTCTTGGTTCACCTGAATGTGGTTACCTGGGCATCTCTTTGCTCAGGAGTCTTTGTTAAACAGCACTCACATATTTTATATACTCCTTATGTGTGGTATATTTCACAAGTAAGAATGCAAAAAAGCACAAATTAGACGAAGGTGTTACAGAGAAAAGTAAGGCAGGGGAGGTTGGTAGATAGGATTGTATGGATATGGGGTAGGGGAAATCATAATGTCCAAGTCTTACTCAGCAATGCCTCACAACAAGGAGACATTTGAGCAAAGATTTTAAGCAGGTGAGGTAGTAAGATATGAGAATTTCTGGGAGCAAAGGTTTCTAGCAAAAGGAAACAGGATGTTACAAGGCTTTGAGACAGGAACATGTCATAATATATTTTTCTTAACATTACCATTGTTGCTAGTCACAACCTGACAGATTCCTGGATTTCCTTGATGCCTTTGACTGCTCTGGGTTGCTTCATGTAAATCATACAGATACTGCACTCATTTGGTAGACAGCAGAGTAGGAGGAAATGTTCAAACCCCCTAACATTTTTTTCTGTAATACTAATGAAAGTGCTACATGAAGCATGAAGTCTATGTGAGGTGAGAAACTGAGAGTAAAGAAAATATGTGCCTTTTGATTTCTCCAGCTTTAAGCTTATTAAAGAATAGAGGGTAGAGAGAAGAGACTAAAATTAGAAAAGTAAATGAAATATTATCTTAAACATGGGATTCCTAAGAACATATGCAGGCTAGGTCTCTGTGACACCAAAATACTCAGTTAAAAAGTCAAGTTGGCAAGTTCTACAGCTAAATTAGGAAGAATATTTCATTTTCCTTGTTTCTATCTCTCCTCAATTTGAATAATGTACTTTTGGTTGTGTATTTGCTTAATAAAACTATTGTTTGGCCACCATTTAAGAACAAATATTAAATTGGCCAAAATTCAGCCACAAGAGGAAAGCCTACAGAGGCCTTGAGGAAGTGGAGAGAAGATTTAGCACATGAATATTTTGGGTTTGAGGGGATGCCATAGTGTTAGCAACCTTGAGGAACAACAATGAGCAAGTCAGTGCAAGTAGGAGGCTCCTTACAACAATAAGAGATTTTGTTTTTTAACTTGCAAGGCTCCTTTGGAGGATACTGGGCTCACCATGAGGTAAAGGCTGGTGGTCACTTATCAGATTGTCTTCTCTTAAGAGATAGATAAGATAGGGTAACTAACATCTCAGATCATATATAGTGTCAGCCCTAAATGGATTTGGAAAATATATAAATACAAATAGTCAGTGAAATGCATTTGAAAAAAATGAAAGCACAGAGAAAATGTTAGATGGAAATATTAATGGAATAAAAATATCTTCATTTTCTGACTAATAAGAATGTTATACTCATTTGAAGAAAGTTCTGCTTTTCTTTATCTGTTGTGCAATTAATGCCTTAATCCTTCTATATTATCTTTCAATCATTGCTAATTTCAAGAATAGCCTCTTAGTTGGTGTATTTATGTTGGATATCCTTTTCCAGATTTTAATCCTCAGTTGTGTTGCAGCATTTAAATGGCTTGACCATAATAGCAGATTTGCATATGTTTTGACACTCACTTCAAGGGACATTTTCCCCCTAGTTCTAAACATTTAGCCCTGGCTTATAAGGCAGGATGTCCTGATTAAAGTGAATGACTAAATTGGGCAAGAGGAATGATGGGAAAATACAGGGTAGAGCAAAGAAGTTTAAAAATAGGCAAAAAATGACAGGCATTTTCTCCTTTTAAGTCTTGGTTAAATCATTAATTGTTCTGGTATACTTGCTCCATTTTTGGAAAACTTGACCCTATGCTCCTTAGCTTTTGCAAATATCTCTGTACACATCCCATACAGTTGAACCCTTTTAGCAGTAATACTTGAGCTCTGGGAGGAGTGCTGGGTGCTATTACCCCAATGCCATCAGGTACACTATAATTTGTGTTGTGTACACCCATTTTGAATTGTTTCAGGAGATGCAGTCATTCAAGCTTTTTTCATTTTGCTTGACAGCCGATTTAATATTTTCAGGTATTTAGAGTACCAACTTTCTCAACAAATTTTATTTTCTTATTACTTGAGAGCTAAATTGGTTGACTTGCTGTCAGATAAAACAAATTTTCCTATTTCTACCTCCTCTCATTTACATGGAATTGTGAGTTGAGTAACAAAGAACAGAGAACCCAATCAGAAGCATCATTGGGCATAAAACCTGCAGGGATTTCAACAAAACCTGCTAACCACAGGAAGCTTTCTGTGACAGCTGGATTTACTGAAACATTTAACTGGGGTTCTGATACTTGAAGAGCTGGTCAGGCGCAGTTGAAAAGCAACCCAAAGCAAGTAATGTTCTCCGTAGAACCTTTTGCTTTTCAACATATGAAAAATGGATCCTGATAACAGTATATCATCAAAAACACCAGACTAAAATGGACTTCATAATATGTTATGTTCAAGAATGAAAGAACTTTGGAGATCATAGTGCTCCTGGTTTGGATATGAGTTTACATGCAAAGTTTCTCGCAGGTTGTTATTGGCAATAGGGAAGCTTCCCTAACTGCAGCCCTTTGCCATACTTAAGAAAGGCTTAAGTCCCTCTCAGACGGTTCCTTGTAAATCAGGTAGGTCTAGCGTGTGATTTGCTGTAATGCCTGCCCTCCTAATATTGTTAGACGTATTAAGTCCCCTGTCACTTTCCAGAGACTCGTTTTCTGCCCAGTAGACACTACTACCATTTTGGTAGGTATAATTGTTACTCTTGCAATTAGGTATGGGCACTATTAATTGCTTTTCTAATTACCCACTTGAGAATGCCAATTATCTCCTTGCCCCCCAAAAAGCATATGCAATTGGCTAATTAGACCTCAGGTAGGCAACAAGAAACATAATTAGCCATTTGAAAGAACAATTAATTGTTCCACCAATTTTGCACCCATAAAGAAAGGAAGCTTTGATTGAATCTGGTTTAATTTATAATGTGAAATGGAAAGTGAACACACCTTGAGGCTTTCAAAAGGAAGATGAATGTTTGTAGAGGGAGAAAATCTGGAATATACTATTCAGGTAGGGAAAGAAGAAATGCCTTGTTTTAAAAGACAGTACTGAACTAGTCTACTGTTTTAAAAATCAGTTCTGTATGGAAGTTCAGAGTCAATTTTTATAGTAAGAATAGCTATACACCTAAAGTCAAAGGGAAAGGGTTTGACTAAATATTCAGTATCAAATTGGCGTAGGAAAAGACTTTATGAACAAAACCTCAGTAGCATGGGAACTAACACAAAGAATCAACAACTGGGATCTCATCTTATTAAAAAGCTTCTGCACTGCAAGAGAAACCACTAACAGAGCTAAGAGACAACCTACAATATGGGAAAAAAATTTTAGCTGCTGTACCTTAGACAAAGGACTACTATCTAGAATCTATAAAGAACTGAAAAAAATCAGAACCCTCAAATTCAAAAACCTAATTCAAAAATGGGCATCTGAAATGAACAGAAATTTCTCAGACAAAGAGTTAACAGCAGCAAACAAACATATGAAAAAATGTTCAAAATCACTGGTCATTCAAGAGATGCAGATGAAAACAACAGTGAGATTCCACCTCACCCCAGAAAGAATGGCTGCTATCAAGAAATCACAAATGCTGTCAGGGTTGTGGGGAGAAAGGAACCCTTCTCCATTGTTGGTGGGAGTGCAGACTGGTGCAACCACTGTGGAAATCAGTATGGAGATACCTCAAAGAACTAGGGCTAGAGGTCCCATTTGACCCAGCTATTCCCCTGCTGGGTATCTTCCCAAAAGAATTAAAAGAATCATACCACAGAGATATATGTGCACCCATGTTCATAGTGGCACAGTTTGTAATAACTAAAGCTTGGAAGTAGCCCAAGTGCCCATCAACTGGAGACTGGATAAAGAAGATGTGGGTTTTTTATAAAATGGAGTACTACTCAGCCATAAAGAATGAGAAACTAGAGTCATTTATGCATATCGAGGCCATCGTCTTAAGTGAAATAAATAGGACAAACGTGTGTAAATACCGAATAGTTTCTCTGGTGTGAAAAACTAAAAGTGTAAATAAGGATTGAAAGGTATAATTGGTAATTGAAATAGGAAGAAAATGTCTAAAGGAGTAGGGGAAGTGGGAGGGGTAGGAGAAAGGAAAGAAGGGAAAAGGAAAAAAACATGAGAAAAGGAAAAAAATGGAAATAAAGTCTTTGTAAATAGGGAAGGGAGGGCAGGGGAATGGGGAAAAAATAAGAACAAAGATACATCATGTACAGGTACAAGATCCCAGTGATGAATGTAACTATATTGTATGCCTAAAATGTACCAATAAACTTAATAAAAAAATATTCAGTGTCAAATCAGAGGATTGCTTAATACACAGAGCTACTGAGAAACACAGCTATCATATAGAAATCTAGCAAGTTACTATATTTTTTGTTAAGAGTATGGAATATTTCACATCTTCCAAGAGACAAGTGTTACATATCTATATTCATTTTCTGAGGCTGCTATAACAAATTAACCCAACTTGGTGGCTTAAAACAATAAAACTTTATTTCCCTTACAATTCTGGAGGCTAGGATTTGAAATCAGTTTCATTAGGCTGAAGTGGAGAGGCTGGCAAGGGTACACTCTAGAGATTCTTGAGGAGAATCTATTCCTTGCTTCTGGCATTCCTTGGCTTGTCTGTATGGCTCCAATATCTGCCTCTGTGGTCACACTGCCTTTTCTTCTTTCTGTATCAAATCAGCCTGGCTATCTTAAAAGGACACTGGTGGTTACATTGAGGGACTATACAGATAACAGAATAATGTCCCCTCTCAAGACCCTTAACCTAATCACATGTGCAAAGGCCTATTTTCCAAATAAAGTAATATTCACAGGTCCCAAGAATTAGGATCTGATCTCTTTTTTTGGAGGATGAGGGATGTGAAGAAAAGTTTTAGCCAACAAGAAAACCTAAATGAAATAGGAGCTTGGAGCATGTTTTCATCATAATCTCAAGCAACAACATTCCAATTGAGCTTTTATAACCTAATGAGATGGAGTTTCTAAATATAATATCCCTAACACATTAATTGCTATGAAGATAAGACAAGTAAACTCTTGCAAGTCTATTGATGAGGGGAGCTGCATTAAATCAAAAAGGATATTGTTTCATAGGCCTTAAATGATGACAGATATTTAGTAAGAGCAAACCAAGTAATATTCCTAGAATTCATGGCACCAAGTGAAAATAATGAAAGCTATGAGCATCAGTCTTGGTAGGCTGGATGGGTTAAACTCAGCTACATATTGGTGTTGCAGCTTTCCATTCTCAAGAGCCTAGAAAGTACAATGAATTTACAGTCTTAGATATCATTCTTTTCTTAAAGAATGACCTTCAATTACAAGCAAGGTTTAGGACTATTGAATACAAAGATGCTTCCAAAATCATTTGCAGCTTACACATTGACTTTGCCATTGATTGGTATGTTAAAGTAATAAATCTCAGGCTGGGTAACCGTGGCAGACCTTGTATTAAATATCAATTCAGAGAATCAGTAAAAGAAACAATATTTTCAACTTGAGCAAGTAATTAACTAGGAACAAAAATATTATTATTTAACCATAGTCAGTAGCAGGTATACATATTAATTCAATGGATAAAAACAATGTTTTTCTGTTTCTAACCACAACTTGCCAAAATTCCCATCTACAGGTAAACATATCCCCAGATTTCTCAAGATGGTCTCATTAATCTAACTGTCTTTTTAAAGGTTTAACATTTAAGAAACATCATTTGAAAAGAAATAGGGAATTAGAATGAAGATAGTGGGTTAAGTGAATAAACTATCACCATAGTAACATAATATTAGTGTTATGAACCAGAAAGAGAAAGAGGGAGAAGCAGAGGTCCATAAGGAGTCATATTGGGTTGAAAAGTGTCCTCTTCCCCAGAATCAGATCACCAGAACTCAACTGTGACCTTACTTGAAATAGGAACTTTGCAGATATTATTAGTTAAGATTGAGTTCTATTGGATCAGAATGGGCTTAAATCCAATGAAGACACACAAGGGAGAAGAGCATGTGTTGATGAAGGCAGAGATAGGGTATGGCTACAAGCCAAGGAATACTGAGAATTGCCAGGAGAAGGTGAGAAGAGGGAAGAATTCTTTCCAGAGCCATTAAAGAAAACATGGCTGACACTTTGATTTCAGATTTCTGATCTCCAGAACTGTATGTATTTATTATTTTAAGCCACCTAATCTGTGGTCATTTGTTATAGCAGCCTTAGGAAACTGATACAGGTTTTAGAACCAAGAGGAGTGCTGCTTTAACAATTAACTAAAAATACACAAACAGGGTTTGAATCACCTAATGGAAAGAATTTTGAAGAACATGATTGCAAAAGCCTCGGTGCCTTGAAAAAACCTATTGATGGAAATATAGGTGTGAGAGGGTTCAGAAAGAACTGACAAGAGGTATAGAAAAAGCCCTTGTCATTTTAGGGAATACATATGCTTGAGTGAACAGACTATTGCTAGAAATATGAACATTAGAATTGCTTCTGATGAAGACTCAGATGAAAATTAGGGACATTGTTATTGGAAACTAGAAGAAAGGTAATACTTGTTAAAAAAAGTGGCAGAAATACAACTGAATCATATTAAACTAAATTGTGTTAGATGGAAGGCAGAATATGCAAGGAATGAGCTTGGATAATTAGCTGAGGAGATTTCCAAGGGAAGTATAGAAGCTGTGGTCTGTTTTGTTTTGTTTTGCTCTGTTTTTTTGCTGTTTATTAAAAAAATGCAAGAGGAAACAGATAAAGTGAGACAAACTTCTAAAAAGGTATAAGTACTTGATGATCTAGGAAATTATCAGCCATTTTGAATAACCAAAGATTAGAAGTTGTGCTCTGGAGAGAACATATTGTTTAGGGATAAACAACATTTGATTGAACAAATTAGGTATGGATCCAAGCAATGAATCTCAACAGAACACAACCAACAGACATGGAGTTATCTAGAAAAGAGCTTTGGAGAACTTTCTTGTATGATGACATGTACTCTGTGAATTACATGAGACATCTACAAGATTTTTGAGAATTTTATATCAACAGAAACACTGCCAACTAGATTGAAAGGAACAAAGATGGGAGAGAATGAAGGAAGAACTCAAGTGTGGAGCCATGGAAGAAAAGGCCAAAGAGGGAAAGGATGCGGCTTATGATGTACGCCTTCTAGATGCACCCCGCAAAGCTTCATGTGCTCATATGTGGGGCTTTTTGGAGCTGGCTGGATCTAGGGCAGTGATGGCAAACCTTTTAGAGCTTTCAATGGTAACAAACAGCCAGTTGCAGCATGCATGCCATAGTTTCACCACCACTGATCTAAGGTAATACTGAGATTAAGGGTGCATGGTACTAAAATTAGTCCACTGATTGGTTTAGCATAGTTCTGGGTATGGATGATGAGAAGCCCAACCTGGGTGTGGGTGGTACCACCCAAAAGGCTGGTTTCTCTGATAGAATACAAATGGAAAGAAAGAATGCAGGCACACCACTTGCTGCTTGCTGCTGATGATTTGCTGATTTCTGCCTACCCTACTATGGACTATTTCTCCTCTGCCATGCCCCTGTGCCATGCTGCCCTGCCTTTGAGTCAGCCAACTATGGAATGAAACCTCTACAAACTGTGAGCTAAATGAACCTTTCCACCTTTAACTTGTGGGTGTTGAGTATTTCATTTCAACAACAAGAAAAGTAACTAAGACATGACAAAGGGCCCACAAGACAAAACATCAAGACCAAGAAATATAATAGGGCTTGCTTGTGTTTGTCCAGTGATCCCTTTATTCCTTACTTTTTCTCCATTTTATAATGAGACTATCTATGCCATGCCTGTCCTACCAATGTGTTTTGGAAGCAGCTAATAGTTTCTTAGTGTGATAGACCCACAGATGGAGGAAAACTTTGTTCTAGTATACATCATACCCATCACATCCATCTCTGCTTTAGATAATTATATTTGGATCTTTTTGTTCCAAAGTTGGAACCTAAGTGAGAATTTGAATTCAGAATTAATAATGGAATTGGTTAAGATGTTGGTGATTGTTGAAACGAGGCAAATATATTTCACATGTAGGATAGACATTAATTCTGGGGGACCTAAGGCAGACTAAACTTAGTTGACTAGTACTCCCCCACATCTCATGTCTACTCAATGCCTCAAAATGTGGCCTTACTTTGAAAGAAGTCCTTTTGAGACATAGTTAAATGAGGTCAGACTGGATTAGTGTGGGTCTTATAAAATTCAATGACTTGTGTCTCTATAAAAAAAAGAAAAGCTATGTGAAAACACACAAGGAGCAAGGCCATGTGAAGGCCAAGGCAGAGACTGAAGTGATGTAACTATAAGGTAAGGAATACCAATGACTTCCAGCAACCACCAAAAGCAAGTAGAGAGGAATGGAGTGGTTTCTCCCTCACAGTCTCCAGAAGAAACCAACTCTGATTAGATTTTAATTTTGGAGACTTGGTCCCCAGAACTGGGAGAAAATAAATTACTATTGTTTTATGTCACTAAGTTTGTGGTAACTGATAGCAGCACTCATTGGAAAATAATGCAGACCTATCTTGCAATTGTCACATTTTAAATGTCATCATTCAGTTAAGACTGTCTGACATTATGTCTTTTTTATAGCATAACTTTGTGCACTTTGAGCATCCTTTTTCATGAGACATATTTTGCATTGACATGACCTTTTTATATGATATTTCCCCTACAATAGTCTGAATTTAAAGGCAGAGCCCAGATATTTTCCTATTTGTATCCACAGCATCTAGGATTATGCCTAGAACAAAGAAAAATCTTAAAAATCTGAACGGTAATAGGTCCCACGTGTTGTGATTGTATAGTCTCCTTTAAGTGTTACAACATTGCATAAGGCATATTATTCTAATAGTTTGGAAAAGGAAATTAACATTAGAGAAGTTAATCTCTTTTTTTAGTTTACTAAAGAAGTGACAAAGCAACACTTTAAATACAGTTTTGATTCTAAACAACTTCATATCTCTTTTTCATTAATATCTGAGCTAAGGCTGGGCTGGAGAAGTAGCTCATTGGTGGAGTGTTTCCCTACCATGCATGAGTCCCTAGATTTGATTCCTAGACCAGAAAAACCAAATCTGAGCTAAAGAATCCTGCTTATCACCTATAAGTAATTCACTTACAAGAATCACATAAAGAGGAGCTGTGTTACAAGCCTAAATAAAACTATATTGAAGGTTAAAACCCAAAGGTTATCTCAATAATATCTTACATTTGTAGGTACTTTTTAATTTACACATATTTTAACATTTATTACCATACTTAATATTCATAACAAACTCCTAGGAATTATTGTTGTGTTTTTCAAAATGAGCCTGCTGAGGCAAATGGAGGTTAAATGACATGTTCATGGTTATTTAGCTAGTAATTCTAAGGAACTTGAACCTATTCCTCTGACTCCAAATATGAACTTTTTATTAGATCACAACTGAGCTCTATAACTCTTTGGATCTTTATCAGTCTAATTTAAAACTTGGAGAGCATTTTCCTCTTTATTACATTCCCTTCATATACACTTAAATTTGTGTGTGTGTATGTGTGTGTGTGTGTGTGTGTGTGTGTGTGTTTAGTATTACACAGGCAAGGGAAATCCATAGTTTCTACTTTTTTATTCTTTTCATAAACTACCAAGAAGGGATAACAATTTGCCACCACCTCTACAGAGGCATTAAATTGTATATGTACACAATTAACTATATTTATTACCAGTGCTTAGGAGAAAACAACACCATGCTGAGTTGTATCAGCCAGATCACAAAATGCTTTTCATGTTTTTTAATGGAGTGGCTAAAATTTGGAAACTTTAGTTATAAGAGGTTAGACTATGTGTGCTGATTAGTAAAAATGGCTCTAACAATACACTTGATCAATTAACATCCCAATGTTCTCCAGAATCTTTCATTATAATCCTATTTTAAAAATAGTGTGTAGCAAAAGTTTTGTTCTGAAGGTAAGCTTCTAGAAACCCTCTTATCAGTTGTAATATTAAATCCTTTTATTAGTTTTAATCTTAAATTTTTATGAATACTCCAATGTTAAAAGTCATCATTCAAGAAACTTTACTGCCAAGGATTTTTTTTGGATTATCATTAATTTACAGATTGAAAATCTGAAGGCCAGAGAGGTGAAATAATTTTCCTATAAGTCTCAATAGGGTGAATAGTAGAGTCAGGACTATGAAAATCTCCCAATTTCAACATTGCAGCCCTTTCTCTTTCCCAACCACTGAGAGTTATATTATAGAATGAGCACAATCATTTTGGAGTTGCCTACCATGACCATGAGAATAGATTCAGATGACTTGGGGAGATGACCTCAACAATGAACAAAATAGTAAATTGTGATTACATCAACATTTTTCCCTATAATTATTTTAACTAGAGCAACAGCCAACATTAGGGATAAAATAATGTTAATTGAACCTAAAGAAGTAAACATTTTTCCTTGTCTATTTCTTTGATCCAGAATGTAAATTAGATCCTAAAAATATATTTTGATGTGCCTCTATAAGTCTCTAAGGAGCTTGGTTAAATAAACGATGAGGTAGTTGAGGTCAGAAGCAGGTAAGATTAGCTAAAGATTTCACTAATGTGCATTTACTGGTTCAAGAAGATTCACCCTGTGTGACATATTGTCTATTTGTATTAACCTTTGTATGTGTTGAATTAGTATTAAGATCATAAGCTTTTGGGATGCTATACCACTTTCCTGAGTACAGAGGAGCAGAGGCCACCAGCGCTGAGTAGCTGAGCCTTCTGGGCTGCCTTACCACTGACCCCAGCACCGAGGAGCAGAGCCGCCCCCAGAGTGGAGGTGGAGAGCCATGCAGGGGCACTAGCAACTCACCATGCCCCACTGACATGAGAAAACAGGTACACAAGCCTCAAAACCAGACTTTCAGATCACCTAAAGCAACCCCAAAGGGAAAGGAGATAGAACAATCTGATACACAACCACCTGGACTACCTGAACTGGCAACAAAAGAGGATCTGGAAAAAATGAAATCAGAAATAATTTCTTAGATAACAGCAGAGATTGTGCCCATAGTACAAGACGTGATTAATAAATCTAGAGAGGAAACAAATACAAAAGTAGAGGACATGAGGAATATGATGGAATCCCAACATAGGAAACAAATGGAATCCATAAAACAGATGCAAACAGATTTCCAGGAGATTAAAAACTCCACTGAAAG
>NW_004624737.1:30843608-30857237 GCF_000247695.1 Heterocephalus glaber
TGGGGGTCTGTCTTGGCAGAGCCCAAGGCATGAAGATCCAAAAGAGCTTGGTTCAGGTTCTTCTCCAGGGCCAGGGCAGCTTCCATGGCGTCCAGGGTTTTACCCCACTCATCTTCAGAAGGTTTCTGCACGTCTTGGAAGAGCACTCGGCCTCCGCGTTGGTTTTGGATTTTCAGGAGATGCTCGGCACCCTCACGTTTCTCCTTGGCCAGCTTGCAGAAGAAATGGCCCACGTCTGCCAGAGCCACATCGTCACGGTCGAAGTAGTAGCCCAGAGAGAGGTAGGTGTAGGAGGCCTGCAGGTGCAGATTCACCAGGCGGTTGACGGCAGCCTCCACCCTGGCGGAATAATTCTGACGAATCTGAGAAGTCATGGCTAGTCAGCAATAAGGAGCTGCCCACAACAGAACGGTGTTGGCCGGTCCTGGAAGCAGGAGATGGGCGAGATGATGGCTCCGAAATCTGTAACTGGAAGGTGGATGGAGGATGAAAAAAGGGGAGTCCCCGGGTCTGTTCCATCCAAACACTGTTGAAGCAAGAGACAGGGCCGCGGGACCTCCAGACGGGCCGCTGAGGTTTTGATGTTTTTTTCCTGATGACGAAGGGAATTGAGCACCTTTACAGGTCTTTATTGGCCAATTGAGTATTTTCTTGTGAAGTGCTTTCTTAAATGTTTTCATCCTTACACCCTTTCAATATTTTAAGTAATATAATTCACAATAAGTATTAACATTCAGTGGTATATAGTTTTCTTTTTTGGATATTCTTGGCCTTCACATTTCTACAAATATTTTAGAATCATTTTGTCAATTTTTTTCATAAAATACATGCAGGATTTTTGTTTAGATTGAATCTATATTAAACTCAGGAAAATTGACATCATTATTATAATACAGAGTCTCCTCTAATTCTTGAGCATGGCATGTATCATTCCATTTACTAGTACACTTTAGTTTTCTTAATAATGTTTTACTTTTCAGTGTAGAGATCTCATATACTTTTTGCATTATACAATTTTTTATGTTATTATAAATGGTAAAAATTTTAAATTACATATTATGTTGGTTGTCTTTCATCTGTTTCATTTCAAAGCACATCTGACTTGAAAGGTCCCTTAGAGGCCCAAAGAAAATATTAAACAAGTGGTAGAAACATAGTTTGGATATATGTCCTGAGGACAGAGCATCGGATGGCAGAATATAACTTTCTTACTCTGGAAGTTATTGAAAATTCTGTTTAGTTCCAAGATTTCCCACTATAAATTACTTATTCTCTGCACCTTAATTTTCTCACCTATAATATGAGAAATATGTGGTTATAGTATTATTGTACTAGATATAATTATGTAAAGTACAGTTCCTATTGGTGTGTAATAAATGTCAGTTATTGCATTACTATTACTATTAAGATTCATTGGGTAATGCTTTTTTAATATACTGTGCTATTTATTTTGATTCTTCCTTTTTGGATACATTCTCAGCTATGTATTTTTAAAAAACATCACAATCTCAATGTTTATTATTTTTATGTATAATTTGTACTTTGACTATTTCCCTAAATCCAAAGGGATTAAAAATAAGGCCTGAAAAAGAAGTCTATACTCATGTGGGCAAAGTAAGATCATTTTACCAAGAGTTTATGATAAGGTGGTTAATGCACTTGAGCATTAAATGTAGTTCTGAAATTCTTAGCTTCTGAGATCAAACGGGATATTTACTACAAAAAAAAGCAAGCATAATATTTCTTCAGAAAAGATCACCTTTTTCCATAACATATTATGTGGGCTGACATTTTCTACATATTTTATACCAACACTGGAGGGATGCTAAGGCAGAACATTACCATGTAAATCATCAAAAGTATTTCCTTAGGAAGTTAAATTCTAATGTAAACTATTTTCAGATATTTACATTTATTCATGTATAAATTATTACTTAATTAAATTGCAGTATAGAATTTAGGGAAAAAATAAAAAGAATCCATTCACAATATTAAAATTAGCTTTCAAGAAGCAACTTTCCAACTGTACTTTTGGCAGGAGCTGCAAGGAAGGCAATTCAATATGGAGTTCCGGCAGGTGCCCCTGCTTGTACATATGCTAAGATTTGTAAATAATTATAAATAACAACGCCCTCAAACTGAAATAATTCTGCTAGCCTTAGTTACTACGTCTAAGCAGAAGACTTCTCAACATAGATCTCTATCCTAATTTCTCAGCAGAATTACATTCACTCTCACATTTCCAATACTGGGTTGGATATTACCATTTTGCCTACCCACTAGTAACTAGCATTTAACATGTACAAAACTGAACTTATGCTTAAATTTTCTCTTTTATCGTCCTGATTTCTATTTCGGATAAAAGCACCCTCAGACTTCCAGGTACTGAGTTTGAATCTGAGAGACTTCTTTCATTGCTTTTACTTCCATGCAATGGCCTACCAAATTGGGATGGGGGAACAAATGACCCTGAATGCAGGCAAGAAAAGGTAATAAATTTAAGAACAATAATAAAAGGAGCTAAAAATTGGTCTGCTTTTTATAATTCTTGTGCTTGTAATTCTACACAGTGCTAACCTCCTACTGTACCACACTTTGGTACACTTCGTTTTTCTCTGCCTCTCAACATTAAATTAGTTACAAGGTCTGTATAGCCTTCTATCCTTTGAAATAGGTCTGTTGAGGTCCTCTTTGGCTTCTAGTCATTTTGCTTCTAGACTTTTATTCCTCCAATTCATTCTAAACAAGCTACCAGATTAAAAATGAGCAACAAAACAGTTCTGAACATTTCATTCCTCAGCTCATAACCCTTTAATGGCTTCCTGTCACCAAGAGAATAAAGTTCAAGACACTTAGTTAAGTACTGAAGGCTTTAGTGGTCTGGCCCAGTCTCCCTCTCAGCTACTCTTTTCTCCATCTAGACTGCAGTATGGCTGGAAAGAACCACATGCTCTATTCCATGCATATACTTTACTTTCAAAACTTGGTTCATAACTTTCATAACTTAGTTTCCTTACTTTTATATTGCATCGCTGTCTACGTTTTATTCATTCTCCTTTACAGAACAACTCACTATTACCTCCTGCCTGAATACTTATCCTACTTTATATGTCAACTGCAAGAAAACGCTCTGCTGAATCACATAGCATTTTACCTAGTTTTTTTCTATGACATTAGCCATTTTATAATTTGTCTATTATAGGGAAAACCTTAGCTTTTCTGAGTGTAAACTTCCACAGGCTGGTATACTTTTGACATCAAACAGAGAGTCCTTGTTATTGTTACTTATAGGCTCCTTGAAGTTAGGGATAAATTCCTTTCACTTAGCCTTTAGCACCTAACAGTACTAAATGAATATTTCTTGAAATGAGGAAGGTTATAACATTCATCTACAGTTCTCAGGTAATTATTGCTAAATATTCTGTTTTCATTCTTTTTCCTGTCCAAATTCTCAAAGAAAACCCTCACCCTGTACATTCTCTCTATTCAATTGTGGTTTGCCTTCCATAAAAACCACATTCTCAATAGGATTCTTTCATGTTTCAAAAAACTTAAATAGGCATAGAACTCCCAAAAATGTTCATTTCAAGGCTGTAATGAATGTTTTCCTCTTTTGAACTTTCAGCTCCATATTGTCTGTATCATTCATTTGATTCTTAATCATTTACTTCTTTGTTGCAATATTTTATATTTTTAACTCATGCATTGTTATTTTTTCCCGAAGGCTGGATATCTGTTCCTAATCACGCCGGAAGTCTTTTGTGGGTAAAGGCCTTGTGTTAAGCTCCATTTTCTCTCCCACAGCAACTAGCACAGGACCACTTTTGTTGAATGAACTATTTTGCTGAAAACAGCATGTTCAACTAGCATCTTTTTTTAAATTTTTGGTACCAGGGATCGAATTCAGGTCCTTGCACTTGCAAGGCTGCAGTGGAACCATTGAGCTAAATCCCCAGCCCTCAATGAGCATCTTATACTAGATAACTCCTTCATTGTAGTACAGTAAAGTAAAATTTAAATTTTGTAAAATCTATTTCAAAATACATCAAATATCATGGAATTTACATCAATTAATTTTTGTAGTGCTACAGAATTATTACTGAAATTGTAGATATAGTATAGGAAATACATTACAGTGGTACCTCTGTTCAAGAACTTAATTTGCTCCATGATTTTGAAGAAGATGGCCATGTTTGTGTTTGTGCAGGAAAGATGGTTGTGTCATGTTTGTCACCTGATGTAGAATTTGCAAACAAAATCAAAATTTTGCCAAAGATTTTTGTTTATGAACCAAATTGTTCACAAACAAAAGCATTTGTGAACTAAGGTACCACCGCATTTGCTGAACAAGAACTTTACATTTCTTGATACAACAAAGTCACAATTTATATACTGAAATTAATAGTTTTAATGTAGAAGGGATTTTAAAGAAAATGAAGATATATAATTTTATTTTATTCAGTTACTAAGAAACAAAACTAGTTTCAATTTAAAAATCACTTGCACTTTTTGAATGTTTACTTGTTATCAAACACCTCACATACATTATTTAATCCTTATGCCTACACTATACAGTATAGCAGGTATTATTATATTCCTTTTGTACATAATAAAATGATAGCTTAGTGATTTAAATTAACTTTCTCAAGACAAAAACATAAATACTGGGAGAAAAATGATTCCATTTTGGTCTGTCTGACCATAAATACTATATGAAAGTCTGCATGTCAACCCCCTTTTTATCTGGAGAATAGATTGCTCCCCTTTTCCACGTGTGTTTTTCCAGCAAAATTTCATTATAAAAATGTTCAAGCATGAAGAAGAGTTGGAAGAATTGTATTATAACAATTATCTACCTATCACTTTAATTCTACAATTTTTAATGTTCTGTTATATTTGCTTTATCACAACTTTATCATAGATCTGTCCATTTGTCCACTTGTCAATCTATCTTCTTTTGAGTTATTTTAAAATAAGTTGAGTATTTCATCACAAAACTTCCAGTATATATTACTGATCAATGTTAATGCTTATTTGTCTTGAGAATTTGATCAGATGGTAATTTTCTCAAGTAGATACTTTCATCGATTAATTTCTCAGTATGGCAATTCAAATATTCAAACTTTTTCTATAGTATATTTCAACATACACATATGTGTGCATATAGCTAGGTATAGATTATATTCTATACCCATTTGATATAAAATGTGATGAAACTGTCTGGTTCTCATATTTCTTTAACTGAGGCAATCATTCTGCTATCTATGTTAAATTTAAATAGGTAGGTCCAAGTCTGACAAACATTGCTTTTTATATTGTTTTTGTCTGGTTTCTTTGACACACACACACACACACACACACACATAGAGGCAAAAAAAAATCAATGACGTCATGATGTCTTTTGTGATAGTTAAGTGTTAAGAATTCAAATAAAAAATATATGTTTTAAATTTTTCTAATCTCTCATATAATTACACACATATGCACATTACCCCTTCTACCCACTCCATGCTAATTATTTGCTCCCTTGTATTTGTAAGCAATGTCATATTTAAGCTGATATTGGCCCCCTAAATTCTCCAGAGGGTTGTGGTAAAATTTCCATAGTGTTGAGTGATCCACATCCCTCTGCAGTGCTGATTCCTATCAGAAACTGGGATTTTGGTAGTGCCTGTCATAACTGCAAAGACAGTTGTGGAGGTAGTTGTGAGAGATGTATTTTTTTTTTTTAACGTTGCTATTGATTTTACTTATCAGGATTCCCAGACAGTTTCTGCCCCAGCCCCAGTGCCTGCTGGGACGGGGCACTTCCCCTTATTATGCTCACTAAGGGTTCCAGTGGGTAAATCCTTCATTACTTTTGCTATGAAATGGGCCACAGAGAGTCAAGAGTAGCCACATAGCTCAGACTGGTGCAACCTGGGTCTTATCCACTACATCCACATGCCTTTTCTCTATATTCTTGTGATTTCAGCAAAAATCATACAAGAAAAAGTTCTCTTGGAGTATTTGTTCTTAGTGGCTAGAAGGCCTCCATCAAATTCAACAGGGATGTTTACTGAAGAGGAAAATTCAGGTCCTTACTGAGGATCAGCTAAGTTACAAAATCTCAGAGGAGATTGGGCCTGAGAATTCTTATTTTAACAAGCAAGAGTAAATTTTCTTTTCATACTCTAAAATGATTTGAATTATTATCCATTGAAGAAACACACCATACTTTCAAACCCATTTAATTTCTATAAATTTCTGGACAGTTCTTTGTGTTATATTAATTTTCAAGTATTTGGGAGATGGCTGAGAACTTTGAATAAACCTATCTGGTATAAATGTTTATGAAATGAAAAGGACTAAAGTAATATGAAGGAGGAATATTTTTCACCTATACTGTAAACAGAATCCACTCTAGCATATTCATTAATAGTGAATATTCAATCAATGACAAAGTTATTAAGCATCTACTTTGTTCAACATACTACTAGACTCCATAGACAACGGCAGAGAAATGTTTAAGACTTTTTAACCAGCCTTTCAGAATATTATTGTCTTTTAGAGAAGATGTAGATGGAAAGAAATATAAAATAAAGATGCCTGTGTGTTTTGTAAGTGGTACAAAGAAGTATGGGAAACAAAGAAAGAATTATAGTTGCAATGGTTAGGAATGGACCCACAAAAATTTGAACTCAGTGTTTGATATTAATAGAATTTTTAGGAGAAAAAGAAAAAATTTAGGGCTTGGAGATTAGCAAGAGCAGGCATAAAGGCATGTTCAAGAACTCATATGGTAAAGAACAGGAATTTGTCCTGAAGTTGCAGAGAGAGATAAGGTTGAAAAGTGTAAGTGGTGTTTGACTTCGAAGGCATTTACATGCCAGGTTAAGGACTTTGAACTTTAGTAGGTTCTAGTGAGCCCTTTAAAAGGTATGGATTAAGAGAGTGATGGAACAGCATGATCAAATGACATTTTATATCTCCAGGAAGATGTAACTAGATGAAATAAACCTTAATTCAGAGAAAGTGCTTTATCTGAAACAACCTATCAGTATCCTGATTATCCTAACTATCCACTGGTACACTCACTAAAATCCGGCATGTATTTATTATCCACCAATGATAGTTTCAACATTGTCTATGTTGTGGGCTAAAGCCTGGTTGGAATATTTAGTGCATAGGCACATGTACGAGTTTACTGTGACTGTTCTAAGAGCCAAGGATGTCATATTCATTCCACCTTTGTACAAAGGCCTACTGTTCTGTTTCCCACTAAAACAATATGGGGAAATGTCTAAACAAAAGATAAAGGCTAAGGATGTCTTCTGTCTTCTAAAAGTCTCTATTCTTTGATATCATGGCTCCTTACCTCCCATTAATTCTTATTTAATCACTGCTACAAATGTAATTCTCCAATGCTTGGAATCTGTAGTTTTGGCAGAGCTTGAAGGGGGTGTCTCACCTCTGAGGATCTCTTCCAAGATGACTTACTCAGATACCTAGTAAGGTCGTGCCTGCTGTCAGCCAGAGTTGTCAGTAGGGGCTTTGTTGCTTTACACATGGGTCACTTCACGTGGGCTTACTTACAGCATGACAACTTGGTTTTAAGGGTAAATCTTCCAAGGCTTAGGAGGGGAAGCTGCTGTCTGCACCCTAAAGCTGCCATGCTTCTGCTGCTTTCTATCAATCAAAGAGTCATAGTCTACTTAGATCCAAGAAGAAGGAACCTAGGTGCCACCTCTTAGCAGAAAGGGTATCCAAGTCTTTGCAGCTATTTTAAATCTACCGAAAGGGTAAGATTAACCAACAATTTCGCATGGCTATGAATGCTTCTTCAGTTTTTACCAAGTCAGATTTTTCCAGGAAGGCAAAAAGACACTTCTGTAGTGACCTATCATTTCTAGCTACAGATACTCCACATCAGGATCAACATATGCTTTATATAACTGGAGGCAAAGGTCTACTATGAGGTAGAAACTGATTTTGATGCTGAATATTCCTGTGATGTAATATACTACTTATACTTGAACTCTCATTTATTTTAGTATTATCTTGCATTTATGATGAAGCTTGGTAACTAACTAGATCATAAATGCATTGTGCCACCAGAAAAGCAGACAGTCTATAACACTGCTTAAATGTTACCTCTGGTTACTACACTTCATTCAATAAAAAGGTATTTGACTTTTCTGTAGGTTCATGTGCTCCATCTTCTTAAATGCTTTGTCTTAAACAAATTATTGTGCTGACTCCTTTAGATTTTGTACATAGTTTGAAGTCTAGAGAGTATACTGGTCTTTTTAAGTTCAAATATTATAATTTTTCATATTTTTTTATATGGCTTTGTTTTCATGCTTAGTTTTTTAAAAATAATGGACTATAACTGAAAAGTCATAAAGTCTTTAAAAATCCAGCTCAGCAGAATAATCCAGCTATGCCTAGTGGTCCACACCTTTAATCCCAGAATTTAGGAGGCTGAAACAAGAGGATCACCATGAGTTCGAGGCCATCCTGGGCTACATAGTGAGTTCAAGGCCTGCCTGAAGTACATAAACAGTCCCTGTCCAAACAAACAAACAAAAAACCAAACAAACCAATGAACAAAACATAGAATAATCGAACACCATTAAAAGGCAGTTATTAGGTAAAACTTTTCTGATTGAAGGAAAAAAATATTGTTTCCAAAAGTCAAAGTAATCTATTTATATGGAAAGATTTTGTATACAATAAATTGAGTTTTTAAAAATGAATACTGTTTTACTTATGTTTTTCTTTAAAAAGATAAAATAATGTATAATACTATTTTAAAAATACAGGTAAGTATTGAAAAACTGATTTAATACTTTAAGAAACTAAACTATTCAAATTCACATGCCAGTAAAATGAAAAACTAAGGCTGCATGTTTTAGAAGGAAATATTTAGATGTAAATATTTCAGAAATATACACTTAGAATTGCACAAGACATAATATAATTTATCTCTATGTATGACTTTTTAAAAGGAGTTTTTATTGGTCAACTCTGATCAAAAGCAAAATCTTTATTTCTAAAGTGTAATGTTAAAAGTTAACAGCTGAACATTCAAAACCTTAATGCCATTCAGTTCTCAGCTGATGTCTGATGAGTATTAGTTAACAGAATAAAAATGCCCTTCTTTCATTTCAATTCTGTTGACGACTGTGGGATAGGGTTGAGGGGAAGAAAAGACAGTCTTATATAAAAAGAAGGACTTCATTTGCTTCAGACGCTACTGAGTAAAATATAAAAATGAAGAGTTATGGTGGGGGGAGAGAGAGAGAGAGAGAGAGAGAGAGAGAGAATATGAATCCCAGAGCCTTCTATAAGTGGTGAGATTAACACTATACTAATTATAGTGATGTGTCAACAAAAGACAGAGAAAGGAAATTTAACCGAAGAACTAAAAGGTATTTTACTGTTTAACCAGACTAAGGTCAAAACACGTTAGAAAGGAAATTAATATTACCTCACAAAGAAAAAAAAACCTAAAACTTGAACTGGAATATGGAACCTTTTCTATCCAGAGGTGATTTTTATAGGTTTGATGACCAAGATTTTAGGCTTCATTTCCTTGTTTCCTGAGACCCTAGAGCGCCTTTCCCGAAACTAGCCCAGGCTTCACTATTCTGCCTTAAGGGTTTGGCATAGCCACATACCATCTGAACCCAGGCGGGAGACATGGCTGGTGTAGGGTGGTTTGT
Organism: Heterocephalus glaber; assembly: GCF_000247695.1. The sequence goes on from NW_004624737.1 coordinate 30,853,316, forward strand.
AAGGCAATAGAGAAGTACTTGGCTACATATAGCTGGATGGCTCCTGAGTTAGGAACGGTAAATGAGGAGTAGACCCTTGAATCTCAGGTTTAAGGATGAGGGGTTCAGTCCAAACCTAAAAAGACAAGGCAGGAACTCATGAATCATATATATATTTCCACAGAAGATTAGTTCAATAAGAAAACAGAAAAAAAAGGTGAAATTTGGTGATTCTGAAAGCCCCAAATGAAAGAATTGCAGTTCAAATTGTGGTATTAGAATTGAGGGTACAGAGTCAAACCAGTGAGACAATCTTTAAGGAAACACCTTAGTTAACTGAGTTTAGAATCTCCAGCTTCCAACGCTGTAATGAGTACAATGAGGGCTCGCTCCATGGGCATGTGACCTGTGCGGATACACAGGGCTCTCATCTTAGAAGAGACCCTAGCCATGCTGAATGCACTGCGGAAGTTCTCCTTGTTGAAATTCTTAATAACTTTTAATAGAGAACCCAATGTTTATATTTTATACTATGATAATGTAGCTAGTCATCAGTGGAATTAATTATAACTTGTCTATATCCTATCCATTGATTTGATAGATAATAAAGTAAATATTAGCAAAAATGGAGAGTTGGCAAAGTTAAGCAATATAGTGATCTTTTTTAAACACCTCACTTTTTTTGTTGTACTGGGTACTGAACCCAGGGCTTTGACCATACTAGGCAAGTGTTCTACCGCTGTGCCACATCCCCAGTACCAGCACCTCACTTTTCTGATGCTTGATCTTTCCAAAACAATTTTCTTGTGTTCCCTTTGTACTGGATAGGGATAGGAAAGTATGTGTTATAGGAAAATTTTAATTCCTTTGGGCATGTGAATTTCAAAGGTAACTGAGGAACACACACGATAAAGGAATCTAAAAGGAATAAATTGCTAATGGTGGACATTTAGGGGAAGTGGGTTTTTTAGTAATGGGTTCTTCTCCACCTTTCCTATATATACAATGCAGATCTGACTTATTGAAAACAGCCACGCATCCTGGTCCTGTATCCTGCTTTGATTTCATTTTCCATAGCAAAGGAAAGTCCTTCTTTTCCAGCTTCCCCACAAGAGTTTTCTTTACTTTTTTCTAATATTCTTTCTAGCTTTTTTTATAAAGGGATGACAAGAAAATGTTGTCTCCCCAATCAAATACCAATTGAAACTGCCTGATAGCTGTGGTTGATTTTTATCTCAGTCACTAGCCACAATTTCCAAGACAATTTTCCTTTATGCTCTTTTAGACTTCTCTCAAATCTGTCCTCTCTTTAGCATTATGAATCTCAATGCATCTGAATCATGCAGGTCTGATTTAGCCTGCAAAAACGTCAGTCAAAGCAAGCAAGATGTACTCTTTGGCCTTGAGTGGTCTGAGCTGCTATGAATCACAAGTTTAGTTTTTGCCAAATGAAAAGCAATTTTACTTGAAAAAAAATCTGTGGAGATGCTTATGGCTTTAGCTCATAGAGAAAATGTACTAACGTTGTCCAGGGCAAAGGAAATATTCAATCTTTTATGCAATTAGAAAAATGAGCCAGCATTTACTGCACTCGCTTTCAATTAAAATCATATCTTTTCTGAGCTTCATCAAACAGGTGTTAACCAGTAGACTAATAAATTGCTTCTTCAAGTGGACATGTCAACGTGATAGATACTTAATAAGATTCAATTATTTGCAAGGAGGGGGGCAACTCAGTAAGACACAGTTAGGAAGAATTGGGTAATTAGTTGCCAAAATATTGAACAACATATTTTCTGTAATCCTACTTAAGCACCAAGGACAGTATAAAAAAGACATTGTGAATATTGTAACCAATAACTTTGAAATTTCTGTTCTCAAGAAAGAAGGATTTCACAAAAAATTGCTAAGCCTCTTTTTCACCTTGGAATCAAAATTCTACAAATTACAAGCTTTATTCTATTAGTATAGCATTTCCTCTCTAGCCATTGAACACCTGTAATGGTCAAAGGAGCTTTCATTTCTTATGAAGACTGTCTATCCTGACTTACAAAGTGCGGCTTAAGACACTGTTCAATATGTGCAGTCCACACTACTTTCAGCTAATCCAAGACTCCTCTAAACAATGGTTATCCAGTACAGCGGCAGCCCCATTAAGCTGTCTGAAATATCTCATTATACTTTTTTTTTTTACCCCAGATTGTTCTTGTTATGAACAATTTTTGTGGTGTAGAAAAGAATTGTGAAGGAGTAAGCATTTCAGATAACATTTCAGATCAGGTGATTATGTAAAATTGAGCATCCCAATCAAGTCATGGAGCTTCTAAGCTGATTTACTGCATCTATGATCTTTTATGTTTTTAACTATTTGGAAAAGACTGAAAATTCTAAGTGATTTCTCTCCTGGAAGTATTCTTAAAGAAGAAAAGCACAGAAAACAGTGAAGCTGGTATATTAGATTCATAATTTGCTTAAAACATAATAAAAAGAGTGTTTTCTAAAAATGGTGAGACAATATAACCTAACAAGATTAAGAAGCAAATAAGCAAGGAGCAAATAAGAAAGAAGAATCCTATGGATGCTAGTTGTATCCATAACCTTGTGAAAGTTATTTAAACTTGCTTGCTCCAATATTTTTTGTCTATAAAATGTAAATGATATTTTTTATCACAATGGTAGGGTAATATGAATAATAAATTTTTGTTACTAACTGTATGCTTTAATTTCTATAAGATCTGCCTTCCTAAAAAGCTAATATCTTATATTGATAATTGAAATTTTGTATTTTAAACAAATCATTTTAATACATATTATTCATTTTGAAATAGGTATAAACTTCAAAGGGTAAGACAGACATTCTAAAAGCATCTACCCTGTACATCAAGGATACTTTTCTAGACTGATTTTTGTGGGGGTTTTTGTTGTTTTTTGTTTTGTTTTGTTTGGTACTGGGGATCGAGCTCAGGACCTTGAGCTTGTGAGCCAGGTGCAGGCACCACTGAGCTAAATCCCCAGCGCCCAGACTGTTTTGTAAAGTACTTTTTCATGTGTTATACCTACTTGTACATGTATAATGAAAAAATCCATTAATAATTTTTAAAGACCAAGATGAACAATGTAAATTATAATGTATTTCAAATGGTTTTATTAAGCTTTTATGTGAACTCACCAATTGATGTTACCAGAAAATATTATCTCATAATATTTTTTCTCAAGATTTTGAAGCTAACCATTTTAAATTTGAATATAATTCTTATTTTTAAAATAATAGAGTTTTTTATTTATTTCAAATATATAATTTTCTTGGCTTCAATTTTTGTATGCATGAATAATAAATTTTTAACATAATTTGTTAGAAGATTTATGCCTCAATATGCTTTGACACATTCTGATTTGAAAAGGACTGATATTTATTGTTGTTGTTGTTGTTGTTGTTGTTTTTGGAGGGGGTGGTTCTGAGGATCAAACTCAGGACCTCGCACTTGCCTGGCAGGCACTGTGCCACTGAGCTACATCCCCGGCCCTGGGACTGATATTTATTTTGAGTAAGTTTAATCAGTTAACTTTCTCACTGATCCATTAAAATTATTTTCTTCCTTTTAAAAATCAGCTCAGAAAATATTTTGTATACAAAATTAGACAATTATTTTTAAATTTCTGATTACATATCTTTGAGTTGTATGGTCATATTAAGTTATCTCTACTTTTCTTTGCTTCATTTGCCATTTTTGCTTGTACCATCATTTTGAGTGTGCACTATGGATTTTATGAGATTTAGCCTTAAAATAGAAATTTAATATGAATGTTGCTATCAATGTGTTTATTAGATGGCATAAATTTTTGTATTTCCTTAAAGACTTTCTCTAGAATTTTTCAGCTAAAACAGAACAGAACAATACAAAACAAAATCAACACAATATAACCTCAATCCAGGTTTTGTGGA
>NW_004624737.1:30860590-30876152 GCF_000247695.1 Heterocephalus glaber
TATATAATTAAGAATACAGTATTAAGTACAAATTTGGAAGAGGCCTATGCAATTGAAGGGCCTTTAGACTTCATTAGGTTCCAAGTAAATCCATTTCCACAAGAGTTTTCTTTACTAACTTTTCTCTAAAGAGGCAGTAGGTGCTGGGTTCTGCCATAATGCTCACAGACACACCTACAAGGAAATTTAGAGCTAAGACACTATGTTTGGCAGTGAGAATAAGAACAATGATAGCTACTGAGCACTGTGTGCTTGTGTTATGTGCTAGGAATTGGAAAGTCCTTTATATGTATAATTTCTTTAATTGCTTTCTGAGGCTTCTATTATTTATTGTTAGATTACTGACACGAAAACTGAATTCAAAGGAATAATGTGGCCCAAATTAGCCAACTATCAGGTGATAGATCTGGAATATGAAGCCATGTATGAATAACTCCAAGTCAGTGACATTCTCTCCCCAACAGGTTTCTCAAAGCAGAATGGCCCATTACTACAATGTACAGAGCACTGCATGCTGGGCCCCTTGCTAATTATACTTAATCCTTTCAACAGTTTGGTGCAGTGTCAATCAATATATAGCTATTTACATTACAGATGAGATGAGAATTAAACATATCTCTTTGTCCATATTTCAAGGATAATTCATGAAAAATTTTAAGTACTTTCATTTTAACTCTGATTTCACAGAAATATCAACATCTATATACATTTCAGCTACAATTATTTTGAGAACTGAAAATGTCCACTATTTACCAACACTGTTTGTATAGGTTTGACTAATTCATGAGACTATCTTTAGGGATTAATAGGAATTCCAAAGAAACCCGTACACATTCTAGTTCTAATGCATGAGGGGATGGTCTTTATATATTACTTTTACAACTTTAGAATAAAAACAGTATAAAAGTCTATGGTTAAGCAAATAATTTCTTTCATTTAATGGTTTTGTAAATTTTCTCCTGCCTCATGATTGGTCATGCGACAGGAATTGGATAATTCCTTTGTTTTTAACTTCATTTAATTTAATGGTGACAACTAATACTTGTTTTCATTATCTATATTTTTTACTTAAGATCCAATTTCATTTTTAATTAGTAAGAAAAGAAAAAAAGGTAAGAAATGACTGATTTAAAGATACAGAACTTAATCATAAGGTAATGCAGCTGTCTTCTGTGGAAAAATAATTTGTGTTCTCTTGCTAATTCTCACAGGCCTATAATAAATATTAAGAATCTAAACTTAATAGAATAATGTTATAATTACCTTAATTTCAAAATTAAATGAAATAATTATAAATTATAAGATAAAATAAGTTAAGTTTTAAAAATAAAAATCTTCCTTTAAAGTGCAGTTAGGAGGGATAAATATACATTTGATAATGTCAAATGTAGTGAATAAGATAAACACATTTAGGATATTCATGTTTTAGAATTGCTGCTGACAAGAAAAACACTGCATTGATGCCTACTGTCTTTTAACGAAGGGAACAGTCAGTGGAAGAGTGGTCCATGGAATACTAATTTGTTCCTTGAAACAAGAAAATATAATTAGATTAAAAAAATCATAAAGTTGCACTGTAAATTGATAGGGTCTTGGTATCATGCCTTCTTAATTTCAAAGTAATATAAATAAGTAAATCTATGAAGCATAAAACAGCAAATTCTACAGCAAGCAAGAAAAAGAGGTGCCCAGTATCTCCAAAAGTGCAAAGATTATAATATTAATAGTAGTAAAAATGACCACTGTATAACTATGATAGATTTTATACATGTTCTAGTTCTCATAACATTTAACAAAAAACAAGTTAATATCCCTGGTTTAAATGTGGAGATATGTTAGGTATAATGACATTAGGTATTTTATAAAGTCAAAAAACTGGAAAATGTAGGAAAAACGCCAGGCTTTGCAGAAATCAAGGAAGAAACATTTTGATATTCAAGCTATCATTCAACCAATTATTGAATATACAATACGTCTTAAACATCTTAACACCAAGAAAAACTAAAAAATATCAAGACAATAAAATAGCAAGAAAAATAAACCCTTGGTTATAGAAATGAATTATTTGAAATATCCATAAAAATGTTCAAACCACTCAGCATCAAAATTTTAATGACCAAATTCCATCCAGAATTACAATCTTTAATGATGGCCCTGTCCTAGGATTAGAGTCACATAATAAACAGTACTCTCCTCAGGTGATTCTGATGTGTGGTCAGGATTCAGATCCACTATGATATATTAAGTGAATTAGAACAGTACAAGTTAAGTGAGAAAGAAATCAGGTCGGGCTAAAGTATAGAGCAAAGAAGAACATGCAGTAACGGGGCTGATACAGAACTTGAAAGATGGTGCTGGTTGATAAGTAAAGGAACAAATGATGAAAATACTAAGAGAACATCATGAACAAAAGTAGAGAGGGAAGAATGAGCCTTGTGTATAAAAAAGAAAAGTTGTTGGGATAAAGCATTGATGAGGGTACTACAGAGTGCTGGTGAAAATAATTGGATTTGATATGGCAGCCACCAGGCCACTCTTGTTGGCTTATAATGAGGGAGGGGACTGACAAAGATGGCACTGCCTACAGTGAGTCTGGTTATGGTGTGCAGGATCCGTGGGTCAGGGAGCACAAACCAGGGAGACAATTGTGATGTTCCTACCCTCATGACTAGATTAATGATGGTATTGACAAAAATGGGGCTTTGGGAGGGAAGATAAGGTTGCTTATTTAATGTACACTGAATGAATGAATGAATGATAAGTCTACCTGGAAAATGCACATTTATGAGGGAAATTTTACTGTAATGATTTAAGGGTATAGGGTTGAGGATATGGAAAGGATACAAAATGCCTGTGTTTAATAAATGAGTGAGAACAGTTTGAGTTGATTGCAAAATCACTGAGAAGGGAAACTCAGAACACTCTTAAGATTAAACACTGGGTCATAAAAGCTTCATAATAATTATTGTACATACTCACAATTGTGAGAGGCTTTTCAGTCTAAAAACTAATTCTTTCAGTAACTCAGTGATGTAGAGAGTGCAAATGTTATTATCCACAATTTTCAGTTGAGTAAATTGCAGTTCAGGGTTTATGTGACTTCCCCAAGGTAACACAACTAGTAATTAGGAGAAGTGGCACTGAATCCAAGTCTATGACTCCCAATTTTGTTCATTAATCAAGGCCAATTTATATAATTCTAAAGAAGAGTGGGCCCATGAATATATAATAGTTTGAAGATGAAAAACTGATTATAAAACTTAGATATTCTAACAAAGGAAAATAAGAGCAAAATGTACTTTCCTCATTGATTATGGACTCTATAACTTCATTTTGTTCCTTTAGCAGAATCTGTATATAATATCTCTGTAGAGAAACATAAAAATCCTCAAAATGTGGTTACCTCTAGATAGGCAAGTAGGTGGCTGGAAGGTGAAGTTAGGATAATGCTTAATTTTCATTTTCCCTGCAACTTTTCCATATTTTTGTACTCAGAACTTGAATGCCATGTAATAGGAATTTAATATTTAATAAAATATTTTAAAAACTTTCCTAAAAGTATCTTCATGTTATAGAAGTTTAAAAATCTATCTATCTATATACATATAAAAGGCACAATTTGTTAACTTATTAAAAATGAAACATGACACAAAAGTTTACTTAGAAATATCTGTTCAGAATAAACTTCTGAAGTGATGTGGTAAAAAAGTCACTGAATCCCATCATGCTGTAGATATAAAATCCATAAGCACAGAAATTTCATTTACTTTTTCAGTGCTGAACCTCCAGTGTCTAGGACAGTACCTGATGTACTGTTGGAAGTCATCTTTTTTTTTCATTAAGTTTATTGGTACATTTTAGGTATACAATATAGTTACATTCATCATTGGGAACTTGTACCTTTACATGATATATCTTGGTTCTTATTTTTTCCCCATTTCCTTGCCCTTCCTTCAACGCATCTGCCCCTCCCTATTTACAAAGACTTTGTCTCCATTTTTCCTTTTCTCATATTTTTTCCTTTCCCTTCTTCCCCTTACCCTTCCACTTCCTCTACCCCTTTAGACTTTTTCTTCCTATTTCACATTATCAGTTATATATTTTGATCCTTATTTACACTTTTAGTTTCTCAAACCAGAGAAACTATTTGGTATTTACATATGTGTGTTCTATTTATTTCATTTAAGAGTATGGCCTCAGTGTGCATCCATTTAGCTATAAATGTCTCTAGTTTCTCATTCTTTATGGCTGAAATCAATGAATAACAAATGCTGACAGGGTTATGGGGAGAAAGGAACCCTTCTTCATTGTTGGTGGGAGTGCAGACTGGTGCAACCACTGTGGAAATAAATATGGAGATACCTCAAAAAACTAGGATTACAGGTCCCATTTGACCCAGCTATTTCTCTGCTGGGTATCTTCCCAAAAGAATTAAAAGAATCATACCATAGTGATATATGCCCACACATATTTATAGCGGCACAGTTTGCAATAGCTAAAGTTTGGAAACAGCCCAATTGCCCATCAACTGGAGAATGGATAAAGAAGATGTGTGGGTTTTTTTAATATAAAATGGAAATCATCTTTTTTGAATTAAAGAGTTAATGAACAAGAATTCATTATTAAGAGTTAATAAACAGTCTGCTTACTTGTATGTCTTCTTTGACTGAAGCCATAGCCTCCTAATATCTTTTCTCTGCCTTTGTTCTTTTTCTTCTAATTTATTCCCTATATCTGGTGATATAATATCTGGTGTATAATATCTCATGATATTACACACCAGAAGGTCTTACCCAAAACACAAATTAATTGTACCTTAGAATCTTCTCTTTTTCAAAGATCCTTTCCAAATATTGCCCTCTCATTGAAATAATTACTCCAATTCTCTGATCATAATTAGTTCATTTTTCTTTCTGTTCACATAAAATATATACATTTCTTCATTATGTCATGTGCACAAGTGTCTGTCTCTGTCTTACAGACTACATATTTCAGGAGCAAGACCTACATTTCAAGACTTAGCATAATTCGGTCAAAGATAGTTGCTAAAATATTTTTAATGATGAATATATGACTGGATAGATAATGTATGGATGAACCCTAACCTTTGGGATAAACTGCATAAAATTATAGGATTAAAATGTATATGCAGAATGAAAAACTAAACCTCAATGATAAATATTTCAGTATATTTTACTCACTGCTTGATAATTTTTATGAAAATCTGTATGAATTATTTAACTTTTCATATGAAATTTTATTTAATATTAGAAAAATGCCATAAAAAAGAAGAGAAAAAATTAATGTAATGCTTTTATATGTTATATATTAGCAGTTTTAAAGGCCTAATTTTTATTTAAATTTGAGAAAGAACATTTCAGTAAGGTAAAAAATGAGTAAATATATTTCAGTAGAGTAAGAAATACTGTAAGCATTCATTTTCAACCTACTGAAGAAATTTTAAAGTAACGATGTTATAGAATAATTACTTTAATGATTGAAGTCCTTAATGATTTAAGTCCTGATTTTTGTTTTTGTTTTTTTTTTTGGTACCGGGGATCGAACTCGGGTCCTTGCGCTTGCGAGGCAGGCGGCAGAGCCACTGAGCTAAATCTCTAGCCCTAAGTCCTGATTTTTTAAAGATGTTGAATTTCAGATCACTGTATTGTTTCTTCTCACAATAAAATGACTATTTTATAAATTTATCCTTACTCCTAAACTTTATTATCTAGGAAATGCAAATTCTCTGCATCCAATTAATTGGTCTCTTCCACGTTTTGAACCATCATGGATGAGGTTATGGTAATTCTAGCAAATCTGCCTAAAGAATAGGCAGGATTTTTAAAGAAATCATCACTGCAGCCAGAAGCAATAAAACTAGAAATAGTGACATACCTACTAACAGTGTTCAAAGCAGGAAGGAAGAAGGAAAAGAGATTTTTCAAAATTCCATTTTCTGGGCAACACAGGTCCTTCTCTGAGGGGTGGACATGCCAATTACTTTCCATACTCCCTAAAGTTTGTGCATGGTGGGTCCTGTGTGGAGTGAGCACTCAAAAGCTGTGATGAATAAAGAACGCTGCCAATGGGCCATTGCTTCGATACGTAATTTGGATACTCTCTCATTATTACGGTCTTAGATACTTAAAAGATGAATCTTTGCTGGAAGAAGGACAAAGGTGCCCTCCCGACAAACTTCCTTGAAAAGTCTCCTCGGGAATGTTCACCATTGGGTCTTTAGCTCAGTCCAGGTTTATGCTAGGGATTTCACATATTTTAGTGGATTTAATCCTCGTGACAAACTTGAGCTAGTCATTATTGAATCTGCTTTAATTCAAGGTAACAAAGTTTGCAAGAGCTGAATTAACCTATTCAATTTCAGCACTATATGAGAGAAAAAGCTAGAATTTCTATACAAGCCTATATGATGCCAAAGTATATTCTAATGTGGCACTTTCAAATAAAGAAAAAAAAATACTGCCCCCACACACCACCAATACCACCACCACCAAGTATGTTTTTATTTTGTTTGTTGTGTTTAAGTTGCTTCAGATACTATTTGGGAGTAGCTGAGAATATAATAATGATGAAAGAAATCCTAATGCATTCAAAAAGGACATTGCTTTTCAATCCCATCTGCCCGAATGGAAAATTAAATTGTTTGGAATACTAGCAGGGGAAAATTATTCATGATTTTTTGATCACATCAAGACATGCATGTGGAGGAGCAAGTAGTGCAATCAGATATGAATGTGTGTCCTAATGTGTGACCTGCCTTACTCAAAGTCTGTGTGTCTTCCACCTCTCAAATTGTTCCACTAGGAGATTCAAAGGATGGCGACAAACAAGCCAAACTTATAAAGTGTAATTACTGTCTTCTTTAATATGTGTTTTAACATTATTTGAGACAATTTTAAGCAAGCATTTCATATAATGTATTATTATAATAGAAGAAAAGTTTGTCTAATAAAGCCAGCTTTTTGCTATCATTTTCAGCTTTCTTTTGGTAATGTGAATTGATTTTTTTTTAAAGAGCTCCAACAGCTCAGTCTTTGAAACTCTACCTCAAATAGGTCAGAGTCTTACTTCCCCAGTTGTGTTGTACAGCATGAAAGGCTGCCTGGGTTTTCTCAGGACTTTCCTCCTCAGGGGACCTCCCATGGATCATTTCTTTTAGTAAAAAAAGAATCCACTGACTAAGCCTATCCTAAAGCTAACAAACTGAGCTTTCCATGGGGAAATTGAGTGCAGCTATTGATCAGTCTTCTGTCGTTAAAAATACAACAAACTATACCTTGCCTGATTTACTCTTGAATTACTGGTCATTTTCATGCTCTTCTGACAGTATTTACTACCTGACAATCTTTCAGACAAGTGGGACAAAAATATTAGCTACCATCGTCTTTATATTTTATCTGTATTCTAGTATACATATATATATAATTACTTTATATGTTTATTATATATGTATATGTACAAATATTTCCTATAATTATAGCTAATAAACTATTCTGATAAAAAGTATATGCTTTGTTTCAAAAGAAAGGTTTTTAAAATTCAGTCTTAATTATACTAATGATAACCAACATCTTTATGTTTTCTTTCAATCTAGCATAAAAATTAAGATATACCCTAATAAATGATGTAGTATAAGTCTAAATTGTTCTATTTAGGCCAGGGATTTAGCTCAGTGGTTCCAGTGTCTGCCTTGCAAGCACAAGGTCCCGAGTTCGATCCCTGGTACCTAAATAAATTAATTAATTAATTAATTAAATAAAATTGTTCTATTCACTGTTTAAAAATGGCCTACACATACTATTTAAGGGGCTTTAAATTAGGTACAAGTTATTTTTATTGAAAATTCAGTAGCAATAAAAAATACAAAAATGTAAATGTTTTTCATTCATATACTCTTTTTTTGAAGGAAAAAAAGGTCATGTCATTACAGGAGGAAATATTTTACAAGATGATATTACAGCAAAAAATAAAACTAAATTTTTTCTTCCTAAAATGTAATCAGTACTTGTAAGAACCAAAAACAATACAAATCTAAAACACAAATATACTCAGCACTAGCTTAATCTTTATTTATTATTCATTTATTGGTGAGAAGCATAATGAACAGTGTATTATGGAAGGCATTCATTGAATTAATTATTGTAATGAACTATATGATTACATATATATAGTTTTCTTTATTTTAAACAAAATTCATGTTTATTTCTATAAATTCTATCAGATCAACTTCATGTATTCAAAATGAGAAAATCATATTTATTCAAATATTTAATAACTAATTAGATAAAAATGATCATTTTTACTCTTTCAAAGAAAACATTAATAAGAACCTAAGTAGTTTTTTTCTGTGCTATATCTTAAAACATTAGTTCTTACCCATTCTTATTTGAGACATCTTACAATGCCCGAGGGAGACATTTTTGGATGTCACAGCTGGAGCAGGGCTGGTAGGAGCATCTGGTAGGTGTGGCTAGAAATGGTACAAAACGCCCTACATAACATCCCTTCACAACAAAGCATCACTAGCCCACAGTGTCAGTTGTGCTAATTTAAAGAACCCTGGTTTATAGATAAAGGTAAGTCAAAGCAGAAATTTATTTTACAACCCCAATTTTCTCAAGACAACACATTCAGTCTATCTATCCAGACCTTCTGGGTCTGCATAAACAATAGAATATAATAAGCCCCAGTTTTCAGAATGGAAATCCTTATCTATGAGATAAATATACTGTAAATCCTATATTACTGATCCATTATAATAATTAAATGTAACATGTTAAAACTGTAATACAATATAAATTTGCTATTGATATTATAAGTGAAAAAATCTTATAAAAAGCAGAATTTATTGTTGCACGAACTCTCTTTAGTAAGGTACAAAAATAAGCTAATGTATTTTTAACATTTATGCAAAATCAGATTAAAATATAAATGTTTATAGTTCAAGAGAAAATTTTATTACTGATAATATGTCATGAACAACATCAATTACAATCTGTACATCTCATTTCATGTTCACATTACTGAGGGCAAGTGTTATTATTTCTATCCTCTAGATTGAGAAACTGAGCTGCAGGTATTCACCTAATATCACAGTACTGTTAAGTGGCAGAGATAATCTCCCAGATTTGTCCTTAATCCTTGACCAATATCTTTCCAAACAGTCCCCAAGCAGAACAGAACAGTTTAGTTCATTAAAGGGTAGGGAATATCTTGTTTTTATGGAATTTCATTGTTAAAGCAAATCAAATTAAATGAATGACCTCAGTACACTTTCCTGAAAAGATAACTTTGTTCCTAGTGAAGACTCCTAATCTATAGGCCAACTACCCATGAGGTGGGGGTTATGAAGAAACGACTGGGAATTCTTTTTGTATCAAGCATTATCCATAGATTAAGCAATGCTGCCTGCTTATATAAGCTTCATTGGTTTTAAAATGCATGTACTTATATTAGGATAATTAATAGACAAATTAATTTTTAAAGCATTGCTAATTTTATTCCAGCCCTCAACAACTGTTTTTTAGCTGAATATCTTTACTTTTCCCTTTTACTATTATTAATGAAATAATACTACTTACATAGTTAAAGAATCTCTGGAGGAAAAAATAAATTGAATTTGTTGTTGTTGTTACTGAACAGTAAAATCCTGAATATCACACATGACTGAATAATTATTCACACGTATCACTTACATAATTAAACGTTATTAATATATTTAGAAGTATGATTAAATTACTTAATGTTATAAGATCTATGGTTGTCTGTGGCAGACCCCCCCCTGACCAAAATCAGAGTAGGCTGTAATATGGAGCAGGCATTTCCCCCTATAATTGGCACAATGTATTGGCAGTTGGATTGAAGCCTACATGACTCACAGGAGCATGTCCGAGGGCACATGGGTGCGTATCCCTCCCCACCGTGCCAACACGCTTGTAACATTGTGGCAGAGGACCATGTGGCTCCAAACCACATTCCATTCCTAGAGCTACCCCTCCCTTAATTGTTTTAGTAGCTTACAAGTTAACCATGACCTACCTTTGATCTGTTCTGCTCTTCTTGCAAAAATACCTCATCCCCCTTTTATAAGACTTGCCTGTGTCAGCTAATATCGCCGGATGGCACACATATCCCTGTACCCTATTTTACTCCTGCTTGTGTAATCTATAAATACCAGCAGTGCTGGTTGCTTGGGGTCCTTGCCACATGCTTGGCATGGTCTATCCCAGTTCCCTGCTTTCTGTTTAAGTCTTGTTTCCATGTCTTCCCTTTGCCTTGTGTCATACTGCCTTGCAGGAGATCAAGATTCTAGGCTGGGGTCCTGGATTGTTGTCTTAGTTACTTTCTCATTGCTGATTCAATATATCCAACCCCCACAGTTTTAAGGAGGAAAGGTTTATTTTGGCTCACAGTTTGTAAAGGTTTCAGTTCATAGTGAGCTGACGCCAGGGCAGAGTATCATTGCAGATGAGGCTTTCTCATACTACGGCAGTCAAGAAGCAATCAAGGGAAGAGGGAGGGAGATATAGCCTTCCAGGCCATGCCCTCAGTGACCCACTTCTTCACAAATCACATTTAGCTATAAAAACATCAGTAGAATAATCCACCAATGAGTATCATGACCCCATGATCCTATGGAACATCTAGATATAAACCATAACATTCTACCTCTGGCCCTCAAGACTCATATACATCTCTTTATGCAAAATGCATTTAGCCCATCTCTAAGAGCTGCCAAAGTCCTAAGAGTCCAACATTACTGAAAAGTCCAACTCCAAAGGTTCCTCTAAGATTTAAGTCAAACTCTTAGCTGTGAGCCCCTATAAAAATCAAAAAGAAAATTAAACACTGCTGACATACAAAGACACGGGGTAAAACACCCCTATTCCAAAAGGGAGAAATAGAAGGATAGAGAGGAATGGGACCAAAGCAAGAGTAAAACCCATCATGGCAAACATTAAGCCCTATAGTCACATGTCCAGCATTATGGGGAAGCTGTGGTGAGATGAGAACTCCAAAGGGCTTGGGAGCACTGACCCTGCAGCATTGATGGTGCTTGTGGTCCTCAGGCCTTCTCTCTTGGACTGGATTTGCTCACTCCTTGTGGGTTTCCTCAGGTGTCCCACCTTCTTCGATTTTCCAGCATCCCAGAGGCTCCACTGCACTTTTGGCTTCACTCTCACAGCTTCCTGCGCTGCACTTTCAAGAGCACGCTGTTTGGCCTCCCAGGCCTTCTAAAATCTGGGTGGAATACTTTATGACCCAATAACTCTTGCATTCTGTATGCACCTAAAACCAGCACTGCATGGATGATGCCATGATCTGCCACTAACTTGAGCAGTAGCCAAGCCCTTTTGCATCTTGCTGGTAGATGCAATCTTACAGATTCCTCTGAATGTCAGGATGGCTGAGCACAGTCAACTGAATCCTGGAGAGCTGATTACCTTTTCTTAGGCTGTCACCTTTCTGGAGTACAGTGCCCTGGGCCCGTCTTTTCAAAGCAAACTCACTTTTCCACTTCAATCAATGAAGGGTGGGGTCTATGGATTCCCCCCATGTCCTCCAGGCATTCTTTGTTTTTCCACATCCAAAATACTTGATTTCTTTTTCATGCTAATCGTTTTAGCAATCAAGCTTTCCTCTGTTCCATCTTCATAGGCTCCAACTTTACTAGAGTTTCCTTTTGAGCCAAACTCAAAACTTTAAAAGAGCCCTTTGCTCTTGATTCTCAAGGTAAAGCAGGCTAGAAGCCCCCAATAGTACCCAAACCAGAGCTTCAATGTTTGACAGCCTTGAAAGTTCCTCAACTAGATTAATTAGTCTGCTGTTCTTAATCTCAACCCCCTGCAAAATGTAGTCAAATTTTCTGCCCAGAGGATAACACACATGATCTGAGGTCCAGCTGCCAATAGAATTCTTCTTCCTATCTGAAACCTCTTGGGCTTAGTCTTTACCAGCTGCATTTCTGTCTGCATTCTGGTCTCTTGAGCTCTGACCAGAATCTCCTACCACATCTGGTTTACTACATTCTAGGACTACTTCTCCAGCCAGCATCTCCAAACCTTTCCAAACTCCTCCTGCAAGCCAGTTCCAAAGGCTTCTGAACCACACAGTCAGGTGGCATCACAGCAACAACTCCACTCTTAATTACTTTCTTGTTGCTAAGACACAATACCCAATACCCACAACTCTAAGGAGGAAAGGTTTATTTTTGGCTCACAGTTTGTAGAGGTTTCAGTCCACAATCAGCTGGATCCAAGGTACGGTGGCTTAGCAGAGGGTCATGGCAGAGAAGCCTTTCTCATGGCATGGCATCAGGAAGCAGAGCATGATCAAGAAAGGAGGGAGGGAGGGAAATATACTCTTCCAGGCCATGTCTCCAGAGACCCACCTCATCCCAAATCACATTTTCCTACAAACTCATCAACTAATCAACTTATGAATATCAAAACCCACAATCTAATCACCTCCTCCAAACCCCACCTATGAGCACATGAGGTTTTGGGGGACCATCAAGATATAATCCATAACAGTGGCTGAAAGAATTTTTAAGGTTATAAGATATAGATGTGTTCTTTGATAACTAGAGAAGTTGAAATTTATAAATCATCTTTGTAAATGTTCCCTTATCATTGTATATGTCAAATAATATTTGCTTTTCTAACTATAGGAAGTGCTGCTTATAATACCAATACCAGACATAAACATTTCAGAGGCTGGACAGTATAACTAAATACAAAATAATTGCTAATATTAATTTGTATAAAGATTTCATTTTCTTGTCTACTTATGGAAAAAAATAAATGCTCATTGAGTATTGTCTATTTGGTGCACAATATAATACAAGTTCTATGGAGCACCTTAGAAAATAGGTGATATATAATATACTTCATAGCACTTGGTTACATAAATGTCTCTCCATCTACAAGAACTTTCAATGCTTTGGTGATACAAATGTGCCTGCTCTTGCTATAGTCAACATTGACCTTCATAACACTAAATTTAACGCTCAATTCCTAGTCTTCATCTTTTATTTACTGTTAAACTCATTCCCATCAGAATGTAAGTTTAATGGATGGAAGGAGTTTTCAGTTGTTTTAAAAATTGTTGAACTCCAGTGCTTAGAACAGAATTGGGCCTATAATGGTGGTCTGTAACTTTTTTAATATATGAGTGACTAAATGAATGATCTTAGTCTCTTAGTCTCCAACTAGCAGTGCTCTCTCTTCTCTGCAATCTCATCTCAGCCCTCTTTTGGATGTTTCATTATTTACTTTGCAATACACTTATATATCACCCAATCCCCTTACTTGATTATGATGCCTTAATGGATTCTGAATAAATATTTCTCAAAGAACTCCATCCTTTATCAACTTTGAGAACTATTTTCTATAAATTAGAAAAATCTCATAATGTATATTCATCCATATTTATATCCTTTCACACATTAATCTTAACTTTAGATTATTGATTTAGTTTTAGTTTTCTTGAATCAGGCAAACTTTATAGCTGCAATACATTTAAGTGGTTCCAGGCCCACATCTAAAAAATAAAGTATACTTAGAGAAGTCCATCATCAATGCCTGCTCCCATCACGATATTCTAATTTCATCTTTGAATAACTACCTAAAAACAAACAAGCAAAACTTTTTTAGTTTATCCTTTCAGATATTTAAATGGCAATATGTGTGGCAGATGTGGTAGCACATATCTATAATCTCAGCATTCGGTAGGCTGAGGCAGGAGGATCACTGTGAGTTAGAGGCCAGCCTGAGCTACAAAGTGAGTCCAAAGCTATAATGGAATACAAGGGAGACCTTGTCTCAAAAAACTAAAAAAAAAATAATGTGTGTACAAATGTGCATATTTATATGCTCTTCCTTCTTAGTTCAGTATTCTATATATATTTTATATATATATTTATATATTTTTTATATATATTATATATTTTTATATATTTTATATACTTTTTATACTATATATACTTTTTCTATATATACAGTATTCTATATATACTTTTTTCCACTTTGCTACTTTCACTTCATGCTTGAGATCAATTCTGCAGAAAAATATATAAACATTCTTAAAGCTGCACAATATTATATTACACTTCATTCAACCAATATATATTGGTAGATACCTGGGTTGTTCCTAGACATTTTGCTGTTACAAATAGTACTGCAATATCCCTGTGCATGTAGTTTTGTATTTTTGACCAGTGGCAGGAATGAATTTGTGGGATCTAAGGATAAGTGTCTATGTAAATAGAGTAAAATTCTCCTCCAAAAGGAAGATACAATTTGCATTCCCAATAAGATATGAAAGTTTCTGTTTTCTCACAACTCTTAAGAGTATTGTATTAGTTGTCTATTGGTATAGTGACAAATTGCCAAAAATTTAGTAGATTAAAACAACACAAATTTATTAAATTTCAGTTCTGAAAATCAGAAGTCCAAAATGCCTCTCACTGATTTAAAATTAAAGTGTTGGCAGGGCTGAATTCCTTCCAGAGGCTCTAAGAACAAAATTTATCTTTTTGTCTTTTTCAGCTTCTTGGAGCTGCCCATGATTTTTGCCTCTTGGCCCCTTGTATCCTTAGAGCCAGAACACACCACCTGAGCTCTGTTTCCAGTATTTCATCCTCTTCTCTGACTCTTCTGGTTCCTCTACCATGGATAAGAACCTTTGAAACTACAGTGGGTCCAGCTAAGTAATCCAGGATCATTTCCAAATCTCATAATCCTTATTTTAATGGTGTCTGCAAGTCCCTTTGGCCATGAAATCTGAGACTAGGATATGGACATCTCTAGGGCCAGATTACTGCACATCAGAAGTAGCTTTTGGCTGGTGATGTAGCTCAGTAGCGTTTCACCTGCAGGGCAAGTGAACGATCCTGAGTTCTATCCCCGGTACCAAAAAAAAAAAAAAACCAAAGTAATGCTGTCAGTCTACAATTACAATTGTAATATTGGTTAATTTTAACTAGTATCTTTATTATCCATGGATTTGAATATATTTAAGAATTTTTGTATTTCTTCTGTAAACTGTTTATTTCTTGCCCCCTTTTATAGGGTTTTTAGTCTTTTTTTTAAACATAAAAACCTGTCTATATTTTAGGGATGTCAATTTTTGACACAAATTAAAATATTTTCCATTTGCTTTTTCACTTTTTTGATTACAGAAAGTTTTTTGTCAACAAAATAAATCAACTTTATTAATACTTCCCTTATTGCATCTGGATTTTGAATCAAGGAGTAAGGAAATGTGGCTACTCTTGTTGTTATTATTATTATTATTATTATATTATTAGTATATATTTTCTACATTTAAAGTTTGGATCTTTTTATAACTTGATTTTCTTGTATTTGGAAGTTTCTTTTTTCCATATAGTTCTTCAGCCATCCTAAAACCACACAACAAGGAGCCCTTTTTCCTACTGACTGATATGCCATTTTTTCATATATTAAATTTCCACATAAAATTTGATCTATATCTAGATTTTTAATTCTGCTTCATTTTAGATCTTTTTCTTAAACTATTATAA
>NW_004624737.1:30876342-30887658 GCF_000247695.1 Heterocephalus glaber
AATGACTAAAATTGAAATATTTTATTATCTTTTGTGGGTTCTTTACTAAAATTTGTGGTGTAGGGGACTATTTTGCTTCTTTTCATTTCTGTAGTATAGCAGTGTCCCTTACACATTGAAGAAAATCTATGTCAATACTAAAAATATATAAATGTAAATAGCTGACAGTAAACCTCTGCTAGAATAACTTCATGTTTGAATTTAACATGCAATTATAGCAACAAGATCCAACAAGAACTCTGAGTGTTAGCTATAGAAGGGATTTCTTATCTCCACCTCAAAAATGAGGACCATGAAGCTCAGAAGTGCTTCCTTAATTTTCTCAAGGTCACATAAGTAAAAAAGTAGAACTGGAACAGTTTTTCCACTTCAAATGTAATGCTATTTATGTTAGAGGTAAGATGACTATAAGTTTGGCTTTGATTTCATTTCTCTTTATACACCCCTCCTTCAATTCTCAAATAACTCCTATCCTAGAGATGTACATGCTACTGTTCTGAACTTGACTTATAAGGAGATATATCAATCCTCCACCAAATGTAGGCATTAGGACTGAAGAAACATTTATAAAACATCACTTTTCAACATTATTCTGAGGGTAATGATATTAGTTATATGTCTGAAGGTGATATATATGATAATAAAAAACAAATAGTGAAGTTTTTTTCTATGTACATATTTTAAGCCGTTTTCTGTACTTATTACCTTACTAACATCAGGTATGATTAAAATATAGTGAAAGTTTACATTTTTAAAAAATGACAACAGAAGACACATTACCCTCAAAACCCCCACTTGTTTTAAACTCACTTATCCTGTCATTCTTGCTCCTTTCTGAACTAGTTCTGAAAGTCTCTTTCATGAGTATCTTTAACTACACTGTGTTATTATTTAGGTCTAGAGGTCCCCCTAAGCCTCATGTGGTGGCTGAATCTAGAGTGGGTGATGCTGTGATTAAGGGTGTGTGATTACTAAACCAGTACACTGACTGGTTTGGCACCACCCTAATCCCGGTAGTCTGGATAAGATAAAAGGAACGGAAGATGCTGCTGAACTCTCTTGTTGCTTTTGCGGTCTTCTGCCACCGTGAACTGTTGCCCCTCCGCCACCCTGCCTTGGAGCCAGCTGATTATGGACTGAAACCTCTATGAACTGTAAGCCAAGTAAACCTTTTCCCCTTTCACTTCGAGTGTTGGGTATTTTGTCTCAGCAATGAGAGAAGAGTAACTAGCACATATTGTCATGGCTGTGTCAATGTCCCAAATAGATGTGAAGGTTTACCTTTTATGGCCATTTTGACTTTGAGAAAGAGGCAAGAGCTCCACAGTGAGAGATCCAGTGCGCAAAGTGGATGAAGATAGACCATAATGTTTTAGCCAGTCTACCTTTCCATTGGATGACACTCAGCAACACCATTCACTGTATTTTTTTTTTTTTGTACCAAGGATCAAACTTGGGACCTTGTGCTTGTGAGGCAAGTGCTGGAACCACTGAGCTAAATCCCTGGCCCTTTACTGTATTTTCTAACACATCTCATAGAAACACTCTTAAAAAGGGACTTCCAAATCTTCTTCAGTATGTGGGAAGAACAATGGAATAAGTGTGTTCAAAGTGAGGGGAAAAATATGAGTGGAATTAGTAGCAATGAGTCTTTTAATAATTTTTAAAGTTTTAGTATTCATTGTATAAATGGATCATATCTCAAAGACTAATGAAGACTATGTATTAAATTGTATGTTCAAATGCTTACACAAAGCTCTCCACAAAAGCCCAGAAAACAGCAATCCTATTTCTAAGTACAATTACTAAGACAAAAAGGAATGAACAGGGAAAGACATGGTGGTGCATGCCTGTAATCTCAGCATTTAGTAGGCTGAGGCAGGAGGATTGCTGCAAGTCTCAGCAGGGTTATATAATGAGTTTAAGGCCAGTCTAAACTACGCAGTGAAACTCTGTCTCAAAAGAAAAAAAGAAGAAATGAACAAAAAGAAAGATAATTAGTACCTAATGAGTTTCCTTATTATAATTCTAGGATTATTGCTTCTAGTGATAAAGGAAAGAGACAAAACAAAATAGGAACAATCAAAAACAGATATGAAATAACTGTAACAAGATGATTGAAATTCCTTATGTTTTTGCATTTAAAAGTTGAAGATATATTTAACCAAGTTGCTCTGGAAGCATAGTATTTTAGTTTGTTCAACAATAAATTAAGTAACTAATTTTAAAACATCAATTTTGCACTTGAGCTCTGTCATTCAACTTGAAAGATGTACTGTAATATTGTAATTTAAACCGATTTTCTTGTGATTGTACTTAAAATTACCCTATATAGACCCTAACAAAATTCCTTACACATTTTATTGCTACTTTATGGATCTATCATTTAACTATATATTATACAAGCTAAAATACATTTATATTTTATAAATGAACAGTCTGTATCTAGATAGAATGCTCAGTTTCAGAATTAAGGTTCCTGAGGGTTAAAAAAATATTTGCTGCTTGTGGTAGCTAACATAATGGTATATAATCGATTGTTTCACTTAAAGTCATCGGCATGATCCCACTGATGATAGATTAAGTAAATATGAGAGCAGACAGAACAAACATTATGGGTATTATATAGCATATTGTAGTTAAGACTCTGAAAATTGGTTACACTCTAGAGCAAGTAATATGGATGGAAGTGCTTAATGAGAAATGTATTTACAAAGAAATTGAGGAAAATGTTTACATTAATTATGTAAGTGGTGAATAAATTGTGATATATAAAGTGAATTAAAACCAAAATTGTCTTCAGGGTTTTGCAGAGGCTGAAAGATTTCCAGGCCTTTGAAAATGGCTCAAATAAGAAAAATATTCATTTAAATGTGTAAAGAAAAAAATCTAAAGTGAACAGAAAGAAACTACAATCCAAAACATTCTACAACAGATTGGTAAAAAGATGTAGCTGATCACTAACATTAATCAAGTGAATTATAAATGAGATAAACACGGTGGCTTTAGCCTTTCTTAATTCTGTAAAATAGCTTTAACACTCGGGATAGGTAAGAGTGTGTTCAATATTGCTGGCTGCTGTAAGGATGTGTTTCTTTGTTAAACTATTTCAGGAAAACAGTAACACAGCACTATGCATTACTTATAAGGCTTTTAAAGAGTGGATCTATGCTCAGGGACTACAAAGGACAGAGAATTTCAAAATTTCATATGCTGAAACCTAATTTTCCACATGTTGGTATTAAGAAGGTGAAGACCTTGAGAGATGATTACCTATGGGGCAAGAGTCTTCATAAATGATATCAATGTCTTTGGTGGCTTCTATTTAGAAGTCCCCCAAAGCTTCCTACCTTCATAGGTAGGGCTTTTGGGAGGTGACTGGATCATGCGTGTGTGACAATGGATCGCAGGTGTGTGATACTGGATTAGTCCACTGATTGGTTTAGCATAGTTCTGGGTGTTAATGATGGAATGACTGAAGAGGGAAGACCCATCCTGGGAGTGGGTAGCACTAATCAAGTCTTGCAGCCTGGATAGAATGAAAGGGGAAAGAAGAAAGTCTTGCTGCTTCCTGCCTTCTACACCACAAACCATTTCTCCTAAGTAGTGTTCCTCTGCCATGCTGCCCTGCTTTGCAGCCAGTCAACTATGGATTGAAATCTCTATAAACTGTGAGCTGAAATAAATATTTCATCCTTCAAATTATGGATGTCAGGTATTTTGTCCCAGCAATAAGAAAGTAACTGAGAGTGTCTGTATAAAAGAGGCCAGAGGAGCTGTCCTCCTACCATGTGAGCACAGAGTAGAAGGCTCCATGTATGAACCAGAAAGTGGTGCCCTCGCTCGACACTGATTCTGCTGGTGCCCTGATCTTAAACTTCTCATCCTCCAGAGCTGTGAGAAATGAATTTCTGTTGTTTATAAGAAACTTTGTTTATGCTGTTTTTGTCATAGCAGCTGGAATGTACTATGACAGCTCTAAATGATAGCCTTTGTTTCCTCTGATTTTATGATCCCCACTAGGGATCTTCACTGGTTCTTTTCTCCTCTTCACTCTAAAGTCAGAAAAAAGGGCATGTCTAACACAACCACAAAGAATAATATGATATTTGGGTCATACTCATTATACTTTTGCCTTAGTTAAAATCAGTCCTCAGAATAAGCATGTGGTGATCCTTAAAATAATTTGAATCCATCCTCAGTTTCTGATCCAGTTTTCTTGCCTGCAAGATGGAGCTGACATTTTGATTTCCTTTTTTCTTAACAAAGATGTAATGAAAAGAAATAAGGAAACATGATTTCAGATATTCAGAAGAAGCACTATAGAAATTGAAGGTGTTCTTGGTGGAAATGAAAGATAATGGAATCATTAACCTAGTACCAGTCTAGGAGAATGAACAGAAATGAATTTGAACCCAAACCTGTTATCAATAGAGGGTGATATGACACAACAGGAAAAGGCTACAGGCTGTATTTTGATTCCTTTCTATCTCTGATAACTCTGTTCCTTATCAAAGTGAATACCAACTCCTACTGCTCATCAAGGCTGTCATGTTTTTCACAGTCTCATCTGCCTTAAAATTGAAATTCTTATTTTAACAGCATCATCTTAATGTTATTGCTAGCTATGGAATGTCTTGTGAAGAGCACAACATTAAAGTTAATTTGGCCCTACATCTTTGTTAATGGATAGTGTCTGGCATACAATAAACTACAGATACTCACACTTGTACTGAAATGTGTCAAGGTTACTTCTCTAATTACTGTAGTTTGTTACAGGCAACCCTAACATGGTTATCATTTCTCACATCTGAGTAATCTCAACTTGCTTATGGTCTTTTTTGTTAGAGTGGCAAAAATTAGAATTCCTAATGATGTAAAATTTCTTTTTCTTTTTTTATTCTTAATTAAAACTGGTTATACACTTCAGTTGAGCTTCCAAAATGAGAAAAATTAGATCAGTATTATAGTGAGAATTTAAAAGTATGCCTAAGATTATAGCCAATGTATAATTTCTAAAAATATAGTAAATAAAAAATCAAATGGCCTATTTTGTTACTTTAAGTGGCAACTTCCATTAAGCAAAGACTGCAGTTACTATAATTTAATGTCCACGTAGGCTCTGCCAGAGGCCCACCATTCCATCCATAATTGCAGGCAGATCCCAGAGAGCAGCTGTGTGCCCCAGACCAACGAGGCTGTGGGGGGATCTCAGCCAAGGCTCCACCCCACCCCAGAGGCTCAGGCACAGTCGCCCAAGCCAAAGGCCCACCCAGAAAGGGACTGCATGGGCACACGGGCTTCAACCAGAGGCCCTCCATACCATCAGCCACAGCCAGGGATTGGCCTAAAGAAGAGCTGTACAGGCACACAAGCAATATCCAGAGGATCACCCCAATACTACTGATAAGTGCAAGGAAACCCTAGCCAAAGCCTACGCAGACAACAGAAACTGGGGTGCACAGCCCCCAACCAAAGGCCCTCCCAGACAATAGCTACACAGGGGCCCCAGCGAGAGGCACACCTAGATACCATGCCAAGTGTGCAAGGGCACCAGCGAGAAGTCCGCCCAGACAACATGTAATTAAAAACTTACCAAGAAAAGCCCGGATCCTGATGGCTTCACTGCTGAATTCTACAAGACATTTAGAGAGGAACTACTGCCACTAATGTTTAAAGTCTTCAATGAAATTGAAAGGGAAGCATACTCCTGAATTCATTCCTGGAAGCAAGCATCACCTTGATCCCCAAAGCAGAGAAAGACCCAACCAAAAAAGAGAACTATAGTCCAATCTCACTAATGAACACAGATGCAAAAATCCTTAATAAGATACTGGCAAATAGAATGCAGAAGATCATCAAGAATATCATACACCCTGACCAAATGGGAGTCATCCCAATGATTCAGGGATGTTTCAACATATGCATATCAATCAATGTAATACACTATATCAATAGAGCCAAGGACAAAAACCATGTGATCATCTCAATAGATGCAGAAAAAGCATTTGACAAAATCCAACACACATTTATGATAAAAACCTTACAAAAAGTTGGAATACGTAGACTTCGAGAGATGCAAATGAAAACAACACTGAGATTCCACCTCACTCCAGAAAGAACGGCTGCTATCAAGAAATCAACCAATAACAAATTGTGGCAGGGCTGTGGGAAAAGAGGAACACTGCTCCACTGTTGGTGGGAGTGTAGACTGGTGCAACCACTGTGGAAATCAGTATGGAGATACCTCAAAGAACTAGGATTGGAAGTCCCATTTGACCCAGCTATTCCCCTTAGGTATCTTCCCCAAAGAATTAAAAGAATCATACCACAGTGATATATGTGCACCCATGTTCATAGCAGCAAAATTCGTGATAGCTAATGCTTGGAAGCAGCCCAATTGCCCATCAACTGGAGACTGGATAAGAAAATGTGTTTTTTTTTAATAAAATGGAGTATTACTCAGCCATAAAGAAGAAGAAACTAGAGATATTTATAGCTAAATGGATGCACATCGAGGCCATACTCTTAAATGAAATAAATAGTACACACATGTGTAAATACCGAATAGTTTCTCAAGTGTGAGAGACTGAAAGTGTAAATAAGGACTAAAAGTTATAATAGATAATGTGAAATAGGAAGAAAAGGGGCAAAGGGTGAGGGAAAATGGTAGGGGTGGGGGGAAAAAAAGAAGGGAATGGAATTAATATGAGAAAAAGAAAAATAGAAAGTCTTTGCAGATAGGGAGGGATGGAGGGGTTGAAGGGAGGGTAGGGGAAGGGGGAAAAAATAAGAACCAAGATGGATTATGTAAAGGTGCAATTTTCCAATGATCAATTTCATTATATTGTATACCAATAAATGTATTAATATAATTAATAAAAAATGAAAAATAATTTAATGTCTACACAGGGCTATTTAAAACAAACCATACACACAATATACTAATAAAGTAAAAACAATCCATTTAATGTGCTTTTATTCTCATTCAGGTGTTATGGTTCCCATTGCATCCTGAATAAATGCCTGGAATAATGCACCTAGAAAATACTTCACATATGAATAGGTCAAATCAAGAAATTACTAAAACATTGGAGACTAATGTTAGAATTTAATTTTTAAAATTTCAATATTTAAAAATAATTACTGTCAACACTAATACAATAAATCCAGAACTCTGAGATTCAATTAAAATTTAATCACTTGATGCCTGAGATTTGCTTCAAAATAATCACTGGTAGGGTTGAGGAAAGAAAGGATACATATGAAACAATATTGGTTATAAGTTGACAATTGTGGAGGCTGAGAGATATGATTCATTGCTTAAAATTTTTTATTATAGAAGTTAAAATTAATCTTCAATATTAATATTTTATTTCTTATTTAATGGAGTTATTTCACTAAAGAGGGAAGTTAGAAAAACACATCTATTTATTTTATAAAGATATTTTTCAAAGTTATATTTTAGAATATTCCTTTATAAGCACATATAAGATGTCTCCTAACCCCTGACGCTATGGTTTGGATGTTCACTATCCCCTAAAGGTTCATGTGTCAAAGGCTTTGTCTCCAAGGTGGTGTTACTTCTAAGTGGAGGAATCTTTGGGAGGTGGGGCCTACTGCAAAGACCTTAGGTCACTGGAGCAGGCTCTTAAAAGGTAATTTGCTAAGGCCCTCTTGGTAGTTCTTGTGTGATCTCTTGAGTTCTCACAAGACTACTCATAAAAGGAGCAGGCTGGCCTCGCCTACTCCTTCTCTCTGCTCCTGTTGGAGTAGTGACTGCTCACACCCACACACACCACTACCATCACACGCAGCCATCCACTGTCTTCATCAAAGGCAAAACCAGTGGGGCCTGCCCAGTTGTGGACTTCAAATCTCCCAAACTGTGAGCTAAGTAAATCTTTTCCTATTATAAGTTAGCTGTCTCAGACATTTTGTTGTGGTAATACAAAGCTAAATAATGTATCTTCCTTTTATTTTACAGCACCCTTCAGTTAATGTCTATGAATACATGCCTAGACAAATTTATTATTTGAAGATGTATATACCTATAAATGAATAACTAGGCCCCATCTATGTTGGAAAGCAACAAAGTTATCCTCAAAACTAAATACAAGAGTGAGACACTACCATACATCATTAAATTGACAAAAAACAAAAATAAAAAAGCAACACTTAGTGCTGCTGAGAATGTGAAGTAATTGGAGCTCTTATAATGCTGAGGGGAATACACTCAAATGGTAAATCCACTTTGTTTCCTTTTTTGGGGGGGGGGAGGGCGGGTACTGGGGATCGAACTCGGGACCTTGTGCCTGTGAGGCAGGCACTGGAACCACTGAGCTAAATCCCTGGGTGGTAAATCCACTTTGAAAAATTGTTAAGCATACTTTTACTATTTGACCCTAAAATCTCGCTGAATTTTTTACCTGAGAGAAATAAAAACATATTTCTTTAAAGAGACTAGTATGCAAACATTAATAGCAGCTTTAGTTACAGTAGCGCCAAATTGAAAATAATACAAATCTCCCTTAACTGGTGATAAGGTAAATTGTGGTGCATCTATGCAATAAAATAAACTCAGTGATCAAATAAACTACTGATATATGCCGAAAACCACAAGGAAACTTCCAAGGGCGATGATTACATTTATATCTAGATTGAGGTGGTCACTATGAATGCACACATTTGTAAAACTGATGGAATATGAAAGGATTTTTACTTAGATAATCAGATTTTTCAAAGTGTTTATAATCAGAATATATTAATGTTCTGATTAGAAGCATTTAATATAATTTCAAAACTAAAACTGATATTATAACAATTATATTGCCTTAACATTTCACAAATACATAGGAAAATAATAAACAATGTTTGAGTCACATTTTTGTCCATGTTTGACTGAAAACAACTGATGCAGTTACCCGTGTGTATACTCACACCTTATTCAATGTAGAAGACACCAAGTAAAATATTTTTAATTGAACATTAAGGTGGAAATAGGGTTCAAACATTGATTCAACTGTAAAAATAACTTTATTACTAATTATACCAAAATTAAAATTCCTTCGATTAATCAAGGTATTCTGGGATCGCATGATACTTCAGATTTACCATCATGTGCATCAGTTACTAACTAGACTGAGATACAAAAGAAACCATAGAAGCAGGAAAGGCGAATAATTTAAGGGTAAAGGTAATTAATGTCATACTGGGCAGCAGATTCTAAGATATTCTGGAATGTCAATTTTGTCTTAAACATCTTGTGATGTCTGGAATGCTTAGCATAGTGCATTGTGCATTCTTTTGGTAACTTACTGTTGTTAAATAAATAGGGTCATCAAAATTTAATGTGGTTTTAGTAAAATGTTATCTGGAACTACACAAAATTCAGTCTATACAGGCAAAATTATACTGTTTTGCAAATGTACTTTCTAAAAATGCCAAGAATTCCCCCAAACATACAGATGTCAGACTGTATCACTTCAAAGAAAGATTGAAGAGGCTGGGGATTTAGCTCAGTGGCACTGCCTCGCAAGCCCAAGGTCCGGAGTTCGATCCCTGGTACCAAAACAAACAAACAACAACAACAACAACAACAACAAAAATTGAAGAGGCTACAAGTAATATAGAACATTCAAACTGACTCTCCTGACAAGAAACTGTAAGCCAAAAAGTTCTGTAGTTTCAATGATACTCAGTATTTATCCATATTTGCCTCATATTGAGTAAAAACTCACATTACTTTTCCTCTGGAATACATCTTCATGTGTGTTCATGTACATTGTACAGTTTGAACATTTTCAAAAAGATTTCTTTCTTCACCTAAAATCAGTATCTTCTCCAAAGTTTTTTATTGCTGTTTTATTACTAAGTCAGAGACATCATGTGTATAGTCTGATGAATTAAAGTTAAATAAATTTGCAAAACTGAGTGAGTAAAACACAGGTCTATCTAATTGAGAATAATCAATAAGTTAGGCAAATCAGGCAGTATTAACTAATTTATAACTCAAATCTACTGAAGATCTTACACACTGAATTTTCTCCTCATTCTTAAATGAGTTGTTATAAGAGTAGAGACTATGCTCCTGTGTTAATCTCTGTATCCTTAATGCTTAGTGTACAGAAGTACATGGTAAATGTTAGGTTACTAAACAGATAACAAATTAACTAATGAATTTATCACACTTTTTTTTTTGGTACCGGCGATCCAATTCAGGACCTTGTGCTTGAGAGGCAGGTGGCAGAACCACTGAGCTAAATCCCCAGCCCTATCATACCTCTTTACTTTGTGAGCTGTCCATACTACCAGCCACAATCGTCCTCACCACCCACCCACTGGATCCTATCTCCAGGAATTTAAATGAGGTTCTCATAGAGATATCCTAGGCCCTCTCATTAGCTTCATTCTCTATCCTTATCTTACCAGTATCTAACTTTCTGTGAACCCTGCTATTTGCTATCCTTACTCCTGGTTTTACTTTGAAAGAGGTTACAAAATAATTGTCCCCCCTAAAGTTCATGGTCTCTAAATCCCTTTATGTTTTCTCAGTTGCACAGCAATCATTTTTGTCACCTTAAGTGAATGCTTCTCATTCATTTTCCCCTTATTCATGCATCCTTTTTTCCCCAAACTTGAAAAGTTAGTTGAATTCTACCACATAGGCACGTTCTTGACAGTCATGAGAATAAGAGGACAAAGACAGAATCAAGTGCAGGGAACAAAGAGTCAAGGGCAGGGATGTTTATTTGATAGGGTGGAGTTATTAGGACAAAATGCAAAGAAGTAGTGTTGGGGGTGCTTAGGGTTTCTTCTAGAGGTGAGAACAAAGAATTGGACAAAACCAGGGCAAAAAGTGGTGAGATTTATATTTTTTAAATTGTTTATCGGTACACTTTAGGTATACAATACAGTTACATTCATCATTGGGATCTTCTACCTTTACATGATGTATCTTGGCTCTTATATTTTCCCCATTCATCTGCTCTCCCTTCACCCCCTCCACCCTTCCCTATTTACAAAGATTTTGTTTCCATTTTTCCCTTTTCTCATGTTTTTTTCTTTTCCCTTCTTTCCTTTCCCCTACCCCTCCCACTTCCCTACTCCTTTAGACATTTTCTTCCTATTTCAATTGCCAATTATATATTTCAGTCCTTATTTACACTTTTAGTTTTTCACACCAGAGAAATTATTCGGTATTTACACATTTGTCCTATTTATTTCACTTAAGAGTATCATCTCAATGTGCATCCATTTAGCTATAAATGTCTCTAGTTTCTCATTCTTTATGGCTTTACTCCATTTTATTAAAAA
>NW_004624737.1:30888293-30928969 GCF_000247695.1 Heterocephalus glaber
AGCTCTGTTGGTGGTTTCTCTTGCAGTGCAGAAGCTTTTTAATAAGATGAGATCCCAGTTGTTGATTCTTTGTGCTAGTTCCCATGCTACTGAGGATTTGTTCATAAAGTCTTTTCCTATGCCATTTTACATTTATTAAAGGTATGAAAAGAACCATGCTCTGCAGAGTGAATTTACGGGAAATATAATAGGAAAAAAGTACTCTCAACAATATGAGAGTGGACTGTTGTGAAAGAGAACACAGTGGCACCAAGCTCAATGTCCTTTTGTATTTCCCACTCCATGGCTAGGCTATCCTATGAAAAACGTTATGGAGCTTTCCTGAGAAGACGAGATAGCACTCTCTGACTGGCTCTGCTCTGTGCAGGTGTCCTAGAACTTTGTAATTACCAGGTCAGGTCCACTTCCCCAGCTAGTTTGCCATACTCTAATCTCCTGCCTCAGTAGTGAGATGGGAAGAAATGTACCAGCCCCTGTAGGGTATATTATTATACAGAGGAGTTTGACTTTTTTATTTTTACTATAAAAGATGGAGAGTCACTGAAAAATTTTGAAGAGGGTGATATGAGTAGATCTTTATATTAGAAAGATCACCTTGGTAGCAATGTGGAAAATGACCAGGAAGAAAGTAAAGGCAGGGAAATCAGTGAAGAAGAAAAAGATAAAGGCTTGGAATAGAGGACTAGTTGGAATGAAGTGATGGATTTAAAATACAGTTAGGTACAGAACAGACAGGACTGAATGACTGACAGAAAAATGGAAAATAGAACAGGATATATCTTGGATAAGGGCAAGTGTTTGATCTTAACTATCATGGAATTTAAAATAAGTGTTCTTTATCTTTTCTACTGTTCTTATGCCTTAACCTTAAATACTCAGTGCACTTTTTTCAGGGTATCTTACTTCTAATATTACTATAAAATGATTTAAAAAAATCATGGTGTCAAGGTTAAACTCTTATCACATGAAACTACTCAAAATTTTCTTTAATATTTACCCATCATTTTATTCTCCTTTCTCGTCTTTCAGAATTGATCCATACACTTGTTTTCTTGGTCCTTTTGCTGCTTTCACCTCCCCTGTATCATAACATACATTTTTTTCTCCTTTAGTATTTCTTCTCCTCCCCAGAATCTTCCTCTTGAACCTGCCAGTTTCTTAAATCACTGTCTTATTTCTTTCCTCCCTTTCTTTCTTCCCTTTGTCCCTCCCTCCCTCCCTTCTTGCCTGCCTTCCTTCCTTCCTTCCACATTATCAATTTCAAAATGACTCTTTTATCTTGTTGCTTCCACATTTTTATCTTTAATTCATCCCTCCTTGTCATACTTCTGTCATTCCATAAAAACAACTTCCTCAAAAGTCATCAGTGGCCAGTTCATATCTGCAATTCCAGCTACTCCAGTAGCTGAGGCAGGAGGACTGCAAATTTGAGGAGAGATCTGGAAAACATAGTCATATCCTATTTCAAAATTTAAAAATAAAATTAAATGGACTAGGGCTATAGCTCAAGGAGTGACCCTGGGTTCAATCCCCAGGACTTACAAAAAAAAAAAAAAGGAAAAATGTCATCAACAGTTAGGAGATACTATGACTTCTTTGTGCTCATCTTCATTGACAGCTGTAAAATAGATGACATCTTTTACCTCATCTTCTTGGCATGTCCTCTTTTTCTTAATTCTAATGGTCCACAAGCACCTCCATGAGCATCTATCTCTGCTCTTTCTCATTCTGTCATTTTAACCTTTCTTTCCTTTCATACATCCTATTCTACCAATGCTTCTATGTTCCACTTTTAATTCTTTCCTAATTCAAGAATGCATGACTTCAAGTGTGTATGAAGAATGTACCTATAAAAAAGTCACCTATTTATTCTAAATAATTTTCTTAAAATAAGAAATCTTTATCTTCTAAAGTATTTATTAGGATGAAATGTGGAAACGAGTTTCTTTCTCTCTACTATCAGCTGAAAAATCTCCTGCTTCTGAGGCAGATCTTTCCTGGAGCTGATGGATGACTGACTGCAAACAGGGCTTGCATCTTGTACATGTTCTTCTGGCTGAGGTAATTCAAGCTAAATGCTTCACCTTTTGGCAATTGTACAGACAAAAACAACAGGATGGTAAGGATTTAAAGAGGTTTGTTCGCAAAGAGGTGTAAACACCAAAAGGGAAGTCAATATAGTCCCTAAAAGAGTATGCCTGAACTGTAGCCCCAAAGAGGCTAAAGAAAAAGCAGAATTGGTAGCCTGAGTCCTCCCTGTTCGAGTCCTGTGGAGTATCAAGAGATCAGCAGGGAATTTTTGGTTTGACTATTTCTATTCCAATAGCCCATTGCTTAAAAAAAGAATATCTTCCTCAGCCAGATAATTTGTCACTCCTTGAGAGGATGACAAAACCCAAGTTTGCAAATGGTGACAATGAAAATAACAAGTGAAGGCCAGGGAGAGGAACAGCAACTCAAAGAGACCCTATTCCAAAAAATATTGAATTACTGTGGAAGATAAACTATAGATAGTTTAGATAGAATTCCCCAACCTCAAAATAATCAAATGCTTAACAAAGTACTGTATACTTATTAATACATTATTGAGATTTCAGGCATATGGAACATTCTAAGCCAACCAGCTAAGAATGAAAAGGGGAGCAATGAATAGCAAGCAAACACAAAAGCAGAATATAAGAAACCCACAAGGCAAGAAACCCAAGCTTGATATTCATGTACTATGCCAGGGACATTGGAAGAAGTGGTTAAAAACTAACGGCAGGCTATTGGTTTCTGGCAGAAGTAATCCTCCTTGGAAGATAAAGAAAGTTGAGAGGAAAATTTAAAAAGATAATGACTGAAGTTTTTAGAAGTAAACAAAGACCTGAGTCCTCAAGCATAGGAATCATAAACTATGCCAAGTCATTTAAATACAAATAAATTTATCCTTAAGCAAATCATGAGAAATCTGCAGATCAAAACAAAGAGATTTTGAAAGCCATTGGAGAGAAAAGCTGGTAGCTACAAAAACATAACAATATACAGGTAAAATATTTCTCAGGAGCAAGAATGCAACCCCAAGAGGTCAGAACAATTTTCAGAGAAGCAAAATGTTTTGAGTATGGCCCTTGTACTGCGAAATAATCAGATGCTTAATAAAGTATATTTTAAATACATTTCCTGCATTGTAAATATAAGGAGATTCTCCAAGTGATTGAGCTGAAATTGCAGAGGCAGACAGAATTGTAGGTAGAAGAGACTTTGTTGTTAAAATATATGTGCTAAAAGAAGTTCTTAAAGATAAATAACAGAATATGGAAACATTTTAGAAAAAAGTAAAATAGCAAAAAATAGTAAGTAAATATGTAAGTAAATTTAAATATATATTACTCATGAAAACAATAATGTTTACTTCAAGAGATGACAAAACTCAGAGAACTAAATAAAAATGATGACAGCATTCACTCAAAGAGAAAGAATAATAACATGCATGTCAATTGAAAATAAAAGGAAATGTTAATTTTTAAAAAAAGAAAAAGGGAAAATTGAAAATTCAGACTAAACAGGAAAGTTGGTCTGAAAATATTACCAAAATATAAAAATAATCTGGTTAACAAAAGTAGAGACAATACAAAATTATAAAATCAATATTCAGAAGGGAAAATATTTATGGAAGATTATTTACAAATGTTTAATATATTTGACTTATAAATAAGACAATGAATGTTCCAAAATAAAGATGAAGGATATTAAATGATTCTTTCCACCATTTCCAAGTTTTCTTTAAATAATACAGTATTTCCTATGCAATGAAATTACTATCTATAAAATGCTTTTAAAAAGAAAGAGGACACGAGAATAATGGGCAACAATATTAAAGTCTAGGACAAATATCAGTAGTTAAAAATAATATAAATTATTCAGTTTCTCTAACAATAAGAAATCTGATTTTGAAAGATAACATTTTGTGTATCAAATTAACAGTTGTTTTTAAAATGATAACACTTTTTGATGAGGATGCAAGAAAACAGTATAAATTCTTATACTTTGCTAAAGATAACATGAATAGGATCCTTTATTGAAGGCTAAAAGCATAGTATTTCAAGATTCATAGGTCATAATTTTTGGTATAGCTGTTTTTCTTTTATAAGTTAGGACCAAGAGTTAAATAAAAAAATTAATTATAGTCTTATGTATAATAGTATGAAATTAGATTCAAGTTAATTGAAAATAAAATAAATGAATAAATGGTGGTGTACTACAAAATAATTAAAAAAGAATTTTTACATCAAACTTAGAAGTGGAAAATGTTCTTAACACTGAGAGAAATAAAATACAAAATATTATGTACATATGCTTTCCGTTTTTTCAAAATACACATATGCAAAATAAAAATGTTATTGAAAGGAAATAACACTTCTGATAGTGAATATTTATGGATTGTGGAATTATGGTAAATTTTAAATTTTATTTCTGCATTAACTTTTTTCTATATGAGGACATATCATTTACATAATCATAATATAGTATTACTGGTAAACAGTAATGAAATAATAATGGTAAATATTAATGCAATAATTTTTATATTTATTTTTTATGAGTACATGTTTGCAGGACATGCAGTTTACAATCATATTGGGAAGGGGTACAACATGTTCATTCTTCTTTTAATACTCTTCTCATTTCCTCCTGCTTCCCTCCCTCCTCCTCTCTAAATCCCCTTTCTCCACTTTTGTTGTTGATATCATTAATCTCACACTTACCACATACACTGTTTACCTTCATGAAGGTCATGAGGCTCCTGTGTGTGGCATGCCCTCAGTCTACTTCCTTCCTCTTCCCTTCCCCCTCTCTTCTCGCCCACATTTTCTTGGACTCCTTCCTGTTTGCAAGAGATCTGTCCCTTTGTCTCTTCCTAGCTATCCTTTATTGTGCTCTTTGCATTTTTCCTTACTCAAATGAGAGATGGTATACAGTATTTTAGCCTGTGTGTCTGATTTATTTCACTCAAAATTATATTTTCCAGGTGCATCCATTTTCTGACAAATGTCTCAAATTTGTCCTTCTTTATAACCAAGTAGTATTCCATTATGTGTAGATAATACATTTTCTTTATTCAGTCATCTGTTGATGAATATACAGACTACTTACAGGATTTAGTTACTATGAATTGTGCTGTTATAAATATTAGTTTGCATCTATTGCTGTAGTACAATGTCTTTAGCTCTTTGGGGAAGATATATTAAAGGGGGATAGTTGGGTCATATGGAATTTCTAATTTTAGTTCTTTGAGGAACTTCCACACTGATTTCCACAATGGTTGTACTAGTTTATATTCACATCAACAATGTAGGCAAGTTCCTTTTTCACTGCAGCCACACCAGCAGTAATGCAATCATTTTTTTAAAAAAAATCAAATGTCAAAAAACAGCTACATCACTGAAAAAGAAAAGAAAAGTAAAGAAAAGAGGTCCATCACTGGAACTACTGTATGTGAAGGCAGCAAGGCAGGAATGAGGAGGCACAGGCCCAGTGTAAGGCATGGCAACAGGATGAGGGGAACCTCTAGGAAAAGAGACACTCCCAGTATGGTGAGTCCATCATTGCTGCACACAGAACCAATCAGAAAGGTGCTATTTTCAGTCCTTCATTTGAATTTGGTGCTGTCCACGGAGATCATTCGAGGATTCTTTCTTTAATCCTTCATTTGCATGAGGGCACAATCAATCATATGACACTGTCCTGATCTGCATTTACAGATTTTTTGATAGGGCAGTTTACACACAGTACAATGTCAAGTGAACGTTTGATAGGATGACTGTCCTAATGCCTTATTTGTAAGAGAAGGGGGAAAAAACCCCAAAGTTAGATAAAATAGACTCCTCTCCCTTATCTTTGGGGCTGCTGTGAGCCTTTTCACCCACCCACTCTACCCTGGAGTGTACTTCTTTTCCACCTT
Organism: Heterocephalus glaber; assembly: GCF_000247695.1. Next base: position 30,894,235 of record NW_004624737.1, read on the forward strand.
CAATGCCTTTTTTGAGTGTTTTGTCCAATTCTGCATTGGGGACACCAAGAATCTGAGAAGCAGCCTTGTGGGACTCAACATCTGGTAACAAATGGCTATGCCCAAGCTCAAAGAACTGGGGTCATGCTGTTCTGGAGGAGAGTCAGTAATGCTCTTAACATGAGACCTGGTTTTTTGTGTCTCACTTAGAATTGAACAATGTGTTTGCTACCTTGTGAAAGAGGTTTCTTACATAATGTGCCAGGCTGAACTATCTCAATAACCACAGAACTGATTTCAATATAATGTAAAAATTAGCACTGTTAGGGCTACTACATGAAAAGCATATTCCAAATTAGATTATTTAGGTCTAAAGGGAATTGAATTCATGAATTCTTCTCATATATTCCAATGTCATTATGAACAAAAAAGACACTCCAAATTTATGATTTTCTTTATATGTAAAAAAATCAAGAAATTACAAATACGTAATATGAAAATTCTAGTATAAAGTGGTTAAAATATATATAGAATACTAATAAAATTATTAATTTAGTCAAAATTAATCACAATGTGTATATGATCTTTAAAATTTTTAGCCTACTTATTATAATGATCAATAAATCCATCTTAAATTACTTTGTTTCTAAAGCAAGTTACAGAGCTCTGATAGTTTATTAGGATAGAAATAACTATAAAAGTTGTTTTATCAGAAACATCTAATTAAAAATAATAGAAAGCTCATGTGCTAAGTTTATTGCAGTTTAGTAAATCATTAATTTCTTTATAATAATAATTTAGATGATAATTGACAACTGCTGAAATTCTTTGATATACTAAGCCTATAACCTTCCCAATGAAAGGATCTATAAGATCAATAATTACCTCTGATTATTTGAGTACTTGGAACCAAAAAATACTATAACTCTTTGCTTATAAACAGCATTACAATAACAGAAAAAATTATATAGCCACATGAGGGGTACAGTTGAGTTCTCAGTTTGAACTAAAATCAACATATATAAAGAATGATGAAAGGCAAGAAACCCTTGGGACAGTCTGAAATTCCAAATTCTGGTTCTTGCTCTATTAGTGACTAAAATTGTACCTTGAACAAGAGCCTTGAGGTCATAAAGGCTTGGTTTCCTCAAAAGGAGAAAAAAAGGAAATCTGCTTCAATTATTTTGTAAGACTGACCCAAGGTTCAAATGACATTGAGATAGTATATGCAAATAAATTTTGAAAATCTTGCATTTTAAAACCTACTTAAACATTTCAATTGTTCACATGTACTAGGAAGATCAAATTCAAGCCCTTTACCTTGGCATATATATCTTCATTTACATCACCTAGACTGCTCCCTTTAGAGTGCATTGTTTTTTTTGGTACCAGGGATAGAACTCAGTTCCTTGAGCTTGTGAGGCAAGCGGCAGAGCCACTGAGCTAAATCCTCAGCCCACAGAGTGGATTCTTGATATACACCTAATCACTAATCTTCTAGAATACACCTCAAAGTCATCTATATTTTCTAATAAATTAATTATAGTGGGTTACAAATTAACAGAGTATCCAGTACAATATACATAAGACTTTTTGTGTTCTAATGTCAAAATAGTGATTAGAAACATTCATTTTGAATAAGAGGCAAAAGATTTCAAATATTCAATATATGCCAAGTCAATTTAAGAGACTAAAAATTGGAGACAAAAATTGACATTTTATACTTTCATTTTATTGTCTATTTTATTTTTTCCTTGTGAACTAGTGCTACAATATAATTATAGAAAGGATAATACAGAAAAATAAAAAAGAGTAGACCATATATACAATGTACATCAATATAACTATTAAGCACTTAGTAGAACATATCTTTTTCTCTATTTTATCAAAAGTGAAACCACAATGTACATACCATTTTATAATTTAAATGAACAAAAAATCCTTTATTATTGTTCATTCAAGTGCTTTCTAGTTTTTCAGTATTACAAGTATCAGAGGAAGATAATTGTCTTAATATAAATAAAGGGGCAATCCACTTTCTGGTCCCCCTTCTTCTCTCTTAGAAGCTGTCTTTCTCTTAATAAATTTTGCCTACTCTTAACCTCTGTTGTTCCTGGAATTCATTCTTCGATTTTAAAGAACACAAACTTGCACTTCAGATATCAAGCAGGTTTGGGAGTTTCATCTATTCCACCTGTATCTTTACAGTGGATGAACTTACAATGACACACCATCATCATCCAAACTCCACAGTTTACATCAGGCTTTATTTATTTATTTATGTATTTGTGCATTTATTTAATTTATGTATTTATTTATTTGTTTATTTATTTAATTTATGTATTTATTTATTTGTTTGTTTATTTATTTATTTCTGAGACAAAGTCTTGCTATGGATTCCAGGTGAGCCTTGAATTTACTATGTAGCCCAGGCTGGCCTCCAACTCGTGGTGAGCCTCCCGAGTGCTGGGATCACAGGTGTGCATCCTCAAGCCTGACTAGGATTTGTTCTTGAGGTTGTGATGGTTGACTGTGTCAATTTGACGAGTTTGGTTAAGAGAAGCTTAGCTAAATCGGCTCAGCAATTTCATGCCGTGGGGGCTCTTCCACACCCACCCTAGGGGAGCTCAACCTCCAGATGTTAAAAGGGGGAAATGAGGAAGCATTCAGCTGTTTCTGTTCCTCTGGAGGAGCTCAGGTCTTTGCTTTCCTTCACCTTGGATGTCATCTCCTGCCTTCTAGAACAGACTCTTCAGCTTCCGGTGCAGAACCTTCAGTCTTCTGATGTAGACTCTTCAGCCTTCCACCACAGACCCATCAGTCTCCTGATATGGACTCCAATGGAACATAGCAGTGAGCTCCAGACCTTTGACTAAATCTTTCAGTTCTCCACAGTGCAGACAGACCCTCTGCACTGTTCTATATCTAACTCTGTGGCTGGCCATTGCAAGCCAATCTTGTAAATTGTTGTAAATACTGACTGATACAAGGTTGTACATCCTAAGGATTTAGACAAATATATGGTGACATGTGTCCACCATTATAGTATCATAGAGTTTCACTGCCCTCAAAATCTGCTATGCTATACCCACTCATTCCCTCCCGCCCGTCAGCACTTGCCAATCACTGATCTCACTGTCCCTGTAGTTTCGCCTCTCTCAGAATGTCATACAATTGGACTCATACAACACATGGCCTTTAAAGATAGGTTTCTTTCACTTAGCAATATGCATTTAACCTTTGTCCATGTCCTTTCATGGCTTGAGAGTGCATTCATTTTCATCATTAAATGATACTCCATAGTCTAATATACAAAATTTTATTTATCCATTCACCTATTAAAGAATATCTTGTTTGCCTTCTAGTTTTGGCAATTCTGACTAAAGCTGCTATAAACATTATGATCAGGCTTTTGTATGAATATGTTTTCACCTCATTTGGGTAAATACAAAAGGGCATGTATGGTAAATGTATGTTTAGTTGGGTAGGAAATTCCCAAACTGTCTTCCAAATGGCTGTATTGTTTTGTATTTCCATCATAAATGAATGAGAGTTTCTGTTGCTGTACATTCTCATGAGTATTTGGTGCTGGGCTTTGGATTTTGGCCATTTAAATAGGTGTGTGATAGTATCTTGTGGTTGACTGACTGAGTGATCATAGTACTGAGGCCTGAACATATGGTTACATCCCTAGCCCCCACTCCCTTTTTTGAGACAGGGTCTCCTTTAGTTACTAAATTGTCCAGGCTAGGCTAGAGCTTGTGAGTCTCCTGCCTCAGCCTCCCAGAATGCCAGGACTACAGGCATGTCCCACCACATCCAGCTGCTGGTGGTTCTAATTTTCATTCCCTTAATGGCATATGATGTGGATGATTTTTTATTGGTGTTGTTTATCATCTCACTCTGTCTCTGTCTCTTTTTTTAATATTTGGGCTCAAATGCTTTGTACACACTAGGCAAGCAGTCTACCATTCAGCTATGTCCTCAGCCCTTTTTATTTTATTTTGCAACAAGGTCTCTCTAAACTCCAAGACTGGCCTTGAATTTGTGATCCTCCCACCTCAGCCTTCCAAGTAGCTCCATTACCAGGTTGTGAGATGCTGGGGACTCCTTCTAGAGATTCTTTCTAAGTTCTTCTTGTCCTGAGTAAAGAATGGGACAAAAGAAGCATGAAAGGTAGTGAGGTTTTACACTGCAGGGGGGGTGGTGTGAGACAGTGTCTCACTATACAGCCCAGGCTGGCATCGAATTTTCAGCAATCCTTCTGCTTCAGCCTATTTAGTGCTGGGATTACAGGATTAGGTCACCATGCCCAACCAGGTTTTACATTTATTAAAGGTAGGAAAAGAAACATGCTTTGTGTAGTGAGTGTGGGCCAATTAAAAAGCGCTGGGGATCAAACTCACACACTCTTCAGGGTGACAGCAGACCACTGTGGAAGAGAACACAATGGCCAAGAGTTGAATGGTGACCTTCTTTTGTATCTCCCACCCCTCAGTCAGAGGTCAGGTCTGGAACATCCCATCAGAAACCTGCTTATGTTCTAGGGAGAAGAATTGAAGATAGCCCTTTGATTGGTCCAAGGTACAGGACCTGGGCACATGTCCTGGATTTATGTGATTGACAGGTGACGCCCACTTGCCCAGCTGCTTTGCTGTGTCCTAATCTCCTGCATGTGCCACCATACTCAGCTTTAATGTTCTGTCACTGTAGCAACCCTGCTTTTCTCCCATGAGTGAAAAAATATATGATGAATAAAATATCAAAATTTTAAATAAAGAATAATAATTATAAATAAAAATTGAAACTAAGAATAATATCCCAGAAAAAATTATCAGCGACATGAAGGGGGTCACGAAGGAATACTGTAGCAATTGGAGTGGGGTGTCAACTTGATTGGCTTTGCGATCTATCCAAGGGATTGGTGGAGTACACTTCTGGGTGTATCTGGTTGGGTCATGGAGGCATGTCTTTGAGGTGTATCTCTGGTTCCTGACTCCTCCCCTGCTCTGCTTCACCACTGCCTTGAACTAAGTATTTGCTCTGCCACACCCTTCTTCCATGATGTTTCTGCTTTGGAACTAGAGGACCATGGACTGAATCTCCTTAAAATGTGAGCCCAACTAAAGCTCTCCTCCTTTAAGTTTTGGGTGTCTGGTATTGTGTCCAGCAACAGTAAAGCTGACTAATACAATTATAAAGCTGCCAACTTCTTCCTCTATTCTTTACCACCCATTTCTGCTCCCCTCAAAAATGAATAGAAAATATATATTTTTATCTTCATCATTTCAACTTAAATAGCTGTGAATAACTTGTGACCAAATAGTATGCTGCACTTTTACTCTGATACTAGATATAAAAAGCTCAGACAATTTAAGTCACTGAAGGGTACCAGGTGATTTTTGCCTCAGTTTCTCATGGCTTCCAGCAGTTATTTAAGCAAAACATATACTGTGCTTTTTGAGAGGATGTACTAAGATAGAATGGGCCTATTTTCTACTACAATGACTCACATATAACTAAAATAGCATGAGAAACTCTAAGCCTATTGTAGTGCCAGAAAAAGACAAAAATATTCCCATATTTCTATCTGGGCTTTACAAACAAAAGACTTTCAAAATCATCATACCTATAATAACCTTAAAATTTGGCCCAGAATCTGACCATTTCTCATGGGTTCCATTACTATCATCCTGGCCTTGTCACCATTATCGCCAGCCTGGTTTCTTGCAGCAACCTCCTAATGAGTTTTGGTGCTTCTATCCTTGTCCTTAGCAGCAGAAATGGTAAGCTGATTTCCACATCTGACTTCTACACACTAACGCTTACATCTCTTCACTTGACAGCTTTCCTGGGCTACTAAGAAGTACCTTTCCACTAGCGATGGAAGAGAGCTGAATTATAAATACCCACGTCTATCTGCCCTTGTGTCAAAGAATCTGATACATGCTTTAGCTTGGAACCCAGTGTTTCCCCACTGAGGTTAAATTCAAGTTGTCTACCCTGGTACTGGCCTCCTTCCACTTCCTTTATCTTCCTGCCCTTACCTACCAGCATATTCAGTACCAAATAAGCAAATTTTCCTTTGTCTCACTGTCTGCTTTCAAGGAATCATATGAAGATATCCCTCATCAAACAATCCTCAACCCAACAGGAATAGTGATCTTTTTAAAAGCAAAGTTAGATTACCTCATTCTTCTCTCAAACCCTGAATTTGGCTTTCATTTTCACTCAGAGATGAGTATCCATACCTTTACAATGTTCTATGGGGCCCAGCATCATCTGTCTATACCTGCCCTTCCACACACTATTATTTTTCTGTGGACTTTCCAAGCACACTCAGCTTAGGGCCTCTGTTCTAACTAACTCTCTTTTCTGCAATACTGTTTACATTGAAATCTGTTGCCTTATTAACTGCTTCACCTCTTTCAAGACTTACTCATGTCTCATTTTCTTGGTGTAATCACCCTGACTGCCACCCTATGTAATACAGTGCCCTCTCTCCACTCCTTTAAAAGAAGACCAATAATTTTTTTTCTTTCTTTTTATCTTAAATTCTTTTATTGGTACATTTTAGGTATACAATACATTTACATCATCACTGGGAACTTGTACCTGTACATGATGTATCTTGGTTCTTATTTTTTCCCCATTCCCCTGTCCTCCCTTCAACCCCTAAGACCAATAGTTTTGACCTGTTCTTTCTTTTTCCACTGATATTACCACTGCCTAACATAGTAAATAACTTATTTTCTCATGCTAGAATGTAAACTCCAAGTGGACAGGGTTTTTGTGGTGTTCTCTGATGTTCTTGAAATTCTCAGACAGTACCTGACACATATGAAGCATTCCATGAAACTCTGTGGAACAGCTACTATCAATTCTTGGAAGAAAAATGACAAATATATACTATGGATCACACAACTACCAAAAAATAATCCACAGATAGTTACCATATAACTATAGCATATGAATATCTCTATCTATCTATCTATCTATCTATCTATCTATCTATCTATCTATCTATCTCTCTCTCTCTTACATAACAGCAATAACTAGCTAACCCATAGCTTTGTCTTAAAGTAAAACACTGAATTTGAAGGAAAACCTACCAAAAAAGCTTTTAAATTACATTGACTTTTAGATTCAAATAAACCTTTAATGTAAGTCTTGGCTTCAAAATTTGCCATGTAATCAAAACAATAAACCACATCATACCTTGTATATAAAAAGATTAGGGGCAGGTTTCAATGATCTGTAACAATGGAAAATAAATCTCATGTGTGTGCATACACATGTATTTATATATGTGTGTATGCATATATAACAGTTAGATAACTTTCAATTAGTAGTAAATATTGCAGAATGCATAGCAAAGGGAAAAACAAAATATAATTTTAAACATTATAGTTCTACCTCTATTATTTTTTAAACGATGTCAAAAGAAGAAATAATCCATTAGCTACTGAGTTTACTTTGATGTTTAATTTTAACAGGAAGAAGTAAACAACCAGTTTAAGCTCCAAAAATATCTACTGAACTGATTTATTTTAAACATTCTAAATTTCCATTAACTTGACATCACTGGACATGTATAGACGTAGGGTTATTTACCAAGATGAAGGAAATCTGATGTTGAATTTAGAATCTTGAGCATGGAGCACAAAGATACTCAATTGACAAAATTACTACCTTAATAAAGGAAATTTTAAACAATACATATAGTCACCCAGATTAATGTACAGAATCAATGAAATCTTTATCAAAACACTGAGAGAAATTCAGAAACTTACCCTAAAATTCATATAAAAATGTAAAGTATCAGAAGAGCCGAAACAATCTTTAAAAAATAAAGTTGGACATTATGCATTTCCCTACTCCAAAATTTACTACATAATTTACTACAAGACTTACTACATATTCTAAAACTTACTAGTTTAAATATTGGATTTGTCCTAAATATAGGAATTGTCCACATTTATGGTCAATTTTCAGGGATAATAGACCATTTGGTAGAGCAAAAATAGTCTTTTCAACAAATAGTGAATAGTTTTTAAATGTTACAATAATCCAACACTTAAGTATATAAGCAAAAGAAATCACCAGACAAGAATTTCTACCTAAAAAGTGAGAACAACCCAAATGCCCATCAACTGATGATTGTGTGAAAAAAACATGGTGTGTGTATGCAATGGAGCTTCATTTTGCAGTAAAATAATAAAGTACTAAGACATGCTACAACATGGATGAAGTCTGCAGACATGCTAAGTGAAAGAAGCTGATCACAAAAGACTACACATTATGATTCTATTTACATGAATGCTAAAATAGTAAAAGTTATAAGGACAGAAAGTAGGTTGTGCTTGCTGAGGGACAGGGGCAAGGGAGGGGAGGTGTGCGGGAGAATGGCAGTAAGTGCTAACTGCCGTGGGTTTCTTTGAGAGATGATGGAATGTTCTAAAAGGGATTTTGGTGATGACTGTACAATGCTGTGTATACACTAAAGACATCACTAAAATGTGTATTCTAAGTGGGTTAAGTATATGTTATTGAATTATATACTTTAAGCAAGTGAACTGCATGTTATTAAATTATATATTTTAAATGAATGAACTATGTTGAATGAATTATATTTCAGTAAATCTTTTTTATTAAATGTTATACATTAATAACCCACACTTGACTCCCAGATAAAAAGAGCTTTGCTCAATGACAGATTGCATGAAATTTTTTTTTCTTTAAAATCTTGATCTTGAGTTTCTGAAAAGTGGTGGTGAGAAAGAAATACAAAAATGCCAATCATTCAGAGAACTGACTAATAATAGAAGAAAAATGACAAAAATCTCAATGTTAAAACAATGCTTTGAGGGACAGAAAACACATGCATAAAAGGTCTTGCAGCCAACAAAATAGAAAACAAAAGTCATCTGTTCCCTTCCCTAAATTTAAACCTGGAGATGACATACAAGAAACAGGGATGTTGATGAATTCAGAGATAGAGTCAGTATTTATAATTCATGCAAAATCTTTAAGAAAAAACTTATAAAGACAGGAAGTGATTAGGCAAGATACCCTGTATTAGGAGAGGGACAGAGTCGTGTTTTCTGAATTGATTAATATTTACCCTAGCTTCTGTGGGGCAGAAAAGCAGCAGAACCTGCCCAGTACCAGCCCAAGGCTGCAGACTAATGACAGCATTATCCTAGACCTCAGTTTGGGTGAGGAATCTAACAGCCATACATGCAGACAGCTGCACAACTCCCGCTAAGCATTCAGTTCTGCCCACCCCAACTGCTGACTTGGCAATTAGATCAGTTTATGTGCATAGCTTCTAACTTGGCAAGAAAGTAGAATATGCATATTTTGAGCCACTGAAGCAAAATTTATGAACACTGAGAAACATGAGAAATTTCTGAGATTCAAAAAAGATAATTGAGATCATTTACAACGGGCAAAGAATCAAATGGATATCAGACATAGGACAAGAAAGTATTATTTTGAAAGTTTTGAAGAAGAAAACTTTGAAGCTAACATTTTACATATAACTGAGTTATTTACATGTAAAAAGCAAATAAATATATTGGTAGACATTAAATCGCTCAAAGAGAAAGCCACATAAAATTTCTGGTTAAAGAATTTTCCTGGATGGTTTGTACTAGTGAGAAAAGAAAGAAATGCATGCACAAACAACCAGAAATGAAAAGGAAAAGATATCCATAGTTATTCATGTATGCCATAGTAAAGAAATGGTATCTGTATCAAAAATTACAAGTATCAATTTCGAATATATATCAATAAGGTCTAAACACTGCTAGAGAAAAATAACCATTACTATGATCATGGTAAGTGTTACGGTTTATATGTAGAATAGCCCCCAAAGCCTCCTGTGTTCAGAAGGTGGTTGGATCACTGGGTGCTGTACTCATCAGGAGATTCACCCAGTGGTGAGTTCAAAGGCTGAATGCAATGCTGGGAAGTGGCCCTGCTCAGAAGGGGTGGGTCTTTGAGGGTGTCATCTGGAGGGTATATCTCCTTCTCCAGCTCTTCCTCTCCTCTGCTTCCTGACTGTCCTGATGTGAGTAGCTTTCCTCCACACATCACTCAGTTTCTGCCTTGGAGCCAGCAGACTATGGACTGAAACTTCTACAAATCATGAGCCCAAATGAGGCTCTCCTTTGAATTACTGGTCTTGGCTATTGTGTCTCATCAATGAGAAAGTGACTAAGGCAATACGTGAAGGGTACTGTTGTGAAACATAGAAACAGAATATGAAGTGCCAAATTTAGTAGACAAAAATCAATTTATGTTCCAGAAGCTGTGAAAAGAAGAGTAATTTTTGTCAGTGCAAACACCAATCAAATGACAGACTTACAGGGTGAATGGAAAAATAAAGAGGTAACAGTCTTCTCCATAAGGAACAGACATAATGCAGGATACAGAGAAACTGCAAATAGAGTAGTGAAAGTACTTACTACCAGGCTAATACAAGTTAACATAAAGTAGGAGTAGATATTTCTAAACTCTACAAAATAAAATGTAAACATTTTAAAAATCACATAGAAGGAAACAAAAATTTGGAAAAAAATACAAGAAGAAGATACAATGATTGTGAACACATGTAAGCCTAACAATATATCCTTGAACACTATCAGGGAGAAAGTGAAAAACTGAGTTGAAATATGTATGTATTTAATTCCATGTGTTTGTTTCCAAGTTCTTTGATTATGCCTTTTCCTCTTTGCCTATGCATGAATTACTTATATTCATCTTCCTATTGTTATTTGACTTTTAGCCCTGTTTGAAACTATTTTAAACAAATGGAGAGAAAAGAGAACTTGGATTCAAATAGTCCAGGTGTTTTGTTTGATAAAAGTTTTATACTAACATTATTTGAAACAAGGAGCCAAAAGAAATCACAGAATTTGATGTAGCTTTTATTTACTCATCCTGTCTTTTTTTGAATGCCTCTTCAAGTAATGGAAGACAGAGACATACATTTCCTAATTGTTCTAAGCTTCCACTGCAAACTGTCATCTAGGATAGCAAAAAGTCAAATACACAAAAGCTAAACACACACAAAAATATTTTATTCCCTCTAAAAACCAGCACTTTGTATAGAATACATGAGATATAATTTAGTTTCATATTTTCAAAATAACCAAAAATGCTATAGAAAGAGTCAAGTATATTTCTACCTATATTCTGAGGAGAGTCTATTTTTATATTTCCTGCTTTACTTAAAGAAAAGCAAATTCTGAAAATAGCAACATATAATTATCCAAAAATTAGCATTTTTAAAAAAGGAAATGAAATATTTCATTTCTAGAATTTTTTATTTTTTTTACTTAAACATCGCACTATACATAAAATAACAAATATACATTTAAATTAATCATAATCTGTGAATTTTTCCTCTTTAGGGTTATTATTTTTAGAAATAATTAGGTTATTATTTTTATCATTTTAGGATTGTAATACCACATACATGGGTACATATGATTTGTTTCATTGTACTTTTTCTGAGCTTGTGACAAAGAAATTTAATAATAGAGCCACTCTCCACAAATGAAAATATTCACTATATTTTACACTTCTCTACATTTAAAAACACAACTGTGCAATTAAAAGGCAACTCACCTCCACCCACCTTTTATGGTAAACTTTGTTAACAATGATAGATCTGAACTGTTAACTAAGGACCTTGGCTACTCCAAGAACTAAATATAGGTGCTTTATTTCTCCCATTATACATATATCTTAAATTCCTTCAGTTCCTATCTGTCAGGGAAAGGCTCCCAGGTGAGGAGTCTGTCACTCTTGCATAGGCTAATAGACTCTCCAGTGGCTTTTGCTGTAGCTCATGTCATACCATTAAAACTATGTGCCTCAAAAATGGCATAACATATGTAGCTGAATCTTGTCAACCCTAGATAATCAGACTCTGTGTGGTTTCACAAGCAGATGCAGATTAGAGAAGCAATATAAATATGCAAATCATAGTGGTCCCCTTTCAGCACCACTGTTCCTACCTCTAATGGCCCTCGCAGGAAGTCTGTTTGTTCAGCTCCTACTTCCAGTGCTACATCAACAGAAGCAAAGGGACGACTGGCCATCTGCTGTCTTTCTCGAAGCAGTTGCTGGAGGGGGTTAAAAATGATTTGTGTTAAAATTGGCTTAAAAGCACATTAAACTCAACAATATCTGGTTTCATTTTCGAACAAACAGACCTGAACATTTAGGAATCATTTCATACACATACACATATCCAAAGAGGTAAAGATAAAAATTACCTTCTTCCTATGGCCTGCATTATCTTTCCACAGAGGCATTAAATGTATAGGGCCTGCAAATAACTTACCCTGACCTCCATCCCACAGGCCCAATCATTGCACTGAAAGGCACTTTGTAAACCTCAGGTGAGAGGGACTACTTAAATAAAAAGTGTGATTTTGATGAGGGCTATGCTAACTTTGCCACTTAAAATAATCCATGCTTTTGTCTTAGCTAAATGAAAATGGTTAAGAAGTGATAATAAAAAGTTGTCGAATGTATTAATAGAGATTAAAGGAACATACACATGCCAAGGCTAGGTTTTGTAACTTGTTGGAATCCCCTATGCAATTTGCAGTGTTTATATCTGCATTCAAAGCCTCTGTGTTCATTATTTAAAATGGGAAATGACTAATGAGTTGCAGAAATTTTTTTCCCCATATTTCTAAAGCACCCCTAGGTATTTGTGCTTTCTCCTTGTGCCTAATCTGGGATTTGCCCAAGCTAAAACCAATAAACTAACAAGTAACAACCAACTACCAAGCTAATTTATATTTCTGTCTTTCTTTGTAATTATAATATTCATTAAGTCATGATAAGAAAAAATTGATGAGCAGTACTAGATATTGCAAATCTTATCCCTTTCATTCTATATAGCTAATAAAATTATTATTAAATATTAAAAGATCATGAGCAATCCAATTAAATACTCTGGCAAATGAGAAGAAAATCATAACATTGAAGAAGGCAGAATCCTTGAACGCAATGAATGGCTTCATTATTTATAGAGATTTTGAAAGATTCAGTAGCGTGAACTTAAAACATTTACAATTGGTCTTTGAATGTGAATGGATGAAACACTGTGATGCATGATTCATATAATTCCCTTGTAGATGATGAAGGAAAAGAAGTCAACACCTAATGGGAGTTATTATTTAACATTTTTAGCATTTGTGACACAGTGGTAACAGTGTTCATGAAGAAAAGATCTAAAATATAATTTAAGGCTCTACCATTATTAAAAGTGAAAATCCATACAACAATGTAGAAGAGAAGTAATGCAATTGTTAATGAATGATAGTTCCAATTCATAAATTATATGTTTCCAGAATTAGTGAATTCATATTAAAAATACACATTCAAAGTCAAAAGTAACTGTGGTCTAAGTTACCAAATTATTCACTTTAATATAAATTCAAAGTTATATTATTGAAAATACAGCTGTTATCAAACAGAATCTGGACTGTCCCTCTCCCAGTAGATCTGAGCAGAATGTTCATGCAAAATACAAAATGATGTTCGTTCAAATGGCAGGTGACACTAAGGGTAGAAAACACCGTGCTCTTTTTCTTTGGTAGAAAATCACACCCACCCACATGCACATGTATCCCTACCTCCCCCAAATATGCAATATGCCATTCCCACGTAATACAAGTAGGTTTGAGAAAAATATAAATTCTAGTTTGTGCTCAAACATAATGTTTTAAAGATTTGTCCTGACAATTTTCTCCAATAACATTAGTTCTCATATTGCAAATGGTATTTCATATAAATAATATTTAAAGACAAATAACTTCTGTTTCTTCATCTTGTCTTCTCCGTTTCCCTCAAAAGAAACCATCTGCAATATATAATTAATAAGTTCTCATTACAGCAAATTTGGATGCAAATTGATAAATACACCAAAATTTACTATTTTGGCAAAGATTTAGTTCCCTGGAATATAATGTATATTGTGACCCTCAATAATTATAGTAAGGATTCAGACATTTTGTTTGTAAAATGGAAAAGTATAGTTAAAGGTTCCAGTTTTTCTGTTGAGCTCTGAGTTTCTATCACATTTTAAAAACTAAATGCTACCTATTGGACTTTCTACAGAGAAGAAAAACATTGTTTTTACTCACACTTTAATACTATAGTTTGTAAAACATGACATGTAACAAAAACAATTAGGGAATAAGATAGGTTATTGGTAATGGGTGCAATTAAGGGACTAGACAAATACATTTATTGGGCCACTCTTGCTGGTACAACTGACTTTCTGATTTGGGAAGTAAGGAAATGTTCTTACTGTGACTCTTAGGAAGGGTGAAGCACTTTCCTGAAATCCTTTCGCTTTGGTGTGATGGCTACTAATTTCCAGCTCTCCACTGTATCTATCAACTGCTCCCTTTCTTGCCAATTTATATCTGAATATATTACTTCAAATTTTTTTCCAGAAGAAAAGGCAATGCCAACAATATGCTTAAGACTTAAATTCTGTCAAAATTTAGAATGGACATGCAGCATAATTAGAAGCCAGTTACTGACATGTAACATAATGAGAAGGATAATATATATATTTGAGTTTAACCCAATGACTTAGAACTCTAAGTCTTAATTTTCTTATCTGTAAAGTGAGGATAATGAAAGTACCCTTCCCAACTCCCTCTCCACCCCTGTATACCTATACCTCTGATGAACTGTTTTAAATCTTAGCTTCTCTACTTACTAGTTTTTGGACCACAATCAAATCACTCAAGCCTTTCCTGTGCACATTTTTTTCTCTATAAAGTGGGGGGAAAAGGTATTGTATTTTAAGTATGTTTCTGGTTTCAGCTTCTAATTTTACTCTAATATGTTGTGAGAGCTTACTTTGCAGGATTTACATTTTTTGGATATGTTAAGGTCTTTACTGTTGGTTTGAGTATGGTCTATTTTGAATTTTTAAATTAATTAATTAATTTCCAGAATAGGAAAACCTATGGAGATGGACAGTAGTTCAGTGGTTGCCTAGATTTAGGGGAAAGGGATTGGGAGATTACAGATAGAGGGTAGAGTGTTCTGATTTGGGATAACAAAAATAATCTAAATTTGATTATGGTCCTAGTTCTACAATTTTTTCAGTATGCTAAAATCTACTGAATCATACACTTTAATTTTGTAAATTCTGTGGTATGTAAATTTTAGCTCAATAAAACTGCTATTTAAAAAAAAAGTAAAATGAGAACAGCAATAATATCTTCAGGTTGAAAGGTTAGGACTAAAGAAATGACGTGCTTGGACCATTCTACACAGGCTGTGACACACAGTGAGCATCCAAGGACTATTCATTGATACATTATTCTGTTGAATTTTCAAGTACTAATTTTTGTCTTTGAAGATTGCACAGTAATTGTCATAGGCCCATGTTTTCACCACCAGTAACACATTTTTTTTTACTAGTTTCCATTTTGCCAAATGTTGCAAACTTACTAGACAGTTGGAAAATGTCACTATTGTAGTAGAACAGACTTAGATGTAAAATACTTTCTGCCATTTATGACCCAGAATGATTAAACATCAACCTGAAAATTAAAAGAAAATATTTAGCACTTTCCCAAGAAATTCTGAAAGTTGATTTATTTTCTGTGATTGTGTTCTTTATATAAGGTTTAACATTTGCACATCCTATGAGAATCCACTAACAGATGTACTATTTTATATCTAATGTGCTACTGTTCTGTTCATCAAAACAATAAAACCAAGAGAACACACTGATCATAATGCAATAGATTATAATCATTCAGGCGTTAAGTGTTATTGTGAAGTAATTTTAAAAATTAGAGATGTTCTAAGTATCATATTTGTTGCCCAAGACAACTGTTTTACTAATCAAAATCTCTTATAAAATATACCATGAAATTAAACATGGTATGAAAATTCACACTTAAATTTAACAATTAGAGTCATTGATTTTATATATATATATGTATATGCAGGTAATTAATTCCATTTAATATTATTAATTCAAATAGTAAATCATTCCCAAAGTTTATATTAGCTACCTTTCCAAATACAGTGTAGAATACAACTCTCTAAGTTTTAGGACAAAAATTCCTAAAAACCCCATATACATACAGAACAAAACAGTAGCTAACTTTGCCCACATCGGCCTATATCTCCTATATCATTCTGTTATGTTTAGCTTCTTTCTATGCCCCTCTCCTTCACCTCCAAAGTCCTACTTCACCACGTTTGAAATGATAAACCTCTCCTCTGAAGTATGTATTATATTAATATGGCACTATTTCCTTACATCACCATGCTTTTCTGAATACCTCTATATGGCAAAAATCTATTTTAGCTGTTTTCTACTCCTCCTACACATTAGTTGATACTGTATAGTATTTAATGAGTTAGCAATGAATGATCCATGAATAAATTAAAGCATTAAAATTTGCTTCATACGAATATAAGTAAAGGCATGTTATCCGAAAATTTATTTTAATTCTGATTAAACTTTAAAAACTATGATATATCCCTTGATATTACAGAACTTACATCTTATCCTCCAAATAGGTAGATAATCACTTTTTGTTTGTTTTGTTTTTTTGGTACCGGGGATCGAACTCAGGTCCTTGTGCTTGCGCAGCAGGCAGAAAAACTACTGAGCTAAATCCCCAGCCCTAGATAATTACTATTTAAAGTAGGTCTATTTTTTGGACCTGTATTGCAAATGAACATCAAGTTTCATATTGCTCCTCATCTACCTTATTTCAATTCTACAAAAGTTATGGAAAATATTCCTATGAAATCACAAAAATGCATTAACATTTCTGATAGAAATCATATTCCTAAGGTTTGGGAAATATATAAAAGAAGTAATTCAAATATTATGTCACTGATCTTGCATTTGCACACTAAAATAAATAAAGTTTATGAATTAGAGATTAAACAACAATTCATGACATAGAGTATTCCTGTTATAAGCACAAATATTTTTAAACATAGAGTAATACAAGTAAACAAATGATTTTGGTTTTTTGGTGATAGGATATGAAGAAAATAAAGAGAAATATAGATATCTTTTAGTATGATCGAATTAGAAAAATATTTTACCCTTTCATTTAATGTCCACAAGGCATAATGCTCAAACTTTTGTTCAGAGTATCAGGAAACTTTGTTTCTCATCTTTCAGTCTAAAGTTAATTATCCTAAATATGATGCTAGTGTCTATGGAAGTGGTTTAGCAAACCATCTTCTTTTAAAGGTTACTTTAAATACTTCTCTCTAGATTTCTACAATCTTTGAACTACTATAAGTGGTATTCTTAGTCTTAAAATAGAGTTGATTGCCTTAAAATGAAAACTTTCGGGCCGGGGATTTAGCCCAGTGGTTCTGTTGCCTGCCTTGCAAGTGCAAGGTCCCGAGTTTGATCCCCGGTACAAAAAAGAGAAAAAGAAAAATTTGACTGGGCCTGGTAGCCCATACCTGTATCAGCACTTGCAAGCCTGAGGCAGGAGCATCACCATGAGTGAAGGCCAGAATGGGCCACATAGTGAGAACTTGTCTCAAGAAAAAAAAATGAAAAATTTCTAGCAGCTTGCTGACAAGTTTTAATCAAGTTTACTGAAAAGAATCACTTTTTAAATTTCTTTGCCAACTGGTATTTTAAAAATATTTGTTCTAACTTGAAAAATAAACCTCAGTGACTATCCAGAATGGCACAGTTTGTTCAGAAGATTTCACTCAAGTCTAAAACATTATTCAAATTTCTTTCACTATTTGAAAGCTAAATGCTGTTCTCGGTTGTCAAATGACCACAGCAGATCTTGTTGGTATGTTATTCAGGGATACAGGGATGTCATTTGAGCAGTACTGTGTCAAAACTCAAACCTGTCTTTTGCTGTCATCAAGCTTCTCAACAGAGAGATGAAGAAAAAGGAAGGACGGAAATGGTGTGTATGCTATGCCATCTATACTCTATACTGATTTTGTCTCTGCAAGCTATCAGCATGATATATTTCTTTTAGATTACAATTTCCACACAAAATATTCCCATGGATCTCTAGAAATTGTCAACATAAAAGAACACAGTGGCACAAACTATATGGCCAGATCTTACTTCCAGCTAATAAGGTCTTGAAAAACTTCCCACTGACAAGAATGAAAGAAGATATACCTCACTTTTATGAAAGTAGAGATTTTAAATATAGGCTGATTTTGTTTAGGCTAATTTAAGATATTCAAAGAAAATAAACTATAACAGTTCTTCTTTCTATTTACATATTCACGCTCATACATTCTTAAATGTCATGGAAGGCAAAATCAGTCTTATCTTACTAATAGAAGTTTGAAGCCAAGGAAATGGAGATAGCTGATAACTCTCCACTGAGATATCAATCACCATATATCTTCATGGAGAAAAAGTTTAAAAGGGAAAACTTTGTGAAAATTTGACTTTTTCTCAGTACAAAAGCTCTATTTTGAAGAAAAAATAATGTTGCTCTAATGTTCCTATAATGTTGTTTATCAAGTGGGTTAAGCTTCAAATTATTCAATAGACCTCAGGAAAATCATTTTTTTGGAAAGATCAAGCTAGTTTGTGGTGTGGATAAAAACAAAGAAAAATAGACCAATATCCATATCATATTACCACATCCACTCCAGAAAGTGCAAATATTTGCAAAAAATATATTTTAATATTTTGAAGTCATTCAGAAAAAATTGGGAGCTTCACCATTTCCGTTTACTCTAAATGAAATAGTAGTATCTTTGTACAGCCAATTCCCGGTTATCATCGACTTTGTGACTAATGACTTCATTTACAAAGAATTCTAACTTATGAACACTTTTTCAAAATAAAATAATTTTTAGCTACATAAGAGTGAAGAGTTACTATTCTATCCAAAGCTTCCATTATGCAGATGTGTACTTATATTTACCTTATACTTCACAACATACCTTATTTTGTCAACCAATGGGAAAAGAGGCACTATACATCATGTTACAGAATGGATTAGAATGAGAAAACAATTTTCAGAAAATATTGCTGCCGTGTCAACAAATTGCACTAAGGATTGGAAGCAGATTATAAATTTCTTTACTTGGCGTTCCAAAGGTTGATCTTAAAGAGTTTAGGCTAAAAGTCTGAGCAGAATTTTTTTCTTTTTCTTTCTTTTTAAAAAAATGTCTACTCTTAGAATAATTTGATACAGAGTGCACCCATCTCTAGACTTACTTGGTGAATAAATTTTAAAATTGCAACAATTCATTAATTCAATACATTTTAAATGAGCTCGTAAGATGTACCAGACATGTACCTTGAGTCTAGGAACTGATGTCTGAGGAAAGACTTTTGATTGTATCCAGTAACATTTTCATGCTATCAAACAAAAATACCATACACCATTCTGAGACATCTGTGGGAGACTGGGTGTAGACCTGCAGACAATATATTTTGATATTGGAGGAAGTATTTATATAGCTTGGAGTTAAAAGCAACAAAGCCTTCTCTCTCCCTCAGGGGGTAAAAACCTGACTGTATGTAAAAATATTGCAGAATATTTTGAAGGTTACTTCAAGCAATTTTAAAATTGAGATGTGGGTTCTTAATCCTTTCCTGGTTGACAGAGAAGTCATCATTGACAAAGATTTTGCCAAAGATGATCTCACTTCAGAATAAAAGAAATCACACAAAATGGATTCATCCAGAAGAGTCTTGAAAAATTCTGCTATTGGCTGATACAGACTGGTGAGCAATAGAAAAATGTAATAGGCCTCTCCAACACAATATTTTTGTCTTGGTTTTGGATATTTTGAGATTAAAACAAAAAGTCAATAAGTAAAATGCTTATCATCAATTTTAAAGATTAGTCTGACACTTAAAGGTCACATTTAGTGGCACATGTAATTTGGTTTGTTCAACACTGACTTATAAATAATTGCTAATATTACGGAAAAAGCTGCTATGGAAAATATATGATGATCAGGAAAGAGGCACTGGAGAGGGGAAGTGCCTCAGACAGGATAGTAATAAATGACATTAGCCCTGACACCCTGAATAGTCAGTCAAAACAGGCACAGTAACTTAACAAAGAAAAGTTCATTTCTTACTTTCACAACATCTGCAGATTTAGGTAACTTCTCATTGGTAATTTAGCAACACGGGCTCCTTCAATTTTGTGCACTGCATCTCAGGCAAAAACTTCCCAGTGCAGAAAAGAGACCAGTGAATCATACAGAAACTTTTCAAAGCCCCAATCCAGGAAACACACACATCCCTTTCCAGAAATAGTTAAATAACCCTCCTATTACACTGAAGACATGGGAGAGCAAATGGGATGCTAAGTGAATGGAACCAAGGAAGCCAGAGAGGCAAATCTCAGGCACAATGATCAGCAAGTACAAAGTTTCTCAGTCAAACATAAGCTTAAAGTTTATAAGAAAAAGAAAAACGTTTGAACCTTAATAAGACAAACCGTGAGGGGCAGACTGTTCAAAGAATAACATTTGCTTTATCAAGGTTAAGAGAAATAAAAATAACATCTGTAAATCATCAACCATATAGGATTTGAATAAATCATATTCACTATTTTAAAATTTATTTTCTGTTTATATTGCTCAGCATATCCATTCCTAGAGTGTTGGGAATAGTTAGGAACAAAAAGGCACAAAAAGAGGCTTTATCATCCTCAAATAAAGTAATTTAATACATTACCAAGAAAACAGCAACAGCATTTAATCTCAAATACAATGAACCTAGCTCTCTCAATAAGTATCAAAAGGTCAATTTTGTACGTAACCTTTTTTAATACAAAAGGCCAGGTGGTTGTAATTTATCTGAGCAAATCAAAATGAGCAAAAGGATGAGTACTGAAAAGGTCATTTGAAAGCTAGATCCCCAGAATGGATGTTTAATACATATAACTTCTCAAAGAGCAAAAATGGGAAAATGGATAATTTCACATTTTGAAATCTGCACCTGAAAAACAATTTCACATCTAGCATACCCTCACAGTCCTATTGGAAGATGTATTATGTCCCCAACTTAGAGGTCTACGTTGTAAAAGAAATGCTTGTTCTGCTCTCAAGAAGAGGAGCAAGTGAATGCTGTGTCTTTGACATCCAGGAGGTGCACAATATGATCAAGTCAACCTTCACTAGTAGTAATATAAAAGCAGCTGATTACAATAGAAATAACACATCGACTCCTGCCTGTTGGACAGTTATTTTGACTGGAGGCTTTAGTTGCAATAAAGCTTGGATCAATTCTCAAGTAGTCCCCCTCCCCCACTTAAGAATTAATTTTAGAAACAAAGATCCCCCCCCCCCGCCCTTGATTCTGGGAATCGATACAGAGCTCAAGATTCAATTTTGAAGCACATCTTGCTAGCTTCTAGCTTAAGAAATTCTAAATGCAATATAATCCAGTTAGCTTTTTCATTAAGTATATAAGGAGCTTGTGTTGAACATTTTAGTAGTTCGTGACTATAATTTTGAATTTCAAGACATATTTATATCTCCTCAGCCAAATGCTGGCAGTTTCTTCCTAGTCAATATTCTGAAAATATTTTAAGGAAAGTGCAATCATTTTGCTATTAGCTAATGGAGTCACTTTCAGTTCAATATTGAGAAATTTTAAAAATCGTTATTTTGTAAATGTTTCTTTGTGAGTATGATATCTGCTAATTACAATTTCTGAAAGTCTCTACTGAAATATACTTATGATGTACATTAACTAATTGGTGTGCTACATGAATATGAAGTCTTGTTTTCATTATTTTGCAAAAGAAGATGATATAAGTATTTTAAGTAAGGTTTTGTTTGAAAAACTTAAAAGTGAAAGATACATAATGCAGAATAGATTATTCAAGACTAATATAAATTGACTCATAAACAGAACAGTGTGCTAAACTACAAAAATCAGAATGTAAGAAGTCAAAGATAACAACAAACTCATTGGAACAACTCATTCTTAGAGTTGGAAGGAATCCTGTGGGTTATTCTGGTCTAGTGTTCCCAACAAAGCAGGGTTAAAAGTCCTATGACATTTTTGACAAATGGTCATCTACCACTCACAAATACACCTAGCAAAAGAACTACTTTTTAGCAAGTTAGTACAAACTATTATTTAATTATACTGAACAAAATTTATATCAGTGGTCTCTGAATCTTTAAAGTTAGATAAGTACTTCTAAACTCATTTATTAATATTCCTGCCAACATATATAAAATATTTGAAAAGTTCTCACATCTTCAAATTAAACAGTTCCAATATCTTAACATTGCCATTCATTATTTATACAACAAACACTTGTGGAATGCTCTGGAACATACAAGGCCTGGGAAGAGGGTGGGCACCGGCATTTAGAAATACAAAGCACACAGTCTTGTCCTCAGGGAGCTTACTCATCATCTCATGGGTAGGGCAGAACTGTTTCTCATGTGACATGTTTAGTTTTTTAATGTTCCTCATAAAATGTAAAATAAATAATATGATGTGATTGGACTACTATACAGTATAACTGTTTCTTTTAATTAATGTGCTTTTATTCCATTTTCAAAATAGTTTATTTTTAGAACTACTCTATGTTGTTGGACCACATCAACAGTTCAAGGTGTTTCTGACATTAACTTTCATCAACAAAGTCTTCCCTACTTAGTACTTCTGTGAATGAATTTTTTTTCTAAATTCAGAACCTCACATTGGTATTTACTAATTTTTCAATTTTATTATTGCTATTGTTAACCTATTTTTCCTGAACTCAAGAATTCTCTTGAAACCCTTGAACTTCCAATTTTTTTATGATCTCTATTCATACTGTCTTTTGTGTTTACCCCTATTCCATTCCCATGATCAGGTCAATACCTTTTGCTGGCAGGGAACAATTAAAACAGTGAATTTTCATACTTGCTTAAAAGCTGCTAAAAAAATGACTTTAGTATTACACGGTTCCCTCCATAGTGATATCAGAAGAGACAAGGTATTTGGATTTTAAAATTTTGAGCTTATTTTCAGCAAGTGTGTTCACTCTAGGAGACAAGAGGTCTATGGTACCTAAGAAGTTTCCTAGCAAGCTGACTAGGTACACATTCCTTTATTTTCAAACCTTGTGAAGTCATCCTTTGCCTGCTGCTAAATTTATTCAAAACTCATTCTTCTTAGACTTTGCTTAGATGTGAACTTTTAGGATCATATGTTGCTGAATTCTAATTTTTGTGCTTTGCATAGATACTATGATATGATTTCCAAACATGAGGTAAATGAGAGAAGTGCATATATTTCACTTTTAATCAATCCCTCAACAGCTGATAGTTCAGTAGCTTTCTTGGCTTATTCAATGTCACAGACCAAGAACGCTCTGAAGAACCTTGCAGCCTCTCTGTCTGCCTTCACTGCTTTACCATTCAACTGGTAGATGTTTTACCTGAATATATTAATTCATGATATATTCATAATGCAAAAACATATCTGACCATAGTTATTTTCCCTTTACCAAATGGATTCTATTTTTCACCAAATATGCTCTGTATAATTAACCTATAATTTTCCTTTATTCTTATATATTTCTGTTCTACCAATTTGCCCATAAATCTCTAAATTTTATAGTCAAGACATTTATTTCTTGGTTGATGAAAAATTTAAATGGACTAGGGAAAAGAAATGAATCCTTTACAACCTTATTAGAGCCCTTTCTCTAGAAATGGACAGCTATCTAGCAATCAACAATGAATCTATTGAACTGCTGAGGCCTCTGATAAAGCTTCCATTAAGTAGGTCTTTCTAATCTGTCCAAGATCCTGAAAAAGTTGAAAAATAAAAAGGGTAGATAAAGGACATAATATTAAGTCACTCCCTTGGGAATAGAATAAATAATGGGGGGGTACCTAACAAAGATAATGCTCAGTGGGTGTCAAGTAAGGTCAAATCCTAAGAAGCAACTTATTATGCAGGTGCAACTATGCCTAAACTGGTACAGCTGAGACAATGATTTAATTACACATAAAAGAAAGTCCAGAAATCCTTGAGCAGAACAATCTTTTCTATTATTAAACTACAAAATGTCAAGTTCTATACATATACCATAGAACCTGAATCAGGTTTATATGGTTTGTATTAAGCCTAGGTAGCCAACACTTTTTCCTTGCTTAAAATTTCAATTTGTTTCCTTTTTCCTGAACCTTCTGTTAAAAATTTCAATCTTTCTCTCTCCCTTTCTCTCCTCTCTCTAAATATCTCTTGTCCTTTTTTCTCCCTCAACTGCAACTTTTTATTCTATATCATCTAACATGTTATATATTTTGTTTATTATTTTTTAAAAATCTGTCTCCCTATTGATAGTATAATAATTTTATTTATATTAAAATTTCACCATCTAGGGCCAGGGATTTAACTCAGTGGTTCCATCACCTGCCTTGCAAGCGCAAAGTCCCGAGTTCGATCCCCAGTACCAAAAAAAAAAAAAAAATTTCGCCATCTAAAAAGTATCTGGTATGTGGCAGGTAATCAATAGATATTTGTTAAATAAGGAATTCTTTTAGGACCAGGTAATCAATAGATATTTGTTAAATAAGGAATTCTTTTAGGACCAATGCATACCCTATAATTGAACTTTAGAATCATGCTCTTTGAACACAGCCTCAAGGTCTCTCTGTCATATGGTCCCAGGTTGCCTCTGAAGTGGATAATTGCATGAGACAGACAAATTTTTCTTGGGAAGTAAAGTCATAATGAGACTAAAATGCTTGCTAGTGAGTCACAATTTAGCATAGGTGCTACTCACCACAAATCTTTGTTCATCCTGCCTTTTCTCTTCCCTTTTAGTTACAGTAACAACTGAGTATAGGTTTGTACTCTTCACACATATTGGAAAATGTTTATGAAAAATCTCACTATATTTTCATGCATCATTCATTTAACATAAAGTTTGCTCATAAAACATTGCAAGATGTACTAGTCAGACATGCAACATATCTGAATGTGTGAAGTACCAACAGATAACAATTAAATTTTGCTATAGTGGATGTTTTAGGCTTTCTTAATTAAGAAACTACCTATGCTCATTCATAATTTGAAGATCATATAAACAAAAATTCAAAGAAATATATAAACTAAAGTAAATGAATTTTTATAAATACTATTAAATATCCCTGTAACTTTAACTGGTCTTTGCTACTTTTCAACAAGCTCATCTCTGTATCAGTGAAAAAAAGTAAAAATGAAGTATTAGTCCACTAACTGCCATAGTTGTCAACAAAGTAATTAATGTATTCCTTTCTGAGATTACTAAGTAAATGATTATAATTTACTTTCTGAATTCATTGTTTACTTGCTTAAAAAAGTGAGATGATTAACTAAGCAAACTTACTCTAATTTAAATGTCTTGACCTCAAAAAATTGACCAAATCCACTTTTTAATTCAAGTTAGAAGCTACTATAAGCTCATCAGTTCAAGTAATATATATCACACATTATCAAATACACAGAGCCAATACAGGTTTAAATGCTATCCTTTAGCAATTCTCTTGCTAACATTTCAGCTTGAACTTACAGTAACATTTATAATTTACTGTATCCTGCTGACTTAAAACATTTAATTGGAAATGATGTAAACATACCTTCAGAGAATAATGTAACAGATCTTGCAAGACTTTCTTTAGTGCAAACAAAAGAAGAGGAACATCAAGTACAATGTCATTGAAAATAATACCCTCTTCCTTAAAAAGATCCTAGCTCTTTCAAAGGAATAGCATTAAAAGCAAGAGTTTATGAAATGGATTTTCTTTTATCTATTGGATATCTTTTTGGTCAAGTTATTTTTTAAAGAAAATTACACTTTTGTGGTACTTGGGGTTAAATCCAGGGCCTTTGTAATGAACTATAACCCTAGACCTTCTAAAAAATTATTTTTCATTTTGAAACAGTCTTGTTAAGTCGCTAACTTTACCAGTATATACAGGAGCTTCGGCCTCCCAGAAGGCTGAGATTACAGGCATGTGCTACCTTGCCCTGCTTTTAAACGTGACTATATCTTCACAAGAACCTCATGAGTTCAGGCTCTAATTTTTGCAAGGAAAAGTGAGTCACAATACAAATATAAAACTTGCTAAAGGGCGTAAAACAAGCCTAGTTTACACGGTCATTTTTATTCTTTTTGCCTTTGTATTGCAGCATCAGTAACTGATTTCTCAAAACAGGTAGTTAGAGAACCCTGGACTGATAGGTAAAGAATACTCTGAATTCCATTTGATAATGCCTGTTACATTTAGAAATTATATTTATCCTCTCAAATGTTTGCTTTCTTACCCAATATTAGCATAGTTGGCTGGATAATATGATTTTATAAACATTTCCTTAAATATACAATTTAAATAACTTGAAATAGATTAATAAGATAAATTTGTAAAAAAAATGTATTAAGTTATATACATTTTTTACCCACTTGACAAAATTAAATCAATGCATTTTAGTAAGAGTGTTGAGATAATGCAACTGATTTTGCCCTCTTGGATAGCTAGTTGCAAATAGATAACATGAACATCAGAAGTACACACATTCTCAACCTATTAATTCCACTGTTCAGACTTTATAATACTGAAATGAGAGACACAGTAAAATTTATTAATTTCTACCAAAGTGTAGTTTATTGTACTAAAAAATTAGAACTCATTTAGTTAAATAATTAACATATTCCAAAGTTAAAACATTATATGACCATTAAAATATTCTCAAAGAATTTATGACAGGAAATGTGAGATAATAAACTTTACACAAAAAGTGAGATAAGAAACAAATTAATGTTTATAAATATATACATTCATATACAATATATAAAGTCATACATATATGATAAAAATAAAATTTGGAATGATGCTTACTTTGGGTTGGGGGATACAGAAGGATGAAATGGGTATAAGGTGAATATAATAAATATGATATTTTTCCTGAGGCTCAAAAGAAAAATTATCACTGTAAAGAATAATTTCAATTATAATATGTATCATCTATATCTAGATCTATACCTATATCTTTAGGACTGGAAAATATGTGAGTTTTATCTGTAGAACATGAATTTTAATTTATTTAAATTGATGTTTTCCCAACTTTTCTGTAAGAGGTAAAGGAGAATATTAGTCATTATTTAATGCCAATGAATTAATTATACTGTTCCCATAAGAATGTATTATTTATGGGGCCAGGGATTTAGCTCAGTGGTTTCACCTCCTGCTGCGCAAGTGCAAGGACCCAAGTTCGATCCCTGGTACCAAAAAAAAAAAAAAGAATGTATTATTTGTGAAAGCAAAAACAATATAGCAATGAACTAATAATTTTTGTTATTTCAGAAAGCTGTCACATTTATGCCTTTTATGTTCCATATTATATGATAGTATGAAATAAAAATAGCAAGGATTAGCTGCCTGAGATAAAAACATAAATGAAACAAGTTCTAGGAGAAATCTTCTTATATAAATAATTATAATTGAGGTATATAATTGACCATACTCTACAAAATGTGGAAAGCATACAAAAAGTTACCAAAAAATAAGAGAATGCCACACTAGAAAAATCTTCCAAAAAATATGCTTAATTGTTAATCTTAGAGCTAGATAAAGTAGTTATCTGGAGGCCATTATAGTAATCACAGGATAATTCTTAAAATCTTATTGTGTGTAGCTGTTCTCATCAGAAATGATCTAGAATGATAAGAGTTTAGTTGATTTCAAACTACATGGCACTATAACTGTCTTTAAAATTGGCATATTTAGCTACTCAGGCTGTCAGATTAATTTAGATTATGAGTATGAATATAGTGATAAAATTTACCATCTGGTGGTCCGTGTGGTATAAGAATGCCTTCACATATATGATTCTATGTCCGATTTTTGAAATATGTAAAGAAAAAATAGGTAAATATGTAAAGAAATATGTAAAGAAAAAATTCTGAAAATGAAAAAATAGGTAGATATGTAAAGAAAAAATTCTGAAAATGTACAGATAAAATAGGTCCTAGATAAATCTATGGATAAAACTGAAGCTAGGGGTATGCAACTATTGCAGAGCAAGGGGTATTGTGTAGTTGGTAAGACAGCAACTATAGCAGGCTGAACAAAGATATCCAGGTCTCAATTTCTGAAATCTGTGAAAGGTAATTCAGATGACAAAAGGGATTCTTAAATGTGATTAAATTAGGGGTCTTGTGATAGGGAGATTTTAATGGATCATCTGGGTAGGTCCTGCATGTAATAACTGTGTCTTTATAAGTTATGACAAATGGAGATTTGACTATTGGAGCAAGATACAGTACCCTGACCATGAAGAAAACTGCTGTGAGCTAAGGAATACAAGCAATGTAGCTTTAGAAGCTAGAAAAAGGGAAGGAAATTGATTCTTTCCTACAGGTTCTGGAGAAGGTGTGTCCCACAGACACCTTGATTTCAGCACAATGAAACTAAAGTTAAACTGACTTCCACAACTGTTTTAAACCACTGAGTTTATGGTAATTGTTATAGTAGTCAAAGGAAGCCAATACAACAGTTAATTGGAAGAGGGCCTGACACTGGGGTGATAAAAGACATAGAAAATTAAGTCTCTGCCATCCACAATAAGCTAAGGGAGAGAAATACACAGATCTGAGAAAGAACCAACCCTGCTGATACCTTGATTTTGGATTTATAGCTCCAGAACTATGAAAATAAATTTTTGTTAAGCCACATAGTTTCTAATATTTTCTTATAACAACCCTGGGAAACTTATACAATAATATAATAATTATCTATGTATTTATTGCTTCAGAAAGAGAATGATCAGTATCTTTGAAGACCCTACATTCCCTTCCTAGATTATATTTCTCTCCATCTGCATGAAACCTATATCTGAGTATTACAGTAATTTTCACTTTATTTTAAATACTTTGACCATATACATGTGTATTGCTAAATGGCATATGACTTAGCTATGATTGTTTTTCTCAGCTGCCTAGAGTGCTGGAATTACAAACACTTGGCTTGGAATTTTTCTTTACATATTGTATATATCTTACCATTTGCTCTTCTGGGACACTATTCTTTTGCAGTTTATGCTGAGGCCTATCTGTATAGTTAATTCTATTTTTAAATGTAAAAATGTTCCTCCATATGAGTACAGCACAATTTATTTATGAGTATTGACAAGAAAGCTTTTGTATGTATTTCTAGTACTACATATGTGTAAGTTTCTTTAGAGTGAACCAGGAGCATGTTATGTATATTTTCAATTTTTCTAGATATTGGCAGTTTATTTTCAAAAGTCATACCAAGTTACACTCTGCTCTATAAGGACAATAATACTTTGCATTATCAGATTTAAAACTTTTTCCTAGTATGGTGTGTAAAATGGTTTCTTAACGTGGTTTTGATATGCTTTAGTAATTATGATAACCATCTCTTGTTTATAAGGTTTATAGTTTATGTTTCCGCTATGGTGACATATGGCTATTGATATCTTTTGACTATTTCTCTTTTGAGTTGCCATTTTATTACTGATTCATAACAGTTATTTAAATACTTCAGATCCTTTGTTAATAACATGTCTTGTAAATATATTCATCCAACATGTTGCTAATCTTTCCATGCTCTGTGGGAGCCTACCACATTGATTATGCCCAAAGTAGGCTGTAAGCAGTGCAGGCTGTGAAGAGTTAATCCCACAATTGGCTTGTTTAAAGAAATGAGACTGGCTGAAGCCGAGGTGACTCATGAGAGCACTGCGGATGGTGTGCAAGTCAGCACATGTCTGCCAATGGCCACAGCAGAGGCCAGAGAAATAGCCCATGAAGCTGGGGCGGGGGAGGGGGGGTTAATATGAGATAACATGGCAGCTGAGGTCAGGGTGACTTGCACCTAAATTCTATTCCCAGAGTTAAAACTCTCTTAGCTGAAAAGATAAAGTTAATTGTTAACCACAACCTATATCTGGTCTGTTCTGTTCCTAACACAAGAATACCTAGCCTCTTCTTTTGCAAGCCTTGCCTATGTCAGCAACATATCTTCAGCAACCACACGTAGCCTCCTCAACCCAACTTGACAAATGATTGTGTCACCAATAAATATCAGCAGATCTGATTGTTCAGGGTCTTTGATTGCTCAAGCATTGACAATCCCAGTTTCTTTTTCTCATTTTAATTTTGTCTCTGAGTCTTTCTTCTCACCTTGCATTGTAGCACCAAGAAGGAGCTAGGGATATAGGGGTCTCTAATAATGCTCCTTTCAGTGTTTCATTTAAGTAATAGAAGTTTTGAGTTTTGATGTAGTTGAATGTTTTCATCAGTTCTTTCACATTATTTATTTTTGAGTCCCAAGGAATTCTTCCTTGGCAAAGTGCTCTAAGATATTGTCCTATGATTTTTTCAAATTTAAAAATTTTGTCTTCATTTTAAATTAAAATTCTTCATTTAGATTTAGCTTTTATGTATGTATGTATGTCCAAGTTCGGATATTATTTCATTTTTTCCATACAGATAATCAATTCTCCTATCATTGTTAATTAAATATTTCATCCTTTCCCCACTTATCAGCAAGTAAAATTTCCGTATAGTTGATATAGGATCTGTTTCTGTAAATTCTATTTAATTCCATGAACGATTTATTCTGAAGCAACAGCCGTAGTAACTCTTGCAATCTGAAAAAGAAATTTCCCTAAACCATTTAATCTATTTCTAGAGTATTCCAGTTTTCTTTCATTTTTTCTTTAATATCAGGTTTTTAAAAATATGTTGTAACTCACACAAGAGATTACAGGTTTATATATATTCTATATAGATATACATGGATATGTATGTTAATACATGTTACATATATCCATTAATTTAAAAGCATAATATAATGAATATCCAAGAACGTACCATTCAAGCTCAAAATTAGAATGTTACTGAAACTTCTGTTGACCTATGTGTTCCTTTTCTATTTCATCTTCTGTCTTCCCCACTCTAAAGGTAAACACTTTTGGCTATTTTCAATATTTATAAAAATGTTCTCTGGCTATGAGCTGTTTTTATAATTTATATTTTCACTTAAGCTTATGTATCCAACATTCATCTGTTATTGTATGATGTTATAACTTACTAATTTTATCTTCAATACTTTTACCAACATACAAAGGGTGACCAAAATATACAGCAGATGTTTAAATTAAAAATCTTTATGACACTAAAAGACACACTGCAATTAATTCCCCTTAAAATACTCACCCTTACTTCAAACACACTTACTCTATCATGCTTGTCACTTTCTGAAGACTTCTTTTGGGATTATCTTAATAAGGGGTATGCAAAAATATGGTGAATGCTGCTGCCAACTGTCACCTAATCAAAAGGCATAAAAACGTTATGGTGTGTCCTTATCCACTTTATTCGCTGAAGATGGTAGCATGTAACTTCTGGCTTTTCCCCAAAGTTAACATGATCATGACAGGGAAAGCTTTTGAATTGATTCAGGACATTAAGGCAGCCATGCTAGTACAATTAAAGATAGTCATGAAAGAGGACTTCCAGACCAGCCCTCAAATGGTGAGGACCTCGTCCCCATGCCCCACCCCCCAATGACCAGCTTAGCCACGTGGGCACCTGTAGCCCCCCCCCCACACCCCCACCCCCTGCTTCTGGCCTCCTGGCTGTGCTGCTACCTGATTCCACATTACAGAGGTACAGGGGGTCATAAAAGGCCATTGTCCTGAGCTCCAGAAGATAGAGCAGAAGTGAACAACAGAAAGAGGGCCTCTCTCAGGCTCCTTGATGAAAACCAAAGTCCACTGGAAAAGTGAAGAGAATCTCTGCAATAAAGGCAAACCAGACCACCATACTTGGTAAGTTGGTGGGATCATCAACTCCCATCAGTACCTAGACTATCTTCAGGGGAAGGCAGCTGGAACCTGCAGTAGAACCTTACAGAGTTCAACCCTGCAGGAGGGCAGGGAGCTCAACTTGTGACTTGTAGCCAGAAATCTGCCTGAATCTCACGGTTCTGTGACTGGCTTACTGAGACTCATTGACTTCTAACTGCACACTGCTGCCCACGTTGTCTATTGTGACAGCAGAGACATACCCTGAAGGAATCCCTTCACTTTTATCTTTTATTTGTTATTTTCAAAATTACTACTATATTTTTTGCTCTTATTTTTAATTTTTTCTTTTTCTACTCTTTTAAAATTTTGAGTTTTCTCTTTTTTCTTTCTTTTATCTTTTCTTTCTCTCTCTCTCTCCCTCACGCCCGTGCTGTCCAACATTGTTCTTCATCTCCCTTTGTGTTCCTGTTCTAGCCCTAATTTGGATTTCTTCTTTATTTTTCTTTTCTTCTCTTTCCTTCTCTGACTTGTATCCTCAGGCCTCACTGCTAACCTTCCCCTATCCTTCTACCTATCTATCCCTCCCCCCCAACTTCTTCTAACTCCCCATCCCAAAGGGTAAAGTTACTATATTGAAGAGTTTATTCACTATAAATATATGTTGGGCTGGCCCTCGATTTTGATTTAATTCATACAGTTAATGGTGATAGATTAATAACTACCACAAATTGCATTTTCTAAGCTGTGCTTGATACTATGGTGTTGCTGATTGTATGATTTGGGCTAAGGTGTTGTGAGTGCCTTCCAGGCATAATGAAAACAAGATCACTTCAGAGTCATTGGAGACTGAAAACCTAAAGACCAGCTATATCGGGAAGACACCTCTGAAAAGCAGTCATTCCATAAGGGTTCTAAATACAAGCAACAAAAATACATACAATAAGCAATTTCAAAGTATCAACCCAGGAGTTAAACCAAGGAAAGTACCAAGAACAAAAATGAGAAGACATTTAAGCAAGTCACAAACTCAGACTTCCACCCCATCAAAGGCAAATTCTGGGGTAAACAAGGTGGAAAAGTCTGATAATCAAGCACATGGACACCCTGAACTAATAGCACAGGAAGTAACAAAACAGATGAATGAGGCTCTAGAAAAATTCAAAACAGAAATAATTTCCAAGATAACTACAGAGATGGTGAGCAGAGTGAAAGACATGATTAGAGGCTCTAGAACAGAAAAGCAGATAAAAAGGATGACCTCAGAACCATGATGGAAGCCATGAATCCCCAGCATAAGAAAGAAATGGAATCCATGAAACAGTTTCAAACAGATATCCAGGAGATTGAAAACTCCATTGAAAGTATTCACAGCAGATTAAGGGAATCTGATGATAGAATATCAGATATAGAAGACAAGATTGTGGTTAAGGACCATGAAAAAACAGATTTCTTAAAAATAGTAAAGAACCATGAGCAATCAATCTAGCAGCTACTACATGATGCAAAGAAGAATAACATAAGACTGATAGGAATCCATGAAAAAGCAGGAGAAACTACAATTGACATAAAAAAAATTGTTCACAGAAGTATAGTGAAAACGTCCCAGACAGAGGTAGAGAATTAGACATACAGATAATTGAGGTATATGGAACTCCAACTAGCCATGATCAAAAAAAAAAAAAATCTACACCCAAACATATAATAGTCAAGATCCCAGAAACCCAACAGAAGAACAGAATCTTACAAGCAGTTAGAGAAAAGAAACAAATCACCTTCAAAGGAAAGCCAATCAGAATCATGGCAGACTTCTCAACACAAACTCTCAAGGCAAGGAGAGTCTGGAGTGAAGTATTTCAAGCCCTAAAAGAAAATAACTTCGAACCTAGACTGCTGTATCCTGCAAAATTATCTTTCAAAATTGATGGGGAAATTAGATACTTCCATGACAGAGAACACCTGAGAAATTTCATGAACACCAAACCAGCACTCCAAACAATTCTAAGTAATATTCTAGAAAAAGACAATGAAGGTCACAACTTCATTAGGTCCAACAGAGGGAAGCCAACAGGCAAGGCAAGAAACTAAAGTGAAAGGGGGAAAAATAAAAAAATAAAAGAGCTAACAACAGTAAAACAGCATGACAGGATGAGTCAATATCTATCAATTATAACCATCAATGTTAATGGCCTCAATTCACCAATCAAAAGAAATAGACTGACAGAATGGATTAAGAAGCAAAATCCAACAATATGCTATATACAAGAAACACACCTAGCTCAAAAGCAAATTCATAGACTGAAAGTAAAAGGAGGGAAAACAGTTCTCCATGCCACAGAAACCCAGAAAAAAGCAGAGGTAGCAATCTTATTTGCAGACAAATTAGATTTCAAACCAAAACTAATTAAGAGAGACAAAGATGGTCACTACATCCTTGTGAAGAGAACAATCCAAGAGGAAGAGATGACAATCCTAAATGTATATGTAGCAAATACAAATGCCCCCAAATATACAAAATAAATATTAAGGGACATGAAAAACCAAATAAGCTCCTCAATACCCCACTATCACAAATAGACAGATCATCTAGACAAAAAATCAACAACAAAATTCTAGAACTGAACCAAGCTATTGAACAAATGGCCTTAATAGATGTTTACAGAGTGTTCCACCTCACAAAATTAGAATACACATTCTTACGGGCTGCACCTGGGTCATTCTCCAAAATAGATCACATGCTAGCTCATAGGACATGCTTAAGTAAATGTAAAAGAACTAAAGTTAACCCCTGTATATTATCAGACCATAGTGGAATAAAATTGGAGACCAATAGCATAAGAAACCACAAAACCCACACAAACACATGGAAATTGAATAACACCCTCCTGAACAACCAATGGGTCACAGAGGAAATTAAAGAAGAAATTA
>NW_004624737.1:30969956-31007107 GCF_000247695.1 Heterocephalus glaber
ACCAAGATGCATTATGTAAAGGTACAATTCCCAATGAGAAATGTAATTGTGTTGTATACCTACAATGTACCAATAAAAGAATTTATTACAAAAAAGAAAGAAATATTAAATAACTACATAAGGAAACATTGTATAATTAAATTAAATGTTAAATGTATATAGGTACCATATCACTAGATTTATTAAAAGCCTAGTCTCATATAAAAATAAAGACAGGAGTTTTAAAATCAGAAAATTAAACATGGATAATATTCAAAGAAAATATTCAATCTATTGCAGCAAATATGATATTTTGTAAAAATATCTTCACATTCATTAACAATTTCATGTATATAAAGACTATCTCTGAGGTAAAATATCATCTATAAATAGAGGCTTATTTAAAGTTATTTTGGCATAAGATGAATTACCTAAAAGGATAATTCTCATAGTTTGGATTTCATAGACTGTTGAAGATGAGAATAATTTTGCTTTTAAAAAACTAAATGCTTATTGTATGCTAGAATTATTCTACTTGTCTTAGATGTACTATGTAACTTTATCTTAATAATGATACATGAGATAGTTGCTATTGGTATTCCTACTGTACAGTAGGAAGAGAAAATTTTTCCATAAAAAGGTTAAATAATTTGCCCTAAATCAGAGGTAGTAAACAGCAGAGTTGATGTTTAAAGTAAATTTAAATATGGGAAACTGAAAGAAATTCTAAAGCTTTTATTATGTTATCAAAAGTGTATTTTTCAAAAATCACAATTTTATAATTATTTCATAGAAGACTTCTGAATCACAACACAATTGGAAAAATTACAAGAATTAAATGAAGTTTATTTTGCTTAATGAAAAAGTTTATCCTTATTTTTCTAATTTTAGACTGAAAATGTAGTCATAAACCAGTACTTCCCCATGGATTCAGGTTAAAAATTGCTGATATACTCCAATGTAGCTAGTTTATAGCTGTCCATTTCTTATGAATTAAACATTATTATAATAGGAACATTTTTCAGTAACATTATACACACATAGACACCTCAAAGTCCTCGCAGGTGTTCATTGCCATGCTACATGTTCAAGTTGGAACATATCCTCAAATGAATTGATATCAAAAGGCCTGTGATACATTATTTTCTCTAAATAGCTTATGAAGTAAATATATAAAATATACTAATGAAACACTGCATTGCCCAAATCTAGGAAGATTAAATTAGAAAAAATTCCAGATGATCATCTCAAAATCTAATTGAGGTTAAATGAGTGAACACATCAAAAGATGTTTAATACACTTTTCATGTAAAAATGTTAGCTCTGTTCTTCTTCCCATACATCTTGCTTTCTTGCACAGTTTGTTTCAATATGAAATGAGTATTTATATTAATAATCTAGAGATTTTCACAAATAGCCTATAGGTACTGAGGGTAGAAATTATAATTTCCTTATGGATAATGAAATTAATATCAAATTTACTGGTAATAAATTCATTACTAAGGTAGTTTTTAAAAATCATAATAGTAATTATGTAAGTGACAGTATCTTTCTTTTTGATCTTTCTTTTAGGAAGCTCAGAGCCATATCTAAAATTTAACAGTTGCATGTTTGTTGGTCCAGAATTCCATGAAATAATAGAAAAGATATTTAAATATGGAATAATTTATATGTTGGTAGAGTATGTTTAAGATTTCTTTCACTAATTTCACAAGAGGAGATTTGGTGTCTTCCAAAATTGCCTACATTTTGAGGAGAAAAGGACTCACCAAGAAGCAAAAAAGGAAAAAAACCCAACAATTCACTCATTTTTGAAAGCTTTGTTTTGAACTGTCAAGCAACTTATACATTGTCTGAATACATGACAATTCACAAACAACTTGCATCATTTCATGGTAGTTGAAGGTTTTGGAAATATATGCCAAATAAATCTTCCAAATAAGGTATAAAAATACATGCCCTGGTAGCTGTGAAGACATTTTACACCTTGGATTTAGAAATTTACCCTGGAACTCTGCCACCAGCTCTTTATTCATGTAGTAATAAACTGTATGACACTGTGAACAGACTTGTTGTACCTATTTCAAATAGTAACTCAAATGTCACATTTGACAATTGATTCACAAGTTACTTATTAATGTTACATTTGCTAAAAACAAAACAAACAAAAACAACACCAGTTCACCAGCATAGGAGCTATTCACAAGAAAAAAGTTGAGATTCCTGAAAAAACTTGCAAGTTCACAATAGAGAAATGTATAATACATTCTTTGGATTTCAGAAAGACATAACATTGGTCTCCTGTACAGTGAAAACGAAGTAGTATTGATACTGTCAACATTACACCATGATGATAAGATTGATAGTGAAGCTGGACATGGTGGTGCTTGCCTATAATCCCAGCACTAGGGAGGCTGAGGCAGGAGGATCCTGTGAGTTCAAAGTCAGTCGGTGCTGCATGGTGAGTTCCAGGCTAGACAGGACTACATAATGGTGAAGAAAAAAAAGTAATATGATACGATCAACATTACACCATGATAAGATTGATAGTGAAGCCAGGCACGGTGGTGAATGCCTGCAATCCTAGCATTTAGGGGGCTGAGACAGGAGGATTCTGAGTTCAGGGTTAGTCAGTGCAACATAGTAAGCTCAAGGCTAGCCTGTATTATGTATGGAGACCCTGTCTCAAAAAACCAACCAAACAAACAAGCAAACAAAAAGATTCATAGTGCATCCTCAACACAAATGAAGCCAGAAATGGTCACATTTCACAACATAGTTAAAGGCAGAGTAGATTTTTTGACATGTTATGCAGCAACTATGACGTCACTTGAAACATAAAACGTTGGCCAATGGTTGTTTTACTGAATTCTAAACATGTCAGGAATAAGTAGTTTCATAGTTTACAAAGAAAGTAAAAGCACAAAATACCACAGAGAAATTGTCTTAGAGATTGGGACTAGAATTGACAACAGAGGAAGAACAATATATATCTGCCCAAAGAACTCTGCCAAAGAATTCTGGAGCAGATTAATGAACAGACAGGTGAAACATGATAAGACCTTCCTAAGAAAACATGAAGATTAGCAAGATGTCAAGTATATCCTACCAAAGAACACAGGAAAACAAAACACATGTGCTATCATTTTAAACAATATTTGTGTAGGGAACATGCTATTCTCATGTGTGAAAACTGGCTTAGGTGTGATAGTTGAAATAAAGATTACTTTGGTGGTAGAGCTTGATTTGTATTCTGATCGTAGTTCACATAGGAATTTATATGTTGTTATTTTTTAGATTTAATAAGCAAACAAACAATTGATGTAGAAAATGTTGATATTTATTCTAAATGCTCAGTATAGTATTTGATATTTTATTTTACTGATATTTCATTTTCCTGCTAAGTGCACATTGTATAATATAATGGGAAGTTCCTCACAATAGAGGAAGACAAGAGAAGTGACAAATATGGCCTGCCAAACAGGAAAAGAAAGCTATGCACACATACTGTCAGAATAAGTGAGGCTTGTGTATGGATCGTGCTGTTGTCATGTGTGAAGACTGTGTTATGTGTGAAAATTGAAGCCAAGATTACTTCTGTGATAGAGTTTTGCTTATATTTTTATTGTAGTTCACATAGGAAATTATATCTGCTGTTATTTTTTAGATCTTGTAAGCAGGTAAACAGTTGAGGTGGAAAATGTTGATGTTTATTGTACACATCACTACATATTAAAATTTTAACATTTTATTTTGATATTTTATTTCCCTGTGAAGCACACATTGTTTGATATAACACTCATAAAATTAAAATTAATAATTCATCAATAGAAATGCTTCTAAAAAGTAAACCCCCATATTGCTCCTTTAAACAAAATTTGGCATGATGCCCCCAGTTTTAAAATGTAATTCCTTTAAAGATCTCTTGAAGAAACTGAGAATTAGAGGTCTAAGGGCTCCTAGCAGCTCCCAGCTCCAACTGTGCTGTTCTGGCAGAAGGAGACTATGCTATGTAGGTTAACTAGATCCTCTCACATCATAATCATCTTCAGCATCACATTTGTTATTGTATTCTGTGTGCTTACTATATAATAGGTACCTTTCTAAGCAACTGAGTCACATTCTCACAACAATGTATGAAATACATATTCTTTTTTCACTACTTTAACAGATTGGGAAACAAAGAATCATAAAGGTACTTCTCTCAATTCACACAATGATTAAGTTATGGAACTAGGAGGTGAGCCCTTTATTTAGTTTACCTAACTATCTAATCGTAGAGAATAGAAAGGAAAACACACTGCTAGAATGGACTTATTGTTCTCACTGTTAGAGTAAGAACTGCTGTTAGACAACACGTCATAGAAAATCTTTTTAAAT
This sequence comes from Heterocephalus glaber, assembly GCF_000247695.1. The sequence continues at coordinate 30,974,316 of NW_004624737.1, forward strand.
ATCATCATAACAGTGAAAGGCTGCATAATTTCTTTGATCATTAATCAAATCCTTGCATTACATTTCAGAACCAATGTATAGTAAATCTTATGAAGAAAAGATTTCACATATCTTTTATATGTCACTTTGTCCTTTACACAGCAAAAACTATAATTATCAATACAAGCTGGAGTAGTGGTGCCCAAGAGATGGAAGTGAGGAGTGCATTAAAGATCACAGAAACTCTTCTACACATGTGTATCCACCTAAGTAAACACGTGGGAGTGAGCGGCCATGAGGAAGCCAGTAGGAGAGATATCTGTGTAACTTAACAGACTCTCCTCAGTCTATTATGGCACAAGGGCTACTGAGTAACAGTCAACCAGCATGAATGCCCTCTCAAGAGAGCTCAGTCCCCTGATCCAGGATAAACACAACCCTTTTATCACACAGAGAAAGACCAGTATACAGTAGTAGTTAGAAATATGGCTCTTAGAGCCAGATGGTTTGGGTTTGAATAATAGTCCTGTTTTAGTTGGGTGGACTTAGGTCAGTTGTCAAACCTGATACCACCAGTTTTACCATTTGTAAAATGGGGACAATAATTTTATTACCGCACAGGATTATTAAGGGAAATGAATGAAATAATCCATGTAAAATATTTAGATGATACTGCAATGAATAAAATTATTATTATTCTATTAATCTATTAACTTTTCAAGATCTTAGCCTATAATTAACAAATGACATAGAAGACCAAAAAATCCAATTTCTTTATGATCCTATTAATTAAAATTCAATGCTATATTTTCAGTTCTTCAACTTTGTATTTAAGAACGGTATAGTCATCATAATCCTATCCTTAGTTCTTTAGAAACTCATTACAAATGTCTGGAAAGAGGTATGCAATGTAAACTTTAGTGATTTGCAAAGGCACATCATTCAGAGACTGCCAATTAAACCAAAAGCACATGTGGCTTCAAATCTGTATATACTACAGGTATCAATCATTTCTCCTGAAAAACACAAAAAGTGCAATATAGGGACAGACAAGAGTCCAGCAGTCAGCCTGTACGTGCTCCAAGCATTTGCCAGCTAGAGAATAAGAAATTTATATGACTATCTCTGCAAAGCTCCAGGATACATTTTGAACACCACTTCTTACTGACAATCTATATCCTATACACAGAGCTACTGCTTAAATATAGCTTTCTTAAGATTACTTTATAATTTTTTCTATATCATTCTTTAACCAGTTTAGTAAGAATATTACTAACCCACTGAAAACAGAATTAATTTTATCTAATATTAGTCTTTCAAGAATACAGAGACAAATTCTTAGTAGCTCTGGAACTACAGGTTTGGCAAATACATATAATGTAGCCTTTTATTTATGTATACTTTTCATAACTTTATATACTTTAATAGTTTTCTCTGTGGGAGAGTCTACAGTGCTCATCACCTATTTTATATGTTCTGCTATATTTACTTGGCGCCTTACAATTAGGTAGGGCTGGATGACTAATTCTATGTAATAAGCTGTGAGTGGGAATGACATCTATTACTTCCAGGCAGACGTAAACTCTTCACGCAGTCTCTTCATCTACTTTGGTGACCAGTGAGAATCTAGATGTGAATCTTTTGTTAGCATAGGTCTCTCAATGGTTGTGTGGAAAATAGGCCCTTTGCTGATATGCTTTAAACATTAGATAAGGGTGAGAAATAAACCTTTCTCACATAAGCCAAAGAAATTTAAGGTTAACTTGTTATCACAACATAACTAGGATTATTTTGATTGATCCAGAAAATGGTGCCAGGAACACAGTGCTGCTGTAACAAAAACCTTCTAAACTATGTGGCACTGGCTACAGTCAGATTGTTGATTTAGGAAGCTGGATACAAAGCCATCCACGCCATACCAGGCAAAACAACTGTGTAAAGGTTATTGTTCATAAGTTGGAGACAGAACATGGGCAGATCATGCACTTATGAGCTGATTCTTTAATGGAAGATATTCTAAAACTATTATTAGAGTTTGTTAACAATATTTTTGCAGGGTATTCAGGAGGGTCCTTTCACTAAGATATAATTTGCAATGAGACATGAAACAGAATAAAGAGAATCTAAAAATTTGAGGCCCTACAAACTGGAAAAGCTAACTTATGTGGACTCTATAAACAGGAAATAAAGCTAAGGAAGACTTTGAGTGACAAAAGTCCATTAAAATTTAACCTGTGTCAAAGATAACATTGCAGGTGTAGGCTTCATGTATATAAAAATTGGTGAGTTTATTATGATGTCTCAGGGAAAATATTAAATTAAGGAAGAAGCATCCTAAAAATATTTCAACTGGATAAAATAATTCAAGGTAAAGATTAGATTGTAGATTTAGTTTCCACAAGAGTCAAATGTTCTCAGTGAAACCAACATTTTAAGTCTAGAGAGTGTGATATGGAAAAAGAAAGCAAAGCAATACAGCAGATGGGAGAATTATGTCACTAAAAGAAATGTGAACAGGGTTATTGGCATGTGAGATTCACTGTAATAAAATAAATAGGAATACCTAGGGTTTTTTGAGGAGCTTTTCAGCCAAAGGAATCACAAACCTGTAATAAAAACTACTGTTACTATTCAAGACTTAAAATCACACTTTGTTTACTGACTTTCCTTACACAGGAAATGAGAAGACTCGCAGTGCCAAAGTAAGGCATGTTTCATAGTATTTGTGTGGCCAAGGGTGACAAAAGGAATGCAATGCCTGAGAGGGCTTCTAGGGACATGAGAAATAGCATGGAGGGCCTTTTCCACAGTCAGGACTCCTCATCCTCATGACCACTGAGCAAGGTATTTTAAAAAAGCTCACAGAGCAGTACCTACTGTGTCTGTGCCATCCCTTCCACTTGGGAAGAGTATGCATTTTGTCTATCCTGTCACTCTTCTAGCACTGTCCATAAGGTATGGAGTGAGCATATACATTCCATTCTTTTATTAGTTCATCAGTCTCATGATTAAGAAAGCCAAATAGAAACCTATTGCAGAGATTACATCAGATCAACAATTACCTATACCTGAGCTACAGTGCTTAGAAACTGAGTTGTTTAACCTTGCTAGCATCTGTGACATCTGACATCCTTAATGATAGCTATGACATACATAACATATATGTATTCACATGTAACATAAAATATAATTTCCTTTTGTGAGAAGATAGATAATTCAACTGTAAACTCTTGTCTTCAATGTTATACGATCTTTGTAAGGATAATTATATGTACTCAAATGATATTGAAAAGAATTATAAACTATCTGTTATCAGAGAAGCCAGAATGAGTTTCCCTAATGAACAGAATGGTAATAAAAGAAAATGTAATTACAATTTATTTTTCTTTAGAGGGCTTAATTCATTTTAACTTCACCATTTAATATTCTTTTTCTTTATATTAACAAAAAATGGGAGAGTTTATTTCATAATCAATTTTATTAAAAAAGTTCACAGTTTATTTCTTAATCTATAGAGATTGGTATTTATTATTCAATTGTGATTTTATTGAAACTCAAATAATAAAAAGCTCCTTAATTGGTGTGAGTGTATAGTGGTATAAATTTGTTCTTAGTATGATACAATATTTTAGCTTGATATACTTGAAGAAATTCACATAAAATAATACTTAGTAAAAGCCAATAAACGTACTTAAATTATCTTTTATATCACATTCATTTACTGTTATATAAATGAGCGAATGGTAGTTCTTGTACTTTGGTCACTAGGTTGCTTATTTCTTTACAGCAGGCTAAGAAATGGTAGTAGTGGGCTGGGGACTTAGCTCAGTGGTTTTGCTCAAGCCTGCTGCACAAGCACAAGGACCTGAGTTTCATCCCCGGTACCAAAAAAAAAAAAAAAAAGAAAAGAAAGGGTAGTAGCTTCAATGTATACCACTACCAACCTCAAAGTTTTACACACCCATTGTTTTAAACATGGTCCAAAGTAAACAGATCTTTAGCCACTTAGAGCTGGCCTGCTTCGCATACCCCACAAATCAGTGCCTGATCCATCTATTGATCCCAGGGTATAAATAAGCACTGTGCTATAAATATCCTCAGCCACTGAAACCCTTAGGAGTTTTCTCAGAGACTCACTGTGTTTCTTCCAAGGAACATCAACTAGAGAACTAAGCCTCATTTTTTCTACCTCTTTCCTGGAGAGTGTCCTTGCCATTTTCCTCTTTTGAATGGTGGCTCCCACATGGGAGTGTTTGGTAAATCCATGAAATGAGGGACGTAGGCATGCAAAACTGTCAAACTGGTTCCAAACTAAAGCTTATGTGTGTGACTGCCACCTTGTGGTCATATCTTTTCCTTCGTCTAGATCACAAATTTGTAGAACCTCTCATATTTACAGCATTTATCCCAGGAGACTACATACACATATCAATGATACTTTGTTAACTTACTTTCCTTTTTTCACCCATTCATGCATGTATTTATTCAACATATATTAGCCAAGTGCCAACCATATGTATGACAGAGCTGGGTGCTGAGAAAATGAAGAGAAGTAGAGCAACATCTGTCTCCTGTAGTGTCACATCACCTGCGGTTTCTGAGGTTTCAGTTTTCCGTGGTTTTAGTTTCCTGTGATCTCAATTGTCAGAAGTCAACTATCATCCAAAAACACTAACTGGAAAATTCCAGAAATAAAGAATTCATCAGTTTTAAATTGCGTGCCATTCTGAGTACTGTGACAAAATCTGTCATCCTGTTCCATCTCACCTGGAATGTGAGTCATTTCTATGTCCAAAGTATCTACACTGTATATTCTATTGGCCTGTTAGTCACATAGCCGCCATCTTGATTAATAGAGCAACTGTCATCACAGTGCTTGTGCTTAAGTAAACTTTATTTTACCTAACAATGGCTCCAACATGCAAGAGAGGTGGTAGAGGTAATTTTATTACAGTACATTGTTTTGATTATTTTATTTTAGTACTAATTTTTAATATCTTACTATACTTATCCTACAAACTGAAATTTATCATATCGATGTATATAAAAGTATAAAAACATGGTAGACAGGGTTTGGGACTACCCAAGATTTCAGACAACCATGTGGGTCTTGGGAAATATTCCCTACGTGTAAAATAAGACCACTATATATGCTAGTAAGACAGTCAGAAACAAAAATAAAGAATTACAGCAATGGGATAAGTACTATAAAAAGTATGAACCAATATCTGTAAGAGTTTCTACTTGCTTTAACTAAGATATTTGTCATGGGTATGATAGAGAAAAATAGGAAACCCATAAATAAATTCAATATTTATACATATCTGACATGATAATCTCTGTGAGCTCCTCCACCCAGCAGGTGGAATAAGTAACCTGACATTTGCTTCACTTACCCTCTTTCTTATCTTCATTACTATACTTTATCTTAATTTCCCCTATCCTCTATATGCTACTTTTCTCGTGATTTACATTCCAAGACCCCTAATGAATGCCTGAAACTTTGGAGAGCACCAAACCCTTTAATTTAATACCTTTGCCATTTTAATTAAGCATATATCATGCACCATGACATCATTTTTGCAGTTTAAGGTGTGACAACAAACCTATAACAAATTTCTTTTCCAGTCTTCAAAATTTTGTGGACAGAAAATGTGGTTTCCTATTGTATGTTTTGATATAAGATTTTTGCTTCCCTTAAGGATTTTCAAGTTTTCTCTTAAAAGGAGCACTTTATGGCTTCTCTCTGTCATACTTGAATTGTCAGCATCACTACTCTTGTACTTTGGAGCCATTATTAAATAAAATAAGGGTTCTTTGGACACAAGCCCTATAAAACCTTAACATTAAGTCTGTTAACCCAGACAGCTATTAAGTGACTAGTGCATGGGGACTGTATACAGCATAAATACACTAGACAAAGAGTAAGACTCATCACACTACTCAGAATATTATACAATGTAAAGCTTATGAATTGCTTATTTCTGGGATTTTTTATTCAATATTTTCAGACAGAAGTTGACTTTAGGTAATTGAAATACTGGAAAACAAAACAATGGATAACAGAGGGCTGCCATGTTTTTGCTTTCTATAGACTTTTCTTTATAAAAATATTTGTAGTGACATAAATCAGTATATAAAAATTTCAAAATTGTGATCTTCATGTTTATTGAAACACACAAAATGTGTGTAGTGTGTGTATGTTCATTATATATGACCTGGAGTGCATATATGGCTGACCTGGAGTACACTTCAGGTCATATGTAGTGAACCTCCCTGCCTTTTGCTCATTTGTAAAATGAGACTGCATGAGGCTTAGAATTATTAAGATAACCAAATAAATAATTCTACGGGATGTTATGTGTAAGAGATACTACAAACTGTGAAGCCAAGTTATTGCTGAATACATACGTACCTTCGTAAATATGTTAACTATTTCCTTTAATGGGTCAAACTATGTACAATGTTTTTGAAAAAGATTTTTCCCAGGTATAACAATGATTCTTTTGTTTTAGTAACTGTTTTGTGCATTATGAAATTCTTTCCTTATTGTTACTATGCACGGTTTCACATGCTAGCATAAATTTTATTTAACATTAAAAATTATGTGTAGGAAATTATAATTCAATGCACAGTTAACTTTTTGTTATTGAGGAAGAGTCACTGAATAGATTTTCTTTTCAGAATGATTGATGTGCAAAATTTTAGTCTCAAGTTAGTAGGAACAACTAATTAGCTTTTTAACTTTCTTCTGTGCTTAAAGTATTGTCACAAGAATTGGCCCTGAGGCAGCTCACCAGTGGATCTTAGTGGGACTTTGATTCACTGATACTAGCTTACTAAGATTCTACATTATCCAAATTATTTAACTCTGAGTCAAACATTCTTCCCTTATAAGTATAATAATAACCTATGTCATAAGGATGTTATGAAAATTAAATTGAATAATATATGTAAAGAAAGTGCATGACCACTGGACACATAGTTAACACTCATAAATGTTAGCCATTATAACATTATTAATGATATCCACCCAGATATGTTACCACAGTGGGAACCATAGAACTCCTATGGCCTTTTGCATTTTTCCATTTCTATTTGCTGTAATAAAAAAGCTGTGGAGAAAAAAATAAAAAATGAACCTTGGAAGTTAATATGCTTCAAGGAATATCTGTTAAGAGAAGCTTCATTACCTTGTATTTCTAGAGAAACACAAACATAAAAATAAGAAACACAAACATAAAAAAGCTCCCCCAAAATCTACCTAGTTTAAGAAGATAAATAATAAGGTGCATGACAGAAAATAAGATTGTCAATCAAAAACTGATGAACTTTCCATTACATTTGTTTTACACTAAATGTTTATATTTTAATTTCCAACTTTTATTGGACTTTAAAAGTCAGACTAGGTCATTTATGTAACTAAATTCATCTTAATTTTCAATATATAATAATCTATACATAGAAATTAAATTTATTTATTTAAAAGCATTATTAGGATTAAATCAATAAACAATCAATCAACTTTATACAGCAAGCTTAGATTCATGAATCCTATACTTTACAGTATATTTATGATATTAAACCATGATCATGTGTCAGGCCTTTTTTTTCTACTCATTTGAAAAAGCAGCCTTCTTTTTACAATAGTAAAGTCAAAGGACAGTAACTGGAAGCCCATTTTTAGCTATTCATATTTTATCAATTTTTCTCTTATACTGTTGAAATCCATGATACATCCTTGAACATATGATGCAAGTGTAGTTCTATATGTACTGTTCAACTCAGATTGGTTCAATAAATACTTACTGAATGTTTATTGTGTAACAAATTTCATTCTAGGTGGTATGAAGAATTCCAAAATAAATAAATAGCCCTGTTCTCAAGGAACCAATGGTCTAGTGGGGATGGAATACAAAGACCTGGACACAACCCACTGAAATTTCATAACAGAAAATTATCATGTTTGATGAGACCATTAGGAAACATTTGCATGAAGAGGTAATATTTAAACTAGTTTCTAGAGGGTGGGTAGAATTTTAATGAATAGAAATAATTTAGGTCATTTTAGGCAGTTACCAGCATATGAAAAAAACTCACAAAAGTCTATAAAGACTGGCCATTTCTTAAGAAAATATAGTTTCTGGTGTGGTTGACGTGTTCTAGAAAATAGTACATGTAGAATGAATAACATCAAATTTGAAAGGTGTAGTATTCTCGGTTACATAGTTGCATTATTAGAGAAGATCTGTTCTGGAGAAAATCTGCAAGTGTGCAAATAAATAATTGTTTAGAAAAAAATCACCATAAGACTCTGAACCCTTTGAAAGCTGGGACTTCATGTATTCATCATTCAGAAGACCTACTTGGTAAATGGTAGGAGCTTTTTACGTGTTATACTGTATCTAGATGACTCCCAAGAGCCTCATGTGTTCATAGGCAGAGCTTTTGGAAGATGACTGAACTACAGAAGCCCTACAGTTAATTTACTGTTGGGAGGCAGGCCTTGCAGTGGTAGGTGACTAGGGGTGTGACTAGGAAGGGCCTATTTCCCTCCCCGGCTTCTCACTTTGTTCTCTGCCTCCTGTATGCCACGGAGTGAGCAGCTCTCTTTTGACAGTCCCTTCTACCATGCCTTTGTGCCTTGGAGTCAGCCAACTATGGACTAAAAATATGAGCCTAAATAAACTTCCCCTTCTTTTAGTTGTGGAAATTGTGTTCTAGTGACATGACAGTGACGAATACAGAGTTCCAAAAGTATAACATATGAATGAATAAGTAAAATGGAATAACGAAAAAGCAAGGATAGTGTATTTCTCAAGAATAAGCTAGTCAGAAAAATAATTCCAAAGTTGTGGTGGCTTGCCATAATGTTTATTCACTTACACCACATGTATAACAGGTTGGTAAGGTTTTCTATTCCATACAGTGACTTCAGGACCCAGGCTACCCATATCTCTGACATCTGAAATATTACTGTTTATTTATTCCTAATATCTTCTTTTATGGTTGAAAAAGACATTTACTATGTTGCTCACAGCCTATACTTCAGGATTAATTACTTGGCCCCAGTTAACTGTAAAGAGCCTGAGAAATGTGGGAGAGCAAATAGAATATTGGGTGAGCATTAGTGTCTCTGCCACAATAAATCATTTTGGCCATCAAAGTTCCCTTTTATTTCTTCTTTACACAGAAAATATTTTTCTTATAGGCCCAGAGTTTGGTCTGGGATGACTTGCCAGTTGGAGCTAGTTGGATGCATCAGCCATAGTGCCTAAATGTGGGATTGTTACATGGCCTGGACTTCTGAAATCATAATAGCTCCCAAAAGAAATGTCCAGAGAGGTTCAAGAGGCCAAGGCACCAAGGAAGAAGCTGCATAGTCTTCTAACCTAGCCTCAGAAGGAACACATATTAATTCTGTTGTATTCTCATGCTTTTAAGTGAGATGATTAAGTCCAGGACACATTCAAGGGGAAGACAGTAAGACTTCTTTATAAGGTATGTTAAGCTGGAGTGTCAGGGAGTTAGTAAAGCACACTTCTGGGGATGTTTGGGTATGTCATGGAGGCATGACCTTGACTATTATATCTGAACCCTGGGCCTTTCTCTCTGGTGCTGTTCCCCTGCTCTGCTTCTAGCCACAATAAGGAGAGCAGGGAACACAGCCAACCTCCTCTCTCATGATGTCTCTGTCTTGGAGCCAGCAACTTTAGACTGAATCCTTTAAAACTGTTCACCAGGTAAACCTCTCCTCCTTTAAGCTGTGTGTATCAGGTATTTTTTCTAGCAATGGGAAGACTGACCAATACAGAAAATTGGTACAAGAGAAGTAGTATCATTGTTGTAATTGTACCTGACCATGTGATTCAGGAGAATTTGGAACTGGTTTGTGAGAGGAGTTTGGAAATGTGTGGAGAATTTGGATACAGAAAACATAGAAGGTTTTAAGCAGAACTTGATGGGTGATTCTATTCAGAGCTCCAAAGACCAGATGCTGGTATGAAAGTGGATAGTGAAGGCCATATGCATGAGGTTTCAGTAGGGAATGAAGACTTTATCAGAAATTGGACTAGAGGCCGGGCATGGTGTACTCTGGCAAAAAGTAAATTGTCTAGAATTTGTTCATTTCTTGTGACTTTGAGGGAGGCTGAGTTTAAGGGTCATGGACTAATTGATTTGGCCAAGGAATTTCAAGGCAGCTCAATGTTCAAGCTGTGGCATCAGTATTGCTTGCTGCTTCTAGCCAGATTTATATTCAGAATCAGGAGTAAAAACCAGGAAAGAAATACATATAAAAAACTAAAAATTTGGCCTGAAAGGAATAACATGAAAAGTTGGGGCCAAAGCAAGTGTGATTGCTGAAGAGATTAGTGCCATTAAAAGTAAACCAAGTACTCTGTAGAGGTAAAAGAGCATGATGCCTTCAGGGCATCTCAAAAGTTAGCAACATCCCAGCTATTATAAGCTCAAAGGTACAAGTGTGTAAGGGTTTTCCAAGGTTTTCTTAGAGAATTAGTTCCCTATGACTCATTTCACCATGCTCAGGTATTCAGAGTTTGCTGCCGCCATGGTCTGATGGTAACCACCTACTGCTCATGTTGGTGGCAAACCCTGGCTCTCCATATAATACTGGCTTTACCAGCAGGTAGAATGCAAGAACTGTGGCATTTAGGAAGCTTCCACCCAGATTTCAAAGGAAGTCCTAGGAGACCAGGTAATGTGACCCTGAGAGTAGGAATGTGTGAAATTGTGGGTACAAAACCAAAGATATACAATGGAGAATCTAGGAAGTTAGAGATACTAGGAATGTGGAATGTCCACCGAGAAAGACCAAAGACAGGATGTTGAGTCAAAAGAAAGGTCATGTGGGACGCAACTGGCAAGGAAATAGAGTTGATGTTGTCCAAGTTCTTTGGAGCTCTCATGTCACCATCACATGCCCGAGATGCAAGACATGGAGCTACAAAATTTAACACTTGCTCTGCTAGTTTTTGTGGTGTTTTTTTTTTTTTGCTCTCTCTTACTTTAGACTAATTCTTCTCTCTCCCTCTATTCCTTTCTTTTGAAATGGGAATGTTTACCTCATGCCATTGTATTTTGGGATTAAGTAACTTCATTTTTTGAATTATACAGAGGTTCAGAGCTAAAAGTTTAAAACGCAGAGGAGACTTTGATTTGAACTTTTGAGAAATGCTGGAACTGTTGAGACTTTAAGGAAGGACATTAGACTTTTTCTGGTTGTATGTGAAATACTTATATTCTGTTAGGTGAAGTTATGTCCTTGTGTTTATTTGGAGATTAAGTATGGCTTAAGGAGATGTGTTTAGGTACCAAGCTGACAAAGGGTGGAACGTGACAGTCAAGTTGGATTGTCAACTTTATTGGCTTGTGAGGCACTTAGGGAATTAGTAAAGCACAAGTCTGAATGTGTCTGAGTATGTCAGGGTGGGGTGCCCTTGGATACTATGTCTTGTCTCTGGCTCTTTCCTTTCTGCTGTTGTTCCCCTGCTCTGCTTCTGGCTCATGCTTCTGGCCTTTTTCTTCAGCCAAACCCCTTCTCCATGACCTCTCTGCTTTGGAGCCAGACAATCCTGAACTGAAACCTCTGAAACTGTGAGCCAAATAACTTTCTCATCTTTTAAATTGTGGTTGTCAGGTATTTTGTCCAGCAACAAGAAATCTAATCAACATAAGGGAGTAGAAAGGTCACACTGCAGAAGAGAATGTGGCATAGGAGATATTGTGCTCATCACCAGAAAACGCAATCTGTCACAGGTGTTGATATTAGTCATTTTAATTTGATTTGCTTTTAGCTTAGCTCGCATTTGATTGTATGGAGCTCTTGATCTTTACATAAGTATACTTTAAAATCACTGACATCATTGACATATACGAATGGCCTCTTCCACCTTCCAGTCACCTCTACCACTAGAGTAAACACTGATTGTTAGATAAGATTATGGCCACACAGACTCCCATGCATACCTGGTATTGCAATCCAGAAATGGTAGTATGCCAGCTACCTTACTGGAGGTGTTTTAGGGGTTTGCAAGATGTTCATAGGGGCAAGAATGTTACAGCTCTCATTATTCATTCCCAGGTAAGGATAAAAATTTTATACATGTTCCGATTTGAATTTTGATATGCATTTTTTTCTCAAAATAGATACTCTACTGAGTCATTAGGAATATAGTTTTTACTTAAATGCAAATGATTTAAAGATATCTGGTAAATAAAACCCCATTCTAAAATATTTTCTAAGGAAAATGTATTTCAAAGTTTAAAAATGATTTATTAATAAACACTTGGCATTTCTGTATACTTCTGTTTCCCATTAGAACATTAACTTCTATAAGATAATAAAATTTGTCTGTTGTCCATTGGTATATTCCTAAGACCTAGCTCAAAACCTGGTATATGATAGGATTCAAAAAATATGTGTAAGAGGGCCAGGGATTTAGCTCAGTGGTTATGCCGCCTGTCTCAAAAGCACAAGATCCCGAGTTCAATTCCCAGTACCAAAAAAAAAAAATAAATGTGTAAACTAAATGAATGAATGAACTTATTGTATGCAACATTCTATATTTGCAATATGTTTTAATAAATTAGGGAAACTTTCAGTTTCTTAGAAAGACTTAATCTTTGTCACAGTTGTATGTTTATTTTTTTATTAAAATACAAAGTATCTCAGATGATAAATATGCATAAGGAAAGATCAAAAATTCATCACTAGATGGCTCTGAGAGAAGTGAAATTCAAAGTCATTTGAACTGCAGATGAAAGTGAAAGTAAAAATAGGAGTGACAGAGGTCAGAACAGAAGGAAGAGGAGACTAAGAATTAAAGATTCAGTAACAGATAAGGTGTTTTAGGCTAGTTTAACAGCAGTTTATTCCATAAACTAAGAGGCTCAATAAAAAAAAAAAGTTCCTATCCCTATAACCAAGGGTTGAGATGCAAGTTCCAGAGAGAGCAACAGAAGGGAATGAAAAATATTATCTTTCTTTTTCTGCTTCTTGAATCTGTTATTTTTAAATGTCTCAGCTTTAATTACCTGATGTTGACTATTTAACTTAATTAGGCTCATACAAGTTAGGGAGGATTCTAGAAACCTTCACATTCTCTGTTTTGATCAGTAAATTAGATTGCACCTGGGCTCATTGTTAATAGCATTGTAATTGTTTATTATGTTGTTTTTCTTTCTAAAAGACCTAAGCCCCTTTAGAGTACCTTTATTGTACCTTTTACTTCCACTTATAAATGTCCATACACAGGTATAGTCTTTCAAATAGAAATCAAGTTATTGACTCACATTTATTTAAAAGATACTGATCTAGAAAACATGTATATAAAATGGAATGTTACATACATCCATAATTTCATAGCTATTAAAACAGAGAATTTAAAATTAATTGATAATTGTATATATAATAAAATATTCATACATATATATTTGAAGTGTTATGAGGCCTTAACTCTAATATAATTTAGACATATATAAATATATATTCTGATGTACATTTAATTGTACGTGGAAATTAAAAGTAAAAATAGCAAGATGCTAAATCATATAGATAGCATAATCTAATTTTCTTTTTAAAAATGGGATAGGATTACCAAAAGCATTGGTTGAATAAATAAAACAAATTACATAGAGCATAAAATAAAACACATATACTATATATCTTTATATATTTGCCCTTACAAATAACTTATGTTATGAAATCATTATTGTAATGATTTGAATAAAAGGAGGAAAGATATGTTCTACAATATTGGTTGTGGCTGTCTGTGGAGTTAGCACCAATTAAGACTTCATTTCTAAAGTTTTTGTTTTCTATATTTTGAAAAGTGAAAATATATTATTACTATAATAGGGAATATGTAACTAAGTGGGAAAAATACTGTTCAGGGCATTATAGTGAACATAGATTAATGACATGGTTTTTGTTCTCAAGGGACATTTGATTGAATAGTGTACTAATATATTAAAAATTTTATATGATATTGGGACCATAAAAGAAGGATGTGTGGTGTTCACAGGAGTTTAGAGGCAAGGATCACTAATTACAATATATTTGATATGATTAAGAAAGACTTCTTGGAAGACATAAAATTTTATTAAAATTGTAGGTGATGATTAGATTGTGATAGAGGAACATCAGAGAACAAAATGTCTTCAAATTCTTCATCAGGACTTTTGAATTTGGGAGTTTAATTTTGTTTAAAATTTTAAAGCAGGAATTTATTTTATCTACTTTGGTGTCTATATACAGAAAATAATAAAATTTATCCAAATCAATGATTTATTGGTGAGAGTTATCTTTAATTTCCCTTACAAGAGGACTATTGTTTCACTCATTTGAAACCACTGTCTTAAGTAGATATTCTGAGTTCTGACTTCACTAGAATCAGCCCAAACACATGCGAGGAATCTATATCACAAAGTTCTATATACTTCAACATTCACAGATTTATGGAACAATGGGAAAGAATACATATTATCTTTTAGTATACCTTTTAGTACATAAGGAGACCATGTTCATTCCTAAAATCAGCAAAATAAAAAAGTAACTGGATTAGAAATGAAAATTAAGGGCTGGGGATTTAGCTCAGTGGTTCTGCTGCCTGCCTTGCAAGGGCAAGGTTCCAAGTTTGATCCCCCATACCAAAAAAAAAAAAGACAGAGAGAGAATTAAGTGAAAGAAGTGGAAAGAATTGGAAAAGAACTGAACTCCTAAAAAAGCTGTGGTGAGGCTGGAAGAAAATATTCTAAAACATCATAAATTGAACAAAAAGATGACTTTGAACATAGATATTCATTACATATGAAGAGTAAAAATGATTACTTTCCTTCTCTTTTTTCTCTCAAATGAGATAAGAACACTGGATAAAAATTAATTTTAGAAATAGATAATTGGTCAATGAACCTAATCAGTGAGTTAAGAGAAATTAAAAACAGATGACTAGTCTATTTTCAATGATAAACATCTTACATAAAATAAATATTTTCTGCAGTAGGAAAGTTATTACTTGGAAATTCTAAGAAGCTTACTTATATTGTTAACTTAATATTCATCTTAAATCTGTCTAAAGTAAAATTATTGCCTTGGGTTATTTTATCTTCTTAATCATTTAATTTGCACCAGTCTAAATATGTTTCATTTTCCTATTTACTCTATTCTACAATGCTATAATTTAAAATCCAATTTAATGGACTATAAATATAGAATTAATATAGAGTAATTCTCTGAGTAATTCCATAAGTTGTTTTCTTTCCAAAGGAATGTATGTTGAAATAAATATGCTCTGCAGTTATCCTCAACTGAGACTCCAGCTCTGCCATTTCTTAGCCTGTATGATCTGGAACCCACTGTTTAATTTCCTTTTTATCTTTAAAAAAAATGAAGATATCAACACTACCATGTTTCAAATTCTTGTTAGAAAAAGATGACATAAAAGCATCTACAATAATTTGAGCCTGTGCACAAATAAATTTTGAGAGTGACTGTTGTTTTATCATTAAAACCATATTTATATTTCCCAATTATTTATTAGTTTTGAGGTTGTGACCAGTAATATTTATAGTTAAAATTTCATTTAAAGTAGATATTATGCAAAAATCTAGTAGGATTTTTTTCTATATTTGTTTTTTCTTTATAAATTTATATGCAAAATTTATTGGGCTATCTTGTTCTCTCATCTTATGGCCATTAACATAGTTTCACACCCGAAAATTCCAAATATCCACAAATCCATCTCAAACACATTAAGGTGAAATATGAAAATTCAGTGATGTTTTCTTTGAGAAAAGATTATATTACTTACAGGAAATTTCATAAACAATCATTAAATCTTGTGAAAAAGTTGTACTTCCTTTCAAAGCGTCCCCATAGCTCCCTTACTTCCTGTTGAATCCATGGTGTGGCTGTCCTATCCTCTCCTCTTAATTGTTAACCATGTTCCTTTTTAGACAGATTAGGAAAGAAAAATGTAGATATTTTGCTTGTCACATATTTCCTCGACTAGACCAAAAGGATCTCATAGACAAGGTATAACTGATTATCTTAGCAACATTATCAAAATGTAGAGCACAACAAAAGTTTGTTAAAATAATGACATTTTCTTTTTCTTGTATAGTACTCAGCTATTGTTTCTCAGCCTTTTGGCTAAGATCAAGTGTATAGTACTCAGCTAATTGATATTTTTTCATATCATAAGCATCTACTATTTCCATTATTTTTTCTTTTCTTTAGGCTACATGTTAGAGCTATGAGGATATATATACTATGGACTGTAAAGATGAAAACAGATACATTTCAAATGTTAGTATTTTTGCATTTATAATAACTCTTAGAAAAAAATTCAAATAGAAGATCTGTCAAAAGCCTTCAGATAAAAATAAGACTTCTAAGTCATCTTTTGGGTATATCTAGCTTAGATAACTTCTGCAAAATGCTGCCTGTGCTTTATCCCCACACAGTCCTCCTGAGAGACCCTAGACCACTTTAAGAAACAGCTGGAAATCAGTGTCCTTTTCCCAAAGCATGAGCACCAGATGTTCTGCAGGACCCTGACCCCACTTCTACATGATGTACACTAAAAGCCAATTTAATCCTTATCCTCTTCAGGAGAGTAAAGGTAATTGATTCTAATTAAAATGAGTAAAATACTGCTTTTTATTTGCATGATATTTTCAATATCCAAAGTGTTTGGGAATTAATTCTTATATTTGATTTTTATAACTATTGCATTAAACCCATGAAGAAAATTTGAGTCACAAATTTATAACAAGAGCATAGCAAATAAATCATAGAGTCAGGTCCAGAATTCAGATATTCTATCTTCTACTCTACTGCTCATTTTATCATAGCTCATTGAAACACAAGGACACTGTCTCACTCTCCCTCTTAAAGAAATATAACTTTTATTGTCCAAACAATATCTTTGTCTCTATATAAGATGAGAAACAGAAAAATATCAATTATTACATGCTTAAAGAGTAACATGCATATGGCATCCACAAAATGAGCTAGTTTTAGAGATTACTTGCTTAGTAGTTAGGAATGTGCATGGCCTATTGTTACAAATGCTTCGCTGGAAATCTGCATTTTTTTCCTGAGAATCTGTGAATGGAGATACTATTTATATAAATTCTTATTAAATTTGCATTATCTAGTATAATGTGACTGACTTCCTATATAAACATGTCAATACAACTTAAAATATCAAATAATGCAAAGGAACCATTACATTCTTTTTCACTGCAACAAAATTGATAAAATAATAACAATAATTGGAATAATCACATGAATAAATATGCTTTCATTTTCTTTCAATTTAAGAATGATAGTAAACTGATTGAATTTACTATATGATAGTCAGTATTTTAATCACTTAAAATGTATTAACTCTTAAATCATCACAACAATCCTGAGATGTAGATTATTACCTCCAAATATGTGGACATTATTCCCATCTTACAGATGAATAAACTGAGCTAAAGAGAAAATAAGTAATTTGCACAAAGTTAAAAGCAAGTAAGGGAGAGGGCTGATATTAGAAACCCGGACTATTTGAATCCAAAATCTGAACTACTATGTGAATATATTTCCTCCCAAATTATTCTATTTTTTGCATATAACAAATGTAGAAACTTCTAGGAGTGCATTTCTAAATCAAATAAAAGGGAAATGACAAGTTATGAAACCGTAAAAATGTTAAAAACAACTCTAAGTAATAACATCTCTCATTGTTTTAATTATTATTTTAAGCTTGGGATTCAAACGAGAAAACAGTGTGTATATGAAATTAAGAAACATCTTTATATATGGGAATTATATACATAAAATTTTATGGAAGTTTGAGAAGAAAGGGCATTCAATAAAAATTTCTATCAAGAATATAAATTTTGCCTGGTATATCACCAAAGTATTTTTATGCTCCACTAAATATATAGGAAATTTTTTGGTAGGAAGAATATCCCTGGCCTACTGTTATAAAGTAACACTTTGTTGGAAAGCTTCTGCACTTGTATTATGTCAATAAAAAGTCACCTCAGTTCACAGAGACGAGAATCTCTAATGAAAGGAAATCATAGGCATATGTCAGAAGCACAATGAACCTGAACATAAAATGTCAGTTACAAAAAGTGATACATGTTGCCAAGTTAGCTTTTTACCTTATGATAAGTCCTACAAATTTATTATAGCTACAAGGAAATATCATAATGATGTGACCTCAATTTTAGATATTTAGTACTTCTATTTTTAGATACACTCAAATTCTAGTGTTTATCATATTAATGGACTATATCTGATAAGTTCTTTATAACTTATATATTCTTCAGGGTACTATAACATTTTATAAGGAAGATAAGTAAGAAAGAAAATGCAGGATTTCAATGATGCCACAAACATTTTTCAATTGCTTAACAGAAATGTTCTCTTCAGTGTACTCTAGGCTAAAATATTTTATTTTTTCTTCAATTAGATTAAAAATAAATTTTAAAGGAATAAAATATGTCATCAGAATCTCATAAATAATCATTTGTAAATCCATGTCTGTGTAAAAACAAAGGGAGAAAGCACTCCTCCTTTTAAAATAGAAAGATTTGTTGTTTGATTTTTTTTGTTTTACCTAAATCTAGTTCTATGAACCCTAAAACATAGTATTAAAAATCAGGATATTTAATGGAAAACACTTAAATTTAATTTTGAAACTCCTGAATCCTTAAAGGACTGAGAGATCTGACCTCCTGGTTTAAACAGGAATTGTTCAAGTAGAAACCAATAAAGAACTTTAGAAGTGAGAATTATTAATGAGAATAGTGAAGGCAGTGAACTCTGTTGAACAAAAGCAATATAGAATGATTAAAGTGAAATGCTTGATGCATTGCTTAAAACACAAAAATGTGTTATGCCATATATGCCAAAACATGAGCTAACATTAATAATATCAACAAGAATGAAAAGGGGGAAAAGAAAACTAGAGGAGGAAGAGAGGGAGCAAGGGAAGGAAAGCAATTAAAAAGAAATGAGCTGTGTTATGTGTATGTACCAACTCCCCAAGATAATAATAAAATGTATGTACCACAAACATGTACTAATAAAAATCAAAAAATTTAGAAAAACATTTTAAATAAATCAGTCTAAATTAAAAGTTTAAAATATATAAGATTTATGTAATTCTAGGGAAAATTTTAACGTACTGACTTTGAAACTGAATATAGAACTAGTCACACAATTAGATACTGTCAGCATTTTCAATGAAGGTTGCAGATGTTACCAAAATCATGAGATGCAAGAAGTCTGAAAAAAGGCTCATAAATATATTGTTTGAACTCAGTATTTATTTCCAAAAGGATTAAGCTTTGATAGAAGAAATCATAAGAAATTAAACACAAAGCTAATTCCTAAACATAAAGCTAAATTCCTAAATACCTATGATTGTCAAAAAATAAAATTATTAATAAAATATTAAGGCATATTCAGATGTAAGACATTACCAAAAACAGGACAACACATTTTAATAAATATTCTGATACAGAATCAATGAGGAGAAAGATATAACTATTCAAGGAATTTGAAGTATGCTGGAAGAGCTATTGACAAAAAGGGTGATAGATAATAAAATATTCACAAAGGATAATTTCAGTACTTTGGGATCAGTAAGAACTGAGGAATCGTATCTTCCCTAGGCTTCAGTGAGTAGAGGGAACAAGGAAAGTGGAAACAAAGGGAGCTACATGTAAAGGGTCTCTCGACAGTGTCTGTTACTTTGTATGGTAGATATGCTTCCCAGAAATTTTTACTATTTTGGTATATGCATATTTAGTTATATGCAAGTCAAGTTCATGGCTTGCTTCAGTTAATAAGATACTGTGGAAGTAATGATGTACCAGTTAAGAGATCCAGAAAATTCTGCTTCTACCCTTTTGAATTCCTGAGCTGTCATGCAAACATGTTCAGGTATATTAAGCTAGGGAAAAGCGCAGCCACTTCTAGCAGTTGTAACCATTCTAGCTGAAGTACCAGACATCTTCTGGTGGCAGCAGCCTCCCAGCTGAATATAATCATATATGTCACAGGCAAACAATATGGAAGGAGGAACTTCCCAGAGAGAACCTGTGAATTGTGAGAAATAAATTCTTTTTGTTTTAAACTGCTAAATTTTATGATGGTTTGTTATAAAACTGATAATTGATACACCTTGGATTGCGGGACACAGTCATCCTTAAGGACCCTGTGGAAAAATAAGTAGAGACATAAATACTCTGGGCTCATGTTCCACACCAAGACCACCTCAAGAAAGTGAGCAAGGGGGCCAGGGATTTAGCTCAGTGGTTCTGTCACCTGCCTTGCAAGCGCAAGGACCTGAGTTCGATCCCCAGTACCAAAAAAAAAAAAGAAGAAAGTGAACACGGGAGTCCATGGCACAGTAACTACAGGTTAGCTCCTAGGGCAGGAAATGAAAGGAAATTATGGAAATATGTGAGTAACTCAATCAATCTGAACATAAAATATGTTACAAAAGGTAATATATGTTGCAAAGTTAGCTTTTTACCTTATGACAAACCATTGAAATTTATCAAGGCACAATGAAATATCATAGTTTTGTGATCTCAGTCATAGAACTCTACTATGTCTATATCTAATACATTTACAGCAGGGTAGAGAGTGTTGAAGAGTGGAGTTGAGGAGGACATAATATTCCCAGCAGATCTATGAAAATGTACATATTCAATAAATGTTGGACATTCATTTACAGTCTGTAAACTGCATGTGTCTGACATACTGCTCAAAATGCTTTTGAATATTGACCTTTTAGTGTTGGTAAATTCTTTTACTCTTTGAAATTGGATGTGAATATACTAATAGTTAAAAGCTCTAGAGACAAACCTTGAGTAAGGTAGATAACCAATCCGGATGAGTGCTATACCTCAGAACTTTCTGTGATTATGGAAATGCCTCATATTTATGTATGTCAATAGAGTAACTACAGGCACATATGGAAGGTGAACACTTAACATGAGGTTTATGTGACAAAAGAATGCTTTTAAAGAAGGGAAAGGAAAAATGAGGAGAAATGGAAAAAATGGAAATAAAGTCTTTGTAAATAGGGAAGGGTGGAGGGGGTGGAAGGAGGCTAGGAATGGGGAAAAAATAAGAACCAAGATGCATCATGTAAAGGTACAAGTTCCCAATGAGAAATGTAATTGTGTTGTATACCTAAAATGTACCAGTAAAAGAATTTTTTAAAAAAAATGCTTTTAAAATAGCCATGTGACTTGTATCTACTGTATTGGAAGGTTCATCCTAGGTATCTCTTCAGGAAAAAAAATATAAGTCATAGGAACATAGTGTGAAATGTCATTTTTAAATTTTCTTTTGTCAATGAGCTCTGAAAGTAGTTCCAATTCATAAGTTTGAGCTGTATTTTAATTATATAACTATAGTTATAGAAATTTTGCTTCTGAAAGCAACCAACCAACTCTCAATAAGCCATGAATAATCCAAGTAAGCAAACAAGCAAACAAATGAAAAAGGCAAAACACAAGATTCCTCAAAGTTACATTCCATTCAAGAATTTTTAATTCTTGATAAGTTCCACAGACCAATGAGGAATATATACCAACTTTCTAAACAAAACAAAACAAAAGAAGAACAGCAACAAAAACCAGAAGAAACAAATTTACTGGAACGGATCCCTTAAGTCACAGAGTGAGACTGCTTTAATCAAATTCACTTTATTTGGATGAATCTTTTGTGGTATGACTTAACTTATAGCTTTCTCTTGGATAAGCCACAGTGGTCAAACTATGATTCAAGGGTACTAACATGATTTGTTTTTGCTTGATAAGTAACATTTACTTAGTAATCCTTAAAAATGTATGATGAGAAAAGAATATGCCCAGTTTGTAGATCTAAATGGATGTTCATTTGTTACTAAAGTTTTTCACTGATTCTCAGTAATATTTTTCCCTGATGATGTATAATCTCTTCCTTCCCCATTCTATTCCTCCTCTGTCTCTTCCCCTCTTGTCCTACTCATCTTTTTCTTCTTTCTCTGCTTCTCATATGTGAGTCTATGTAAAACAAAAGTCTAGGAAAAACTGAGACATGAATGTATTTTTAAAAGGAGAGCATCTTTTTGACTATGTACTCCAAAAGTGCTTAAGTAAATCTTAAATTGGAATACAATAATAAATAGCCACAAACTGATCCTCACAAATGTAGTATAATAGCTTAAACTTGGAAACAGCCCATATGCCCATCAACAACAGGTGAGTGGATAAGAAAATATGGAATTTATATGCAATAGAATACTATTCAGAGATAAAAAAGATTAAACTTGAGACATTTTTAAGTAAATGGATGCACTTTGAGACCATAATCCTAAGTGAAATAAATCAAACGCAACAAGTTTAAATATCACATTGTTTCTTCTGTGTGAGAAGCCCAAAGTATAAATAATGAGCAAAATAGAGGATAGCTATTAGGTAGTCAACTGGTTTCTGAGAAAAGGAAATTCAACTGAAAAAGTGATCATCCTTCCACAATGGGGCTGGAATATTAGTACATCTCTTTGCAAAATAATGAGTTGTAAAACAATAATGAGTTGTAAAAACATATCTCACGTGTTATACAGAAGTTAACTCAAATCAATGATAGACCTAAGACTAAACCCTTGAAAATATAAAATTTCTAGCATAAAATTTGTGTAATGTTCAATGTTTGATGATGTGTTTTTAGAAAGAATGATCTATTATGGAAAAAACTGTTATTTTTACTTTATTAAAGCCAAAAATTTTTGCTCTGGAAAAGTGACTAGTAAAAGAATAAAAGGACAAATCAAGAAAATACTTGCAATTCATATACCTAGCAAAATCTGATTCAGAATATATGAAAAACTCTTCTCCTTATTTAAATAGTTTGAGATACACAATATATACCATACCCGTTGAAATGTACACTTCAATAATCTGTAATGTATTCACAGATGTATGCAACCACCACCACAGTCTCAGTTTACAATATTGTTGTCTCCAAAACCAAATCCTGTGCTCACTGGAAGTCACTCCCAATTTCACCTCTTCATATGAACCCATCCTAGGCAACCACTAATCTACTTTCTGTACCTGTCGATTCACCTATTCTGGAAATTTCATGTAAATCGAATAATATAATAAATTGAATGACTGGGTCTTTCTACTAAGCAAATGCTTTTAGCTTCATCAATGTTGCGGAAATGCCACACTAAAAAAAGCCTTCATTCTTTTTTATGGCTAATTAATAATACAGTTTGTACATTTTGTTTATTCATTCTTCAGTTGATAGACATTTCAATTGTTTCTATTCCTTGACTTTTAAAAATTACTTTTAATTGACAAATGAAAATGTCAAAATATTTATGATATATAAAATATGAAATTATTTAGGGTATACAACGTAATGTTTTGAAATATATATATTTAAATCAAGGTAATAACATAGGTATCATCTCACACACTTATCATTTACTTGTTGTGAAAACATTTACAATCTATTCTTAGACATTTTCAATTATACAAGACATTGCTATTATCTAAAGTCACCATGTTGTAAAATAGATCTCTTGAACTAATAATGCCCCTGTCTGAGAAGGCATTAATGGAAAACGTGCTGACATCCAAATAACATCTGGAGTTTATATAACAGTAATGTACCAATGTCAGTTTGTTAATTTTGACAAATGTAACATGGTAACATAAGGTGCTAACAAAGAGAATAGGGTGATGGTTCTATAAAAATTCTCACAATTTCTCTGTAAATCTAAAAACAATCAAAAGTTGAAAGTTTATTTCAATTAATATTATTGTTTTGTGGCATCAATTTGACACGCTCATTATTTAAACTTTCACTTTTTACTTTTAAGATGAATGCAAGTATTATTTTGTCAGTCTAAAACTCTTAAACTTGCAAAAAGAGGCATTCGGTAGTTGGCAGTCCTTACTTTACCGGTGCACAGTCAAGTAGCCTTACTTTATAGTTTCTAAACTCTTAGTTAGGTCTCTGTACTTTGGCACTGACAGAGGATACTTTATGGTAATTTGTTTTTGCTTGTTTTTTATTGGATGGGTTGACTATCTTGTATCCTACAGAATGTTTAGCAACAACTGTGATATCCACTTACTAGATGCCAGTAGCATTAAATCTAGACAAACAAAACTATAACCTGACATTACCAAACATCATCTAGGAGTCAACTGAAGGTCTTCCCTCACTGAGAACTATTTAACTAAGGCATGATATTATATTTTGCCCATATATAATACCCAAACCACAGATAATTATTTTTCTCTAAAACTTTTCTGATATCACTTTGGTAACTTACCACAAGGTAAATTACTGTTGTATAGAATACTGTTACCTTATGAGTCGCTCAAAAAATATATAACATTCAGAGACTAGCCACATAGAGCAAAAGAATTTAATTCATTATACTCACTTCAAATTTTAAAGTAGGAAATTAAAATGTTAAAAATATATATCCTAATTTTGTGTATTAAAGTTCTCAGACAAAGGTCTACTGTCTAGAATCTATGAAGAACTTAAAAAAATCAGACCTCCAAAATTTAAAGACCTAGTCCAAAAATGGGCATCTGAAATGAACAGACATTTCTCAGACAAAGAAGTAGAAATAGCAAATAAACATATGAAAAAATGTTCAACATCACTGGTCATTCAAGTGATACAAAAGAAAACAATGCTGAGATTCCACCTCACCCCAGAAAGAATGGCTGCTATCATGAAATCAACCAGTAACAAATGCTGGTGGGGCTGTGGGGAAAGAGGAACCCTGCTCCACTGCTGGTGGGAGTGTAGATTGGTGCAGCCACTGTGGAAATCAGTATGGAGATACCTCAAAGAACTAGGACTGGAAGTCCCATTTGACCCAGCTATTCCCCTGCTGGGTATCTTTCCCAAAGAATTAAAAGAATCATACCACAGTGATATATGTGCACCCATGTTCATAGCAGCACAGTTTGTAATAGTTAAAACTTGGAGATAGCCCAAATGCCCATCAACTGGAGACTGGATAAAGAAAATGTGGGGTTTGTTTTAATAAAATGGAGTACTACTCAGCCATAAAAATGAGAAATCAGAGACATTTATAGCTAAATGGGTGCACATTGAAGCGATACTTTTAAGTGAAATAAACAGGACACACGTGTAAATACCGAATAGTTTCTCTAGTTTGAGAAACTCACTGTGTAAATAAGGACTAAAAGGTATAATACATAATATGAAATAGGAAGAAAAGGGGCAAAGGGGAAGGAGAAGAGAGAGGGGTAGGGGGAAAGAAGGGAATGGAATTAATATATGAAAATGAAAAAATGGAAACAAAGTCTTTGGAAATAGGGAGGGATGGAGGGGTTGAAGGAGGGTGGGGGAAGGGGAAAAAATAAGAACCAAGAGAGATTATGTAAAGGTGCAAATTCCCAATGATGAATGTCATTATATTGTACACCTACAATGTACCAATAAAATAAAAGTTTTTTAAAAGTTTAATTTATTCACTTAAAAGTACAAACATATTATTTTTATTTATTTGAAGTTTAGAAAATAAGGTAGAGATGAACTTGGTTTTTCCTCCAAAGGTATCAAACAATGTTCACAGCTTACATATATTTTCCCTAAATCTTGGCATATATGGAAAGCAATGTGTGTATTTTTAAAGCTGAAAGTCCCAAGACAGAGTTATACTCTTGGTTAATTACTAAGTGGCTGGGTTATAGTGGGTAACTCATTTATTTGCATTGTATCTCAGTTCTTTCTAAGAAAATGAGATGTTTGTATCAGAGATCTTTCTTTGCAGTTCTAGTAGCCAATGATTCTATATTTCTATATAAAAAAATGCCTCATTACCTCTTCCCAACTTCTGTCCCTCACTCTATTTCAGCACTCTTCAGGTTCTTGATAACTTTTATTTTAATGCCAGCCACAACAACAAACATAATGCCTCTTCCATAGTTGCATTCTCTGGATTAATGAGAAACTATTGGATGTTTTCCCATCTGGTCTTTAGTTTCAGTGGCCAAATGACCAAGCAGTAGTAATATTTCTGGTATAACGTTCACATGCTGAATCAATTTATCTGTGGCTTTAAAATTAAATAAATGAAAACTCATTGTTTAATATCTGATGACTTAGATTTTTAAATACAGAAACACTTAAGGGGAATAAACTGGCACAGGACAAGGTGATCTTGATCTTGTAAACTTCACCACTGAATAAAATTACAGTTAGGTTAATTAAAAAGTAACCATTAAGAAAAAAATACTTAAGTGTTTGATATTCTACTTGCAGGCGTAGAAAAAAGGGGGAATTAATTTTTTCTATATCCAAATAATAAATCTTGAAGTGTTCGGAAAGGAGAATTTTATATCAAATTATTTATATGACAATTTTGATAATTGTCATATACTGGAAATGATTAGAAGCCTTGATGATAAAAGTAAATTAACTTGAAAAATATACAGCTATTTTATGTCTGAATTTTATTTTACTGCTAAACATTAAATTACTGAAAACATTAAATTATTTCAAAGCAGTATGTTTATAACATATGGTAAAATTAATAAAATGATGACTCACTTCTTGGACAAAAATATTTTCTTTCCATTATATATTAGTCATAGAAAAGTAGACATAGAAATGATCAAAAACCTACATATTATTCTCATAAAGTATCATTCATTGTTCATTTCTAATAGCACAGCTGGAAAATAATGACATTTGGAGCTTACAATGATATCAAGATTTGCTACCTTGCTTTGCATGACTTTGCCATGGTGAAATAGTTCCTGATTATTAAAACTCAATTCCAGAAAGCCTGATTGCTATGAAGTTCAGAGCATAATGCAGATAGAGAGGATTCCTGAAGGTTACTTCAGGGAGTCAGCAAGTTCTAGGGGAGCCAGAGACAGAAGCTGGCAAGAATAATCTCTTTAGTGAGTAACATTGGTAAAGCAACCAGGAAAGTGGCTTATTGAGAATAGTAACTAGGGAAAGCTATTATTTTAGGAAGGCTGCCTTTAGATGAGAATGTGATAGGCCACACCCACCAGGATGACATCCAGGTAAGATCCAGTTAAGGTAGGGATATGAAGAAATGGTATGGACTAAGCAAAGAGATTTGTCATTGCCAAGGTGGGTGCCAGGATTCCAAATATTGTACTTTGTCTATAACAGAGTAATATAAAGCAGTCACAGAGCATACAGATTCATAAGGCTATTGCGCTAAAAGTACCATTAAAATTCATAAGTCCCAGAAAATTTGTAGCCCTGCTCAGTTTTTGAGGGACCTTAACCTAAAGCATACAGATATCAGCAAGTGCATTTTGTACATACAAATCAATTTAAATATTTGGCATTTGTTAATACTTAGAGTTCACCTCCTTACAAGAAGCTTAGTTTAATGAAACATGCCTATCTTAAATTCTTTTTAAGCTATTAAAGATTTATTGTTTTTACATATTTACTATACATCACAATAGATAGAAATTTGAAAAAAAAAAAGAAATTTGTACTATACCATTCACCAAGTATTTTATTCATGAATGTCATCCTTTTCCAGCAAGAATGATATTCCTTGACAGCAGATAGCAAGGTATGTATTTTTATAACTCGTAACATCTAATGCTATTGTAGAAATAAGTATTACCTAATTTTAATGCATTTAAAAGATACAAAAATATAGACAATAATATTATATATACATAAGTGTTGCACTTAAAGTATAAGTCAAAATATTACAAATTGCTATCCTATGATATATATATAAGAGTAAAGAGCATGGCAGTTTAAATAAGACAAATTCAGGTTTGAATCCTTGGTATGTCTAGTTAGTAGGTTGGAACTATACTGAGTTATCTAAACTGTCTGAATCTCAGCTCATACATTGGTGAAATGGAAATAGTAATTTATGATGTAGGGTAGATTAAATTAAATACTGTAAATAAAGCACTTAGAATAGGTCATAGTATATATAAATAATGTTAAACAAAGAGACAATCACTAAAAAATAGTACTACATTTTAATTTATATTACAATTAAAACTTGAACCACTCTTCAAATATATATATATATATATATATATATATATATATATCAGTTTAAAGTTTCTATATTTAAAATTATGTAGTGTGCATCACTTCTCGGCCTTTTGACTAAGATCAAGTGTAAAATTATGTAGTGTATTTTAAGTGCTGACACAAACTCATCTGATTTTGATCAGGATTGTCAAGGATATGTCAACTGTTTCCCTTTTCCCTCATGTATTCTAAACAGTAGAATTTCAAAGTTTATATAAGATTAATGAAAACATAAGTAATTTTTTTCATATTTGGACTATCATTTTTACAACACATGAAAATCAATTTGCCATCAAGTTGTTTCTGCCTTTATAATGATCAATTAGTTGGAATTTGTCTTCTAACATTTAAAAATAACTATTTTTATTGTATTTTGAAATTCCATTATGAGAATCAGCATCTAAATTTGTAAATAAGAGGCTAATATTAATAAGTATTTTACTAAAAGTTCACAAAAGGTAAAGTATTTTTGAGAAAGTATGATGACTGAATAACTTTATAAAGAAAGAATGACAAGTAGGCTGCGTGTGGCTGGTCGAAGAATTCACATCCCATTTCCACCAACACAACTGATAAAATTTAACTTTAATCAAGTCATTATAGCCAAGCTCCGTGGCATATTTCATGACATTTTATTACAGATCTAGATTACTTCTGATAACTCATTAAATTTGAAACTTTAGTATGACAGAATACCATGTGGCTGGTATACAGTCTAATCTAATGAAAACTGACTTGAGTCTTTTGAAATAGGATCAATCAATAAAAAAAGAACAGGTGAGATACAGGACCATGAAAACAAAAGATATCTGCACATAATCATCCCACTTTTACTACTGAAAACTATATATTGAGGGACTCTGTCACCTATATTGATATGGTCATAGAAATAATATAGATTCTTCAATTTGTATTTTATTAAATTTAACCATAGTGATCTAACTCATTTCTCACATTTATCACTTTTTTTCATTTACTATATATTGGAAGAGCATTAAAACGGCCTACATAACACTAATTCAAAATCATTAAGACTGTTATTTAATGCTCAAAGTGGATAATTTAAAGCATTATGGATAAAATGAATCAAAAACTATACTCAACAGTTTTTGAAGATAGAAGAGAATATTGGCCAAATATCTTTGAAGAGTTCTGAGATAAATTAACTCTTTTAGCAGCCTATTGTATTTTTTCCTTCAAGTAAAATATAGAAAATGCTAGTTTTCCCTAGGTAATGACTTAAGTGCTGAAATTGAAGAAATTTTTAGTCTCTGACTCTTCAGGGCTGAAGTTACAGGAAAGGACAAAATAAGTTGATAATAATGATGTTGCTCCTCTCCCATCTTATGAATCTAAATCTATTGCTTATTCTCCTTTTACTTTTCCTGTACTTTTAATCTCTCTGTATATTAGCATTTACACCTCCTTAAAAATATCTCCATTAACACACATAGATGTAAATACATGTGTATATTCAATCCACATCCTTGACCATCACTATATCCACCAAAACCACAACTCTGTCTCCTCTTTTTCTGAGAAAAAATACTTGAAAGCGTCATCTATACTCTCGGCTTTCTCCTTACTTCTCTGTTGTAGGGTTTCTGACCATAGAAACTCTCTGAGCCAAACTTTCTAGTTAACTGTTCATTTCTTTCTCTGAACTATGCTTTGTCCTTCTATGTCAACTCAAAGCACTCTTAAAAGTCCTTCCTGGCATGTGATACAATCGTGTTCCTCAGATTTACCTCCTTAGCTTTCCTATCTTAATCTCCTTTGGTTCACTGGTAATTTTACCCTGAGAACTTTTGAAACTATACTACGATCCTCATCTAACTTGTGAAATCCAAATCTATAAATATTTGTTAGATATATTCAATTAGATTCAGCACACCTAATGTGGCATTCATGATTTTTCTTCCCAAATCTCCTCATAGCCTACTGCCAGCCAACTGGTTACCTGGTAATGAACTTAGAAGTTCATCCTAGAAGTCTCTGACATTCTGTGGAATTAGAGATATAATCCAATAAATTATCAAGGTTTCCAGATGCTGCCTATAAAATCTCTCTGAACTGTGATTGCTTCCCTTCTTCTCACTGCATGTACATGAGTTGGTTGAGTCCACTATTAGGGCCACACAACCCGTTTTCCTCCCTTCATTCCTGTTCTCCTCTTATTCATTCTCTACCATCAAATCAGACACATATTTCTAAAGTTAAAACTTTTATTCAATTTTATTTTTTGCTTTGATGGATCCTCAATAAAAGTAAACTTATTAGCATGGTGTTATGGCTTGTGTTTAGATGTCACCTCAAAGCCTCATGAGTTCATAGGTGGGACTTTTTCAGGGGTAGTTGGATCTAGAGTGCATGACACTGGAATTGATTCATGGTGCAATCCTAGGCTCAAGAGCACTAGGATTAAGGGAGTGAAGGCTACCTGCTCTAGGTAGCCTGGATAAGACAAAAGGGGCAAAGAGATGTTGTTCGGGTTCTTTGTTGCTTTTGCTAACTTCATGTCATCATGAACTGTTTTTACTCTGCATGCCTGTCTGCTGTGCCCCCCTGCCTTGCAACAAGCTGATTATGGACTGGAACCTCTACAAACTGTGAGCTAAATAAACCTTTCTTCCTGTAACTTTGGGTATCAAGTATTTTGTCTCAGCAATGAGAAAAGTAACTAAGACCCACAGTCTATAGCGTCTTCCATAATATGACTCATTGTCATTCACCAGACTGGTCTCTTGACACAGCCTCACTCTTCCAAAATACTCTGTTATTTTTTATTTCTAAGATACTCATGTCTTCATTTTTCATTGGCTTGGAAAACTCTAGTCTTCTCCTCCCTATGCATGACTAATTCTTACCCATTTCTGGTCTCAGCTTCAATTTCATATTCTTTGAGATAACTTCTCCAAAGCTCATATAAGTTTGGAGCCTTTTTTATGAGCTTCCATAAGACTATGAACTTTTCTATATTTATAGAACTCATTACATTAAATAATAACTGTCTATCAGATAGCTTATAACTACCTAACTAATGCTGGCATGACTTACATAGATGTGTGTTTAATGTAGACCCAGAGGACTGTCTGGTACTTAGGATGCATAATAAATATATATTGAATTAGGTAATAAAGAGCTGTGTTCACAATGTCGCGGGAACACCAAGGAGAAAATTAACTGTGTCAGAAGCGTTTCCTAAGAGTAAACAAATTACACACTCAAATTAGGGTAATTTGAAGAAGAATTATAAAAGTCTCATTATGAAGCTGTGAACAGAGTGTAGGAAAACTACATGAAGTTGAATTGCATCCTCCAAGGCCCAATGAGAGGAGGGTTATTGGAAGCTAGAGGAGAAAGCTGGAGAAGAGGGCTACCTTAAGAGAATTAATACCTTTACCACATGAGCAAGTGTGTTTTATACTCCAAGCAAGTGCCCTGAGTCCTAAGACATTATACACACTGATATTCTTTCTCCTGCAGTGGACAGTGATCCAAATTTGAAACAAATTGATTAAAGCTTTATCAAAATTTTTCTGTCATTTAAAATGTTCTGAAATATTCTAGAGTCATAATTACCACAAAAGAAGTACATTAATAGATGAGTCTATTTTTCATGCATTTCTTCAACAAAGAACAAATACTGCATACCCTTATCTATTCTTGGTAAAAGACCCCTAAACAGAAAAAAATTGCTCTCCCTGTGGTGCTTTGTATAATTACATATAAGTAGAATCTTATATACAGACAAAATGAAAAAACACTGCTAGGAATATAAATTGGGAAGGGTAAAATATGATGGGTAATATTAAGTAAAAGGTACAGCATGACATTTGCATATCAATATTTATATATACAGATTATATTTGCTAAGAAATTTCACAGAGGGAAATTTATAATTAATTTAATTTAATATTAATTTATAATTCTAACTTAAATTTAGTAGCATTTTGTGCTGTGTTTAGTATGATAAATTATATGTGTAAACCCAGGGAATTAAAGAAAAATGTCTCGTCAGCAAAATACTGGGGCTGAAAAAGTAAAAGATGAAAAATGAAAAGGAATGTTTAAAGCAGAAGTTTTTAATTGGTTGAAGTGCCATCCCTCACACTAGAATATTATGAAAATGTGTTATGGATGTGTGGGTGCGTGTGAAGTTTATCATTATGAATGAGAAAACTGCTGGCCTGATATTTCATGTACACCATCCAGGAATTTAAAAGGTCCTATTGTGCTTAATCCACTTCTCGTATCATGAAACTTTCTGATTCCTGCTTGACCTTCAAGTATCCGGTCAAGAATTCACCTGTTTATAATGATTTAAATCCAATACACAAATACATGTTTATAGACACACCAGGTATGTTTTAGACAGTGGTTATTCAGGAATGCAACTGCTATACATTTTAAGACAAGACTGCCTTTTGCTTTATTTCTAAGGTTATGAGTAAGTTACCCTGTCAGAAAATCATCACTGTACTGCAATGCTACTCTTGGTAGATGAGTCACCAATACAACAAACCTCTATCAGTCAGCATCCATAGAGCTATCACATTTGTGCTAATTCTAAGAACAGATGCAAGAATCATACTACATCATTATGCTTACAGCATGATCATATAACCATTGAACTATTAAAATATATATATTGATTTTCTATAATTCACAT
>NW_004624737.1:31007207-31033084 GCF_000247695.1 Heterocephalus glaber
GTGAAGTGTGGCATAAATATATGCACATATATATATATGTTATATTGGTCATAAATTTTATTTCATGCCAATAAAGGAGATACTACAAAATATCTCTCCAAGTAGCCTAGAGTTAAATTCTTGACAGCACAAGTGATATGAGTCAACAATACTGTTAGAGATAAACTAAGCATAGCATAGCAGATGGCTTGGAATTGGTCATAAATTTTATTTCATGCCAATAAAGGAGATACTACAAAATATCTCTCCAAGTAGCCCAGAGTTAAATTCTTGACAGCACAAGTGATATGAGTCAACAATACTGTTAGAGATAAACTAAGCATAGCATAGCAGATGGCTTGGAAAACCTCATACAGAAAGGGAATTGTCCTGGTCATGGAGTCTTTGACTTTTACTAATAATCATAATAAGAAAACCCATGTGTACATGAAGAATACTTAGGGGCAGAAATACATATAGTCAGGCTTATTTTTCCACATAGTGCATAGTCTAAGGAAGAATTTTGGGGAGGCATTTTTGTAGTAGACAAAGGATAAAATCACAAGGCAAAATACATAAGTTATAAATATAATAAAATGTATTAAGCCTAACAGCTCAAAGTGTTGTTTTTTCTACTGACATCATTATTGTCGGAGTAAATAAACTGAGTTTTCATTAATTCACACTGCTTCATCATTTCAAGTTTTAATCATTAGTATATGAAAAGAACTCAAGTTTATTCAGATTACGAGCAGCTTGTTGCCTTAATTCCTCTCCCCTTTTTGGTGCCATCTAAAAATCTAGGCCTACCTAAAAGTTGTGAAAGTAAACCTAAAGAAAATACAAATCAAAGATAGTGTTGACAAATTTCAGAAAAGATAGTTATCTTACATTCCACTTTACCTATTAAAGAATTACGGAAGGAAACTGGGCAACATGTGTCTGTTGCCAATGATGCTAAAAGATATGATTCATGATCTAGTCTAAGCTGTAGCATGAAAACATTTCCAACATTCTTTAATATATTGTAAGAAGTTAAAATAGCCTTAAAGATAATATTTTATATTCACTGTTCATGAATTATTTAACTACATTAATCTTCCATGTCTCATGAAATGATCATCTCTGTTCTGGTTATCTATTGTTGAAAACAAAGTACACCAATACAAAACTGATTCTGGAATTCTAGAATTTTAGATAGGTACTTCACTTCTGATTCATATTCTGTCATCTATCTCAGACTACAAATACGTTATTTGGTTCTGAAGTTGAAACATATCAGACAAAAATATGGTACCTTATTTCAAAAAGAGAAATCAGAGATGACTAATATTCATATTTCTCTAAAACCAGAAATTATGTATATAAAAAGATGTGATAATAAACACATTGAATGTTATGCTTGAAATGGACCTTTGAGTGATTTTATTTGATAAATATAACAGCAAATATTTATTGTCTACTATGTGCCAGGGCATTATGCTACATTGCTTTGGAAATGTAAAGATAATTAAGACACAACATGTGCCAAAAAAATGAGCTTAGAATGTTGAGAAGAAAGACGACTAAATAGCAAATATTGTAACGTATGAACTACCCCCTCATTAACGTAGGCACAGGATCCTAGAAGGACACAGGTGAAATTCTTGGCCCAGACTGAGGACTGATTATCTGGGAAGATTGTCCAGAGGACAATAACCTGAGATCTAAAGTTTTCAATATCCATTAAAGATATTGTTATAGTTTGAGGATGGAAGTGTTTTATGTAACAGAAGAGTTAGCAAACATTCCATACCCAGAGGAAACAAAACAAAACTATGAACAGTCTAGAAAAGAGAAATCAAGGCAGTTTCAAGACAAAAGCAGTGTGGAATGAAGGGAAAATACGAGGCAGGCAGAAAGACTGAGAGAGAAAGGAATGAGGGTGGTAACTATGATCACATCATTAGTGCTCTATTTGATGCAGATGAGTATAGATTTTTAATTTTTATTTTTATTAATAAATGTTTGCAGTACACAATGATAAGGACAGCTTTTATACTGAAAACCACAAGAAGGCACTGATGGCAAAATAAACGCATGTGACAATTTCAGATGAGTATTAATGCATGTACAGATGCATATGTGCATTTTTATAATATATGTCTTTCTGTATAGATGTTTATAAACATATTTGTAAACAGCCATTATTGTATTCTAAAGTCATACAATCAGGACTGGAAAAAACAAACTGTGAAATCTTTTAAATTCAATGTCATAAATCTGAAGAGTTTCACTTATTAGCCAAATGTGTTTTGTTCAGCTTCTTGCATTTATTAGATTATTTATTGATTTAGTTTACAGTTTTGGAGTTATTTTATACAATGGCAGGTAAAATATCTTACTTTAAATTGACTAAATGAAAAGTATTTGCTCTAGTTTTTAACTAGAAACTACATAACAAATATTTAAATTTATAACAGACTTTTTTTCACTAAATTGGATGAAAGTCTACAGAGACCACAAATTAATAATTCATCTACAATAAATGACAACAGAAAACAAGATAACCTCAGGAAAAGGCCCATTTTACTTTACCAATGTAAAATTTAAATAAATAATAAATCTTTCTTATCTAATGGATTTTATGCTAAATACATAATAGTATCATAAACATAAAATGTGTCCAGGATGGTAGACTCCCATTCTGATGATTTCATTAGACTTCAAATATATATTGCTACTTTAAAGTTTTCCACTTAAAAAATTAAGGACTTTTTATTAACAGAAATGTTTATATGTGTATTTCCATTTTTCTGATTCTCCTAAATATGCTTTGCAATCTGTGAGCCATCTGTCCATGTTCAGTGAAAGTAGCCATATATATATCATGAATAGTTAAATGAAAAATCAGTACATTATTTATATACTAGGGATAGATATGCATCAGTATCTATTATTATAGGTCTGTGTTGGAATTTCCTAGGCTTTAGCTTTGAGTTTACATTGCAGGCAGTGAGTAACTTTCTAGTAATTGAGAATGATTAATGATTTCACTATCTCAAAATATACAATTAAGAAAATACAAAGTAGGAAAAGCTCTAACTTTTCTTTGGCTATATTAGTCTAAAGATAAAAAATAAATAATAGTCTCTGGCAAGTACATTCAGACACAGATATATTAATAATTTTTAAAGCAATGAAAATATATAAAACTATGTAAAATCTAAAACTGCAAAATGTTAATTTTCACTTAAAATTATTTAGAATTTTATTTTGTTTCCTAAATTTATGGAAATCCATATCATATTCATGTACAAGATAATCTCTTAGCATATACAAATAAATTCTTATAACATAATTTAGTAAATTGTTTAAATAATGAAACCATAATTATTTTATGATTATAATTGTAGTTAACTAAATAGTTCATTTTTGCATGTATTTCCTATGGTATTATTTGGTCAGCCAATTGCATATTCTATATGATATTCTTTTTATATATGTTGCCATATAGGTAGTGATTAATAAAACAAATTGGCCAAAGGTACCATTTCATTATCTAATGAATCATTATGGAAAAATAATAATTCCTAGCAAGATGCTTATATAAGGGGCCGGGGATTTAGCTCAGTGGTTCTGCCACCTGCCTCACAAGCCAAGGACCCAAGTTTGAGTCCCAGTACCGAAAAAAAAAAAAAAAAAGAAAAAAAGATGCTTATATAAAAGCTCCCCTTCTTGAATTTCTTATAATCTGTATTAATTTCATGAGTGCCTTATGTATATTTTTAAACATAACCTTTTAAAGCAAATTCAGGTTAACTCTGTGAACACTGGTCTTCACTTAAAAACTATGTGGTAACCAATAGCTGAAGTAAAGGATTGTGGTGAACAATCTTTCCATAGCAAGCCAAGGGAACATTCAAGAGTCTAGGCAGATTCTTGTTCTGTCTGGAACTAAGTATAAATTCTTAAGCACATGTAGATATTCTTAGCACATGTCCCCTAAGAGTCAGATTAAAAATATATACTAGGAAGAGTTGTACATTAAAATACTTATTTCAGTGATTAGTCCAAAAAAAGTCTACTGCAGAGAGAAATTATTCATGTTACAAAAATTAACCACAGAGGTACATATAAGGAGAAGTCAATGAAGAAAAACAATATTCCATTAAGTTTTTTTTTTCTTTTGAAGCAGCTTTCAGTGTTTACAGCCTGGTTAACTGGAGTATGCCATTTAATTTTTATTGGGAACAGAAAGTAAAATGATAGCAGAAATTTTTAAAAATGATAAAAAATAAATCTAAACTTCCACTCTAGTTTCTTTAAATTAAAAAAATACATTTAGTCAATTTTCCTAGATATGCATATGTATGCACACATGTACATTCCATTGGGAATTACTCATTTTGCTTTATTCATTTCCTTATGCATCAAATTATCATTCAAAATTGATGTTTGTTAATCATTAATAATAAATATCTTTAAATGCATTATATTCAACCACTAACTTAAAAAGATTTCTGACCAATAAAACATATATATGTGTGTGTTAAAAATATATATATACACATACATAAATACATATGATAAAGATAAGACAAACAAAACCACTGTGACATGAGCAAATAACATGTAGACTAAATTACAAATGTTTAAACAGTCATGTCCAATTGCATCAGCTCTGCAAACACTTAGGCTTCAAAGTCTTTGAATATATTGCAGGGAAGGTCATCGAACTGATTTATTCTACATGCGCACAGTTTAAGTACTACAATAATGAAATCACATTCTGTTGGAAGAAAATTGTCCAGTGTTAAGTTGCCAATGGCCATTTTAATAAGGCTTTCCACCTAATGTGGCCAATAGAAGCTTTCGCATAAAATACTACTAATTTATTTAGTAATTCTAAAACTCACAGTGAAGAAACACAGATAATTCAGGAAGTCTATTGTTGCTCTTCATAACAATAGAGCTTTTAGTTCTATTCTCTACTTAACTGTCACTTTATCATTTTTATCTTCCACTTTAAGTCTGTTACTTTTTTTTGGACTATATTCAGCTGAAAATTCATTTAGACTTTTGAAGTTCCCTGACATAAAAACTCCATTTAACTGCTTCCTAAATAGTAGTTAATCTGCACAAATTTTAAATTTGACCTTAATGGAACAGTTTATTCCTGAAGTTATTAGGACACTGGGGAAACAAACCATGGCTTTAAAGGTGTACTTATTTTAGAGGTTTTTTTGTTGTTGTTGTTTTGTTTTTTTGTTTTGGGGGGGGGTTTTGTATTAAATTCTTTTATTAGTACATTGTAGGTATACAACACAATTACATTTCTCATTGGGAATTGTACCTTTACATAATGCATCTTGGTTCTTATTTTTTCCCCATTCCTAGCCCTCCCTTCACCCCCTCCACCCTTCCCTATTTACAAAGACTTTATTTCCATTTTTTCCATTTCTCATCATTTTTCCTTTCCCTTCTTTCCTTTCCCCTGCCCCTCCCACTACCCCTACCCCTTTGGACCTTTTCTTCCTATTTTACATTATCGATTATTCATTCTAATCATTGGTATATTTTAGGTATACAATATAATGACATTCATCATTGGAAATTTGCACCTTTACATAGTCTCTCTTGGTTCTTATTTTTTCACCCTTGCCCAGCCTTCCCTTCAACTCCTCCAGTCCTCCCTATTTACAAAGATTTTGTTCCTATTTTTCCATTTTCTCATATTAATCCCATTCCCTTCTATCTTTTCCCCTATCCCTCCCACTTCCTTCCCCTTTGCCCCTTTTCTTCCTATTTCACATGACCTATTATACATTTAGTCCTTATTTACACTTTCAGTTTCTCACACCAGAGAAACTATTCTTTATTTACACATGTGTGTCCTATTTATTTCACTTAAGAGTATCATCTCAATGTGCATCCACTTAGCTATAAATGTCTCTAATTTCTCTTTTTTATGGCTGAGTAGTACTCCATTTTATAAAAAAACCACATTTTCTTTATCCAGTCTCCAGTTGATGGGCATTTGGGCTGTTTCCAAGTTTTAGCTATCACAAACTGTGCTGCTATGAACATGGGTGCACATATATCACTGTGGTATGATTCTTTTAACTCTTTGGGGAAGATCCCCAGCAGTGGAATAGTGGGGTCAAATGGGACTTCCAGTCCTAGTTCTTTGAGGTATCTCCATACTGATTTCCACAGTGGTTGCACCAGTCTGCACTCCCACCAGCAGTGGAGCAGGGTTTCTCTTTCCCCACAGCCCCGCCAGCATTGGTTATTGGCTGGAAAAATTGGGCTTCAACATGCCAAAGATTAAAACTAGACCTATATCTCTCACCATGCACTAAACTAAAATCAAAATGGATTAAAGATCTAAATATTAAAATAGAAACTCTGAACCAGTTGGAACAGAGGTTAGGTAGAACCCTTGAAGACATTGGTGTAGGAAAAGACTTTATGAACAAAACCTCAGTTGCCTGTGAACTAGCACAAACAATCAACAAATGGGACCTCTTCTTATTAAAAAGCTTCTGCACAGCAAGAGAAACCACCAGCAGTGTGAACAGACAACCCACAATGTGGGAAAAAATCTTCACCTGCTGTTCCTCAGACAAAGGTCTACTATCTCGAATCTATAAAGAACTTAAAAAAATCAGACCTCCCAAATTTAAAGACCCAATCCAAAAATGGGCATCTGAAATGAACAGACATTTCTCACACAAAAAAGTAGAAATAGCAAATAAATACATGAAAAAATGCTCAACATCACTGGTCATTTGAGAGATGCAAATGAAAACAACGCTGAGATTCCACTTCACTCCAGAAAGAATGGCTGCTATCATGAAATCAACCTATTTGAGAGTTTTTATTTCATTCAGAAAATGTATTTTGCAAAGATCTTTGCAAAGTGCTTCCTTTTACAATAAAAAGCAGAGTGATTTTCCCATTTGAGTTTCAACTACACAGTGCAGAATCTCACTCAAGTATCAGATGAGGTGTCAAAGTGCTATGTTAACAAACTGATTTTCCAGCTGTGGGTAGAACGGGGACAGACGTCTCCAAAGCTCTAACATACATAACAATTCAATTACAGTTATCGTACAATGCCATCACATATTTTTCTTCAACAATCAAACAACCTCAGCTGGAAACCTCCAGCAATAACATAAATAAAGGACCATCTGGCTAGAATAATTAAGGAAGGCTGGAAATAAAACATTAATTAGTGTAGTATTTCAAACGACCTTCAGAGGTCTTATTATGAAATTGTATCCAAAACAGGTAATCATTTATTTCATGTTGCTGTTAAATTAACTAGGCATGAATAAATACAAATACAAAATTTTTACTCTTTCAATGAGGATTTTTAACTGAAAGGTATTTCTTGAATATGATAACTAAATCATAGCAATAAATAATTGAAACAAAATGTCACTATGAAGATTTAAAATTTAATTAACACATATACTATATGATTTTAACATTGAAAGCACCTTTGGAGATCATAACACCTTATTCAACCTCCTCAATTTATGGATGAAGAAACATAGAGTAGAAGAGATTAAATGATTTTCCCAAGGTCACACACCTAGAGAGTATTTCAGGAAAGACTAGAGGCCAACACAGATCTGATTCTCATTTTAGAAATACTTTTTGCATTAACAATGAAAATTCACACATAAATGTTCTAGCACAAAATAGCAGATAAATGACATATCACAAAGTGTGGCAGTTATTAAAATAAAACTGCACAAAACATGCTAATATACTCAATTGCAAGGCCACATAATGAGACAGTAAGAAAAGTAACAAACTATCTTAAAGAGGGTTTGCACCAGAGATTTCTAGCTACACACTGATGGCCACCTTTCTTCAGGGAGAAGCTAATGTTAGAAAGCAGCTCCCCAGAATACCACTGTGTAGCTCAGACCCCTTGAAACGAGGTGTGACCACAGGATTACTATTTCTTGGTAACAAAATGCAGCAAATATGGATGGTTTCTAAGAAGCAGATTCCTTGTCCTGTCTCTTTACCCTTCTGTTAGCTGTAATGCTTAGGGAATGAGGGAGTCACAGGTAGAAGGAAATAGGGTCTCCAACTCATTGTAAGAAAGAAAAGAGCTTACTAGCAGGAATTTCCGTATTAACCTAGTCCATAGAAAGAAATAAATTCCTCTAGTTATTAAAATAGTACTATTATATTATCTAATGAAGAGTTCAAAGCAGACTTGATGGTCATTAATTTTCATTAATACAATTAATATAAGACAGCCTCCAGTCTTATCAATGATATCAATATATAATTTTAAAGGAACGTTACAATGAAGCTGCACCTTTTTAGGCTCTGTTTGAATAAAGATAATCTTTATATGGATCATCCACAATTTCTGATATTCTCTTGGTTTAAGTGCATATATAACACAAGGGGTTTTTTTCTTAAATTGCTGGTAAATTTTTTTATTTGTAATTGATATGTAATTTATGAGGTACAATGTGATGTTTTGACTCATGGATACATTGAGTAAAGAGCAAATTAGGATAATCAGCATAACTGCTACTTTTCAACTTTTATTATTTTTTTATGGTGAGTACCTTCAAAACTCTCTCTCCTAGCTATTTTAAGATAAACAATACATTATGGATAAGCTTGAAAAAAAGCACAAAAAAGAAGATGAAATGGAAGACAGCATAGTATAAATGAAAAAAACATGGAATCTGAAGGAAGAGTACTGGTTTTTAAGTACCCATTTTGCCTTGAGATGCCAAGAACCAAAACACGTGTGTGTCATCTTTACCATCTTCCCTCTTCAGCTTTCTGCTTAAAACACAAGTGGGTTGGGTTGGGAGGAAATGAATCAGACTTCAAGAACATTTCAAAAGCAACTCCAGACTCACTCCACTCTAAATCACTGGACAATCAGAGGAAATAAAACCACTAGATGTGCGTTCAGATTATGTTTCTTTTTATTTATTGATAAATATATGTGATACATAATAATTACATGCATCTTGGGAAACATATGTATATGTTTATCTTAATGTGATATATATATCACCTTAATCACTTTTACTTCCCCTTTCCTATCCTGGTTCACCATTTTCTTACCATCCCCAGAAAGTCTGAAGTCTCCACAAAGTCTATGTCTGCTACTGTCAGCTCTCCCATAAGGTATACTAGGAATCCACAGGGTTTGACACAGATTTTTTTAATATTAAAGTTCTGGGTGCCAAGAACCCATTTTGGATAAACACCAAAATTTCAGCAAATCCTACAGTGCTTATATATGTATTTAAAAGGGAGAGATTTCTGGAAGAATATATGGGGAACTAAGAATAGTGGAAATCTATTGGGGATGGTATGGGAACTGTGTAGATGAAGTACAAGAGAAAAGGGAAATGTTTCACAGCATAACTGTTTTAAAGAGGAAAAGTGTATTTAAATTAAGATAATATATTTTTAGAACAATGAGTAAGATATGGGCTTTAATAGACATATCCTATATAGTTTATATCATAAGTATGTGTAAATGGATTGGACAAGGTTGATATATATACTCTCCAGTTGTTGAATATGGAAAAATATAGTAAATAATGAAAATCAATATTATTAAATGTGCTTCAGGCTCTTAGATGAATAAACTATTTTAGTCTGTCCACTAGTTTTGAGTGTAGAAGTAAAATCTTGATATCACAGATTACATCCTTGACCCTATATTCTCTAAATATAATGTCAGAAATAATATCAGAAGTAAAATCTGATTCTGTTTTGTAACTACAGGTACTTCAGAGCAGTGACTGTTTTAATAGAAATTTTAGATGAACCTAGAGCACATTTTAAGAACAAGCCTACTAGAATTAAGGAAGTTTCCTCAAATAATCATGAACCACAGATGACAAAATAATAATTACAGCTACTACTTATTGTCTACTAACAACGTGCCAGACAGTTATCCACAATTTTCTAATGATCACCAAACAGATAGTAGGTATAAAGAGACATTGAGGCATACTAGGAGTTAACATTTGTTTAGTGTTTACTTTGTAACAAATTTTATATCCATTCATTTCTTTAATTTTCACAGCACTGTTGGGTAGATACTATCCAAATTTCTATATAACTATCAAATCTTAAAAATAGTAAATGGCTGTGCAAGAATACGATTATAGGACTTTCTGACTCACAAGCCTGTATGAAAAGAAGGAGGCTCTGGACGAAGTCTGAATAGAGAATTTTTTAGCTGTGTGACCCGGAACAAGTTATATGTCTGAGACTCATTCTTATCTGTAAAAATGAATTTAAAGTGCCTATACAGAATACTATCATGGGAATGAAATGGGAGTGTGGCAGTGTTTGGTATAAGTGCGGAGCTGATGGTTGCCTTATTAAGCATGGCCATTGTAACTGAAGGATCCAAGAACAGATTGATAAAGAACAGAAGGTTTTTGTTTGTTTTTTTCTGTGGCCCAAAACAATCTCACTGTGATTGCTGCAGATTTTAGGGTATGAATGCAACATACAGTCATTAAGCACCTCAGTTTCCCTCCAAGTTCCTGTCCTTTCATTCCTTTTAGCGACTGTTCTCAGCTTCTCATTTTGGTCTCAGAAGCAAATATACAGAATATCCCAAGAAGGTTGTTTTTTTTTAATATATGGGTCATTGCCATAAATAGCCATTCTACAATACATACATACATCAAAATGTCACATTGTACCCAATGTATAAATATGTAGTTGAAATAGAAGAAAGCATTTTATTTATTTATTTCATTTTATTTTTAACTAAACTGGAGGCATTGAGTCAAGCTTCAGTTTTGTTATTTTTTTAATTTTGAGGTTAGAGTTTTTTAAGCTAAAATTTACTCTTTAAAAATAGTTTTATGAATTTTGATAAATGTATATCATTGTGTAACAATCATAATCAAGTGAGAGTTTCCGTTGCTATTCATCCTCGTGAACACTTGCTATTACTATCGTTTTCATTTAATCAATTTGGTAGATACTTAGTGGTATCTCATTATAGTTGAATTTTGGATTTCTTTAATGACTAATGAAGTGGAGGAACTTTGCATATGCTTATTGGGTATTTGGATATCATTTATTGTGAAGTAACTTCAATTTCTTACACTTTTTACTTAATGGGTTGACTATCTTTTTGAAGTTGATTTGCAAAATGTTCTTCATATATTCTGAATATGTAA
Source organism: Heterocephalus glaber (assembly GCF_000247695.1). Next base: position 31,018,382 of record NW_004624737.1, read on the forward strand.
TTGTCCAGATTTATATATTACAAATTATCTTTTCTCACACTATAGTTTTTTTCTATCTTTATCTGGTATTTCAATGAAAAACACTCTTAATATAGTCCAATTTTTTGCTTTTTAATTTTATGGTTAATGATTCATATGTCTTGTTCAAGAAAGCCTTGCATAATCCCAGGTCATGAAAAGATGCTCTACTAAATAATAAATATTTTGTTCTTACTTTTAGATTTATAATCTCTTTAGAAATGATCAAATGCATCTATTTTTATAAAATCATGAACATAATAGTTACTTTTTAAGAGTAAAAAAACAAATGGTTTAAAATATTTTAGACTAAGCACTTTCTAAAATTTATTCAAATAGTAAAAGCTGATGATTATCCAAAATACATTTTTAATCCGTTCATTCAGACTATGTAGGGTACAGCTCCATTAGGCTTAATGGACTAATAAATTACATCTTATTTGCTTGCTGTCTGGTGGACAATTAAAGTCATTGTTCCAGTATTTAATTTTATCAGTCATAAATATGCTATGTTTTATCAAAATCTAAACTATCAAGATCCAACTATAAGTATCTCTATTGCCTAAAACCTCTTCGAAATAGTTCTGTATTTAATATAGTTGATTGAATTCAAATCCTATTTCAGACCCTAATGAAATGCTATTGAGTACCATGAGATGCAGAATCTCTTTCATTATACTAACTTAAAAAATGGTAAAGATAATTTGGCAAAGACAATAGAAGTATATAATAACCACGGTATATTGTATATACCAAAAGTTGATTTGGGGTGTTTTATTGTATAAAATTAATTTGTCAGATTTTTTTGGAGATATTAGTTTCAAGATCTTGGTAACATTAATAATTTATAATTAATAAGTTATATAATCTCTTTTTCCTTCTATGGGGAAATGGAATGCCAAAATTGTCACGCTTAAGACAATTCCTTTTCCTTATTATACTTCTGATAGTAGATTTGATGACACCAAAAACATGATAAAGATAAACATGATAAAGATAAATTTATTGTACAATAAAAATTTAACACTCAGGTACTACCTAATATTACCTGTCTACCAAAAGAAATATGAAACAGCTCACTTTTTAAGGAATCATTTTTGTGGAGCAGGGGTCCTCTTTCCCCACAGCCCTGCCAGATTTTGTTATTGGTTGATTTCTTGATAACAGCCATAGGAGTGAGATGGAATCTCAGCATTACTTTAATTTGCATCTCTTGAATGACCAGTGATGTTGAACATTTTTTTCATGTATTTATTTGCTGTTTCTACTTTATCTGAAAAGTGTGTATTCATCCCTGATGTCCATTTTTGGATTGGGTCTTTAAATTTGGGATGGGGCATGTAGACTGGTGCAACCGTTGTGGAAATCGGTATAGAAATTCCTCCAAAAAATTGGACTAGAGGTCCTATTTGACCCAGCTATTCCCCTTCTGGGTATCTGTCTTCCCAAAAGAATTAAAAGCATCATTCCACAGAGATTTATGCACACCCATGTTTATAGGAGCACAGTTTGTAACAGCTAAATCTTGGAAACAGCCTAAATGTATGTCAACTGATGAATAGATAAAAAGATGTGGTTTTTTAATATAATGGAGTAGATTCAGTCATAAAGAAGGATAAACTTGAGACATTTCTAAGTAAATGGATGCACCTTGAAATCATACTCTTAAGTGAAATAAATTGAACGCACATGTGTAAATACCCCACTTTCTCTGGTGTAAGAAACTGAAAGTGTAAATGAGGACCAAAGTGTATAACAGATATTGTGAAATAGGAGGAAACTGTTCAAAATTATATCGAGTATGAGATACTGTGTTAAGAATTAAAATGTTTTATGCAAATAAGTTATAGCACTAGTAGGAAATTAGTTGAGAGATAGATTAGCAATGAAAATACATTCTTTTAAGATCACGGTACACAGTGTATTTACCAATGTTAGTCTCTAATTATTTTTGTTATGAAAAATTATTTTTTATAAAACTGTTTTTATATTTTCTTTATCAATATCTACTTGCATTACATTAAAATAAAAGAGAATCATTTTTTGTGAAAATACTGCAGGATCTCTATTTTTACTATATCTAGAAATAATCTATCTTGTTAGATAAGTAAAAGTGTTAAGGAGGAAAAATATTTCATATAATTCTTGCTATCAGTATGTGTAATTTTTAAAATGCATGTTACACTGACATAGGATGGCTTGGGAGTCAATGTTAATAAATAAAGGAATAGTTTAAAATATTTAGAGCAAGTAATCTCTACATTTCATTCAAATAGTAAAGGATGGTGATTATCTAAAATAGTTTTACTCAAATCCTTCAGCTTATATATGATATAACTATAGTAGGCTTAATAGACTTCTATAGTATAGGGATTTTTGACATTTTATTTGCTACTGTTTGGTGGTCAATTAAAGTCATTGTTCCAGTATTAAATTTTATCAGTCATAAAATGTGCTATGTTTCATCAGAAACTAAACTGTCAATATCCAAATATATGTGTTACTATTACTTGACATATCTGTAATATCCTTGAATCACAGTCTATGTTTATATAGTTTGTTATTAAAGTATTTCAATTCATGACTTTGAAATGACTGTAATTTCCTATAGAAGAAGAGAAAAAGCACCTGTTTCTAGCTTTCTAGATCACATTCAAATATACAATTTTTAAAAACTATCCAAAATGAGTTTCAAACCAACTAAATCTACAAGTTTACAGTGGCAAAAATAGTTATATAGTATAGACAGAACCAATCAACAAATCTTGATTTCACAACAGATGCTATTTTCCCATTATAGATAGTGCACTTTTGCAGTGAAGAATGGAAAAGAAGGGTGCCTGTTGACATCTCACCTTCAGAACCCACATTTTGTAAAGTATTGACTCATGATTTCAAAATTTGTTTATATACTGTGTGAACTGTTTGATAAAAAAATATGTGTGCATGTATGTGTGAGAGATGTGGTTACTATTGTCTACACAGGATTGTCTAGTGTTAAAATAACACATTAATTGAGGCATTCCATCATCAGATGCATATTTTTTATATTTTTATGTCTTGTGAACTCTCAAAGAATATCAAGAATATTACCACGTGAAAAATTAGGTATCTTGCTAAACAGTTACATATTTGAATACAAGAAGAAAAAACAAGGTAGTTTATATTCTATACCAAAAGCACTCTTTGGCAACTATAATTCAGGAAAGGAAGAAGAAGGCAACTAAGAACCTCCAGCAATTGTTTCCCCACAGAAAAACTAAGTGAGATGCAAGAGAAACTAAGCCCTGTTGGCCATGGGACCGCCTTCACCAACACTGTTCCAACCATGAGCAGCACAGTGTGAAGCAAGACTATACTCACTGCAGGTAAGACTGGGAGGAAGCACAAGATTATAGCTTAGAATGAATTCAATGCTGGACTAGTAAAACTGAACACTGGGTAAATCCTTACGGCTCCCATCTCAGGCCAGTACTCAGGGACAGGATCCTTCAAACAGCCCCAGTACCAGGAAGACACTCCCAAGAGCGGTCTAAAGCAGTTCTATTTAGTCAGCATCACCTGCAGTTTGTTGCAGTAGTTTTCTTTTCTTTCTTTTTTTTTTTTTTGAAGTCAGATATTTAATATTTAGTTGTTCTAATACAATTCCAAGCAAATACCAACTGGAAGACCAAGTCCAGGAATTCATAAAGGAAACAATCTCCCAAACAACAAGGAATATCAGGATCTTCTTCCATTTGAGTTGTAGTACTGGTAGTATAATGCTGCCAGTCAACCAGTATATTCAGATTATCAAGTGTTTACCACATCATCAATTTTCAAAATACTCCGGACAATTTCAGTTGCTAGGGTCAGAGCACTGACTGAAACCAACAAAGGCTGGACAACGATTTCCTCCAGAATGTTGGAAATACCTCCCTTTCGGATATTAATGCCTGTAGTTTTTTCTCCTTGAGCATGTTATAGTAGTTTTCAATCATGAGTGCACCTGTACATTAAGCAGCCCATAGTAGTGTGGGCCTTGGTCTTCCTCCAGGCCTGTGCTGGTATAAATCTTTTAGATACTCCTCTATATCATGCTGAACAACACACAAAGTGCAGATCTGAGACAAATTTAGGTTTAGATCTCCCTCCCGTGCTGAAAAAATCAAAATACTGATATTTGAATTGCAGCACTCTTGGATCTAGGACGCCATCTAGTGTAAAATAGCAGAAATGACTACAGAGTCAGAGAAAATAAGCAGCCTGCTTGGAATTTCAGGAAAAATAGACAAAGAAAACCAGATTACGAAGACTGGAAGAAATACCTAATCTTTCAATGTATGGATAACATCACACATCAAGCATGAGAAATTTCAAGGACAGCTGGGTATGTAGCTCTGGGGTACAGTGAAGACCTGGTTTCAGTCCCCAGCCCCACCTCCTCCCCTTCTCCCACCACCGGAAAAAAAGAACTTCCAGAGAACCATGGCCTCACCATAAAGTCAAAGTAAGGCACCAGAAAGCAACTACACAGTATTGATTATGGGTGAACTCTTGAATGGAGAATTTAAATAGCTGTTTTAAGAACTCTCAGTGAATTCCATGAGAACACAGAGAAATGATTTAGCACCCGAACAAAGAAACTTAACCAAGAGAGGCAAGCAACTAAGAATAATCAAACAGGAATCCTGGAGCTGAAAAATACACTAAGCAAAATTTAAAACATGACAGAAGGCATCAATAGCAAAATATATCAGACACAAGAAAGAATTAGTGAATTTAAAGACAGGCTATTTGAAAATACACCATCAGAAAATAAAAATAAAAAAGAGCAAGGAGAAGAATGAAGAAGGTTTGCAAAAATGAATTGCAAGTATAGAGTTATTATTAGTAACTTCTCTCTTTTCTTTGACCAGATTATGTTGCTATCATTGCAAAATAGCTTGTTAGAATCAAAATATTTTTGTAAGCCTCATGGTAAACACTTAGCAAAAATTTATAAAAGATAAACCAAAAATAATAATCAAAGAATAAAAAAACACTACTAAAGTAAATAATTTAATCATGAATAAATAGTGTAAGAGAGCGAGAATGGAAAGAATTTAAAACTAGAAAATAAGTTTTTTAGAGTCTGTAAAAACATCTTAACTAGCCATAATTACAATAAACATAAATGAATTAATGGATTTAAAAAGTGATCAACTATATGTTGCTTACAAGAAACTCACTTAGCTGCTAAGAAAACACATAGACTGAAAGCAAATGGGTGGAATAAAATAATCTATGAAAGGAGGGAGGCAAGGAAAAGGTGTTGAAAAAATATATTAAGATGTACCATATACATGTACCAACCATAGCAACTATTATGTACTACAAACATATGCTAATAATAAAAAAAGAAAATCTATGAAAATAGACTCCAAAAGAAATTAGGAATGGCTCTACTAACATAAGACAAAACAGACATTAAATCAGTAGTTGTAAAAGAGATAGTGACGATTATTATATAATAATACAAAAGGCAAGAGGAGGGCCGGGGATTTAGCTCAGTGGTGCCGCTGCCTGCCTCACAAGCACAAGGTCCTGAGTTCGATCCCCTGTACCAAAAAAAAAAAAGAGGCTAGAGAAAATAACAATACTAAGTATGTGTGTATATATATATATAAATATATATATATCCTGTTAATTAGAACACCAGAATATATAAAGCAAGTATTAATAAACCTAAAGGGAGACATAGACTCTAAAACAAGAATAGTTGAAAAATTTCACATTGCACTTTCATCAACAGACAGATGATCTTCACACATCAACAGAAAACAGAGTGCAATTGTACCCTAGATTAAATGGGCCTAACCCATATTTACAGAACATTCCGTTCATCAAATGCATAACACACAATCTTTCAGCAGCACACAAGGGATTCTCCAGAATGGGTTATATGACAGGTCACAAAACAAGTCAACAGATTTTTAAAAATTGAAATCATAGTGAGCACAGTGTAATAAAATGAGAAATTAATAACAATAAAATCTTTGAAAATTATATACTAAATACAGAAAAAATAAACAACTTGCTTTTGAACAACCCATGGATAAAGTATAAAATCAAGGAGGAAATTAGGACATTTCTTAAAGCAAATGGAAATGGAAACAGCAAAACAGAACATGTAATACAGTAAAAGCAGGAGATTTACAACAATAAAAACCTACATCAAGGGCCAAGGATTTAGCTCAGTGGTTCAGGCGTCTAGCTCACAAGCATGAGGTCCTGAGTTCGATCCCTGGTACCAAAAAAAAAAAAAGAAAGAAAGAAAACAATGACAACTGGGAAAATATTAATATTCAGTTTATTCTTGAGGGGCCGAGGATTTAGCTCAGTGGTTCTGCTGCCTGCCTCACAAGCGCAAGGTCCTGAGTTCTATCCTCGGTACCCAAAAAAAAAGAAAACTTCCTAAGTAGGGGGAAAAAACCTTCACATACAAGTAAGTGAAGCATATAGGACTCCAACTAGCAAAAAAAAAAAAAAAAAAAAAATCTACATCAAAAAAGCAGAAAACCTTCAAATAAACAACCTGTTCTTGGATCTCAAACAATAAGGGGAAAAAAAAGAATATACTATACACAAAATTAGTAGAAGGCAAGAAATAATAAAGATCAGAGCAGAAATAAATGAAAGAGACTTAAAAATACAAAGAACAATAAAATACACAGCTGATTCCTTGAAAGACTGACAAAATTAATGAACTCTAAACTAGACTAAAAAAGCAAAAGAGAGAGAAGTTTCAAATAAATGAAATCAGAGATGAAAAGGGAGATAGTACAACTGAAAACACAGAAATATAAAAGGATCAATAGCAGTATGAACAACTATATACCAACAAATTTGTTAACCTAGGATAAATCAACCAATTCTTGGACACAAATATCTTAAGGTTGAATCATGAAGAAATAGAAAATCTGAACAAACCAATAGTGAGTAACAAGATGGAATCAATAAAAAATCCCTCATCAAAGAAAAGTTCAGAATCAGATGACTTTACAGCTGAGATCTACAAAACATTTCAGGAATAAATAACACCAATACTTTTTACATTATTCCAAAAAGTTGAATAGGAGGGAATTCTTCCAAATTTGTTCTATAAATCCAGTATTATTCTGATACCAATACCAGACAAACACACAACAAAGGAAAGCTACAACTCAATATCCTTGATGAATATACATGCAAAAATCCTCCACAAATTATTAGTAAGGTGAATTCAATAGAATACTTAAAAGATTATCATGATCAAGTGGGATTCATGCCAAGGATAAAACGATGATTCAACTTATGCAAATTGATAATTGTAATACAACGTATCAACAGAGGAAAAAGACATGGAAACATCTCAACAGATATAAAAAATGTATTTCACAAAATTCAACATCCCTTAACATGATAAAAGGACTGAAAATTAGGTATAGAAAGAACAAATCTCAATATAATAAAAGGCATTTATAATGAGCCAACAACTAATAAACTAATGAGTGAGGTAAAGCTGAAAGCTTTCTGTCTAAAACCTGGAACAAGACAATGATGCCCACTTTTACCACTTTTATTCAACATTGTGCTGGAAGTCCTACCCAGAGCAATCAGGCAAGAAAAACAATTATAAGGTAACCACACTGGAAAAGTGGAAGTCAGTTTGTCATTGCAGATGACATGATCTTACATACAAAACACCCCAAACACCCCATCAAAACTGAATAGTCTAATATATGAATTTAGTAAGTGTGTAAAATGCAAAACCAACACACATACAAATCAGTAGATTTTTTTACACATCAATAGTGAATTATTTGAAAGCAATCACATTTAAAATAGCTATAAAAATAATAAAACACAAACAAATTTAACAAAAGGGCTAAAAGATCTCAATAATGACAACTGTAAAACATGGATGAAGAGAATTGAAAAGAAAAATAATATATGGAAAGACATTTTGTGTTCACAAATTGGAATACTCAATATTGTTAAACTGTCCTGCTATCCATAGTTTCAATGCAATCTCCATTAAAATCTCACTGATATTTTTCATAGAACTACATAAAATAATCTTAAAATATGTGTGGAAACACACACACACACACAACACACTTCTGGCCCACAGTCTTTTCAAACCAGACAGTTTATTTTTAATCAATGGTTGAGAAGGATGGGGGTACAGAATAACTGAATACCAATACAATAGACACTAGAATAACACAATTTTTTTATTTATTGCTAGCCCTGTGCTTCCTTCTTGCAATACCATGTTTCTACTTCTTTGCTTAACTAACTACTACTTGTTTTGTATCATTCAACTGAAATATTCTCTGGAAAGCCTTATTTGATCTTTAGTCACCTTTTGATGTGCAACTTCTGGCACTATGGCTATAATCAGGATTTTTTAGGGGGGCCTTAAGAAATAGAATTCCAAAGTAACATGGAAACTCAGAGTTGTTTTAATTTCATTTTTGTAATGGCCAAAGATGTCGAACATTTCTTCATTAGTTTAATAACTACTTACACTCTAGTTTCTCATTCTTTATGGCTGATTGGTACTCCATTTTATTTTTTTAAAAACACACGTTTTCTTTATCCAGTCTCCAGTTGATGGACAATTGGACTGTTTCCAAGTTTTAGCTATTACAAACTGTGCCACTATGAATGTGGGTGCACATATATCACTGTGGTATGATTCTTTTAATTCTTTTGGGAAGATATCCAGTAGGGGAATCGCTGGGTCAAATGGGACCTCTAATTCTACTTCTTTGAGGTATCTCCATACTGATTTCCATAGTGATTGCACCAGTCTACATTCCCACCAACAGTGGAGCAGGGTTCCTTTTTCCCCTCAGCGCTTCCAGAATTTGTTGTTGGTTGATTTCATGATAGCAGCCATTCTTTCTGGGGTGAGATGGAATCTCAGCATTGTTTTCCTTTGCATATCTCGAAAGACCAGTGATGTTGAACATTTTTTCATATGTTTACTTGCTATTGCTACTCCTTTTGCTGTGAAATATCTGGATTGGGTCTTTAAAGTTGGGAGGTCTGATTTTTTAAAGTTCTTTATATATTCTAGATAGTACACTTTTGTCTGAGGAACAGCAAGTGAAAATTTTTTCCCACATTGTGGGTTGTCTCTTCACTGTGCTGGTGGTTTCTCTTACTGTGCAGAAGCTTTTTAGTAAGAAGAGATCCCACTTGAGTCTTTGTGCTAGTCCACATGCGACTGAGGTTTTGTTCATAAAATCTTTTCCTACACCAATGTCTTTCAAGAGTTCTACCTAACTTCTGTTCCAGTTGGTTTAGTGTTTCTGTTTTAATATTTAGATCTTTAATCCATTTCGATTTTAGTTTAGTGCAATGGTGAGAGATATAGGTCTAGTTTTTAGTCTTGGCAAGTTGAAACTCAATTTTTCCAGCACCATTTATTAAAGAGGCTATCTTTCCTCTAGTGAGGGTGCTTGGCTCCCTTGTCAAAGATGAGGTGGCTGAGTGTGTCTGGAGTTGTTTCTGCATCCTCTAATTTGTTCTGCTGATCCTCAGTCTGTTTCTTTGCCAGTGGCATGCTATTTTTTATCACAGGAGCTTTGTAGTATAGTTTCAAGTTGGGGATTGTGATACCCCCTGCATTGTCTTTATTGCCTAGTATTGCTTTTGCTATTCTAGGTCTCTTCTTGTTCCAAATGAGTTTTTGGATTGTTTTCTCCAGGTCTGTGAAGTATGCTGCTGGGATTTCAATTGGGATTGCATTGACTCTATATAGCAGTTTTAGAAGTATGGCCATTTTCACTATATTGGTTCTTCCTACCCAGGAGAAAGGGATGTCTTTCCACTTTCTGATACACTTTTCAGTCTCTTTCTTCAGAATGCTATAGTTTTCAGAGTATAGGTCTGAATTTTTTTGTTAGGTTGATACCTAGGTATTACTTTTTTTTTTTTGGATGCTATTGTGAAAGGAGTTGTTTTTCCAGTTTCTCTCTCAGTGAGTTTCTTGTTCATTTATAGGAAGGCTATTGATTTTTGCATGTTGACCTTGTATCCAACTACGCTACTGAATTTGGTTGTTAAGTCTAGAAGTTTGGTGGAGTTCTTGGAGTCTTCTATATGGAGTATCATGTCATCTGCAAATGATGATAATTTAACTTCTTCATTTTCTATCTTTATTCATTTTATTTCTTTCTCCTGTCTAATTGCTGTGGGTAATGTTTCCAAAACTGTATTGAACAGGAGTGGTGATAGTGGATATCCTTGTCTTGTTCCTGATTTTAGCATAAAGGTTTTCTGGTTTTGACCATTTAGTACAATACTGGCTGTTCCTTTTTCATAGATGAGTTTTATGTTTTCTGTAGGGTTTTTTTAAATCATGAATGGGTGTTAGATTTTGTCAAACACTTTTTCTGCATCCATTGAGATGATCATATGGTTTTTGTCCTTGGCTCTATTAATATAGTGTATTACATTTATTGATTTGCATATGTTGAACCATCCCTGCGTCTCTGGGATAAATCCCACTTGGTCAGGGTGTATGATCTTCTTGATGATCTTCTGTATTCTGTTTGCCAGTACATTATTGACGATTTTTGCATCTATGTTCATAAGGGAGATTGGCCTATAGTTCCCTTTCTCAGTTGGGTCTTTCTCGGCTTTTGGGATCAAAGTAACACTTGCTTCCATGAATGAATTTGGGAGTATTGTCTCCCTTTCAATTTCACTGAAGAGTTTAAACAGTAGTGGCAACAGTCCTCTAAATGTCTTGAAGAATTCAGCAATGAAGTCATCAGGACCTGTGCTTTTCACTGGTAAGTTTTTAATTACATTTTCAATTTCATTGATTGATATTGGGTTGTTCACAATTTTTAGGTCTTCTTCATTTAATTTTGGTAATTCATATGTATCTAGACATCTGTCCATTTCTTTTGTGTTTTCCACCTTATTGGCATACCGGTTCTCACAGTAGGTATTGATGATCCTCTGGATTTCTGCCGGGTCCCTTGTAATTTCACCCTTTTCATTCCTAATTACATGGATTTGGGCCTTTTCTTGTATTTCTTTGATAAGGTTGGCTAAGGGTTTGTCAATTTGATTTATTCTTTCGAAGAACCAACTCTTTGCTTCATTGATTTTTTTGTATCGTTCTCTTAGTCTCCATTGCATTGATTTCTGCTCTGATCTTTATCATTTCCTCCCTTGTGTGAGCTTTGGGTTTGTCCTGATCTTCTTTCTCTAGAAGCTTGAGGTTCAGCATCAGGTTGTGGAATTGAGCTTGCTCTGTTTTCCTAATATGAGTATTCACTGCTATGAATTTCCCTCATAAGACTGCTTTCATTGTGTCCCATAGATTCTGATATATTGCATTGACATTTTCATTTAATTGTAGAAACTCTCTGATTTCTTCTTTAATTTCCACTGTGACCCATTGGTTATTCAGAAGTGTGTTGTGCAGTTTCCATGTGTTTATGAAATTCTTCCGGTTTCTTTTGCTACTGATCTCCAATTTCATCACACTATGGTCTGATAATACACAGGGGATAACTTCAACTCCTTTTCACTTACTTAAACATGTTCTATGAGTGAGTATATGGTCTATTTTGGAGAATGACCTGTGTGCAGCTGAAAAGATGTGTATTCTGATTTTGTAGGGTGGAACACTCTGTAAACATCTATTAAGTCCATTTGTTGAAGAGTTTGATTGAGTTTTAGTATTTTGTTGTTTATTTTTCTTCTAATTGATCTATCTGTTCATGACAGTGGGTTATTGAGGTCTCCCACTACTACTGTATTTCTGATTATTTGATTTTTCATGTCCGTTAGTATTTGTTTTATGTAGTTGGGCACACTAGTGTTTGGTGCATATATGTCTTTGATTGTAATCTCTTCCTCTTGAATTTTTCCCTTTACCAGGATATAGTGGCCTTCTTTGTCTCTCTTAGTTATTGTCAGTTTGAAATCCACTTGACCAGCAAATAGGATAGCTACTCCTGCTTTTTGGGGGGTTCTTGTCACATGGAGTATTGTTTTTCACCCTTTAACGTTCAGTCTATGAGTTTCTTTTTGAATTAAGTGTGTTTCATGTAGGCAGCATATTGTTGGATCTTGCTTCTTGACCCCTTCTGCCAGTCTATTTCTTTGGATTGTTGAACTGAGACCATTAACATTGATGGTTATAACTGATATGTATTGACTTACCCTTGTCACTTTTTCTTTTTGTTGTAATTTCCTCTTTTGCATTTAATTTCTTGTCTTGCCTGATAGATTCATTCTGCTGGACTTCCTGGAGTTGTGATCCTCATTGTCTTTTCCTAAGATATTGTTTAAAATATTTTGGAGTGCTGGTTTGGTATTCATGAAGTTCCTCAGATGCTCTTTGTCATGAAAGTATCTTATTTCTCCATCAATTTTGAAAGATAGCTTTGCAGGATACATCAGTCTGGGTTGGAGGTTGTTTTCCTTTAGGGCTTGAAATACTTCACTCCAGGCTCTTCTTACCTTGAGGGTTTGTGTTGAGAAGTCTGCTGTGATTCTGATGGGATTTCCTGTGTATATGATTTGTTTCCTTTTTTCTAACTGCTTATAGTATGTTGTTCTTCTGTTGGGTTTCTGAAATCTTAACTATTATATGCCTAGGTGTAGATTTTTTTTTATCACAGCTAGTTGGAGGCCTATATGCCTCACTTATCTGTATGTCAAATTCTTTTCCCCTGCTTGGGAAGTTTTCTGCCATTACTTCTTCTGTGAACAGTTTTTTTATATCATTTGCACACTCTCCCGTTTCTTTATTGACTACAATCAGTCTTATGTTATTCTTCTTTGTATCATCTAGAAGCTGCTGGCTTAATTTCTCATGGTCCCTTACTATTTTTTAAAAATTTTTCTTCTCCTTGTTACTAATTGCAATCCTGTCTTCTATATCTGATATTCTGCCCTCACATTGGCTCATTCTGCTACATAAACTTTTAATAGAGTTTTTAATCTCCCAGATATGTGTGTGAATCTGTTTTATGGATTCTATTTGTTTCTTAGCTCTTCTATTTTTTTTTAATCTATGTCTGCTATAAAGTTATTGATCATGTGTTTCACTATGGACACAATCTCTGTTGTTATCTGAGAAATTATTTCTTATTTCATTTTGTACAGATCCTCTTTCATTGCCAGTTCAGGGAGTCCAGCTGGTTGAGTAGCAAATTATTCCACCTGGTTGCCCTTTGGGGTTGCCTTAGGTGATCTGGAAGTTTAGTTTTGAGTCTTGTTTATGTGTATTCTCATTTCAAAAGATGCAGCCTGTTGCACTTTTGTTGAGGTGACTTTTTGCTTGCCTAGTGGGCTTTGATTCTCAACCAGCCTCAGAGAGGCCGTCTCTCTGCTGCTCACCACTGTGCCAGTTCCTGGGTTCAGAATGGGTGGCCTTCTGGATCCCTGTGCTGTGCTGTTGTCTGGCGAGGTTCTGACTGTGTCCCACACAGTTAGGATGGTATCTAGGCTTGCCTCTGGCTTCATAGCTATTGTCTGGTACAGCCTTTGGCTGGGGGCTGTGCACACAAGTGGCTGGTGTCTGAGTGGGCTTCTGGCTGGTGTCTGCACACACTTACCGATGGTATCTGGACAAGCCTCCGGTTGTTGCCTGGGTGTTTACATAGCTATTTTCCAGGCAGGCCTTGAGCTGGGACCTGGGCCCAAGCTGCTGGTGTCTGGGCAAGGCCCTGGTTGGGACCTGGGTATCCATGCCACTCTGGTCCACAAGGGCTTCTCGCTTGAATCTGCCTAGAAGTGTCTATTCATTTTAGTTGCTTTTTTTTTTGGTACCAGGGATCAAACTCAGGTCCTTGCGCTTGCACAGCAGGTGGCAAAACCATTGACCTAAATCCCTGGCCCCATTTGCTCCTTTTTTGATTGCATCTTATTTTTTTAGTTCTTTCTGTATGCTAGATATTAGTCCTCTCCTCAAGGAATAACTGGCAAAAAAAAATTGTGAGAAATCAATAAATGCTGGTGAGCCAGCAGGGAAAAAGGAACCCTTCTACATTGATGGTGGGAATGTAAACTAGTACAATCATTATGGAAATTAGCATGGAGATTCCTCAAAAACGTAAAACTAGAAATTTCATTTGATCCAGCCATTTCACTTCTAAGTATCTTCCCGAAAGTGTTAAACAAATTATATTGCAATGATACATTCATATCAATATTTATAGTAGCACAATTGATAACAGCTAAATCTTGGGAGCACCCCATATGCCCACCAACAGATGGATAAAGAAAATGTGCTATTTATGCACAATGGAGTACTCCACTGCCACAAAGGATAAAGTTGAGTTATTTGTAGGAAAATGGATGTACCTGAGACTGTAATAAATCAGACACACAAGCTTAAACATCGTGTGGTTTCTTTCATATGAGAAACCCAAAGTACAAAACAAGAGCAAAATAAAAGATAGATAATAGGAAATAGGGAGACAGATCTTTTGCAAAAGGGTAGGGGAACAAGAGATGGGGGCTAGGGGAGGGGAAGCAGACGAAAAAATAATGGATTCCTGTTAAGCACATGCACCAACTCCCCGTGAGGAACGTAATCATTATGTACTGCAAATATGTATTAATAAAAATGAAAATCATGAAATATAAAAATAAAGAATTCTGCTTGAAAGAACAAGTAACAACAATATATAAATTGGAGCA
>NW_004624737.1:31033454-31075748 GCF_000247695.1 Heterocephalus glaber
CAGATGAACCTAGTAATATTATATTAAGTGGAAGAAACCAAACACAAAAAGTCACATATTATGTGATTCTATTTTTATAAAATATTTATGGTAGATAAATCTATACAGACAACTGGTCATTTCTAGAAGAAGGCAGGGAGAAAGAAGTGGGGAGCAACTGCTTTGTGGATACAGGATTTTTATTTTGCGATGATGAAATATTTTTTGGAACTAGACAGAAGTGGTGGTTGCAAATCTCTGGGAGAGTAATAAATGTCTCTGAATCATACAATACACATTAAAATGGTTAATTTTAAGTTTGTGAATTTTACCTCAGTAAAAATAATTTTTAATACTCATATATGTACCCAATAATATCTCTATATCAAAGCATGAAATATGGTGGTTATATGGCAGCAGGAAACATGTTAAATATCAGGAGATTGAAAGATAAATGAATTGATACTCAAGAATAGCTAATCAAAAGTGTAGAATATATATTTATGATTTCCATATGAAAAAGTGATTCTTGCATATGTGACAGGTGCTCAGTTTTGTCATATTCATATGTAATTCCAAAGTAGTATCATAAAATGACTTAAGGGAAAATACATTTTTATAACATATATATAATAAAATATTTTCTTTTCTTGTTACAATTCACATATTTTTGGCATAAAATGGAATGAATTTAATTTGTGTGCTCTGCTGCACATTCATTGCTAGTACTAAAATATGAATAAAATGAAAAGCAGACTTATTAAAAACAACATAAAATAATTTAATTTGCCATCAGTCTAAGGGAACATATTAAATATTACCCAAAGACTACTTAGAAAAATCTATGGTTTTACCCCTTTATTGTAAAAGAACCAAATATGCCATACACGAACCAGAACATATTGAAACATTACAAAAGCTAAATCATGGACAGATGCTTAAGCAATTCAGAGTCCAAAGATAAGTTATTTGAGCCAAATTACTGTTAACTCTGAGTATGGTAATTTACAGGGCAGCTGATGTTTCAAATGAACCTATGCTGCTTTCATTCCTGAGCAATTTAGAAAGTATAGTCATCCCTAGTTCTCTTCCTCCCTGCAAAAACAATTGACATAGGAAAACAAATGATTCATCTCACAATTTGGAGGTTACATATGCCATCATTTTAAATTATCTTTATTATCAATATATACTTAACAAAACTAGTGTATGTGTGTGTACGGTGATGTTGTATGTTATGAAAATAACAAATGGAATATATACAAACTATATAAGAAAGGTTTGATATAATTGGGTATCGCAGTTTAGTGCCAGTCTCTGGTGGATGGAGATATGCCATATAGGAGTACTTATTACTAACATATTTGTTTTTTTTTTTCTTTTTTGAGACAAGGGTCTCACCATGTAATTCAGACTGACCTTGAACTTACTATGTAGCCCAGGCTGGTCTCAAACTTATGACAATCCTCTTGCCTCACCCTCCCAAAGGATATTTGCTTTTTAAGAGAAAATTCAGGAAGTGAGAGTGACAATCATTAAAGTAATGGTTCACAACCAAGGATAATTTTACATCTAACAGAAGGGCAAATGTTGCTACTTGAAGGGATCTGACTGGAGGCTTTGAAGTTTCCTCTGAAAAGAGAAAGGTTGTTAACTAAGGTAGAAAACATGAGCATATAGGATCATTCCTATACCCCTTTGAATTAATCCTAGATTCTTCTTGATTAAATTGCTCTGAAGCTAGAATGGAGTCATCAGGGACATTGTGATTACTTTTCTAACCTAAATTTTGCTCCCACAAATAGTAAAATAGTTTGAGTAAATAGTGTAAAGGAAATTTTGTAAATAGCAAAGTAAGAAGTGAGTTAGGATATCAATATAATAGGCAAAACTTTGAACAAGCACTAGATATCTATATTACCAGTATTTATTATAGAAAGATTACATTTTCATCTGATTCAACATCAGATCATGCAAAATTCTTTTTAACGGTATCATGTGTGGTTACTGAAGAAACACAAATGCAAAATCCATTAAAACCATAAAATATGATAGGACAATGTTATAAGTTCCAGGATTTTACTGATACTATATATATCCTAATATCCCAATAATTTAAATCTTTGGGTCTGTTTTCTTTATCTCTTATTTCTTTTGGGTCTTCTTCATGATACTTTTATTTACTATATGCTAGTCACATTTTTGATTGTATGCTTCTTATTTTCCTTGAAAAAATATTTTGGGAGATTTTGTGAAGCCTAGATAAAGCTGTATTTCTTCACAGACTTCTTTTCTCTTCTGTCATGGTTTTTTTTTTTTAATAAATAAAGGATAGTTTGTGACTTCTAAATGATGGTGATGGTGCAGATTGACTTCCAATTTATCTTTATTCTGACTATGCATACCTTGAAGTTGCACCTTAATGTGGTGATCATTTTCTATCAGACTCCCAGAGCTAGGTAGGGCTTGTGCCTTTACTCATTCCTTCGTATATTCTGAGATCAAGAAACTATTGTATATATCAAATTTGGCTTTATGGACAAATGCCAACATGGCTAAAGGTTGTCAATGGTTGCTATGGTTTGGATGAGAGGTCCCTAAAGGCCCATGTGTGAAAAGCGTGGTCCCTGGGTTGCACAACTGGGAGGTGGTGGAACTTGTGAGAAATGGCGTCTTACAGGAGGTCCTTAAGTCACTGGGAGAGTGCTCTCAAAGGTAGTGCAGAGCGGATCCCAAGCTCTTCCTCTCTTTCTTTGCCTCCTAGCTCATAAGGCACTCCCCCAACAAAGTGCTGTCCATGTCAGAGGCCTGAAGCCCATACAGCTACTTGGTTTTGGACTGGAACCTTCAGAACTATGAGCCAAAATAAATCTTTATAAGTTAATTGCCTTCAGGATTTCATTAGTGATGGAAAACTAACTGAAAGATTTTACTTTTCAATTCTCCTTTCCCCATGTTTTTGGACTAGTGATTACTATGTAGTTTGTCAACTGAGCTCTTTAATGCTATTAAGAGATTTTTAAAAAAATATATAAGATTTTTAAATCTAGTTGAAAAGTTGATATAATTAACCTATGTTATGAACAAAAGTTCCTAAATTATCAGCCATGACATTTTGGGATAAAATATTACCCTCAATTGTAAATGATGTTTCACAGAATATTCACAAACTTAATAAATTCTTTATGCTTATACTTCTTAGATGAAAATTTAATGAAA
This sequence comes from Heterocephalus glaber, assembly GCF_000247695.1. Next base: position 31,036,653 of record NW_004624737.1, read on the forward strand.
TATATCACACCATTTAGCTATTTAAATTTCAATTTTTTGAATCAATTAAAAATGGATTTTATTAATGATGCTTCTTGCTTTATTACATAAATTTTTATAATTGAATTATAAACACCTGAGAGACAGTAAATAAATCCTCCATGAGCACACTTAACTTGATTAAGATATGTCTTAAACGTAGTGAATCATATAATCATAAAGGGATATATAATAGCCAATGTATCAATTTATACTTGCCAATATGTCTACCTGTATTTAACTTTATATGTTGTATTTTGAAAACATCTAACAAATGATATATGAAACATAACAAATTACCTAACATGAATAAAATAAAATTTCTCCAAATTAAGTATATATATTTCATAAGCCTCCAAATAGTAACTACAATTAAAGTTGCACATAAGAAATAAAATTATTGTATAATCATCTTATTATTTCTCTCCTTATGTTAACTATATTAATCTACTTATTTAACAATTCAATCCCATAGACAATAAAACATATGCACAGGTTTTATTTCCAATCCAATTAGTTCCACTTTATTAAGCTGTTCTTTCACTGTTTCTTTCTATCAAGAGGTATATGGTTTTAAAATAACTCTGAAAAATAACTGTGTTGGTTGTAGAGAATTTATATTCTGACATTCTAAATTTCCATAATGTATCATCTACATATTTGAAATTTTAAAGCAAGCTAATATTTATATTTGTCATATTATTTCTTAGTAATACTCAAAATTTCCATAGTAATGATTCAAAATGTTGCAACAAAATGATGTCATCTTTTACTTAAAGGCTACTTAAGTATATAACTCAAATTGATGATGTTTAATTAAATTTTGTTAAAAATAAAACTTAGGTACCAAAATTTTGATGTGCAACCCTCTTTAACAATAAGTACTAATTAGATCACATCTATTGTACGCTTAGACAAAGTAAGCACTGTTCTAAGACCTTTACCTGTAGAAAATAATTGTTCACACAACATTATGATTTATGTATCCTATGTCACATAAATCACAGATGAAGAGACTGGGGCACAAAAAGTTTAATATCATGACCGAAATTTGAACTCAGAAACACTAGATCTCAGCACCACGTTAAACTAATTCTCCTCTATCAAAGGTTAATCAGAAAAGAATTGTTACTTGTGAAAATAAAATTATAAATAACCTCAAATATTTGGGAAGTGCTCAAAGGAACAAAATGTGAAATGTGAAACCATCTTGATGAGGCTTTAGCTCATCATTTCTACAGAAATAGATACTAGGAGAAAATGACATAGTCATATAAATTCTATAATACGAAATTATTTTCATAAAAAATTTTCTTCCATTTTAAAATTAAACCTACCCTATTTGGTACTCAAATTTGGTTTTATTGTGAGTTTGGAAAGGATACACTGTACCAGAAAGTACCAGTTCAGAGCTCACTTTCTGTAATTTACATTCTGAGTTTACATTCTGATGTTTTCTTTTCCAGCTTTGTTGTCTTGGGTAATTACATAATCTCTATAAGCTTATATCCATCTAATAGCTTGTAAAGAAAAAATATTTAATAGTTCATTTTAAAAAGCACTTAGCATAGAATCCGGCATAAGAGATTTTATTTGTCATCATCTTCTGTCCACTTGATTAGATTTCTAACATCTCACAAGAGCAGAGTACAAATGCCCTCTTGTTAGAGTAAGCCACAGATATGTGAAGAAAAGTCTACCCTTCTTACATGTCTACCAAAGAGACTATATACTCCAGACTTTTCACCTTCTACTTACATTCAGTCTAACCAAACGTTTGACTATCAGACTTATCCCTTTTGTGTTGTATGTATGGTACAAAATTTGAGATTTCATCCTTTGCTTTCTCCTATCCCACACTGCTCATTTCCCTCTTTCCAGGCACTGTGCCCAAAAATGAACAAAAGAAAGAAAGCAGAACAATGGCACTTGTGCTGAGTAGGTACAATAAAATACACTTTTATATATTTCTTAATACAGAAAAATGATTTTTTCTATTTTGAAATGTAAATTTGACATAATTTTAGTGATTATTGTAAAAGAGTGATTCATAAAATAAAGGTTCAATCAGTTATTATTTTAAAAACTCTAATCACTCTTCCAATTGTAGCAGATGTTACTTTGACTCAGAAGTTAAAGTACCCTGTGGATGCAACTTCTGGCAGATGAGAGCAAAGTATCTCTCCCTGGATGACACTGAGGTCTCCAGCAAAGCCCTCTACTATCCTGCCCATTCCATGGCCAGACTCATGCACTCCACATCAAGTCAGCAGGGTGCAGTGACACTAAAGTAATAGTGATGCTTATGCAGAAGCTATGTGATTTTGGAAGAAAAAGTCCTCTTAAGCCTTTTTAAAATCAGATGCCTTTCTAAAAATTCAGTATTTTTACCAACTATAATTCATACAAATAGTGTTATACCACTTTATTAACACTAAAATAGACATTTCAATTAAACTCCTATATTTTATATACAATATTTATTGGCTAATATATAAGTTCATGCTATCTAAACAATGAACATTTAGAATAATTCCTAGTAACTATTCCATTTAAACATAGTAAGTCAAACAAAACCTTGAAGCAACCTTTCTTCCAATTTGTCTACTGGGATTGTAAACCATTGGATAAGTCCTTAATTCCAAATAAAAGATCAATTTATATTTTTTGAAAGTGAAAGCTGAGAAAAACCAAAGTGATGTAGCTTTCACCTATGGGTACTCTTCTTCAATCTAATCCTTGTAGGAACTTAAGATTTCACAATAGCAAAATAAGTTAGAATTTGTAACAGTGGAAAATCTTCTATTTAGTGACAGTAAGATATTCTTCATACAGGGTGCATTTTTTACTTTATATCTCCTTGTTTGGTAATAGAAATACAGTTATTGTCCATCTTTTATAATTAAAATGACTGAAAAGATGAATGAATGATTTTAGAAATAAGCAGTATATGGTTGTAGGGTTATAATAAACTTTTGCCCAAAACTTTCTAAGTGTGTAGGTTTGTGAATCCTACTGGACATATAAAGATTTTTCAGAATCAAAATTCTGACACAGAACTTCATAATACAGATATATTTTTCAAATTACCTCTTCATTCTGCTTCTACTGATGTTGAGAGCTTTATAATACCAGAGTTCAAATTTCTGAATTTAGACATTTTACTTTTTGAGATTCTTCATTACAGGAGGGTAGCTATAAGTATTAGAAATTAATTGATGTGTGTAACTTTGCTAGTAACACATAATTTCACAGATTTGAAGAGTCTGCTTGAAAAATACCATTGGCAGTATAGAATTCAATGCAAAAATACCAAGTCCTTAAAAAGTTTAAAAGTACAATGAAAAAAAGATTCAATACCATTTATGACATATAGAGGTGGTTTGTAGTTGGAAAGTCAGTTAGTATTAAACCAATAGTATATATTAATTCCAATTACTTCAATAAAAGAAAATTATCTCACGCAGATATTTTTATTCAATATATGCTCTACTTCAGTAAAATGGGATCAACTACATAATGAAAAGCTATAAGCAAAGGCATCTCTCATATCTGACTAAATATTTCTAATGAGAGAAGGTGATTATTTCCATATATGGAGCAATATAGTTAGTAACAAACAATGCCATTTTATAAACAATGAAGTGACATCATTATAGTGGTGATTTAATAAGACTAATCCAGAAGCAGTGAGTTATTATTCTATAACAATCCATTATAATATCTACACCAGTTATATATAACATTTTGACTCTCAATAAGTATGAAAAAAGTAAAATGTAATATTGTAAAATACACTGGAGTGAAGCAAATGTTTATATTTAAGTTTAAACTGTGTGAGGGTAGGATACTATTATCACTGAGTTTAATTTTTTCATCTATAAAGTAGGCATGATATTTCCTAAAGTCTCTGCCACATAAAGTTGTTATAAATATGAAAATGAACTTTACTGTGAAAGCAAGCTGTAAACTTTAGAACATTATATGAATAAGAGATTATTACTGAATAAGTAGCATGAATGATAGGTGACAAGGTAATTATTTTTAAAATATTTTTCATATTACTAGATCATAAACATAAAAATTTAAATAGATCAGAGAAGTCTAGAGTTCTACCTCAAGTTATATTTTCATAGGTAACAACAAAACTGATAACTAAATGCTGTTTTAAAGGATTAATTGAAAAATCAATTGTTTTTTCAAAATACAATTAAAGATTAAATACACAATTGTCTTTTAACTTTAATACATGTTTGCCTCAAAATTTAGAAACTACTTTGTAAAGATGAGGAAACAGGATTGATTAATAAATTGTTCGAAAATACAGATGACTCTCATTATGCTGACCTTGAGTAAGAAGTCATTGGGAAATATTATCTCTGTATTAATACATTTAGCAGTGCAGGAAGACAATGTCCCTCACATTTTATCGCGCACCACTGAACCATGACAAATGCTGACAGTTAGAGAGCACACCTCCAAACATTATGTCACCATCTCAGTGACAGCTAAGGAAGAAAACTGAGTACAATCATTGTTTCTTATTTACTAGAGTAGCCACGGCTAGAAAATTCAAAAACAAATTGATTTACAGCATCTAGGTAAACAACTTTAATTCTGACATTGTAGAAACAAAAATGCTGGGTGTGATTTTTTAGTCTTTTACCACCAACAATTTATCTTTAGGTCTTATGTATAGTACTGTCCTAGAAATATCTATTTAAAAAGTAATGTTCAATAACCTTTCTCCATTACCAAGCAATTTATGAAAAAGGTCTTTTGCAATAGCAATACTATTTGCATAATAATTACAAGCACAGAATAAATGTTATGACCATATTCCAAGAGTTTTCTTTTTTATAAATTAAATTTTCCCAAAAAACAGTTCTAAACTTCAATACTTTATTTCTGAAATTTGTTACTTAAATTTCACTTATAATGGAATATAATACTCTCTTGCATATTGAAAATGAAAAGCAGGTAAGAACACTTCTCAATGAATATTTTTGATTGACAATATTGAGGATTAAGGGATATATTTTCAGTGTAGCAATAAATAAAGCATGCAGTTACCATTAACATTTTAGTGGAAGCTCTGTCTTTTATTCTATAAGTCTCATACTGAAAAGGTACATTACTAGAGTCAAATATGCAAGGTCTAATCTAGAGTCCAATAATCAAACTCAATGTCAGAGAATTTGGACCTTCAACAGACAAAGATATAATAAACATAGATACAAACATTGTTTTCTTCTTTTTCCTCTGACTTTTTTTGCTTTTCACTTTATTTGCAAATCTATTGTTCGTGTATTACAAATCAGCACACAGAAACTTTTATTTACAAAACTAAGTTATATAGTAACTCAGCAAAAGGAAGTTAGAAATACTTAGCATAAGATAAAAAGATTAAGTATTTTGATGAATAAAATCCATTGATGTATTGCCTGTGATATGTATTTATATATAATACACATATTACATATATAAAACTGTATATTTAATTATTTCCAATTCTTCAATAAAATACGTTTGAAATAGAAACAGGAAAAATTACGTATTCAATGTAAAAGTGTGTATGTGCATGTAATGCTAAATATAGCTATGGTAATTTTCCTAGTTGTCATATTTTTACATTCTTCATAAATAAGCCTAATCCATTGGCAAGATACAGTGATATGGTATATTGCTTGTTAGTTAAGTAAGATAAATTACTACCATCAAATAGCGAGAGAAATCAGTTTCCAAAGATTAGAGCTGATTGTTCCAGGTAAACAAAGCACTGTAGAGGTATTGGACCTAGAAATACTTTGAGAGCCAAAGCATTACAACAAGTAAACATTAAAATTGATTTATGGTGATAAAATTTTGTAAAAAAGACATTAAGTGTACATATCCTATTTGGTAAATGATTGTCACTATGGCAGTTCCTCAAATGGAACTCTTTTAAAGAGTCTCCTAAGTTAATCCTCTTCAGTAGTAATTCTAAGATGTCATTTGCCTTTTGCTCTGTTTTTATTTGAATAACGGTGTAAAACCAATGAGGGGGGTAAAGCTGCTTGAACCTTCACATAAGCAGTGGCACCAAACTACTTGAAAAAACGAGTGTCCGACTCTTCAGACAGTTTTACAATTATGAATGGAGTCTGCCTATCACACGAAGGACAATAACTGACTATATTTCTTGGCATTTAATAAAAAGGAAAAAATCATACTCAATACTTCAAGCAAAAATCATACTTAAAGTTCTATTGTGCACAATGATCTGAACAGCTTTCCAATACTTAAAGGCTATTTTTACTAGATTAGTGTTGTAAAATATTTAGAACAATATTTAGAACACCTGCATAACTCAATGGATCAACATTTTCCAAAGAACCAATGCAGGATGCTACAAAATCACGCATTCTAGAAATCGCCAATTGCTACATTTCAAGGAAAAAATATCCACAATGTCTGAAAAGACTTTAAAATACTATTCTGTTATCCAACAGTGTATTTATGAGAACAGATTTCTTTTATATACCTCAACTCAACCAATATATCATAACAGATTAAATGTGAGAAGCATGTATAAGAATTCAGATGTCTTCTATTGAGCCAGATATTGAAGAGATTTGTAAAAGGTAAAAACAAAGACACTCTTCTGCCTGGTTTGTTTAAAAGATAGCTACTCTGGGCTGGGGATTTAGCTCAGTGGTTCTGCCGCTTGCCTTGCAAGTGCAAGGACCAGAGTTCAATTCCCAGTACCAAAAAAAAAATAGCTATTTTTATAAAGAATACTATACTTATTGTAATCATTGTGAATTTTATTTTGTAATGAATTACATTTTTCTCAATTTTAATTTCTCAAATAATAAGTAACTATAGATATACACCACATTATAAAAAATACCTCTCTGGGACTGTGAATACTATTTATGCAAGAGAAACTGTGGTGAGATCAAAGTTTGAGAGGTGTTGTATTGAATGGAGGAGTATTGAAGTAAATGTGTTGCTACTATTGCTTGCTTGAGGTTGTTCTCAGCCTGCTTTCCACCACCCTCATTGCTTTCTTTTTGTCCCATGCAACAGTTAGGTATGCTTATCTTTACCATTAGTCCTTGACAAATTCAACCAGTAGGTCAATTTTTGCTTTTAGCACTTGAACATTTAAAGTTCAGTCCCTAATAGGGCATTCTGTCTTGGTACGAGATAGAATAAAAATGAAAGAAAATGTCATTTGACATGATAAATGAGGAGTGACATAGCCAGTAAATATCAGTGCTAAGATTGATAAACATCAGACAGCTGTGCCAAATGTGTAATCAGGTAACACATCTGAGTAATGTACAGCCTTATGAAGTGGTGAAATGAAACAAGGAACAAACTAAAATATTGTATGACTAATTAAGGAGACTAGGCATGACTCACCTCTAGTTAATTTTTCATTTTAGATTTGATCTTTTAGATTACATCTTATAATTTTGAAATAGAAGCTATATATCTGGAATCTTATGCAAAGTTTCCTAATTTTTTAAAACCCTCTTTAGGCCAAGAAAAAATGCTGACCAGCTTAAATAAATATAATCTCATGAATAAATTATTTTTAATGTTTTATTTTTGAGAAAATGACTCACTGTGTTGCCCAGGCTAGTCTGCAACTCCTGAATTCAAGCAATTTCCCCAGTTCAGCCTTCTGAATGAATAAATTATTGTATGTAACAATAAACTTAACTTGATTTCCTAAAGCCAATAATGTACTCCTAAAACCAATAATGTACTTGATTTCCTAAAACCAATAATGTACTCCAAAGAAAGATTAATGCTCAGATTTATTTCTAATATTACATATTCTTAAATTATCTTTAAAATAAATGGATTTTAGTAATAGCAAATAAATGCATAGTACTGTACTTAAAACTTGACAAAGAACTTTTCACATATGACGTTCCCCTTACCTATCATGTAACTGTCAATTCCTCTGACATTCACAGGCCTCAAATACTGTCCTAGCTCCACCTTTTACTCCTTTCTAACCAAATCAGTCTGAAATAAGACCCTCAATTAAAACCAAGCAAATTTGTCCATTCATTGCCATTTATATTAGTCCATTTTCTCAATTACAAAATAAAAGTACTAAAAAAGAAAATGGCTCCTTGTAATTTGTTACTCCTTTTACTCATTCATGATAATCCATCAATGTGTTACTGCATTTGCCATGAGTTGAAAATAGTATGCAGAGATATACTTAAGTGACAACATTATGTCAACACTCAAATGAGAACAATGTAATTCAAATGTGATATTTCCAAATACAAAAACAATACAAATACAAAATATTACCACAGTTTGTATCACTTATTTAACTCATATCTTCTAGTTACAGGACTACAAAGAGGAAAAAAATGAAGCATAACTTAAAGACAGCATTATCATTGGAATTGGTTATGATTATGATTGATACTTGTCTGATATATTATTGAAGTTCTCAGCCCATTCAAGAAACTTCAGAATAAGTATACTGACATTTTGACTTTAAGTCTAATTATCAGTCATTACTGATTCCTCATTATTAATTCTAACCTTTCAAATTGAGAGAAAATTATAATTTCAACTGAATAAATCAGTACATAAAATGCTGCATCATAAATATAAAAATGGAAAAACTGCCATATGCTATTTTCAAGGCTACAAAAATTGACATGAATAAACTCTTATTTTGACTATCAAATTTTAAAGGAGAAATAATATTATCTATACTCAGTTGAAAAAATAAGTGGACGTGTAATACAAAGCTATTGAAATAATCTGTTTATTTTTTTCTTTTGGCATAAAAATTGAGCTTTTAACTATTTCCTTAATGATTTTCTTAACATATTGATAGAATTGTAATTTAAATCTGAAAATTAATAAATTACTAAATGAAAAGCAGCACAGTACTTGTTAATAGCCATTTCACTAAATAATATATAATATTGAGTTCTTTTCAAATTTTGATTTAATGATATATTATTTTCATGTAGAAAAGGAAAACACTTAAAATTGGAACAAAATTTTTTTTAGATGCTGTGAGAGAAGAATGCAATGTCATTCTTCTGCATGTAGATAACTAGTTTCCCCAACATCACACACCAATGAGACTATTTCCGCCATTACAAACTTGCTAATGAGCAGTTGACCACGGATGTATGCACTTATTTCTGGACTTTCTATTCAGTTTGGTTGGTCTGTGTGTCTGTTTCTGTGCCAGTGTCATGCTGTTTTGATTAGTATAGCTTTGTAGATTTTGAGATCAAGTAAATGTCTCTAGCTTTGTTCTGATTGCTCAAGGGTGTATGATTCTGAAGACTATTCATTCAATTTTGGTGGAAAATGTCATTAGAATTTTGATAGAGATTGCATTAAATTTGTAGGTCACAACATAGTGTGGACATTTTAACAATACTGTTTCTTCAAATCCATAAATGACTTTTATCCAAAACAATAACAAGCACTGGTGAGGAAAACAATATAGACGTATCTCAAAAAATTAAAGGTGGAACCACCATATGAATCAGCAATTCGATTTCTGCATGCATATACGAAGGAAAGGAAATCACTGTGCCAAAGAGACATTTGTGCTATCACATTTGATGCCTCATTATTAACAACCAAAATGTGGAGTCAACTCAACTGTACATAAATGGATGGATGGATAAAGAAAACACACACACACACACACAAAGGAATACTATTTATTATTTTTTTTAAAAAGGAAATCCTGTCATTGAGACAACATGGATGAATCTGGAGGACATTATATGAAGTGAAATAAGCCATACACAGAAAGACAAACATTGCATTATCTTACTTACATATGAAATCTAAGTGTTGCACTCATAGAACTAGAGTATAGAATTTTAGTTACCAGGGGCTAAAGTGCAGAATGATGATTAACAGGAACCATCAGTTAGAGTCATGGAAAATGTTGGTCAAAAGGTACAAAAGGAGAAAAAAATTCAGGAGATCTATTATACAACATGCTGATTATAGTTAACAAAATATTATATTTTGAAAATTTATTATAGATTTTAAATGATCTTACCATGAAAGAATGGTAGCAAGTGCTATGTTAATGAGACAGAATGAAATATACCATAATGTCTTACATAATATAAAACATTATATTATACAGTTATATATACACTATTTTTACTTGTCAATTTAAAATAAACATAAGATTGTACCCATACATATATATGATACAAATTTTTAAATAAATTAGCTCATTGTTTTAGTACATGCCACTGTAACACTAAAATAAATGTATTGGCAAACTGCTATAATCAAAATTTAGAGTCATTTGATTTTGTGAGAACCTCCTTCAAATACAATGAAATTAAATATTCCCATGGAAACAAAGACTTTGTAAATAGGGAGGGGTGCAGGGGTTGAAGGGAGGGCAGGGGAATGGGGAAAAAAATAAGAACCAAGATATATCATGTAAAGGTACAAATTCCCAATGATGAATGTCATCATACTGTATACCTAAAATATACCAATAAAATTAATGAATGAAAAAAAGAGATAAGTAAAAATATGCAAAACTAAAAAAAAATTCCCAAACCAAACTTTTTGCTCAACAAAATTTACAGACTGGCACAAATTTAAAGACAGAATACTGTAAAATGGCTGATAAACTAACGTTTCTTAGTGGGTATCAAACTACTTTAGTAAGTAAAATCACAATGTGTTTGATTCAGAAGGTAAACAAATTTTAAGTATATTGATTTCTCATATTCCTAATAATCTAGTCATTTTTTGAGTTTCATCAATGTATCAGTTCACATTTTAAGTGAATCTTTAATTTCATTATATAAAGGGACTTCTTTTTCCTATAAGTTTATCAAATGTAGCAGTAAGCCACACAGAATATCCTGAAATAGATAATGTTTTTTTAATACTAATACCACACTCATTTTCTTAAAAATGAATTGTTGACTGACATAAAGGAAAAGGAAGTTTTTTCTTTTTATGGAAGATATATATATATATTTGTACCAGGGATCAAACTCATGACCTTGTGCATGCAAGATAGGTGCAGTGCCACTGACCTTAACCTCCCAGCCATGGAAGATATAATTATTGACTACAAATACTCTTCTTGATATTACACACTTCCATATGCCCTAGCAGTTTACTTCCTTCTATTAATTTTGGGCTTGATCAGGTTACTTGCTTGGTCAATGATATGTGTGGTGACATGCCATATGCCATGTCCTGTCAGAAGTTTTAAATACAATGATATGGTTAGGCTTGACACCTGATACTCCCCTCTACCTTAAGAACTACATATCTTCTTAAATAGGGGTTGTTCCTGCAATCAAAATTTTCCATGAAAAGACACATAGAATAGATTCACAGTCAATCTGCTGCTTGGAAAGAGGCCACAACATATTACCCCAGCTATTTTACAGTATAAGTTGAATTTGTTACCTATTATGATTACAAAAGCTGATAAAACAAAAATTTTGTACCTATAAGGTGAGTGCTGCCACAGTGAGCAAAATATCTAGAATTAGCTTCAGGGCTAGGACGATGATAAGACACCAGTATGATTAGAGTATGGAAAAAATAACCTTTGTTATCCAGTATGAAAACAGATGGCAAATCTGTAATGCTTAATCTATAACCTGTATTATATAATGAACATGTTGTAGAGAACAAGGCCTCAAGACAAGATTACTAATATGAACTGGTTATTATTGCTAAGAAGCTCACATAAAGAGGTAAGCTAAGAAAAGAACTGTCTTTCTTTTCAGGAAGATATGAAAGAGAAAATACAGAAGTCAGAATTCCCATGATTTGGCATGCCTTTTGTTAAAGTCTGTCATTGGATCAATTTGGCCTTCAGTAAAACCATCCACTTGAACAAAATGTCTTAGGAAAGACAGATCAAGGTACGATATCATAAAAGCCTGATTAACGGAGTATACTTGTAACTAGATAGATAGATAGATAGATAGACAGATAGATAGACAGGAGTATGGCAGAGGGAATGGAGGAGAAAGACAGAAACAGAGAGACAGTCATATTGGCATTTCCTAAACCAAACTATAACTGCATATACCTGACTACAATCAAGTAAATAAGAACAACAAAAACGACTAGGTTGGAAGAAGTTGTTCTTTCAAAAATGCCAGGAATCTATATGAAAATAGACTGACAGCTGGAGAAATAAAAAATATTTACTATTATTTAGTAATAAAAGGATTGAAGTACTGTTACATGCTGTAACATGGATGAATGCTGAACACTTATGCCAAGTGAAAGACATGCCAAACAAAAAGGACTGTATATTATAGAATTTCCCTTAAATAAAATAGCAAGATAGGCAAATCCACATAGACTGAAAATACAGATGGTTCCCTATGGCTTAGGTGTCTGCTGAAGTGGAATGGAGGTAGGTGGGTTTATTAATGATAACAGGGTTTCTTTTCATAGTGAAAATATTCAAAAATTATGGTGACAACTATAAAGTTGTAGAATTTTGTGAATATACTACAACCACTGACTTGTACAGTTTGGAGAGAGTAAAGTGTACGGAGTATAAATTATATTTCAAGAAAGCAGTTATTTTAAAAGGACCTGTAAAGGATCCAAAGATAGTCGTTTCAAAATAACTTTACAGGCAGGAGACAAGATGAGAAAGCTTCTCAGTGTCAGGACACAACATGAATATTTCATGAATATTTCCACATTTCTGCATGGTCAGGACTTTCTAACAAAAAAATTTACTGGCAATCTATGATAAAAGATGACTGAATAGCAAACAAGCACTGGAAGTTTAGGATAAATATCTTCAAGAAAATTTAGGAATATCTCTCAGTTATTTGTTTACATTCCAGGGAGGTGAAGTACAGTCACTCTCTTCCCCAAAGAAAATATCACAGATCGAGGATTCCTTGATTTGGAGGAGAGGGGAAACGTGCCAGCTGCCATATACAGGCTCTAAGATTCATACTTTCAGAGTTCTTTCCCTATGTTAAAGATCCAACTGTGTATGTAAGATACATCTGATTTTCACTGTGTTATCTCTATTTTTTGGTACTGGGGATCGAACTCGGGACCTTGTGATTGCAAGGCAGGTACTGGAACCACTGAGCTAAATCCTCAGCCCTTCACTGTGTTATCTTGTGGGTGATTCAAGTTGCTATGTGAGTAAAGCATCTCTGAAATAGAGATCTCAAGACTTTGTTAATATGTATGTATAAATGTATGTATATACATATATTTGGGCAAGTTCAGTAGCATCTAGATCACTTCATAATTAATGTACTCAAAAGAAGGTAGATTCTCCACTGCCCTCTTCAGATATGACCAAGCATGATAACGGAAGAGAAGGTTTTCCCAGAGGTGAGAGCCAAGAGCCACAGAAATAGGGAGTTCCTCCAAGGAAAACTAAGCAAAGGATTTCCTAATAGGCTTTCAGGAATACTAATGTTCAGAGACTGCTGTATATGCCTTCAATTCTCCCCTTTCCAATGGAAGTGTTTATTATGGTTATCCTGTGCCATTTCACACTGTGGGATGTGGGAAGTGGGGTACTAGATAATCTGCATATTTTTATTTCAAGGCTATTACACCGTTGGATAAGAATTTGAGCTTCTGGGGCCAGGGATTTAGTTCAGTGGTTCCGCCGCCTGCCCCGCAAGCACAAGGACCCAAGTTCGATCCCCGGTACCAAAAAAAAAAAAGAATTTGAGCTTCTTTCTTGAGAAAGAGACTGGCTCACCTTCTCTGTCCTAGGAGCGTGGAATGGCAGTGGGGGAGCCCACAGCAGAAAATTTAAGTAAACGTCAGAGATAATAACATACCTTTATTTGTAAATAAAAACAAACAAACCAAAAAAACAAAAAACAGAGAGTGGGTTTTATATGTAAAAGGAAGAGACATATTTGTGACAAAACTGATCACGGTAGATTTTATTATTATTCACATATATTCTTCCTCTATCACTCCTTGAAAGTAGAATATTTTCTTCTTCATTTTACTTACTTAATGAACAAACAATGGATTTAAAACACAAATAATGGAAATCACAAGCAGAAAATAGATTAAATACATACTAAAGACAACAGTGATTAGACAATCAAAGGTTAATACACACAAAGATAGTAAACTGCTAAAGCACTTTTAATTGTAAGATAAAAACAGGGTGAAACTGACCATACAAGCCTATTGTTTAAAATGACGAACAAAACTATAATTCATGTGATTTAATGAGCTTACTAATCTTATTAGGACATATATTCTTGTAAAATCAATCTCTGCATCTCTGTCTAAAGAAAGCACTTAGACCTTTCAATTTATGTGGCCTGTAGCAGTAAATGATTATTATCATTTAACAATCAAACTCTTCACAATTCAGATAATATACTTGAGATTCGTAGAGCCACATTTTTTATTTAAATAATGGAACACAGTAGTTATTTATTTTGCCACAGTATATTGCATACTGTGAATTTCACAATGCTAGAGTAAGTTGCTATATTAAATCTAGCAAAGAACTAACAGAAAGCTAGGGCAGATATAATTCTATTTCAAATAGAACATGACAAACAATCGCACTGAAGATGGGCTATTACCAATGGAGTTGTTGGAATAGGCTGTTACTGACCTTGGTCTCTTGACCTTTTCATTAGAAGGCTAACACTTCATCTTATTTCAACAAGCAATTTGATAATTTTGATTGAAAATATTTTGGGGGAAAATTATATATTACATTAATAATTTTAATTCAAAATAATTTCATGCAAAGTTAAGTAAAAATTGATGACAGTTACTAAATCTTTGTTCAAAATTATTGCCAACAAGATAATTACAAATGTGGATCCATGGAATAGGCTTTGTAAATATCTCATCCTAATACTCAAATATTCAAGCAGGGAGGGAAAGCTCATTTGTCTTTTTGAGAGCATTTGAAAACAGTTTTTGTACAATGCAAATTTAAGACCAGCTGTGTGAGATCTGGCACTCTTACACAATTACTATCCAAGGACTAGATAGTGAAGTACAATCCTATGACAATTCAGTGTGTTTTCTTCATTAAAGAAATGAGAATCCATTGACAATGCCTACAATTATAAAAGACTATGAATAAATATTACATTCCCCTTTCCGATCAAGGAGGCTATTTTAAAAGATGATAACAGCTGATTGACCAAGATTATTGCTCGTGTTATTTATTTTAATAGATCATTTAAATATACATTGAGCTTCATCTAAGTAGTAAATATTGTACATAATTTTATGATATTATTGGCAGTAGTTTATGTTTTACAGATCATAATCTTCACAAGTACTTTAATATATTGTAGACATTGTTTAATTTTATCCTAAATTATTCATTTATCCCTACACCCACTATTACAATTCACTGAAATAGTTTTCTTTGTATTTTTTATCTTGCTTGTCATTCACAAAAACACTAGTGACTGATTTACAATCAGCTAGAATAGTAATCATAATTTCACTAGCACTCAATATGAACAATCTAATCATTTGAAAAATGCTTTACAGGGAAAATGCACAAATGTAAGGCAACTATTTATATTTGTTTTAAGTCTATCTGAATTGTCTATCAAGGATGTTTGCAGGAATGACATCTGCAAGGTGATAGAAGAGGAAGCTCCTGACTTTCACTCCTGCAATAGATTCATACAATAAACATCTACAAATGGACCAACTCTGTATGAAAGAAAACCAGAAACTAGTAGGGAAATGAGAAAATATCCACATGAAAACTGAGCTGAGACACATTCACAAGTCCCACCTGCGGACAGTATTACCTCACATTTGGAAAGGGATCCCCAGTGCCTACTTTCTCCCTGAGGAATGAAGGATTGAGACCATAAATGTTAACACCTAAAGCTTCAGCATTTCTGTGAGAGGGCTTGGCTCTTAAATCACTTAGCTCTAGGAACAGGAAGAACTTTGCATTTGTGAGTTTCCTAGGACTACAGAGTTTGTGGTCTGAATGAGAGTGGCATTCCCAACAGATCTTCTCCCTGATTTAGTTCAAACCAATTGAAAATAAACTCCAGCTCTCAGTTTCTTCCTTAAAACTGAAGTTAGTGGAGCATGCGCGTAATATACAAACTTTCCCAGGTAAATTTCAAAGGACTGCGTTCTATCTTCCTCTTAGGGCCTTGAAACACACCAGTCTCCTGTGGGCCTCTAAAACACAGGCAAAGGATTAAGAAGCAAGTAGAATCTCTGGCTGAGCTAACTAGTGAGGTTCATTTCCTAAAAAGTTCACTATGATAACTGAGAGATATTTATCCTTTCTAATGGACAGAAACCAACTAGAGAGTCAACAAATATGAAGAAACAGGCAAATTTGTTCCCATGAAAGAACAGAATAAATCTCCAGAAACTTCTTTTAATGGACTGGAGATATGTGTTTTGCCTAACCAAAGAACAGTCATAAAGATGCTCAGCAAGGTCAAGAGAATAAGGTATAAACAGAATCTCGACAGAGATAGTAAATACAAAAATGTACCAACCATAAAATATAGAACTGAAGATTACAATAGCTGACCTAAAAAATTAATTCAGAGGTTCAACTAAATCAAATGGAAGAAGGATCTGCAAGCAGAAAAACAAGTTGTTGGAAATTATCCAATCTGACAAGCAAATCAAAGAACGAAAAAGACCAAAGATAGCTTATAGACTTATGGCACATAATCAAATGGGACAATATATGTATTAATTGTAGGACCAGAAGGAGACTAGAAAGAAAAAGGAATAAAAATATATTTAAAGAATTAAGGGCAAAAAAAATTTTAAGCCTGAAGAAGGAAACAGAAACACAGATCCAAGAAACCTAAGATACATCAAATAAAATAAATTCAAAGAGACACATATTTTAATTAAATAATCAAAAATGAAAAAATTTTTATAGCAATGAGAACGAAATGACTTGTTGTTTGCAAGGAAATTGCCATAAGATTATCAATTGCTTCTTCAATAAATAATCAAAAATGAAAAATTTTTTATAGCAATGAGAACGAAATGACTTGTTGTTTGCAAGGAAATTGCCATAAGATTATCAATTGCTTCTTCAAGAAAAACCTTGAACGCCAGAAGGGTATAGGATGATATATTCAAATTGCTTTTAACCAAGAATTGTATACCCAACAAATCATATCTTAAACATGAAGGAAAAAAAAATAAAATTAAAAAAAAAATGAAGGAGAGAAAAATATTTCACAGATACACAAACGCTCAAGGAGTGTAGCATTACTTTATGCTTTATGAAAACTCTTAAAAGGAATTCTTCAAGTTGAGATGAAAGGATGCTAAGCAGCAATATGAGAGCAAAAGAAAGTAAGGACATAGGGCCAGGGATTTAGCTCAGTGGTTTTGCTGCCTGCTGCATGAGCACAAGGACCCAAGTTCAATCCCCAGTACCAAAAAAAAAAAAGAAAGTAAGAACTTGTTAGTGAATAATAGGAATAAAAAGAATATTATATTACTATGATAGTAGAAGATATATCTATAATAATCCTATTATAAAAGTTAAAAGACAAAGTGTTAAAAATATGAAAAAGTATGTGAATGGATACATAATAAAGACAATCATAAGGTGTAACATCAATAACATACAATGTGTGCAGAGAACAGAGAAAAGAAATAATTATTACATGCATGGAAAGTTAAGTCAATGTCAGATAATGGGTTGCTAATTACAAAAGGTCAAATAGAATGAATATATCAGGTAGGCTGAGCACTGAGGTAGAAAGATAGAGAAATGGCAACAGGAAAATAAGGTAATGACAGGAATAAATTAATATCTATCATGAATAAATCTCAATATGAATGGTCTCAAGTCCTCAACCATAAGACACAAACTGGCAAAATGATTCAATAAACAAAATCCACAAGCATGGTATATACAAGAAACACATTTGATCCAAAAAGAAATCCACAGACTAATAATCAAAGGATAGAAAACAGTATTTCATGCAACAGGAACCTGACAATAAGCAGGAGTAGCTATTCTGTTTTCAGACAAAGTGGACTTCAAGCCAAAACTGATCAAAAGAGGCAAAGAAGGTCATAATATATTAGTTATGTGAACAGTGCAAGTGGAAGGAATAACAATTATTAGCACATACACACTGAACAACAGGACATTCAATTTCATTAAACAAGTATTACAGGATAAAAAGGAGGCAAGCCTCAGCTTCATAGTGAGTTCAAGGCTAACCTGAACTACAATATCAGACCTTGTCTCACAAAAGCCTAAAAAAAGGAAAAAATGTTGGACTTTTGCAAATATAAACAAAACTGAAAAACCCTTAGACAGACAAAGAAAAAGAGTGAAGATTCATAAATAAAAAAGAAATGAAAGAGGAGGCTTTACAATACATGTCCCCAATTTTTAAAAAAAATCATAGAGACATTTTGAACAATTAATTTTAGGAGACTAGATAACTTAGAATAAGTAAAATCCTGGGGGGGGGGGAACTATCAAGATTGAATTAAAAACAGAAAGCCTGAATATACCAATAACAAAAAGATTGAAAAAGAAATTTAAAACCTGTTAGTAAAGAAAGATAAGCTCATATGACTTCATGGCTGAATAGTGTCAAATTTTTAAAGGAAAATTGATACCAATTTTTGTAAATTAATTCAAAAAATGGGAGAAGGAATACTTCCAAACTCATTTTTATGCCTATATCACCCTGACATCAAAGTCAGATAAAGATACTCAAAGAAAATATTTGCAAACCATGCATCTTTAAGGAATTAATATACAAAATATATGAGGGACCCATATGAATCAATAATAAAATAACAACCCAATTTAAAAATGGGCAAAGAATCATTTTTTTCAAAGAAGACATACAAATAGCTAATATGTATATTAAAAATGTGCTCACCATCTCTAATCATTAGGAAAATGTAAATCAAAATCACTTGAGATATCACGTCATACCTGGTAGGACTGCTATTTTCAAGAAGACAAGAGATAACAACTACTGGCAATGACAAGCAAACAATGGGACACTTTCCAGTCTTGGTGAAAGGTATATTGGTATGCACAGCTATTACGGAAAACAGTGCGGAGGTTACTCAGACTGATGATGTAACTACCACATCATAAGGGTCTCTCCACTGGGTCTATACTCAGTGGAGATGAAATCAGCACCTCACAAAGATATCTGTGTTCCTGTGCTCATTGCAGCATTATCATAACTGCCAAAATATTGAAACAATCCACGTCCACTGATGAATAAATGGTTAAAGAAATAGTCACACACACACACATTAATCAATCAAATGCAAGACATTGCTATTGCAGAAACATGGAAGATATAGAAGAACATTGGGCCTAATGAAATAAGCAGGCTATAGAAAGAAAAATACCGCATAATCTCATATATATGCAAAATTTAAAAATAGGTAGAAGCAGGGAGCACAGTGGTGGTTACCAAGACAGGGAAAAGGAGGAAATGCAGAGACATAGGTCAAAGCATATACAAACTTGCAGTTTCCTAAGATGAATAAATATAGAGATCTAGTGTACTGCAGAGGGACCACAATGAATAATACTGTGTTGCATATTGAAAATTTTCTGAGAGTGGACATTAGGAGCTATTATCACAAAATAACTATGGAATGTGATAAATATGTTCATTTATTTACCTGTAATAAATATTTCAATAAGTCTACGCAATCAAAACATTGTGTTGTATAACTTAAATATATACAATAAAAATAAAAATGACGTATACAATGCAAATACAGAGTAGTGGCAAATAGGTGTCATTAGCATGCAGAAAGAAAAAGATTTCTAACACATGGAAAACACTAACAGGAATGGTGAATAGCTATGTGATCAACAATGAGAAGAATGTAAAACATAATAAAACATGTTAAAAAACACTTCAGATGTCAACAACTTTAAAACTTCAAACACTCGAATAATAATAAATGCTACAATGGACACAGAGTTTGTTTCTCAACTTAATTTAGTTAGGGCAAAATTCTGACATGATTCCCTGCTTCACTGCAAATGAACATGAACATCTTTTATTTTATTTATTTTTTTTTTTTTGGTGCCATGAACATCTTTTAATAAAATGCATTCTGTTTTAAAGGTTTTACTACATGCGTAATTGCTTGAATCTCAGCTCCAGCTTAATAAACAAAATGACGTGAAAGTAGACGGTCCATTAACAACACATATTTTCTGAAACTAAACATTAAGTGGGTATTAAATGAATATGAATAATATGCTCTACCCAAATCACTTTTCAAATATCATGTTTTTAAAAATGTCTTTTGCAAATTCTTGCAATGAAGAGCACTTAACCACTTTCTGTTAAAATAATGAGCTTAACAGCTTCAAGCAAGAAGGTAGAAACATTTATTACAATTCTATTTTAAATGATACATATAATTTCTGCTGTATCGTTCTCACTAACACTACATCAGAGCAAAACAGCTATATATTGTTTTGAAATATTGTCTCAACAAATTTCTACAAATTTTAGTAATTTGAAAATTACTTATATTTGCTTATTAGCAATTTCATTTGTTGTTTTTAATCATTTACAAAGAAAATAGGCTTTATCTAAAATAAACAAGAAAAAAGAGAGATGTAACATTCTGTCCCAGCACTTCCACAGGAGTGGAAACTTTTCCAAATGGCTGTAACATTTTACGTCCCATCAACAACATACGAAGCTTCAATTTTTCAATATCCTGCCAATACTTATTATTGTCTGCACTTGCACTTTAATAGCAACCTTCATACTAGGTATAAAGTGATATCTCATTATGTTTGTTTTCATTTTTATTATATTTGTTTACTATATTCATTTTTTAAATTTTCACTATATTTTTAATATATTATATATTATATACTTAATAAATTTACCATTTTAGCCATATAATCAAAAGAATTTTCATCATGTTATATAACCATCATTATGTTTAATATTTTTATAACTTAAATAGAAAATAAGTTCCTATCCCAAGTGTCTTTTTGATTTTTAACTTCCTAATACTTTAATGTAGAGCATCTTTTCATGTGTTGATTAACAATTCATATATGTATTCTTTGAAGAAATGTCTAATTATTTGCCAATATTTAAATTGGGTTATTTAGTTGTAAAGATTCTTTATATATTTTGGACACTAATTCCTTTTCAGACTTGCAAATACTGCTTCTTATTCTGTCTTATCTTTTCATTTTTCTTGAAAGTATTTTATTAAATACAAAAGTTAATTATCATTCTTTTTGTTTTATCACTTGTGTTTCTGCAGACATATGTAAGAAAAGCATTGCTTACCCAAAATTATGATGATTTATTCTTAAGGTTTGGGGGGTTAGAGTTTTAACTCTTAATATCTATGATCCATTCTTGAACTAAATTTTGTACATACTGGGAGACAGGAGTGCAAATCCATCCTTTTGCATCTGAATGTCCAGCTTTTACAGCAAATTGTCTTGTAACTTTTGTTAAAATTAGTTGATTATGAATGTAATGGTATACTTATCAACTCTCGATTCTTTTCCATTGACTGATGTCTAATTATATGCTTATCTACTGCTATTTTAATTACTGTAGTATTGTAGTGAGTTTTGAAATCAAAAGTGGATGTCCTTGAATTTGCTTTACCCAAGATTGTTTTGGCTATTTTGCATACCTTGCATTTTCATGTGGGTTTCAGTTTTAGCTTGCTAGTTTTTTCAGTCAGCTGGGATTGTGTTATCATTGGAGTTGAGGTTATGCATCAGTTTAAGGAGTGCAGAACAATGTTTAAAAAATGTATCATGGAATGATTCTGCATAAAACCTAACATCTCCCTATTCTACTTTAAAGAACTAAAAATTTCCTCAATACGTGAATTCAACAGAGGGCTTTTATTTCATTTGGGAGGATGAGTTTAGTCAACGTTAAGGAAGTGACTCCTGAACTGAGGTATGAAGGATAAATGGTGTTAACAGAAGAAAGGTGAAGAAAGCCAAGTAAGAGTCGCACACGGGTGGAAAGGACAGCACCCTGAGGATTCTGAGGCAAACTGAGTTTCTGGGGAGTGCATCAGTTTTGTCAAACAAAGAACTGTGGACTCATTGATCTTTTTCGTGTTTTATTTCCTATTTTATTAACTTTTACTCATTTATTTCATCCCACCCATTTTATTTGACATTAATTTTGTCCTTCCTCTAATTTTGGATATAGATATTAATGTCACTGACTTTAGCCTTTGTTTTCTGATGTAAGGCTTTAAAATGTTTAATTTCTTAATAAACATTGTTTTATTTGCATACTACAAAATTTAATGCTGCATTTTACCTATCCTTCATCTCTGTTCTTTAATTAGTTTAATTTCTATTGTAATGTTATTTTAGAACCAGAGCGGATTTAGAATCCCTTAATTTCCAAATATATAGAAATTTGTTTCTACGCTTGCTATTTAGCTCTAGCTTAATTTTACTTTGTAAAAGAACAAATTCTTAATGAATTTGTATCTATTTAATACATTATACAAATAATCTTATAGTATGAATACAAGATACATTGTCACAGAAAGAAAATTCAAATCAACAGTTTCCACAGGAGTAGAAAAAACCATCAGAGTTAGCATCTCCAGAGAACCTCCAGAAAACCAGGAGTGTTAGAACCTCATTTTCACAACGGAATTCTATCAAACCTTTGACAGAAATCGCAGTGGTATTTAGAATGTTGTAAAGTAGAGAACAACACAGATCACTTTAAATTCTAATTTATGGGGTAAATAAAGCATAATACTAATGCTGAAAAAAATATACATGGAAAGAAGACTATGGGGCAGTATCTCTTAAGGATATTGATGCAAAACTTCAAGCTTAAAAAGCAAAAATAATCCAGTAACACATTGGAAAACTAACAATAGGATATTAGTAATTTATCACAAAATTATAGAGATGACTAAAAATTTTTAATTGTTACTACAATATAAAACATTGCTTGATTTAAGATGAAAGATGATATTTTTCCAGACATTAAAACCTTTGATCCAATTCAATATAAACTCTTGGTAAAATACTCAGTAAAATAACAATATAATTTAATATGTTTCATGGATAAATAGATGAGTCAATCACCCTGCTATTTAATATTTCATAGATGTTAATTGGCACAATTAGACAAAATAAATATGACAATTAATGAGTTAAAGCTATAGTATGATCATATGACAAAAAATCTGAAACAATAAACTGGAAAACTAGTTAAAACACAAAGAAAATTCAGTACAAGAGTAGAATATACACTTAGTATACAACATGTTAATGAATATATATAAATCAATAATCTTTATTGGGATGTGTGTAGATGTGTGTATATAACTTTAAAACAGAATGTGCAAAAACCATTTGTGTGAAACTTTAAAAAAATTTTTAAAGACAAAAAGTAGAACAGGTAGTAAGATAGAAATGTCTTATGTGAATATGAATATTATTTTATATGATGAATATAAATAAGTATGCAAATATTAGGAGGAAGGCATAAACCATAAAGACAACAGTTTCATCAAAATTAATTTATAATCTTAATCATACCAGTAAATGCATCAATAACTTATTTTTTTCAAAATGATTATAAAATCTATTTAGAAAAAATAATCATGTAATAATACATAATAAAAGTAGCTAGAAAAATGTGAAGGTCTCAATATCTACAACAATGGGGTAGTGACACATGGACAGACAGAACAATGGAAACTATCAAAAAAACCTAGAAATCTATAAGAATCTAGTATGTGGGAATAAGAGCATCTCAAAATGCTAAAGAATGTATTAATAAATGATATTGGAATAAACTAATATCCATCTAAAAAACAAAATTGAATCAAATATTTAAATGTGTGATGGATTAAAAGTGAAAATAATTCTCCACCACTTCTTCCATGAAAAACAAACAATCTATATCTTTAAATCTGAACTGGTCCTATATTGCTTGTGACATATAATACAGTGGAAGAAATACTGTGAAAATTATAGGTCTAGCTTTAAATAGCAGCTGCCTCTTCTGTCCTGCTATGCTACAAGGAAAACTAGCAGTCACATGGATAGGTCCAGATGGAGGAAAACTGAAGCCCCTAGCATCAGTCCTAGCTGAGCTCGTAGCCAGTGTCCAGCCCAAAGAGGTGTTTTCTTTGTAGAAGATTCCTCAACCCTTGTGAAACTACCTTAGCTGATGCTGTGGGAAAGATGAACTATTTCTATAAGGCTATGCCCAAATTGTGAGCAAACATGATTTCTGTTACTTTAAGCCACTAAGTTGTGGGATTGTGTGAAACAATTTAGTAATTTAAAGTCAGAATGTATTTGTTCTCAAAATTCTGCATGAACTGTGAGTGCTCCGCTTGAGTTCATCTTGAGTACTAGGATGGCTGCAGTCAAACTAAGGCTCAGGTGACAGCTCAATTGGGCTGGAAAGTTCAACTCATGAGGATGCTCTGTGTCATCTGGAGACTATCTGGAAGCTCTATTAAGGTCACTGTCTAGCAGTGTTGATTCTCCCTCATATAGGCCTCTCTACTAGGACTGCCTTAATAAAAGGTGTTGAGGATCCAAGAAAGAACATCTAATTAATAAGCTTCCAAGAGGAAAAAACAACAACAACAACAAAAATAAAACAACTTTCTCCATAATTAAGTTCTAAGCCCCAGAGTGGTAACACATCTCTCTAACCACATTTGATTGCTCACACCAGTCATAGACCTGGGATAGAGTCAATATAGGAAGTATACAACAGCATATCTAGATTTACTAGTCATTGAAGATTATCAAAGTAAGATTCTACACAAAATATAAAAATGAAGCCAAAACATTTCTACTTGGAAATATGGGTAAATTCCTTGGTAATCCTAAAGTAGGGAGACTTACACTCCTAGGATATGTCCTTGCAATTATAACTCAAATTCTTGAAGCCATTCAAGAAAAATTTAATAAATTTGACCACATTCAACAATTCATATTTTAATGTATGCCTTGGTCTGAGTATGTCCCCCAATCAAAAAGTATTACATGTTAAAATCTTAATCTTAATCCTCCAGTGATAGCATTGGAAGGTAGAGCCTTTGGGAGGTAATTAAATCATGACTGGGATTAGTGTCCCTAAAAAGAAAGATGGCAGAAAGTTAGCTACTCCCCGCCACCATGAGAGGATACAGCTAGAAGATATTAGTTATAAGTGGAAACAGACTATTACTCATTCACGTTATTTTGTTTTAGCAACCTGAACAAACTAAGATTTTTTTAAAGGATGAAGAATCAAGTGACAAGCTGGGAATATTATGTAGAACTCATACCAGAGACAAGAGGCCAATTTCCCTAAGTAGAAAAAATTCTGGAAATAAAGATTAATGACTTAGTAGAAAAGCAAATAAGTAATTTACAGACAAAAGAAAAATGGTTCTTGAACAATGGAAAATATTCTTGGCGTTGGTTTTATTCAAAATGTGCAAATAGAATTACTTGAAATATCATTTCTCACTTATTGACTGGCAAATGCAAAATTTGACAATATATTTTCAACTAGCTGGTAGAAAATACAGTGCTAAAACCCTCTGAAAGAAAATTTGGTAATAGTTATTAAAATTATACATATATTACCATTAACTCAAAAGAGCTATTTGGAATTTTTCCCATAATTATTATCAGTATACTTACTAAGTGGAATGTGTATAAGCACACAGAAACTTAAAAAGAAAAGAAGCAATTGTTTTTACTTGGTTTAAGTAATTTAGGCTACAATCATACTATGGAAGACTATATACTTGTAAAAAAAAATGGATAAAGGTCTGCAAAGGAAAGACATCCAGATTGTATTTTAAGTGAAAAGACTAATGTATAGCAGAGGTACACACAATATTTATTCAACTCCAAGATTTTTTTTCACATTTTAATATTTCTGATATTGCCATGCACTTTATAATGAATATCACATCAACATTTAATTGCCAATATCTTTTCTTTCTTAGTGATACATAAAAATGTTGTGCATTATATTGTATGAAGTCTCAAGTTTGATGAAATATGGAAACATCCTTGGGTAAGAAATGATTGACATTAGAGTACATATTTGCAATTGCTGATATTTGTATAAACAAAATTTGGAAGGATAGATAAGAAAAAAACATTTATCTGTAGGAGTTGGATGTTATGGCGTGAAGGAAGTCATAGGATGATGTGAAACGTTTCAATCTAAACATTTTACTTAGTTTTGTTTTGTATTATTTCAGGGCATTTTTATTTTAAAATTATTTAATTAAAATAAAGCATTCATCAAGAAGATCATACATCCTGACCAAGTCAGATTTATCCCAGGGATGCAAGGATGGTTCAACATTCGTAAATCAATAAATGTAATACACAAATGAGTCAAGGATAAAAACCATATGATCATCTCAATAGATGCAGAAAAGGCATTTGACAAAATCCAACACCCATTCATGAAAAAACCTTACAGAAAATTGGAACAGAAGGTCTTTATCTCAACTTGATTAAGGCTATCTATGAAAAACCAACAGTCAACATCATACTAAATGGTCAAAAACTGAAAACTTTCATGCTAAAATCGGGAACAAGACAAGGATGCCCACTATCACCACTCCTGTTTAATATTGTTCTCGAAACATTAGCCACAGCAATTACACAAGAGAAAGAAATAAAAGGAATAACAATAGGAAAGGAAGAAGTTGAAACTGTCATTATTTGCTGATGATATGATACTTTACATAGAAGACCCAAAATACTCTGCCAAGAGACTTCTAGACTTAATTGACAGATTCAGTAGAGTAGCTGGATATAAGGTCAACACTCAAAAAACAATAGCCTTCTTGTACACAAACAGACTCACTGAGAGAAAAATTAGGGAAAAAATTCCTTTTACAATAGCATCCAAAAAAATGAAATATCTAGGAATCAATCTAACAAAGGAAGCAAAAGACCTCTACACTGAAAACTACAGCACTCTGAAAAAGGGGATTGAGGACGATATAAGAAAATGGAAAGACATCCCTTGTTCCTGGATAGGAAGAACCAATGTAGTGAAAATGGGCATACTTCCAAAACTATTATATAGGTTTAATGCAATGCCAATTGAAATTTCAATAATATTTTTCACAGGACTACAGAAAACAATCCAAAAATTCATTTGGAACCAGAAGAGACCTAGAATAGCAAAAGAAATTTTAGGCAACAGAGATATGGCTGGGGGTATTACAATCCTCAACTTGAAATTATACTACAGAGCTACTGTGATAAAAATGGAAAGGAAAAAAGGGAAAAGAAAAAATCTGAGAAAAGGAAAAAAATGGAAACAAAGTCTCTGCAAATAGGGAAGGGTGGAGGGGGTGAAGGGAGGGCAGGGGAAGGAGAAAAAATAAGAACCAAGATACTCATGTAATGGTACAAGATCCCAATGATGAATGTAACTGTATTTTATACCTAAAATGTACCAATAAACTTAATGGGAAATAAATAAATAAATAAATATTTTAAAAGCCTAAAAAAATAGCATGGTACTGGCAAAGAAACAGACCTGAGGATCAGTGGAATAGATTAGAAGATGCAGAAACTACTACAGACATGCTCAGCCACCTCATCTTTGACAAAGGAGCCAATCACCCTCATTGGAGGAAAGATAGCCTATTTAATAAACGGTGTTGAAAAAACTGGATTTCAACCTGCCAAAGATTCAAACTAGAACCATACCTGTCACCATGCACTAAACTAAGATCAAAGTGGATTAAAGATTTAAATATTAGGACAGAAACACTAAATTTGCTACCAGATAAGTTAGGTAGAACTCCTGAAGACATTGGTATAGGAAAAGATTTTATGAACAAAACCTCAGTGGCATGGGAACTTGCACAAAGAATCAACAACTGGGATCTAATCTTATTAAAAAGCTTCTGCACTGCAAGAGAAACCACCAACAGAGCTAAAAGACAACCTACAATGTGGGAAAAAATTTTCAGGAACCATACCTCAGACAAAGGACTACTATCTAGAATATATAAAGAACTCAAAAAAATCAGACCCTCCAAATTCAAAGACCCAATTCAAACATGGGCATCTGAAATGAACAGACATTTCTCAGACAAAGAAGTAAAACCAGCAAATAAATATATGAAAAAATGTTCAACATCACTGGTTATTCGAGAGATACAGATGAAAACAACACTGAGATTCTGCCTCACCCCAGAAAGAATGCCTGCTATTAAGAAATCATCAAAAAAAAAAAAAAAGAAATCATCCAATAACAAATGTTGGCTGGGGTGCGGGGAGAAAGGAACCCTTTTCCATTGTTGGTGGGAGTGCAGGCTGGTGCAACCACTGTGGAAATCAGTATGGAGATACCTCAAAGAACTAGGACTAGAGGTCCCATTCGACCCAGCTATCTCCCTGCTGGGTATCTTCACAAAAGATTAATAGAATCATACCACAGAAATATATGTGCATCCATGTTCATAGCTTCACAGTTTGTAATAGCTAAAGCTTGGAAACAGCCCAAGTGCCCATTAACTGGAAATTGGATAAAGAAGATGTGGTTTTTTTATAAAATGGAGTACTACACAGCCATAAAGAACAAGAAACTACAGACATTTATAGCTAAATGGATGCATATTGAGCCCATCCTCTTAAGTGAAATAAACAGTACATACATGTGTAAATACTGAATAGTTTCTCTAGTGTGAGAGACTGAAAGTGTAATTAAGGATACACACGGATGAAATGGTCTAATAACATATCTCTCGGATTGTGTTTTCATCGCATGTCATATGACTGTATCGAAATGTAAATTAGGGAGAAGCTTGGCTTATGTGGAGTCTGCTAACTAACTGGAGTTTTTTTCCAGACCACTATTTGTTCAGTGTTGGTTTTGGAGATCTTTCTGAAACAAATCACATCCTCAGGTGTCTTGTTGGTGCTTGAGATGCTTTTTTAAGTTATATGGAAAAATGCTTAAGTGCTTTTCAGTTTTGTTTTGGTTGAGTTCTACTATATTTGAATATTATTGTAGGGGTTTTTTTCCCCTTGCATTGTTCTTCTTTGAATGGTTTTAATTTTTGTATGTGTGTGCATTTGACAATAAAGTTACTTTAAAAAAAATAAAGCCTGAAACACCCAATCAAAATTTGTTTTTATAACAATCTTGTTCAGAAAATGTGTGATTGATTTTTCACTTGCCTTCATATTCTTGATGAGCCAAATTAGAGCTTTGTCTAAGCACAGAAAACTTGATGAAGAAAATTAAATTTACAATATAAATTCTAGCAAAGAAATTTAGGGGTAACATACAGACCTTGCAGATAAGAATTTATATGTTTATAATCAATATTAACTAAAATTAACTTTGTTACCAAAGTGATGCTACTAGCATTCAAAATCTTTAACCAAACAAAAAACTAGAACATGGCTTTAGTAATTGGTTGTTCTATTTTTAATGGATAGGCTTTATTTTTTAGAACTTGTGTATTATGTTTGCTTTCAATATTAAATTTTTGGCATTAAAAATATGAAGCTAATTAGAACTTATTCTGTTTCTGTGAACTTCAATATTAAAAAAGGATTTATAATATCCTCTTTATCCTCTAGCTGAGAAACACATATCACCACAACTTAATAGTCTGCAAAGTGTGCTGGCCACTTACTATGTATGACAATAACCTCCACCAGACGTGATTCTATGTACCCACATTCATAAAAAGTTATCATCAACTGCCAGCTTTCAGTATCAAAGTCACCTTCATTTGAAATCCAACAAACATTTATCTTAAGAAAAATAAAAAGTAAATCTAAGCACAATAATGAGGCATATTAAGTAGAGTAACAACTAGATAAAGGATGATAGTACTCAAGCTGCCACTAAATATTTCACTCATCAAGTAGCAAGACTATAAAGGTTTTATAAAGGTGAAACAAAAAGAGATCACAGACATTGTGATTGTTACTTGCTATGCATTATTCTCCTTGCTAGCATTTTGTGGAGAATATATTTGGTTTTTGTCATCATAATTACATTATTAAAATGCCTCTTTTTTGTTCACTAATGAGCAGGTAATTTGGAAATTAGCAGACATAAAAAATTAATGTTTTAACAAAGTAAAAACATACGCTCCTGGATTAAAGTAAAATAATACATTAATATAGAATTTCTATTGCTATATAATTAAATTTTTTATTAAAAATGAACTAAAATTATCAATAGACAGAAAAACTAAAATGAACTATAACAATTCTTAATCTTTTAATAGGCTATTGAAATGCATGTTATCTCTGACCATATTATCAGATATGTACTTTTAATTAATATAACACTGTCAATAAAATTTTTTGATAACACAGATTTGACAAAATTGGATGGAAAATAAATTTTATGAGGCAAGCCTTAACTCTCAATATCCAGAATAGAATAAAATATTTTCAACTGGAACAAATTACTTCAATATACTTCAAAGAATAATTAAAACACAGTAGTGAATTTTACTACACATATTTTAAAAAATAAAGGCCAAGATAGCAGTATAAAAACTGTTTTGATTTATAAAACCATAAGATTACTAAGCAATGACCCAAAAATACTAATATTCTCAATAATATCCATCAGAAGTTTCTGTGTGTCACAAGAATCTACACTCAATCTTCTTTATTGATGCTTCCCACATAGGAAGAGGATAAGGGGATGGGAGGAGTGGGTAGAGAGGTGAGAGAGGAAGAAAAAGGGAGTGAGATGCGTTACATGCATGTATCAACTCCCCACAAGGAATGTAACATTATGTACTGCAAATATGTAATAATAAAAAAGAGAAGAAAACCGGCTCAAAAAAATTATAAAATTGTCAACTTTAAATATAACCCAGTATTTACCCAGTATTGGGTAGCTGTGAGAAAAAACAAATAGGAGGTTCTTGATAAATACATTTATTTGTATGGCTTAGTTGGCCAGATAAGTACAAGGTTACCCATGGCTTCTTCAAAAATGGATTTCAATTGCCAGTAATTGGAGTATAATTCACCAATAATTGTGACATTAACTTGTTAAAAATATGTTGAAGTACAGAGTTCTGGGCAGCCTACTAGAATCTGTGTCAAAAGCCCTGGGAAAAAATATTGCCCTCACTTACTAATGTAAGTGTATCGAATAAACTTATTATTTTAATGTTTTCCTTAACACAAAAGGTGAGGTTACCCAATTAGGCTAGGTAGCATAATACAGTAAAAATAACATTTTGTCTAAATACATTTTACATTAAAAAATTCAGTGCTCCAAATACTTTCGCAGATTTATTTGTTTCAAGATATTGATGAAATAAACTAAAGTAGTCCATAGAGGTTATAATTTAACTTCCTTAGATATTCCATTTAGACTCATCAAATATTCATAATATTCTCAATATTATCATTTAGTAACACAACTTTCCAAAAATAATGATTCATTATAATTAGATTTTGCATTTCAAAGCACTTTCTATATAGAAAACAATTTTACGCAACTTATATCAATACGTATGATAAAAGAATAGCCAAAGGTTATATGTAAATTACTAATTATCTAAAGGAAGCAATACTGATTTACTGCTTAATTCATGTTAGCTCATCTGGTAGGCAAATAACTGTTCTGAAAATAATAATAAATTGTCCACATCTATTGGAGATAAATGTTTCATATTAAATGACATAATACAAAATCTGCTTCTAAGAATAGCAAATTCCTTCCACTTTGATTAGAAAACTACTGGCCTTACACAGAATTGTTTGAACCATTATGTATGGTTTTTGAAAGTCAAAGACGATGTTCCAATTACAGACTTTACTGGAGTCCACAGTGTCGGGACTTCAGGATAAATTTGGGGAGAAATGAAAAGTTAATATTTTTACTCGGACAATTTCAAAGAAAATAGACCAATCACGACTTTGCTAACCTGTATGTTTATGAAATTTAAAGCTATCTTACAAAGCTAATTTGGAATTTTAAGAAGAAATATGCTTTTACACCAGTAGAAAAAAATTTGATAGGGAACAATAATTTAAAAAATGAGGTTTCCAAAATATACAATGTTTTAGGTCTTAAATTGTAATCTTACAAATTTTGCTTGAAAATATGCATGAACTTTAAATTTGGATAGTATTGTACTTTAAACTATAAGTAGTTGGAAATATTTTGCTTCAAAATTATTGTAAGTTAATGTCCAGAGCCAGGAATTAAGGCCAATGTAGTAAATACTTACAGGACTGGTACTTGAGTGCCTTAAGTTAGTAGCACTTTTTAAACTCAATGACATGGTAAAAATTTATACATGCATAATATAATTACAATATAAATGCATAGACTTTTTATATCAACATAATATATATTTTTTTAAATTTCATTTAAAGGAATGGAAAAGAGCAGAAGCTAAATTATATTTTTTTTCTTAAATTCTTTTATTGGTACATTTTAGGCATACAATACATTTACATTTATCTTTGGGTGCTTGTACCTATACATGATGTATCTTGGCTCTTATTTTTTCCCCATTACCTGTGCTCCCTTCACCCCCTCCACTCTTCCCTATTTACATACCTTGTTTCCATTTTTTTTTCTTTTCTCATAAATTTGCCTTTCCATTCTTTCCTTTCCCCTTCCCCTCCCACCACCCCTACCCCTTTGGACCTTTTCCTATTTCAAAGTATCAATTATATTATTTTTCATTTTATATTTCAAAGAATTTAAAATATGGTTTAAAGCAGTTTGGCAACAGTGCAATTTAATTCTTTATGATTATATTCATATACATGTGTTAAAATTCTTGCTGAAATTCTAAATCTCCTTATATTACTACTATATATGGGTAAGAACCATATAGTCTTTGAGAGGCACTCCATTGAAGTGTGCTTCTAAAAATTATTTCTCAGAATAACACAGTTGTTTGGTGTCTTGGAATACAAAACTCTCCAAAATATGCTAAGTGATTACCTCACTACAGAAATAAACAGTAAGAAAATTAAAAATATAGAATGTTTAAAATGTAATGTATCATGAAGATTCTAGTTTGTATATTTTGAACGTTCATCAATAGATGAAAATATTATTTTCCTTTCTTTTCATTAGTATATTTTTGTGATACATAATAAAATGCAGTCATCATGGGATATTGGTACATATAAATATGACACCTTGATACTTATTTTCCCTTCTCCTCACTTTTGTTCTACTTCCCACTAACTCCTGATCCCATTCCCATTTTATTTATTTATTTTTGGTACCAGGGATCATAAATACTTAGAATTATAATAATTAGAATATATTAAGTGCTAAAATCTTTAAAGCAAGGCTAGAGAATATGCTACCTTAGTATATATAATGGAAGGAAAGAATGTATGGATATTCATATTGTTTGTGTACACATGTAATAACCTTAGAAGAATATACAATAACTGGATAACATTGGTTAGCCAAAAGGAAAATTGAATAGTTGAGCAACAGGGGTGTAAATTTTGAACTTTGAAACACATAGATATATTGCCTATTAAAATAGACATGAATGCAAGTAAAACTTATGAAAAACAACACTCGATTTCATAGCAAACAACTCAGTTTTTCTAAAAAAGAATAATAATTTCTAAAAGTCTGTCCTATTAGTATAATAAAAATTCAATGATATCAAATCACAAGGAAATGGACAATATAGCTAAAGAAAGAGACATAAGAAAAAAAAATCATTCTTATGCCTAGCTACTCAAGAAACAAGAACAAACTGGCCACACAAAATGAGTTTGAATAGCTGTGGAAATAAAGAATCAAGCTTTGATTTCAACTCTTGTTCACACTACTGGTTATAATATAAAAACAGTAGATTTCAAACTTAAAATAATTAATATACTATAATAGCCAACATTTTCAATATTAGTGTAATAAATGACTCTAATATCAACTTGAATCAATTTATTCTAATAATACTTTGCCTAAATATCACAACTAAAGTGCATAAATCATTTGTGACAATTAACTAAACTGTAATTATAGAAGCATCAAATAATTTTAAAATAAATCAATAAAGTACACTACCCAGCAATACTTCTAGATGATTTCCCCTTGTGACTTGGAGAGGAGGAGGAAAGATGCATTAGTCCTCTAAAGAGGATAGGACTGGAGGGTTTTTTTCAAATTATACTTTTTTTTTTTAAGTGTCACACATTTATACTATTATTTCCACTTCAATTTAACATTACAGGATTTTAAGTTAATTTCTTAGATTTCACACTTTTATCCTATTTTCTTATATTGAAAATCTTAGTTCATAAAACATTAAATATTTTCATTACCCCACTATATCCTATATGTTTCTTTTATATATTCATATAATTGTTTCAAAATAGTAATACCAATAATATTATAAGCAATTAGGTTACTGGGTGACTTTAGAATAATAAATCCCTGCAGCTCTGTCTTCAAAGTATATTTGAGTGTGTTTTATTTATTTTTCTGCTCTATTATCCTTAGAAATATTTTTAAATTTTTTATTTTAATGTAACACAAGTAGATATTAATAAAGAAAATATAAGAGGGCCGGGGATTTAGCTCAGTAGTCCCCCCCCCCCCCCCCCCTCATGTGCTAAGACACGAGTTCAACCCCGGGTGCAAAAAAAAAAAAAAAGAAAAAGAAAAAAGAAAATATAAGAGCCGTTCTATGAAAAAAAAATTTTTCATAACAAATTATTAGAGAATAACAATGGTAAATACACTGTGTATCATGGTCTTAAAAGAACATATTTTCATTTGCTAATATACCTCTCAGCTCATTTCCTATACCTTTGTTTGCATAAAAAATTTTAAGTATTGACAAAGTATCTCATTCTGTATAATTTTGAACAATTTCTTCCTATTTCACAATATCTATTATACATTTTGTTCCTTATTGTCACTCTCAATTTCTCACACTAGAGAGACAATGTGATATTTACACATATGTGTTCAATTTATTTCACTTAAGAGTATGGTTTCAAGAGGCATCCATTTACCTAGAAATGTCTGAAGTTTATCCTTCTTTATGGCTGAATAGTACTCCACTATATAAAAAACCACATCTTTTTATCCATTATCAGTTGATGGGCATTTAGGTTATTTCCAAGATTTAGCTATTATAAACTGTGCCACTACAAACATGTGTGCACATAAATCACTGTGGTATGGTTCTTTTAATTCTTTTGGGAAGATACCCAGAAAGGGAATGGCTGGGTCAATGGGACCTCTAATCGCAGTTTTTTTGAGGAATCAAATTATACTATTTTGAAATGTTCTCTTTGGTTTAGAATTGCTGTTACAGGTAACCACTATTAGTGATGCATTTTGTACACAATATCTGGACCATTCTATATGTAATCTATTTCATATTACTGACAATATGCTTGAAGTATTATAAAAAGCAATTTTTAAGATGATGATATTATTGTAAAAGCACTTTTATTCTGCAATAAAAATACAAAATAAGTGACCAAGATAACTATATATTATTAGGTAACTAAATATATTTTTGAACTACTAGTTCTACTAGAGCATTACAAAAACTATTTTTAAATCATAATAGAATAATTTTGTTGGAAATATTGTTCTTCTAACTAGTAGTAAATGCTTTAAAAACTCACAGTAAACAGGAATTTTAGGTCATAAGCCAATATATCCTGTGCAATTCTGCTTTAGGATGTATATTTAAATGACTAAATGTTAATAGTATAAAGCTGGCAAACATTTTGCTGAAAAGGAAGGGGGTAATGGCAGGAGGAGGAACACTCAACACAGATGAGAAAATTATGTTTTCATTCATCTAATTTTAAAATTATGGCCTAAATCTTTATTTTAAGCAATAACTTATAGAATAGGAATGAGGTTAACATAGAATTGCTGGTAATATTATCACTTACATACTCAACTTTAAAGTGTTCAATCTGATGTCAATAAAATTCAAAGAAAATCTATAATTATCATTCCACAATATTTTATGCAATACAGTCATATAGCATTGTTTCTACAGCAATATACATTGATTGAAAGCAATGAAAAGTGAGATAAAAATTCTTCCTTTCCTAAGAAAATATTTAGATGTAAATTCTGCAACACACTAGTCAGTAGTCATCCAACAGATTTAAATAAAACGAAAGGGGATTTTTGTTTTAAACTTTCATTTTATTTTTTATGTTGTCTCACATAAATGACTGTGTGAAAATCTGTTGTGCCAACCCTCAAAGCTAGGATCTTATTTACTTGTTTTCCTGTACTATATTAATTAGACTATTTACATTATACAGCAACAAGCCAACTTGTTAAAATCTCTGACTTTGTATTTTGTTTAAATTCAGTTAACTGTATGGTTGCCTGATCTTGATGATGCAATTGATTGTTTGGAAGTGAAAAGATCACAGATTGAAGCATGAAAATAGTTCTTCCACAAGAAAGGTTATGAATATAGATGATATGGATTCTACAAACTCTACAGGTATGAAGGCCCAACATGTAAATATCTTTTAACGAGTTATCTACACTTATTTCAAGTTTTCTTGCCCCTCTCTTGTGTTCTTTCCCTCACTACTCTTTCCTTCTCTCCTTTTAAACAAGTTTATTGAGATATAATTCATATACTATACAATTTGCCCATTTAGTGTACAACTCAGTGATATTCAGGTTGTTCACAAATCTTTGTAACAATCACTAGTCTAATTCTACAATATTTCAGAATATTTAGGTATATATTTAGAATATGTACCCATCAGCAATCACTTCCCACTCAGCCCCACACTCCTCCCACTGCCATCCATGAATTTTCTCAAAAAATATTCCTGGATGGGCCAGGGATTTAGCTCAGTGTCACCCTGCCTGCCTTGCAAGCACAAGGTCCTGAGTTCGATCCCCAGTACCAAAAAAAAAAAAAATCACACAAAACAAAGTAAACTATGAATTTACTTTCTGTGTCTGTAGCTTTTTAAAGTTCTTCCATTGTTATCAATAATGCTGAGTAATATTCCATTCAGAAGTACATAAAATTTACCAGGATGGCAGAGTGATTTAGGCGTTGGGCTTAAAAAGTATATAAAATTTTATTTATCAACTCATCAATTGATGACTTTGAAATCTTTCCACTTTTTTTACTATTATGAATAATGCTTCTATGAACATATACAAGTTTTGGTAGACCATTGTTTGAACATTTATGTGCCAAGATCTTTAGAAGGCTCTTCATTTTTCTTCATTACACACCTAACAGTAGAGTTGGTAAGTCATACGGAAACTTCAACCTTAGAAAAATGAGGTGCACCACTTTAATCACTGAAAAATAATGCATGAGGGGTCCACTTTATTCATAATGTCACTAAAATATGATGTTTGTGGTTTAATTTAATAATAATGATAATTATTGGTGAATAATAACACACATTATTATTGATTAACCCCTCTTATGGTACTTAATGGTACCCTGGTTTTGATATCTATTTCCCTCTTGGTCAATATATTAGTATCTTTGCATGAGTTTACTGGAGAAAGAGAGATAGATAGCTAGACAGACAAACAGATAATCATTTTAGTCACCTGCTTTTTGACTGTAGGTTTTGTGTTCATTTAGATACAAGTCTCATATCAGATACATGGTTTGCAAAAGTTTTCTCGAATTTAGAGTTTGTCTTTTCATTTTCTCCATGGCATCTTTTAAAGCACATCAGGTTTTTTTTGATGGATTGCAATTTGTCTAATGTTCCTCATTTGTCACTTGTGCTTTTGGTGTAATATATAAACAGATTTGGCAAGGTTGGGAAGATTCATTCCTGCCTTCTTTTGTAAGGGCTTTGTAGTTTAGCTCTTACATGTAGGCAGATTGATCCCTATTATAAGATTTAATTTTTGTTTATGATATGAGATATGAGCCCAACTTCATTCTTTTGCATGTGGTTATCCAGTTGTCCAGCATCATTTCCTGAAAAAACTAAT
This sequence comes from Heterocephalus glaber, assembly GCF_000247695.1. The sequence goes on from NW_004624737.1 coordinate 31,074,662, forward strand.
TTTTCATGCATTTATTGAGCTTGCTACTCTTATGGAAAATAACCTGGTTATAAATGTAAGTTTATTTCTAGACTCTCACTTCTATTCTACGGATTCATATATCCATTCTTATGTAATTATCATACTATCTTGATTACTATAGTTTTGAGGTAAGCTTTGAATTTAGAAAACATAAGCTTTGCTCTTTCTATAAAATGTTTTGGCCTCTCTGGGTCTTTTGAATTTCCATATAAGTTTGAAAATCTACTTGTCAATTTCTACAAAGAAGCCAGCTGGTATTTGTAAAGGGATCACACTGAATCTGTAGATCATTTGGGGAGTATTCTCATCTTAACAATATAAATACTTTGAATCTGTCAGCATTGAAACTTTTTTCAATTTATTTAGGTCTTCCTTAATTTTTTTACCAATTATTTTAAAGTGGGTAAATCCAATGGCCAAATTTTTGGTTGTGACTTCATTTGATCCATCAGCAGCCTTTGGGAAATCTCTATTCCTTTTTGTTTCCTAAGCTTTCAAGAGCTTACACTCACTTCACTTTTCTCCATGCTCCTAGCTGCTTACCAGTATTCTGTGATGGTTGTTTGTCTACTTTTTGACTCCCTCTCAGCATTTAAGCCTCTTCTTTTGGTAATCTTGTCTAGTTCCATAACTCTAAATGCCACCTATATTGCTGAGATTCCCACACTTCTCCTTCTTAATCATACCTATTTCTTCATTCCAGACTCAACTTCAGCTTACTTTATATGTCCAATACGATATCTAAATACCTCAAATTAAAACTTAGAAATTGAACTCCTAGCCAGGTGTGGTCATGCATGCCTGTAATCCCAGTACTTTGGGAGCCTGAAGCAGAAGGATTGCCAATTTGAGCCTAGCCTGGGAAATTTAGTCATTAAGCAAGAACCTGTCTCAAATTAAAAATAAAAGGGCTGAGGACACAGCTCAATGTCAAGGCCCTAGGTTCAATTCCCAGTACTCCTAACACACACACACACACACACACACACACACACACACTGAACTCCTATCCCTAAACCAGTTTTACTTTCAGTCAAGTGTACTTTAGAGTTATGGAGCTTGGTTT
>NW_004624737.1:31161515-31204264 GCF_000247695.1 Heterocephalus glaber
CAACCTACAATGTGGGACAAAATTTTCAGCACCTGTACCTTAGACAAAGGACTACTATCTAGAATATATAAAGAACTCAAAAAAATCAGGTGCCACAAATTCAAAGACCCAATTCAAAAACGGGCATCTGAAATGAACAGACATTTCTCAGACAAAGAAGTAAAAGCAGCAAATAAATGTATGAAAAAAAAGTTCAACATCACTGGTTATTTGAGAGATGCAGATGAAATCAACACTGAGATTCTGTCTCACCCCAGAAAGAATGCCTGCTATTAAGAAATCATCCAATAACAAATGCTGGCAGGGGTGTGGGGAAAAAGGAGTGGTGGGAGTGCAGGCTGGTGCAACCACTGTGGAAATCAGTATGGAGATACCTCAAAGAACTAGGCTTAGAGTTCCCATTCGACCCAGCTATCCCTCTGCTGGGTATCTTCACAAAAGAATTAAAAGAATCATACCACAGTGATATATGTGCACCCATGTTTATAGCAGCACAGTTCGTAATACTCAAAGCTTGGAAACAGCTCAAGTGCCCATCAACTGGAAACTGGATAAAGAAAATGTGGGGTTTTTTTATAAAATGGAGTACTATACAGTCATAAAGAACAAGAAACTAGAGACATTTATAGCTAAATGGATGCATATTGAGCCCATCCTCTTAAGTGAAATAAACAGGATACATATGTGTAAATATCAAATAGTTTCTCTAGTGTGAGAAACTGAAAGTGTAAATAAGGATACACAGGGATGAAATGGCCTAACAACGTATTTCTCGGATTGTGTTTCTATCGCATGTCATATGACTGTATCGAAATGTAAATTAGGGAGAAGTTTGGCTTATGTGGAGTCTGCTAACTAATTGGAGTTTTTTTCCAGACCACTATTTGTTCAATGTTGGTTTTGGAGATCTTTCTGAAACAAATCACATCCTCTGGTGTCTTGTTAGTGCTTGAGATGCTTTTTTAAGTTATATGGAAAAATGTTTAAGTGCTTTTCAGTTTTGTTTTGATTGAGTTCTACTATATTTGAATATTATTGTAGGTTTTTTCCCCTTGCACTGTTCTTCTTTGAATGGTCTTAATTTTTGTATGTGTGTGTGTTTGATAATAAAGTTATTTTAAAAAAAGAACCAGTAAATATTTTTTTTGGTTTGTGAGCAATATAGTATTTGAACTATTCAACTCAATTATAATTTATTCTTGATATGTCTTCTTTCTCTGAATCTCAAGACCATTTTTAGTTAATACAACAAATGATACCTTGTGGCTATCATGAAGTCTTTTATTCTTTCTATGTGTTTCTTGATTATTTTATATTACTTGTGTTTATGTTTCCTAAATAGCATATGTGTTTTAATTTTAGCTAATTGATAAAATTGATTAGCAATTTCCATGAACACTTTTAGAACTAATGCCAACCTGGATTGTGACCAAAAAAAGTGAAGCTTAATAGAAAAGAATATATATTTTGAAAGATATATGGCAAATTCCTCTAGGTTATAATAATTTGAAAGACAGCAGAAAAAAATGACAAAAACAATGTAATTAGTGTAAGTGTTCTACGGAGCAATTTGAAAAATATATAAGGTCATTTTGTTAGCACATTTAATATTAATTCTTGCTGTTAGATTTTATATATATATATATATATATATATGAATATGATAAAATTTCCCCTTTGTTTCAATACCTATTTAACCAGTAACTTGCCAACTTATTTTGTGCTCAAATGACTTAACATCTGTGTTCAAAATATTAATACATTTGTGATAAAAAATGTAGAAATACGAGCATTAGGATTCAGCTATTTTTCTATTTTATTCTGTTAAACAATTATTCTGCAACAATTATTACTAAGAGGTATCACTAGTCTAGAATGGAAATTAGAATGTCAACTTGAAGAGAGATTCTTAGTATCATTCTCATAAAAATCAAGCCTAAATTATGACATCAGTTTGCAGATTGGCTTAATAGTGATTAGCAGATCCCATTTACTGAGAAACAGTACTTTAGATCCAATCTCATTTAATTTAATTTAAATTGTGATGTATAAATGTTGATGAGCAACACTATTGTTAGAGAATACGGAAGTATTTAAATTTAATGCATTCTTTCTGCTTTCAAAGTTATTAGCATTGCAGCTATAGCAATTTTTTTTTATTGTCAAGATTCACTTGCATGGCATTATAAGTCATAAAGAGTGTTAACAAAATAAAATCTAATTTTAGAAACTCATAATAATCAACTCAATAGTATGATTTCCAGAAATCCAGAAAAAGTGAGATTTTTTTTTTCAATTTAGTTATCAGATTACTCGCACTTTTCTGTGTCTTAGGGTCACAACTAGGATTTGTTAAGGATATTTGAATTCTACATTGTTTGGCAACAAGAGCCACTTTATAGAGAATAATGAAGAAAATTTGTTTAAAAGTAGAATGATTTACATTTTATAAAAAAAGCTTTAAAAAGTACATGAATTGATAATATACTAAACTGGCAGAGGATATCAATGACTAAATTAACATGACTGTGTACAGTCATCTATCTAAAATTGTCTACTCAAGTAGGAATGTTATATATATGCCATAAAATAAACTCATTTTCTTGATATTCAGAAGTCCATTAACAAACATAAGACTTATGGTTCCATGAGAACTGGACAATTAAAATACATACGATTTAGGAAGAGAGAGTAAAAGAAACAAATTTCAATTAGACATAAAACCAAAATATATCCTTACACAAAAACTTGTAAGAGTCTTTTTACTTTTCTCTCTAGGATGATAAAAGTAGGACGCTACAAACCCATATAAAATTAAATAAAGTGAAAATATATACATATATATTAAAGTGAATATATATATAAATAGAATCCAAACATAAAAAAGATTACAATCATTGAGCCAACAATTATTTATTAAATATTGTAGAATATCAAAGCATGTAGTTTCATTAAAATTGTCAGTGGTTAGGATATTGAGTTATTTTTATTGTAAAAATCTTTTTATTATTATTTATTTTTATCACTACATATTTGCAGAATGTAATGTTTACACTCCTTGTGTAGGGTTGGTATAAGTACATGGATTTCCTTAAGATGTACTGTTTTCTAAACCTGTAACATACCCTTTTACTCTAAAACTAGTTTAGAGTCTAATTTCTTCATCTGCAATGGAAAGAATTCTGACTAGTATATTTTATGAGCTAAAGGAGGACATACACTATCTTGTATATTATTTTATTCCTTAGGTAAGTTTCCTGATTATGATAGAAACAATAAATATTCTTTTAAAATATAGTGAAAAATTTTATATAATTATCTACTTTGCCATTTCTCTAAGAAGCACTACTTTATATTAGTCTTTGATGAAACAGAAAAGGATACTAGGTAATAACAAACATTATTATGCTTTTGCATTTTTCTCATTATTTCTATAAATTTACAAAGTTCTAATATTAAGCTAGTAAATTTCATCCCGTTAATAAAATTAGACCCAAGTTGGAACAAATCAAATGAAATATTTTCCTACTTTCTTACATATCAGGGAAAGCTTATACTTAATGGTTTAATAGTTTATAAGTTTGTCTATTCAAATGTACAAAGAACCATTATAACTGAAAGTGCTCAAAACAACTGTGCTGTAAAAAATTAAGTAATTACCTCATAAAAGTATGAAAATACTATTGACATTAAATGAAGCAGAATCTCGGAACCATATTTGGCTTAATAAAAAGATGATAAAAAAATAGCTTATTACCCAAATAACAATAATAAGTAAAAATTAAATTCCAGGCTGGGGATTTAGCTCAGTTGTGCTGCTGCCTGCCTCGCAAGCACAAGGTCCCGAATTCGATTGCTGGCACCAAAAAAAACCCCTTAAATTCCTTATATATTCTTTTGCTAGAGCAAAAATACAAAAGGAACACTATAAGTAGAAAGGCTGAAATAACCTAGAGCATTTCTTTCAGGCATGCCCACAAATTTACATGCCTGTATAGCAACTGTACGAAAGTGCATATAAGTATAAACTGTTAACTTCTATTAGAAATAATACTTTACCTTATAATATAGCTGTTACGAGTTTTTTAAAACAAAAACATTTACTTTTGGACAGAGGATTCATGTTGCCTCATGATCTCCTAGATTTTTCAAATCAATAATAATACAGAGATTTGATTATTTAAACCTTTAAAATCTGTAGTTGTAAAATAACTGCTTTTGTATCATGCAGTTAATAAATATTTTTCAACAGTTTCATATATGGATTGTAAACTTTTTCATAACTTTCAGCTTCTTGAAATCTATACTAGTACATGCACATGAAATGTAAAATATATAGATATATGTTAAATTGACTGCCATTTATTCCAAATATATTTAAAGGTTAGATCCAAGCAAGAACATAAAACAAATTTACAAATAGAAAAGCAAAGCCACATATACAATAATATTTGTCTAATCCAGTAAACAAATTTATGGCTATTACATTTATTATATGTACTACTTAGGCTCAAAATAGTATATAGGATTTCTATGTCCTGCAAAAAAAATTCAGGAAGAGGAGTGAATTTATCCTTCTGACAAAAACAACTAATAAAACAGACAAAATATGTGAGAAAACAGGTTTCATACAATAGATATCAGGACAATGATCAGGCATATATAGGACACTGATCTCTAGGTAGAAAGAAAATGAGGTGAGTGCTTAAATGCCAATATTTATTATGGTTTTGAGGCCACATCATGGGATGAGAAACAAAGATGTACTCAAGAAACTTTCCTGAGTTGAGAAAGTGAAGGTAGGTCAACAGAGAAGACTAAGTAGTCAGATTTTGCAGAAGAGAAACTAGACAAGAAAGAGCTGCCTAGAGAGCTCCAGAGATTTTCTGTGGGTCCTCTTGAGTGTTCTGTTGAACACTCCAAGGGAAAGAAAAGGAAATCTAAAATGGGCAGAGAGAAAAATCCTTAAAACTCCTATAGGATTGGGAATGACCTGTGTCCTACCTAATAGAATAGAAACACTATAATTCACAGGTAATAGAATACCCAGAAGACCAGAGATTTAGCTCAGTGGTTCTGCTGCCTGCCTCACAAGCGCAAGGTCCAGAGCTCAATCCCTGGTACAAAAAAAAAGAATACCCAGAAAGGGAAAGCCTCAGAGGGAAAAGACCAAATGTCGTTTTTTTCTTCTCTAACAAAGCACAAAAACATACCTTGAAATGATCAAATTATTTCAAAGGAAATTAACTCTACCACAAGAGAAGAATAAAGTCATAAAAATATTTTAAATTGAGGCAGAAAAAGAAAAAAGGAACAAGGAACAAGAAATAAAAGTAGAAAACAAATAGCAAGTTGTTAGTTTTAAATACAGAGAGATAAATGTATGCCCATCAAACATACACAATTTAAGACTGGACAAAGGACACAACTATATCCTGCCCAAAATGACTTTAAGTATAAAACTACAAATAGATTTAAAGGATGGAAAATGATGTATCATTGTAACAATAATCAAAAGAAAGTAGAACTGCATATACTAATCTGGCAGAATAAAATTTAGTGAAAAAAATTACTATGAACACAGAAGATCATTTCCCAAAGATAAAGACTTTAAGAAATTAATTTATCAAGAAGAAAAAATGTTAAATACATATACATCTACATAACAGATGTTCAAAACAGACGAAGTAAAATCTCTTAGAGCTACATGATGTGATGATCATAATTTAAAATGTTCCCTCAAAGTCTCATGTGTTCAGACGTGGGGCTTTCAGCAGGTGATTTGTTCATGGTGGTGCTATACTCACCAGTGGATTAATCTATGGTGAATGACAGTCAAATGTGCTGTTAGGAGACGGGGCCTAGTTAGAGGAAGTGGCTCACAGGAGGCCGGCCTTCGGTTGGTGTCTTCACTCTGGCTCATGCTTTCTCTTAGCTTGCTGGCTGCCATAGCTTGAACAGCTTTCCCCTGCTAAATCCTTCCACCATGTTGTTTCTGCCTTGGAGCCAGCCAATCACGGACTGAATCCTTGGAAAGCATGAACCAAATAATCCCCTCTTCCTTCATGTTGTGGGAAATTAGGTAGCTTGTCCCAGTAATAAAAGAGTGACTAATAAAAAGGAAAAAATAAACTACTCCACAATTACAAAGATTCTAATATCAATCTCTTAACAACTGACATAAAAATAGAATATTAATCAGGACATAGATGATTTGAACAAATTTGAACCAATTTAACACAGTTGATATAAAACACTCTAGCCATTAGCAAAATGCATCTAGGTTTAAATTTTCATCCAAGGAACATTTACCAAAGTAGATTATATACTAGGTACTCATATTCTATTGCTGTGATAGCCAATTACCTCAATCTTAGTGATTTAAAATACTATACAGTTAACCTTACAGTTCTGTTGGTTAGAAATCTGACATGGATCTCACTGGATTAAAACCCAGCCTCAACAGAGTTGTGTTCTTCTTCTTACGGGTACTAGGGAGCAATCTGCTTCACTGACTTTTACAACTTCTACAAACTACATTCCTGAGCTAATAGCACCATGCCTCCATGTCCAAAGCCAGAAATGCTACTTCTCTCTGACTATTCTTCTGTAATTACATCTTACTCTAACAATGAACCTAGCCAGAAAAAAACAAATTCTCTTAAGGATGCACGTTATCATCTTGGGCTCACCCAGGTAATCCAGGATAATTTCCCTATCTCACAGTCCTAATTTCAGTAACATTTTAAAAGTCCTCCTTTTTCTTTAGAGATAATATAAACAGAGGCTCTAGGGATTAAGACATTAGCATCTTTAGAAAACTGTCACTCTAACAAACACAATGCCTCATGAATCTTGATGTGTTTACAAAAGTTTCAAATCATACAAAACATGTTCTGTGACCTTACTGGGATTAAATTACAGACAAACAACATATAAAATTATTAAAATTGTTCAAATACTTGGAAATTAAACTACTACTGGAATAACCCATTTAAGGAGGAAACCAAAAGGGAAATTACAAAAAAAAATTGAACCAAACAATCTATAAAAATTATGTTCAAAGAAGTACTACAAAGTAGTATTCAGAATGAAGTGAGTGGCACTAAATCCCCTTAACTAGAAAAGAATATCTGAAATGAATTACTTCAAATATCACTATAAGAAGTACGAAAAGAAGAGCATATTAGTATCAAAGTAGAAAAATAATAATAATGGAAAGAAGCAAAAGAAAGAATGAAACAGACATTTGAAAACAATGACAATGTCAATAAAACTGTTTCTTTAAGAAGAATCAACGAAATTGATAAATCTCTAGACAATCTAGAATAGAATAAAAAGAAGAGAAGAAACAAATGACGATGAATTGGTAAGATGATATTACTACGGAAAATACATTATTATTAACAACTGTTGCCAAGACATTCTACAAATTAGATTAAAACAGGTGGGACACAACTGAGAGACAAAAACTAATAATAGAGTTCACTCAAGAAGAAATAGGTAACCAGAAAAATCTCTAACTCTATTAAAGAGATTAAATTTGTAGTTAAACCTTCCAACAAAGAAAACTGCATGTTCAAATGAATTCAATTTTGTATTTGTCATCATTGGTTAATACTGATGTCAATGTCATGGGATTGAGAAACACCTAGTAGATAAGTAGAGAATGTCCATGAGTGTTTCTGGGTAGGTCTTAGAGACATGGCTTTGAATATTATGTATGTCTACTTAGCAGTTCCTCTCTGTGTTCCCCTGCTGTGTTCTGTCCTAACCATGAATTTAGCAGCTTTGCTCCATCATACCCTTCTGCCATAATGTTCCTGTCTTGGATCCATCTGATAGTGAACTGAGTGCATCCCCCTCAAATCATGAGCTAAATTAAACCATTCCTCCTCTAAGTTGTGAGTGTTGTGTTCAGCAATGAGTGAACTAATATAGTTTTCTTTTCTTTTCTTTTTTTTTTTTTCGGTACCAGGGATCAAACTCAGGACCTTGTGTTTGCAAGGCAGGCACAATGCCACTGAGCTGAATGCCTGGCCCACTAATACAGTATTAAGCAAAAAAATATTTATTCACAGGAGAATTACAGAGGATGGAATACTTCCCAGTGCATTCTACAAAGCCATTAGAACAATGATACAAAGACAAGCAAGATTAAAAGAACAGAAAAAAACTACTCACTATATGCCCTACAAAGATAGAAAACAAAATTTTACATATCGGATCCAATATATGAAAGGAATAATATATCACGAACAAGCGGAGTTCTCCCTAAATAGCAATGTTGGCTTAAATATTCAAAACTCGATGTTTTGCCCCATCACACTTTATCCCCAAAATATATGCAATTATTACTTTTCAATTAAAAACCATTATAAATAAAGAACATGTTGTCAACATAGGAAGAATCCATGTAATTCAATTCTATTAGCAAACTTAATGAAACAATCACATAAGATCATTTCAATACATGAAAAAAATCATTTGACATTTTCATCACACATTCATGTTTAAAAAAAAATAAACTTCTCAAAAAACCAAGAATAAAGAATCTCCTCAATCTGCTAGAGCTACTTCTCACAGCTAACATCATATTTAAAGGAAAATGACTGAATATTTTCCCACTTAGTACAAGAACATCACAAAGATGTCAACTTTTACCACTCCTGTTCAAAATTATATTGAGAGTTTTACTCAGTACAATAATTAGGCACACAGACTGGGAAAGACTGACCCTGTAATTATGTATTATTAATGGTATTATTTTCTATGTAGAAAATTCTACTAAAACTATGTAAGGGTTTCTACAAATAAAAAATGAGTTTACCACAAGAGGAGGAAAGCTCAATATTTAAAAATCAACCATATTGTAGAAGATTGCTCTAGCAATTAAAGAAACAATTTACAATAGCATGAAAAGTGTTTTAACTGTGCAAACACTGTTCAATGAAAAAAAAATCACAAATTAATCCCCATAACTAAGTTTACTAAATGAAAATTTGTACTATATTTTTGAACAGCTAAGTAGTCACCATTATTTAAATGTTAATTTTTAAATAAAATACGATTTAAAAATCACTGATTCCTCCCTTAAATGATCACATAGAAATTGTCATAAATAAAACATGCAAACATTTCTGGTCATAGAACATGATCTGTCATTTATTAATATAAAAAGGCAAGGAATGATCTGTAAATCTTTATAAGATTTTTTTAAATAATAGCCTAGTATAGTGGTTGGCATATATGAGCTATTTCATAAATTAATGTGAATTTAATCAGTCATAAAGAAATAAATAAATGAACCAATTCCAATTAACAACATTTTATGAAAGACTATTTCCAGACAGAAAGAATATTCCAAATATTTCTTAGAAATAAATCTGAAGTCTTCAGTAGTCTATCACTAGCCAAAATAAAAATGAAACATGACACAAAGAGAGCAATTATTAAGAAACCAATAATAAGAGGCAATGGTCTTAAAAAAGTAAATGTCTAGGTATTGCTAATTCTAAGAATTTAGTATCAGACATTATGTTCACTATATACTACAGCAAAAATAAGGCTATTAAAATAGGGCACATAATTTCAAATGGAGTAATAATAAGGGAGTATGTGCATCATGATAAATTAATAAAATTAATCAGAAAACTCAAAAATCCCAGTTGCTTCAAATTTTGCTGCATATTTTAGGATCTAACCTCCATTGAAAGCTTTAATACATTTTTTGGTTGGTTCAATAGTATTTGTATTAGTGTGTTTATGGAGACACTCATTGTCACAGAGAGTCATAATTTCTTTATTAAAGGTCTGTACATGTTTTAGTATTGTTCAAGTCAAGTTTCACTTTGGAGAAACACATAATTCATTTATAATGAAAATATTCAATGGTCATTAGAAATAAATATTCTTAACACTTACCTGTATTTTAATAGGCCAGGAAAAGTTGCTGACATACACATAAAATGTAATGTTAGGATTGTTTCTGAAGTTAAATTTCTCATAGGAAAAACTATCCCTGTATTCCTTTATGTTAGTCCTGGAAATTATAGGAGTCTCTTCTCCAGATATTGTTCCAGCTAAAGTGTAAATAATAACAAAATAAATAATTCATACTACAAAATAGGGATCTTTATTAATTTAAAAACACAATATACTTATTTTTTTATAATTGGTCTTATGAAATACAATTATCAAAGTATATCCATGCTTACAATTTTGAATGACAAAAAAATAAGGTTCCCACAACTTTAATAGAAACAGACTCAGTATATAAAAATTACTTTTAAAAATGGTGCCACTGATTAAATGCTATGTAATAGGCATTGGCTTTGAGACTTGATATTCTTTTCTAATAAAAATTCTACTCTAGATATATTATGATCCCTGTTTTTCAAACTGAAAGCTAATCCTGAGAAAGATTAAAGCATTTGTACAAAATTTATAGCTAATAGCAGTAAGCTCTTTGGAATTCAGGCCTATATGGCCCAGAAACTAAGCTCCTTCTTTACAAATCAGGCCATATTTTCACATGTCTTAATCCAATTAAAACTGGAAAAGAAATCAATTTATTTGTCTTACCACAAATTGAACCATCACTACTTTAAATAAATTGGGAGGCCATAATTTAAAACATGAGCTAAATGCTCAATAAGTTAAACACAGATTGGGCACTCAGTAAATATTTACTGAAGTTAATCAAATGGAACAAAGCATTTCCAACAATTTTAGCAAAACTTGCATGTTAATGAACTGTAAAAATAATTAAAATTAATATACTGAGTAATTGAATTAATTTCAAATTGATCTATTCTAAAATTAGCTTTTATGCTTTCTTAACATGTACATTCTAGAACTCTACCTCCAAATAAAAGTATTGAAAGGTAAACATACAAATTAATAATTCAACATAAAGATCTGAATTTCTTCGTAATTGTACTTTTAAAAATTAATAATTTCAATTTATAAACCTTATTGTGGAAGATATATTTATGTAGGTTTCTAATACTCCCCTCAGCTCTGAAGCTGACAAGCAGGGAAATAGTTCTAAGCTTGAAAATAATAGATCAAGTTGTTGCTTTTATCAATTTGGGACAGAAGAATTTCTTTTTTAAGTAAAAAGGAGTGTTAATAAATGTATAGCTCTAATGGTGAATTGAAATTGCACTCTCATGCGCTAAAAAAGTAATCTGTAAAAAATAAATAAATAAATAAATTTTTAAAAAATTTTTAAAGAAGTAATCTGTCTAAATTAGAATCTCTGCATTTCATAATATAGCTATTTAAAAATAAGTGGTGTATAACATTTGTTAGCTACCTAATTTTAATTGGGCAAGGAAGAAAGTTGACAAAGTAATGTACTTTATTCATACTATTACTTATTTTTATCAATAACAATGATTATGGCATGTAACTTTTAAACTTTTATTTAGATCAACAATAAAACATGTTAGAAAATTTTCCATATAGGAACACATGTGAAGGAGATATGACACTAAAATTTTTTACCTGTTGAGCCAACCGACCATGTAATGTTGAGATTAAAGTTGTTTGATGCATTAATTGAAATATCCAAATTTTTGTTTGACTACCAAGAAAGAAAATGTTAAAGTTAAGAAAGTGAAAATATACTGGATACATATGATTTAGTCTACTGGTTTAATTGTGCCTGTCCTAAATTTCCCAAGCTCTATATATTATGCAAATTTTCAACTAAACAGGTATAGTGGTCATTTATGTTATAGATGTCATCTATGTTTTCTAATAAAAAAAAAACTGTGTGATAAACTCCAAGGTAGATTTTGAACTTCCCCATTTATCTTCTGTGCTGTAATTTGGCCTTTTATCTAAAATGGGTATATAAGGAGTTACCTCAAGAAGTTCCTGGGAGCACTAATATTTTTGTTCACCCTCTATCTATTCTAATTTTAGATATTATTAAAATATACTGTACCATAACTAAAGACCTATAAAAACCATTTAGCATTACTAAAAAGCTCATTATCATCATCAAAGTATCATTATGATCTCAGAAATTATTAAATCAATCATTTAGAACATTGTTGGTAGATGTGGATGAGTTCAACAAAATCATGTTAGAAACTTACTCCAGAAATATTTCACATAAAAGCACTGACTAAAATTGATCTATAGTGGGTTAGAATTAAACCTATTTTCAATATGTAGGAAATGCATAAATATCAAGATATCTACAATTTATTATTTCCTTATAGGATAAGTGGGAAGCATTGATCAATGATTCATAACAATTTGAGAGATTGTTCCCAAGTGAACATGTGTATAATCAAAGAAAATTATAATAAATAATATCATAAGCATTCTTTGTGACACTTCTCACTGCAGTTCATCATCAAAACATGTCTAGGCCCTTGAATTCAACTGGTCAAAACAGTGAAAAATAAAAATTGAAGTGGAAATATTTGAAAACACTAGGGATTTCTGGACATCAAAGGAGGCAGTGATGGTAGAAGCAAACTAGAATTGTAGCTAATCTGGACAAACGTGCAAGACACTATTGATAATATTTGGGAGGAACATAATTTATTCTGAAAATTTGAGTGAGATATCCCACTTACATTAAATTTCTTCAAGCCTCAGAAAACCCCATGGTTTGGAATTAGTATTAACAACCAAGAAGTCAATGGAAAAGAATAAATTTCATTAGATGCTACAACATGGTTGAACCTTAGAAACATTAATCTAAGTAAAAAGCAAGCCAAGTACCAAAATTCAAATATTGTACGACTATGTTTATATGAAGTACCAAGAATAAAAAAACATTCATAAAGACAGTTGAATAAGGTACCAGGAGCTATGAAAAAGGAGAGAATGAAGTTATTCTATCAGAGATGATGAAAAAGGTTTGAAGATGGATCAAGGTTATGATTATACAACATTATAAATAAGTACCTAATGCTATTGAACTGTACAACTAAAAATACGTAAAAGGATGAATTTTATTTCAAGGAAAAATGAATTACAATGTTAAAATACCTGTAGAGTATTTCTAAATACTGTCTCACTGATATAGTTGCTGACATCATTATTATAAAAACAGAATCAGTGAATAGAGGATTATATTTAAAAGCAAATATGACTAAAATTCTCATTTAAAAATTAAAATTTTAAACGTATTCCCAAGAATATGGGCACTCCTTCATATCTACAGAATAGGAAGTAACACAGAATAAACTGTTCTACTGGGGGGAAGGCCAGTTTTATTTTCAAACCAGACTAACAGTCTGAGTTATATTTATGAACAAGCATTATATTATTAAAATATGTATTCAAGTAATCTAACATGTCAATTATAGAAACTGTTAGCAAAACTAAAATATCAAACTCACAATCTCCCTGAATCACGAGGATATTTAAGTTTTATGAAAAGAAAGAACAGGATTAACTTTTTCTATGAAGCCCTAAAGTGTAATAATTCTGAGGAGCAAAAACAATGAAAGATGACAGAAAGTTTGGTTCCTTTGAAATTACTATATTCACATTATAAAGGATATTTCTTTACCTGTTCTGGATTTGCTATGAAATTTATGGCAGTATGGTGGCGATCATCTTCCTGTAGTAAGCTAAAGGTAAACTGATAATCAATCAAAAGGCTGTCTGTAGGGGAAAGAAAAAGTAGAATTCTGATATGTACATTACAATAAAAATGGCCTGAAAGACAAGTTAGGTGAAAATAATATTCTATACTGGTATTGAAATGGTCATTAAATACTAGTACTCTAGTCAAGAAAATAAAAATATAAATCTTTGTCTCAAATAACAAAAAGGAATACACAGATATAGAAAATTTAATTCCTTAAAATTATGTTTATTATTTTTTGAGTACTACCTTAATACTACAGACACCTGGAAACTATACAAAAGTAAGAAAATAAATAAAAGTCATCTATAACCTCTAGAGAAAAATGGATTTAACATTTTGGTGCATTTTATTCCAGTTAAAATTCTATTGCTTTCAAGGTAGACCTTTTGATATCCTATTTTATAAAATCAAAATTACTTGAAAATATAAACTTAAATATCCAAATAATATTTGATTATATACTGTACTGCACTTGTTCATTTACTATGATCATTTCTACTCATCAATTTAAAAACAATTCCGTGAAAAAAATTATTTTATATATGGGACTCTCAGCATCTTGGTAAAAGGATTTCACAAGAAAGGAATTTTAATTATGTCCATACAAAAAGCTAAAACCAAAGTAAAAAATTTAAATGTTATATGTCATTGGCAGTTTTATATGTTACACAAGGATGAAGTATTCCTCATAATGTTAAATTATCACCACTATAAAATTTCAAATTATTTTAAATAAAGATAACTTCAGTCTTTTATACACATAACTTTTATGTCCTCAGCTATTAAAGCTATAAATGCAAAAAGTAAAGATAGAATTGCTATAAAAAGATTTATTATATTTATTGAAGCATCATTCTCCATGCTGTTTACTTGTACACTTTATAAAATTCAATACATATTTTTCTAGTATAATTTAGTGTAAGGCAACATTTTATCTTTTTAAGAATTTATAGACATCCTTACATCTGACAATGAAAATTATTCAATATAACATATTTCTAATTTTCATCTACAAATATGTATACTATAGTATTTGGCACATTTAAAATTTCATAACTTAAAAAACAAACTTTAGTTTTAGGCTTAAAAATATAACTGATTAGGGCCAAATATTCAAAAATGCTTTTCCCCTTTGGTGCTGAAGATTGAAGCCAGAGAATTTCAAACAGAGTTCAGATCTACCTGTCCAGCCTCAGGCTCGTATTATAAGCATGTGCCACCACACCTGGCTAGCTTGTTTTCTTCTAGGCTCGTCGCATACAAATTTGTTAAAATTCAGTACCTAGTTGATTTAGTAATGAGCAGCAAGCAACCTGAACTTAAGAAGAGTCAGATTCAAGGGATTCAATGAATGTTTTTAGGCAAAATATCTTAGACCATCAATCTTAACGGATGCCTCCAAGACCACATACACATCCCTAACCACAGACGATAGTCTCTCTCCCCCGCACCTGCACTCTCTTTCCTCTCTGTCACGAGAAATATTAAGACATAAATTGTATTAAGTATTAAGATTTGGGACGTTACAAAGAAACAGTTTAGCTCAATAAATAGATGTTGATTTTGAAAGAAAGGTATTTTTATTTTTATGTTTTACTTAAGCCCTCCCCCATCACCATGAACTGAGAAGGGAAAGAATACGTGTGAACTGGGAAGACAGTAAGGCACTTAGTGTTGAAAAGATTAAGTTTGTGATATTTACTGAATATCCAGATGACATCTTGAGTCAAGTTCAGGAGTAGGCCTAATAGGTAATTTTTATTTTTTTTATTAAATTCTTTTATTGGTACATTGTAGGTATACAACACATTTACATTTCTCATTGGGAATTGTAACTTTACATGATGCATCTTGGTTCTTATTTTTCCCCCATTCCTAGCCCTCCCTTCACCCTCTCCACCCTTCCCTTTTTAAAAAGACTTTATTTCCATTTTTTCCATTTCTCATCATTTTTCCTTTCCCTTCTTTCCTTTCCCCTGCCCCTCCCACTACCCCTACCCCTTTGGACCTTTTCTTCCTATTTTGCATTATCGATTATTCATTCTAATCATTGGTACATTTTAGGTATACAATATAATGACATTCATCATTGGAGATTTGCACCTTTACATAATCTAGGTAATTTTTAAATCATCAGCATTTAAATGGGATTTAGAGCTATGAATGCAAAAACTCACTTTGTATATAGATAGGGGATAAAGAGAAGATCTGAGATCTACCTATGTTAAATATTAAAATTCTGCTGGGCTCAGTGGCCCAATCTTAGCTACTGTGGAGACAAGTTGAAGGATCACAAGTTCCAGGAAAACCAGTCAATTTAGGAAGATCCTTTCTCAAAATAAAATAAAAAAGGATTGTGGATGTAACTCATCTCCAGCACTGAAAGAAAAAATTAGATCCTAAGGAGACACCAGCAAAAGACACTTAAAAGGGACAACTTAGAAGATACAAAATATTAATATTATGCAAGCCAAGTAAATGTAGTCTTTGAAAGAGAAAATATTGATCATATTGGCTGATATAAATAGGGCTACAATCTTGACCAAATGTAAAATTTACTCAGAATGAAGGGAAAATATCATCAATGAAAAGCAAACATTTAAAAAAAGTTTTTAAGAATTTGTAAAACTACCTTTATTTTTTCAATATTGGAACTAACTATTAAGAAGTCATGAGTAGATGGCCTGTAGGAGACAGAATATAGGTGACTAATGAACTTGAGCACTCTTGAGCAGAAGTTGCACTGTCTCAAGCCCAAGAATATTTTTCTAAGAACTAAAGCCAGTGACATAAATATGTCCCATCGAACTCAGCCAAGCATTCAGTTATGATTTATTTTTTCTTATTTATCAGAATTGAAAGTACCACCAGTACAATGTATCTTGCATATGGTAATGATCAATCCTAGTGAAAAAAAATAGAAGTATTATTCATTTGAAGTGATTAGTAATGGTACTCTTCAGAGAATGTGATTTCCAACAAATTTAATAAAGTTCAGATGTCTACACAAAATGATTCCTCTTAAAACTGTTAAGAATGTAAGTCTTCCAGAAGCCCACTGTACAATTTTTTACTCATCCAGATGATATATTTCTGCCTGGAATGTCAGAAAACACGTGAGTATATTTTTAGAGAAATTATGAATGAATAATTAACTGGAACTCAAAACGTATAACAATGCTGAAATATGGTCCAAAATTTTCGAATATTAGGGTACATGATATAAGACACTAAAATTAAAAATGCATCTCAAGTCTATGCAAACATACACAATCTGAAAATAAGTTCTACTATTGCAATAATGAATAACTAATGGTATGAAGAAAAGTTATTATTGACAATTCAAGAAATTTATTGAACTATCAGTAAATGCAGAGAAATGACAAAGTACCAGTAAGAGTAAATGTAATCAAGACAAACGAAAGAATTTCAGATTCAGATTGGAAAAAATAGTATGTTTCATGGTTATTGAAAAAATAATTAGGAAAGGAAAAATTGATGAAACAGGAGAAAGAAGAAATAACTTGGAGGAACCTGGAGGCCATTATGCTAAATGAAATAACTCAGACACATAAAGACAAATACTGCATTTATTTTGAATCCAAAATAATCAAATTCATAGATTCAGAAAGTAGAATGGTGGTTCCAGGGACTAAAGTGATGAATAGGAAAATGTTAATCAAATTATTAAGTCATGCAAGATGATTAAATTCTGGAGATCTACTATATAGCACAGAGCTTATTGTTAATAATACTGTATTGTATACCTAAAATTTGCTAAGAAAGTAGACCTTATGTTAAGTGTTAAGATAAATAAATAAATGCAGGAGGAAACTTTTGGAGACACATACATATATGTATTATTTTGATTATAGTGATGATTTCATAGGTATATCTTTATAAATCTGTCAACTTTTTAACATTCATTATGTACTGTCTTTTTATCTCAGAAATATGTCAATAAAGTGGTTTAAAAATCTATGGGGAAAACATAGATTATCCAATAAAGGGTATAGATACACACAGTAAATCTAAAGGAAAACTAAAATATGCATTTATATGCTACATCAAACATAAAAATCAATTCCAGTTAAAGACTTAAATATTAGAAGTAAAACTTTCCAATTTATAGGACAAATACAAGACAACATCTTTTAGGGCCTGGAGAAAGTTCTTAAGACACAAGTCACAAATGAAAAAATTAATAACAATAGTAATTTTGTTAAGAGCCAAGCCACAAAACTTGAAAGAAAATTTGCAATATGAATAACCAACGAAGGATTAGGATTCAGAATTGGTTAAATAAAAAGTCCTATTAAGAAAAATAGTATCATATGAAAAAGGCAAGTTACAAAATAAGAAAAATGCAGAGCACAAACAATTCAAAGAAACCCAAAAAGAAAATAAGTGCATGAAATGATACTTTCATTAGACATAAGGAAAAGCAAGTAAAAACAAGAGGATAGTATTTTTAAACCATTAGTTTGGCCAACATTAAAAAGGCTAATACTATAAAGTGTGGGGCCAGGGATTTAGCTCAGTGGTTTCACCACCTGTTGCACAAGTGCAAGGACCCGAGTTCAATCCCCGGAGCCAAAAAACAAAAAAACAAAGTGTGAGTGTGAGAGCAGAAAAAAGGTGAAGAGAGCATAAATTTGTATAAATATTTTACAGTGCAATTTGAAAAAATCAAAGTAACCTATAATTCTACTGCAAAGTTCTAGCAAAAGGAAAAATATATAATTATATTTGTAATTGTAACAAATTGCACACAGCCTAAATGTCCAGCAAGAAGGGAACGAGTAAGTAAATTTTGTTTTTTCTATCTAAGTAAATGCCCTATATAATGCCATTATAATTAAAACGAATGCACTGTAGAGCTCCACGTATCAGCACTGATAAATCTCAAAATGGCTCCATATAAAAGCAATTTTTAGGGAACACAGAAAAGGATACAATTTATGCATTAGTTTAAAGCATAAGAACAGAATTATTTTATGAATGCTTAAATGAACTATAAATAAAAGACTGTATAGTGCTTGTCATAAACTAAAAAGGAACAATAAATATTGTTTCTTAGTATTTTGATATAAATATGCTATGCTATGGTTTGACTATCTGCTCCAAATCTCATGTTGAAAATTAATTGTCATTGAGGGCGTATTAAGAGGTGAGACTTTAAAAAGTGAGTAGGTCATGAGGGTACTGCTCTCATGAATGATTTAAGGCTCTCACTGTGGAAGCAGGTTAGTTATAAAAGGCGGTTCAACACATATTCCTTTTCTTCTCTTTGTCTGCCTCTCTATAATACATGCACAGAGCAATCTGTTACTGTGAAATACTGTACATTCTGCCATGTTATGACACAGCAAGAAGTCCCTCACATGATGAAAGCCCTTGATCCTGGATTTCCAAGCCCCAAGAAAAAGTAGTCAAATATATTTCTATTGTCTATAATTTCTATAGCCTGTGATATTTTGTTATATCTGTACAATACAGACTAAGACATATTGCAAGAAAACAAAACAAGCACTAGCATAATAAAAATAAGATAGTCTGTTATCTACCTCTAAATGTATGAGAAATTCAAACTTCATTTCCAATGTCTTTTATCTTTTGAAAAATTTTAAAGCAAATGTTGCAAAATGTTAAACTTTATTAAAGTTGTGTGTGTGTGTGTGTGTGTGTGTGTGTGTGTGTGTGTGTGTGTGTGTAATGCTAGGGATGCAACCCAGCACCTTTTGAGTGATAGGTTAAGTGCTCTGCCACTGAGCTACACTTCCATTCCTCATGATTTTTCATCATATTATACATAATATAAAAATATATACACTGTGTAGGCAAGTATGTATAGTATAGTTTTTGGCACATTTAAAATTTCACAATTAAAAAAAGAAACTGCATTTGTAGTTACAAATATATTACTGATTAGGACCAATAATTTTTATGGTGCTGGAAATTGGACACAGGGCCTTTGCACTGAACTATATCCCCAGCCCTTTTATTTATTTATTTTTTTTAATTTTTAATACTTTAACTTTGAAACAGGAAAAAATACAGCCTCTCCAGGACCCACAATGCAGACACTTTAGAAAATAACAACTTGATAAAGAGAAAAAAGAAGACAAATCACTGGGAATTAGAAGGGAACTGACAAGAAAATTGGAAACTATAGAGAAGCTAGAGAAAAAGAGCATAATATAGAGAAAAGAACAAAGCAGTGTGGAAGCACACCCTGGCCCCCAGGGAGGGGAACCTGTCTCCATAACATAAGGCAAGCCCCCAGGGCCTGGAGCTCCAGGGACAAAGAGTGAACCAGGCCAGCAGCTCTAGACTCAAGGAAAGCCCACAATAATTTAAACTGCAAAACCAACATGGGGTTCTACTATGAAAATGATTTCTTTCACTAGAGGTGGAAAAGAATCCAGTGAAGTGTTTGCCATATTTCCAGAGATTGTTTAATCAAACACCATTTGGGGAAGAGGTTGAATATTTAAGACTGAGCTAGAGAAAAACTACAAAATAACTTCACTTTAGGATTCCCAGTGCCACCCTCTCACAGTGACTAGGTAAGAGACAGCTATAGGAGACCATCATGAAGAGGATGTGGGTTAGATATAGATACCCTGAGAAGTATAAACTCAGGCCAGGAAGGATATGGAGCTCCATGTTCCATGGTGAGAAGCCAGGCCTGGCATGTATGACATTCAGAGGCAGCTGGAACTTCAAATGTTGGCATTAAGTACAGAGATCTGCTTGAAATCTTATCCTACTGCTTACATCCAGCACTGATCGCTTTCCCCATCTATCAGTGTGGGCAAGGACATGCCTTAGCTTGGATGTTTACCACAGCCTGGAGCAAATGGACAGAGATGACTCTGAAAGACGGTGGGGCACATCATAAACCCACTGACCATAGAGCTAGGTGGAGAAAACTATAAATTGCTGGATTTCAAAACTGGATCCATTCAAAAATATTACAAAGAAAAATAATACAGAAAAAATATTTTTAACTCATTTTTTCCTCTTCCTCTTCATTGCCTTTGGGGGCTTAGGGTATTTTCCTTTTTTTTTTTAATTTTTTAATTCTTATTTTTTTCTCTTTTTTCATTTTTCTTGTTTATTCTTTTGTTACCTTTAATTCTATTAATTTACTTTTAATCCATACTTTCATCCTTTATTTCGCTTTTCTTTCTTCCTTCTCATCTTCCATTGCATATTTTTCAAATTTTTCTTCTTGCATTCTCCCATCCCACCCTCTGTGTTTGCTAGAATAACTTTTAAGCCTTTTTAATTTTTAAATAGTTAACTTTATGCTATTAGTGTTGAATATTTTCTATTGTTAGTGGAGATATTGTTATTATATTTAGTAGCTATTACCTGTATGTTAGTATTTGAATTGTCTTAGTGTTCATGTTATAATTATAGACATCTTTTCTAAGGATAAAGGTAATACATTATTAGTACTTATGATATGCCCAGACTCATTTTGCCTTTGTCACCATTATTGTTGCTGATTTAGTTGCTATTGCAAGGGTGGCATAGTTGTTTTTCTTAATAGGTTCTCTCTGTATGTCAATATCTGGACTGCCTGTATTTCACTAACAATTCTGTAGTCCATTCCCAGAGAATTTGGTCCTGGCCAATTACACTGAATCTTCCTCACCTGAATTAATGGAGGTGGTTGGATTTTGGGGAACAAAGCAAAGGGCTATAACTACCCATGACTAGAGTGTATCACTGAAAAAGAAGACACTAAAGAGATCTCCATACTAGCAACATAGTCTTTCCACTATATATACCCAGAAACCTCAGCACACACACACACACACACACACACACACACACACACACATCGCCACAACAACAATAGAAACATGAGAAGTCAATGCAACAAAATGCCTCTGAAAACCTCCAAACTCTCCCAAAGCTGATAAGTGGGACATAAAGGGAAGGAAATCAAAAGGTGCACAGCGGAATTATTCAAAATGACAAAAAGATTAAAAGCAGATCAATCATGTGCTCATCAAACTCAAAGGAGATATTTTTTAAATAAATGGGCTCAATAAGCTAAATGAACAGCAAGTTTACAGAAGATACTAATAAAAACTAGACTAATTTTTTTAAAAGATACAAAACATAAATGACCAGGTTAGCATACAATTTGAGCCAATGAAAAGGTACCAAACATAACTTCAGAAGGTTATAAACTCATAGGCAGCATAAGTAACAAATGTGAAAATAGGGTGTCAGAACTAGAAGACAGAGCTGATCTCAGTGAGCAATTACTCAGAAATACCTTGAGAACAACAGAAGAACATTCTGAATTCATTTTTGCTTTAAATTCTCCAATCTAAAACTATTTTAACATGATTCTTTACATGACAAACTACCAGAAGTCTGTATGTTTTAGGACTTTCTACTTCTTTATACTGAAAGTATGCCCAATAAGTATACTAGCAGAGCAAAAAATGATTAAACTATAATATAATATTCAACATACATCTTTAGGTTATTAATTGATCAAGTATACAACATTCAGAAGGAATACTGAAGCCCTGAAAACTATGTTTAATAGAAATAGGAATTATAGCAATACAGATTAAAAAGAAAATATAAATTTGTATTCATTTTTTGGCTGATATTTTTTCCATAGAAAATCCTAGTATACTCAGACATATCATCAGAAATAATAAGAGTGTTTACCATGATCCTGAGTACAAGATTAATTTTCAAAAGTCAAGTACATTTCCACAAACATTTCTCTACTTATAATTAAAATATTGTGTTTTGTTGTTGTTATTGTCATTATTTGGTGCAAGAATAGGTACAAACACGAGTGAAATAAAATAGTTCCCACATAAAAGCTTTAAGTATTTATATATTATGTTATTTGTGGCTACATTCCTGAAATTGTTTATTATTTGTAGCTTTTTGGGTGCTTTGTATTAGTTTCTTAGTAAACAATCTGACTCTAGCATAAAAAGATGAACCTTGTTTCTTTTTAAATATTTATCTTATTTTTACATAATTACCTTTTTTAAAAGTTACAATCTATCATTTATTCACTGCTACATCTTTTTCTCTGTGCCATTTCCATGTTAGCATTTGGCATTTAGTTGTTATATATGTATAAATAACTTTTTTCAGGATGAATATACATCATATACTTTTAGCACATCTTATCATTATGCTCTGGACTGTGAACACTGACGCTGAGTACACATTTTCCATTAATATTCCTCCATGTCTTATCATTTGATATTTACTGTTACTTAAGAGCATTAGGCATCTTGTCTAATCTTTATTAAAAATTCATTTATCTCTGTGTGTGTGTGTGTGTGTTTACATGAATGTGTACACATAGCTATATATTTAGTACCTTCCCTTTTTGGAAAAAATTTGCTTAGGTAGAAAAATTTGGAAGTAAAAACAATGAGAAAAAAAATATATATATATAGTTATCTTCAGCCAGTTCTAACTGAGCACATGCTTAACTCCAGGGATATCTGCAGCACTATGGGAACTTGTGGTCAACACTGTAAGATATATTAGAGATGAATGATGTTTTGTAACCATGGGGCTGAGAGTTGTTTCAGACACAGGAATACTATCCTGGTATTATTTAGTGCCACAAAATAGCACTATGTAGTAATACTTAGATTATTTATACCTGATTGTGTAGATTCTATGGGCTTACAATGATTAAAGTTGATCATGTAACTTGAGTGCACCTATGTGACCAGCTGACTACAAGAGACTTCCACCAAGGGCTGCCTTTATATTTTATAGTCCTAAGATGTTTTGCACTCATGCTGGTGACTTAACACATAGAAAAAGCACATCTTATGCATCTCAGGAATTGGGAGACAAAAAGCCGGCAACCGGGATATTTCAACATTTTTCAATGCATATCTTTTGCTGTAATAAAGCTGTCCTGTCACTATTAGTATGGGAAGTTAAATCGTTTTTTGACAGGTGATCACTTATATAATTAATGCATAATTAAAGTACACATGGAAATTGAAATTATCAAGAATGATACCAAGGGAGATTATAAGAGAAAAACAGGAGTTAGGTAATAAAGTATTAAATGTAGTGTCCAGGAGTTAGGTGGAAGGGAGCAACAAGGAAAGATGGAACGCTGTCTCAAAGGAAATGAAATTTTAAATGAGAAGGCAATTATTTGTCAATGTCAAAAGGAATGAGGTGGAGACTTATCTCAAGTTAAACTCCATAAACTATCAACATTGTGAAATAAAAAGCAATAAACACTGCCATTAGATAACATACAAGATTCTGAGTACTTTCAGCTAAAGCATGATAGTAAGAAACTGAAAAAAAGAAATTAAGAATGAATTTGTGATTGCATTTTAAAATACTACTTAAAAATAATAAAAAAAATAATATTCCAGAACCAATCAGAATACTTAACTTTCAGGTCTTGGTTTCTAAATACCATTCTCCAATATGAGAAACCATGGCTTCCTGGGTAAATGGGCCAATTGAAGGGCTGGGACTGGAAAAGTATAAATTGAGTCTAAAACACTGCATTACAAGAAAATAAGCATAATGGGAGATAGATAGTCTGTTGAAATGGAAAGGAAATCTGGAGGAGGGAGAGACTGAAGGGTGAGTGGGGAAGAGGATGTAAAGAGGATCAATATGTGATATGTATATGTACAATTCCCCACGATGAATACATTTATTATATATCACAAATATATACTAAGAAGAAATGTTGGTTTAAAAAAAGGATATACTCAGTAAATGATAGAATCATGTCAAAAGGACAAGAGAGTGAATTTGAGAAATTTCAACAGCCAAATCTGAAACAGTGAATGACAAAAAAGTTAACAATTTACTATAAACTATAAAATAAAATATTCATAAATTCATACTGATATAAATAAAATAATGAATAAACAGATTAATGAGGGGCAGACACCACTCTCCTTAATAGTTAAAAAATTTGGAACAAATAATAGAATAGAAAAATCACATTGTAGTAATGCATGCATAACAGTTCTTTCAGGTAAGAATAATCAATGTATGATAATGGTTGCCTTTTCCAGTTTTTAGAGGCTGCTTTTATTTATTGGTTCATGTCCCTCATCACCTCTCTACACCTATATTTTCATCATAAAATCTCTCACTACTATAGTCAATTCTCCTTCAGCCCCTTTACATAAGAATAATGGTGACTATAAGGGCTGAGAGGATAATCCAGGATAGTATTCCCATGTCAAAATACTTAATCCTATATGTAACTTCATCTTTACCATTCAAGATAAATATGCATTATAGGTTCAGGAGGATTAGCATGTGGACATCTTTAGGGGTGAATTTTCAGCCTACCACTGAATGTCAATGAATAAATAAAAGCCTAGAAAAATATGTAATAAAAAGTAAGTAAAATTTTTCTTTAAATAGAGAAATTATGAGTGATTCTACTTTTCATCAATTTTTTTCTAGAATGAAAATAGGGAATTTCCATAATTGGATATAAAGGAGAAATTTTAAAAAGAAATGTTCAGAAATCTTCCTTTTGATCCTTGATATTTAACATGCTTTTTACATAATGTCTACTTATATTTTAAACAATTAAATTATCATAGGTAAGTTACGTTTTCAAAAAAAAGCATATTTTCTTTCTAATTCACATACTTTGTAAGGTGTAGACTAATAAAAATATAACAATATAGAACGCAATCAGTTTCTCATCCTAGTCTTTCATGACTAGAGTACATCAAGGGTTAAATTTCAAAATTCAGCAGATTTTTTTAATAGTTCTTAAGTCAGTACTGGACTAGCAGATGATGAAGAAAGAGGCTGCTGTTCACTACAAAGAAGAAAAACCTGTATACATAATTAAGAGCTGAATAAAACATATTGGATGAAAAAAGAAGTTTAAGCAAATAAAGTAACAAGTAAAAAGTTTTTGAAACCACACAAAATGTTGAAATATCACAGTAAATAGTCTATGAAATTTATGATTAATTGGAATGTGATGATGACAAATATACATAGAAGAGATATCTGAAAGAGAATTTGAAGTATGAAGAAATTTTTCTGGGTACATTATATTTGGGGATGATGAATAGCAAGTACTGAATATTTGAAATTTCTTTTGTCTTTAAAAAAAGCTATCTGAAAAAATATTTTAAGAAAACAGCACCCAATAATAAATATATTGGAAATACCTATATATCTGTGATCCAAAAAGTCAGGCATACCAAGATCACAAATGAAGATAATCTTGACTTGTGTTGTTAGCCCATCAATGGCACTGCTAATTTTAGCTCATTTAGGAACCACAATTTGTTAGGAGCAATTCTACATAATTTGGGGGAAAAAATCATTTCACAATTAAATTATGATCAAGCCTAGTCTTCTTCTCTACAGGCCAGTTATGGCATGACAAAACAAAATTTCATTTTTCTCTCTGGTCACAGCTTAGACCTCAATGGTCCCATCTGTGATACTCAAGGGCAAGATTACATCAGCTGAAGACATCCGGGTTCTTTGAGAACAGAGTACAAAGATCTTACCTGGGGAGGGATAAATTCCTTAACAGCTTAACTCATCCCACCTACTGTTGTAAGAACATCTTTGGTCATCTTGCCATCCTAATCAACGTAAGACCCTCGTCAGCGTAAGATCCTTATGGTTTTAGGATTACCACCATCCTCCAAGACATCTGATATTCCCTATGAACCCAATAGTGGCAAGCTCAGGGTGCCTTTGTCTTTGCTTCCCAGAGCAGTATTGATCAGGACAAGAACCCAGCTTCTTCTTTAAGTCTCATTTCCTGTCTTTATTCTTTAATTAACCTTGTGCTGTCATGACTCACAGGAGACCAGGACTCACTGCAAGTGTTCTGGTAATGACCCCTTTCCCTGTTTCCCACAAGAATTCTTATATATAAATTTTGCATTGTTTAAGAAATTCTACATTGAATGTTTTCAGAAACTGTGCCCTAATAATTTGGGGGTTTTTTTTTTTACCATGTTTGTGTTTTGATGAATACAGTATTTCACTTTTAATGTACCATTATCCACAAAACATAAGGAGATCTTGGTTGTAATCACCATATATCAACTGGGTTACTGATGCAATTTAATTAGCTTCAGTGAGACTCAATGGTACAATGAAGATAAAACTGCTGATCTCATAAGTCTGTGGATTAAACGTAAGTTTGTGGGTATTTGGTTTAGAGAAGATTGCTTCATAAAATAAAGGCCTCTAATAAATGTTATTTTATTTCTTTATTCAAATATTTAGTTAAGAATAAATTTTCAAAGATTTCAAATATCAGATACTCATATGAATATTTATTATCTATTGTTCATAAATATATAAATTTATGATCATATGGTTAACCATGATGAGGAGTCAGAAAGCATAAGTAGATATGTTGACCATAATATCAAGATCAAAATTCATTTTAAATAACGGTATGTTTATAAATATGAGTGTATGCTGACTTAGACAATTTTTTAGTAAGTGACAAAATGTATGTGAATATAAGTACAATTATATTCACAATTTTAAAGTGATTTAGCAACATTTACCTACATTTTACCTACAAAATATGCCACAGAAAATGAACAAAAAATGGTCTTTCTTGTTCTATTACCCCTACCAAGCTGTTTTACTTGCTGCAAACAGACATTATTTTTTTAATTTACCATTTTACGCTCCACTTAATACCCTATAGCAGCTTTCCACTTTCTTATGATGAAGACTAAATTTTAAATGTCCTGTAGAAAACTGTATTATGGGATTCATTCAGATTTCATAAGCTTCCTGTTTTGATTTTCTGCTTTGTTCAGTGCTTCCATATTACTGGCTTTTTTTCCATATATATGTATATATTTATCAGTGTGTATTAAGTGTTTAGAATACTGAGTTTCATTGTGGCATTTTTAGAATGCATATAACACACTTTGCTCAGTTACCAATTACCTTTCATTTCTCTCCCTTTCCTGCATCCTTGAGCCCCTTCCTCCTATCTAATATTCTCACTTTTACTTTCATGCCATCTTTTTTGATCTAGATAAAATATATGAGCAGCTTTGAGACATGACAAATATATTTCTTTTTGAGTCTCACTTATTTCACTTAACATGATGATCCACAGTTCCATAAATTTTCTTCCAAATGACATAATTTTATTCTTTCTAGCAGAGTAATACTCCATTTTCTTTATCCATTCATCCATTAAAGGTCACCTAGGTTGATTCTGTAACTTATCTATTATGAATTGTTCTGTAATAAACATGAGCTTGGAAGTATCTCTACAGTATGCTGATTAAATTCCCTCAAATGTTTTCTGAGAACTGGTATAGCTGGATCACATGGTATTTCTATTTTTATTTTTTGAGGAACCTATTTGATTTCTAATAGTGGCTGTATTAATGTACATTCTTACCAGGAATGTAGAAGGGTTCCTTTTACCCTGCATCAACATCAGCATTTATTATTTTTTTCATTTTTATGATGATAGCCATGCTGACTGGAGTGAGACAGAATCTTAGTGTAGTTTTGATTTACATTACACTAATGGCTAAAGATGTTGAACATTTTTTCATACAAGTCTTGGCCATTTGTACTTTGAGAAGTGTCTGTTCATTTCATTTGCCCATTTATTGTCTCTATTATTTATTACTTCAGTGTTAAGTTTGTTCGTTCTTTATTGTTATGGTTTAGATGAACAGTGTCCTCCAAAGACTTCAGTGTGCTTATAGGTGGGTTTTTAGAAAGTAACTGAATCACAGAGGGAGATATAGTTGACTTGCTTTTAGAATATGGGGTTGGAAGAGGAGGATCACTGGGGACATGACCTATAATCATCTATTTTCTTTCTTGATTCCTTGGTTCCCCCTATGCTTCCTGACCACCAGGACATGAACAGCTTTAAGATGTGAGCCAAAATAAACTTCTCTTCCTTTATTTTGCCTGTGTCAGGTATTGTGTCTCAGTGACAAAAAGCTAAGGCAGATTTTGGTACCAGAGAAGTAAGGTCATTGCTGTCACTACCTTACTCTGTGGTTTAGAAATCTTTGGAATTAGTTTGCAGGAGTTTGGAAGGGTCTGGAAATGCTAGTTAGAGAAGTCCTATTATGCTTTAAGCAGTGCTTCAAAGGAGTTCTTGATCAGAAGTCAAAAGACCAGAGTGGTGATAAAAAGGCAGAAGGGTAGGTTCAGGAGACCGGTTGGGAACAAGCATGTCACTGGCAGCTGGACTCCAGACCGTGTGTGTTTTCCTCTGGTAGAGAGCGTCTACATTTTGTTCATGTACTGAGGCTTTACAGGGCACTGAAATTAATGGCAGTGGACCAGTTATTCTGGCAGAGAAAATTTCAAGAGAATGCAATATTCAGACTGTGGCATGGATATAGTTAGAGTAGAGGCTTTTAGTCAGATTTATATTGAAAACCAGGAGCAAAAAACACAACTGATGTTTTCAGTTCCCCAGAAAGAAAAGGTCTGCAAATTTGGAGCTGAGGACAGCTTGGTTGCTAAAGAGATTAGTATTAAAAAGAAGCAAATTTGCATCAGAGCAACACGAAAGATGCTTTAAGGCCATCTAAGGAATCTACAAGACTCCATCCAGTGTGGAGACTCCAGGAATTTGGAGGAACATAGAACATTCAAAGAGGAAAGCAAAAGAAAAGAAGTATTGAGGGTTGTAAGCAATAGTGTTGTAGGGGTGAGGGTGAATTTAAAATGTTCACATCCTTGCCCCAGGGGCAGGACATGGAACTACAGGCGTTGATGTCTGCCATGATAAATTTCAATCTTAATCCTATTTCTTTCTGTCCCCCTATTCCTCCATTTTGGAAAGAGAATGTTTACCCTGAGCCATTGTATTTCAGCAGCTATAAACATTCTTCTTCTTTATTTTTACATGGACTAATGCTTAAAAGTTTGCCTTGATTCTCAGAGAATACTTCAGACAGACTTTTTAGCAATTCTAGAACTGTTAAGACTCTAGCAATTCTTAGAGATGGAATCAATGCATTTTGTATAAGAGATTTGCATGAGCTTTCTAGGGGTCACGGTTTAGATCAAGAATGATTTAGATCAAGAATGTACTCATAGGCCTCATGCCCTCATAGCGAGAGGTTTTAGAAGAAAAGTGATTCATGGGGAGAAATGTAACTGACTTGCTGTTAAGAAATGGGGTCTGGTTAGAGGAGTCATCCCACTGGGAAATTACCTGGAAGGGACTATCTTCTTTCCAAATTCCTCACCTCTCTGCTTCCTGGCTCATATGACATAAACAATTTTAAAACTTGAGCCAAAATAAACCTGTGTTAAGTTGCAGGTGTCTGATATTGTGTCTCAGCAGCAAGAATGTGACTAATATATTTACATATTCTGGATTTTGTTCCTTTGTGAGAAGAGTAACTGGCAAAGTTTTCTGTGCCATTCCATACACTGTCTTTCTACTCTATTGACTGTTTCCTTTTCTGTACAGAAACTTTACAAATTGATGTGGTCACATTTGTCAATTCTCAGTAGCATTTCCTACGCCAGTGGAGTCCTACAATGGAAGTGATTACTGGTTAATATATCTTGCAGTGTTTCCATGTTTTCTTCAGGGAGTTTCAAAGTTTCAGGTCTTATACACAGGTCTTTGATACACTTTGAATTGAATTGTATGTAGTGACAGAGAGGGATCTAGTTTCAATCTTGTAAATGTGGATATATGGACATATACAGTGTGAGACAGGGATCTAGTTATAGTCTACTACATGTGTATAGTTTTCCCACCACCATACGTGGAAGAAGCTGTCGTTTTTAGCAACATATGTTTTGGGGACTTTTTTTGAGACTCACATGACTGTAGCTGTGTGGATTTATTTCTGGGTCTTCTATTCTCTTGGTCTGCGTGTCTATTTTAATGCTACCATCAGGCTGTGTTTTGTTATTATGGCTCTCCATTATATTTTGAAATCAGGTATAATGATACCTCCAGCATTACTCTTTTTTTTCCAGTTGTTTGTTTGTTTGTTTGGGGTACTTTTCTTGGCGGGGGGGTGCTATTCTAGGCCTTTTTGCTTCACAAAAATTTTTAGCTTTTTTTTTTTGTTCTGTGGAGAATGTCACTGCTATTTTGATGGAAAATGCATTGAATATTGAGATCTCTTTTGGCCATATTAACATATTTATCTATGAACATGAAAAGTCTTTCCATCTCAATAGTTTAAGTCTTTAAGTGTTTTAAAATTTTCCCTGTAAAGTTATTTTACCTTCTTAATTATGCTTATTCCAAGACATTTTACTTTCAGAAGCTATTGCGAATGGAATTATTTATCTGAATTCTTACCAGACTTCTTTGGATTATACAAAAATACTGATTTTTTTGTACATTGATTTTTTTTAATTCTAATTTGACAAATTTATTAATTCTACAAGCTTTTTGGTAAAGTCTTATTTGGGACATGTGAATAAAGAATCATACCACCTGCAAATGGAAAATTTAAACTCATCCTATCCTATCTGTATCCATTTTATTTTTCATTTTGCCTCACCCCTCTGGTTAAAAGTTCAAATATATAATATTGAATAAAAATGGTGACAGTGAACAGCCTTGTCTTATTCTGGATATAAGAAGAAATGCATTCAGTTTTTACTCATTCAGTATGATGTAAGCTATGTCTTTATCATATATACCCAATATTATGTTGATGTATGATACTTGATACTACTATAATTAGATTTTTCAAGCCTTTTAGCAATAAGGGACATTAAATTTTGTACAAGGCTTTCACAACATCTACTAAGATGATCATATACTTTTATCCTCAATTCTATTTATGTGTTGTAATACGTTTACTGATTTCAACAAGTTGAAACATTCTTACATCAGTGGAATGAAACCGACTTGATCATATTGTATGATCTTTTTAATGTGTTATTGAAATTATTTGCAAATATTTATTGAGATTTTGTGTCTATGTTAATCAAAAATATTGATCTTTGGGCCAGGGATTTGGCTCAGTGGTGCTGTCGCCTGCCTCGCAAGCATAAGGTCCTGAGTTCGATCCCTGGTACCAAAAAAAAATCCCAAAAACAAAGAATATTGATCTTCAGCTTTTATTATCCATTGTGATCAAATATTTAAATCCCCTTGGAGTTGTTTCTACAACCTCTATTCTGTTCCATTGATCTTCATGTCTGTTTTTGTGCTAGATCCATGCTGTTTTTATCAATGGAGCTTTGAAATACAACTTCAAGTCTGGGATTGTGATACTTCCCACTTCGCTCTTTTTACCCAGTATTGTTTTTGCTATTCCAGGTCTCTTCTACTTCCATACGAATTTTACAATTGTTTTTTCCACTTCTGTGAAGATGGCTATTGGAACTTTAATTATTAAATCTGTATATCAATTTTGGAAATATGGCCAATGTCACTATATTGGTTATGCCTATCCAGGAACAGGGGATGTATTTTTATTTTCTGATGTTCTCTTCAATTTCCTTTTTAGAGTACTGCAATATCATTTTTAGAGGTCTTTCATTTTCTCAGGTTAGTTTCTAAGTAACTATTAATGCCACTGTGAATGGTAATTTTGACTTTTTCTCAATGGGTTCATTAGTAGTGTACAGGAACACTATCAATTGTGTGTTTCGGTTTTGTATCCTGCTACATTATTGAATCTGATCATTAATTCTAAGAGTCTTTTGGTGGATTTTCTGGTACCTTCTATGTAGAGGATCATGTCACCTGCAAATAATGATACTTTGACTTCCTTTTTTCATATATCTATTTCTATATATCCCTCTCATTTTTCTTGCCTAATTGCTCTTGCAAACATTTGAGTAGTATGATGAGTAGCAGTGATAGTGGACATCCTTGTTATGTTCCTGATTTTAGAGCAAAGTTTTTCAGTTTTTTTCATTTAACATGATATTGGCAGTAGGTTTGTCATAAATGGCTTTTATCAGATTGAGTTAAAAGTCATTCTCTACCTATTTTCTTCAGTGTTTTTATCATGAAAGGATGTTGGATTTTGTAAGAGGCTTCTTTTCTGCTTCTATTGAGATGATCATGCAATTTTTTCCTTGCTTTTATGTTAATGTATTATATATTTTGATTTGTGTGTGTTGAACCATCCTTTTATCCCTGGCATGAAGCCTACTAGGTCATGATGCATGATTTTTTGATGATTCATTGCATTCTGTTTGCCAGTGTCTTGATGAGGATTTTTGTATCTGTATCTATTAATGAGATTGGTCTACACTTCACTTTTTTGGTTGAATCCTTGTTTGGTTTGGGAATCAGGGTAAAGGCAGCTTTCAGGAATGGTTTTGGGAGTACCCCTTCCCTTTCAATTTCATTAAAAAGCTCAAGGAGTAGTGGTGTGAGAACTTCCCTGAAGGTTTTGCAGAACTCAGCAGTGAATCTGACCAGAACTGGGCTTTTCTTAGTTAATAAGTTATCTATTACTTATTTGATTTCACCGACTTCACTGCCTGTTATTGGAATACTCAGAATTTTTATGTCTTCTTCCCTCAAGTTTGGTACTTCATATATATGTATATATATATATATATATATATATATATCCATTTCTTTTTAATTGTTCAATTCATTGGCATACAGGTTTGAGAAGTAGTTGTTAATATTTTTTTTTAATTTCAGCAATGCCCATTGTGACCTTTTAATTTCTAAATGCATTGATTTGGGTCTTTCCTTTCTTGGTTAGGATGGCAATGAGTTTGTCTATTTTGTTCATTTTTTTTGAAGAACCTATTCTTAGATTCATTAATTCTTTGTGTTTTGTGGGTATCAGTCTCATTAAGTTCTTCTCTTATCTTTATGTTCTTCCTTGTGCTAGGGTTGTGTTTGGATTGTTCTTGTTTTTCTAGGACTTTGAGGTGCATCATTAGGTTATTTATTTGGGCTTGCTCTGTTTTTATGATATGGGCACCCACTGCTATAAACTTGCCTCTTACAATTGCTTTCATTATGTTTCATAAGTTCTGATATGTTGTACTAATATTATCATTTCATTCAAGAAACTGTCTTCTTTCTTCCTTGATTTCTTCTTTGACCCATTGTTTACTTAAGAGTGTACTGTTTAGTTACCATTGCATTTGTATAATTTCTGTGTTTTCTTAAGTCTTAGTTGTGCTATGTCCTAATAATATGCATGGTGTAGTTTCTATTCTTTTACACCTAAGGCTGATTTAGAGGCTCATATATGGTCTATTATGGAGAAAGTTCTTTGTGCCGCTCACAAGAATCTGTAGCCTGTTGTTGGGTGGAACGCTCTGTAGATACCTAATAAGTCCATATGTTAAAGGTTTTAAGTCTGATATTTCTTTGTTGATTTTTTCTGTCTAGTTGATCTATTTACGATAGTGGTATAGTGAGGCCCCTTACTATAATTTTTTTGTATATATCTGATCTTCAAGTGTGTTGTTGGACTTGATGGCAACAATTGTGGGATCTAGCTGCTCCCTTCTCTCCCTGAATGTTGTCTTCCTCCAGTTGGTTATCTCTTCTTCTGCTTCACAATGCTGTGCTCTCCTGGGTGTGGGTCTGCTCTGTCCTCTCATGTGTATGGGGGCAACCCTCCTGGTTTGCTCTTCAAAACTTTCCTGTTCTCATTTGCTTATGCAGTCTTCCAGTGAGATTTATTGTTTCCTGTGTTTATTGGTTGTATTTATATTCCTCTTCTGTGTGTGTAGGATTCCTTTAATTATCTTCTGCAATGTGGTCATGAATATCTTTAGTTTATGGGAGGTCTTTATGTTGCCTTCAATTATGAAAGATAGCTTTTGTGGGTCTAATAATCTGCGTTGGCATTTCTTGATGTTGTTGTTAGTTTTTCTTTTAGACCATGAAATACATCGATCTATTCCCTCCTGGCCTTCAGAGATTCTGTTGAGAAATCTGAAATTAATTGGATGAGTTTACCTTTACAAGTCACTTAGAGATTCTCTCTTGTAGCTTTAAAGTTTTGGTACTCTTAGCATTTTAACTATAACAATATGCAGGCAGCCTCTTTTCTGTACATGCCTGTTTGTTTTTGTAGTTGCCTCCTGTACCTGGATCTCCGTATCTTTCCAAGATTTAGGAAATTTTCTGATATTATATCATTAGATTTTCTATGTCCTTTGTCTGTACCTCTACACCATATTTTACCCTAAAAATTCATATGTTTGGTCTTTTAATCATATCCTAGATTCCCGAGATGTTTTGCTTATAATGTGTATCTTTTTCTTAATTACTGTCTCAATGTGATAATACACCAACTTTGTCTTAAAGCCCTGAGATTTCCTTATTTTGATGTAGTCAACTTGTAAGGTATTCCACTGAGGTTTGTTTGGTTTTGTTTGTTTGCTCGTTTGTTTTTTACTTATTGAGCTTCTCATTTTCACAGTTTCTGTTTGGTTATTTTTTAGGCTTTATCTCTCTACAGAGTTGCTCTTTATATCCTGCATTGTGTTCCTTAATTCAATTAGTTGTGCCCTCTCTAGAGTCATTTTAAAGATCAACATTTTCAATTCTTTGTACACTTTTCATCTATCTCAGTATTTTGAATTGAGTTATTGAATAGTCATGAACCTTCGAAGGAGTCATGTTGCCTTGTTTTTTCATATTTCTTATGTTTTGCTGTGGAGATTTGGGCATCTTTTAAGATGGATATGAATTCCACTTTTATGTGAGGGTCTTCTTCATGAGTGGCCCTATTTTGAGGACTCAATCCCAGTACCACTCTGAGAGGAGAAAACAAACTGAAATAATAATTACAACACAAAGATAAACTGGAAAATGAAATACAGTACAAAGCAATCAAAACTTATAATACCAAGAACAATAGAAGGCAAGAAAGTAAAATAATATCAATTGAGCTAAAAGCCTAAAAATTAATAAAAGTAAAAATAATAGGTCCGGGAATTTAGCTCAGTGGTTCCGCCGCCTGCCTCACAAGCACAAGATCCTGAGTTCAATCTCCGGTACCAAAAAAAAAAAAAAGGTAAAAATAATAATGATAATAATAGTTTTAAATGGAAGGGTTGGGGAAATACAAAATATGATAAACAGAAATAACATTTTAATAAACAGGATGGTGAAAAAGAGTAGAAAGGATCAATAAATCCAAATTGAATTAAAAATAATAAAAGATTTTTAAAATAAATAAAAAGGAAAAATCAAAAAGAAGAAAGAGGAAGCAAAAGAAAATGGTCCAAAATATTCTTCCACACTGAAGTGTTTGGTTTGGAAGTTTCTGTCCGGAACCTCTAGTACTGGAATCCATCATGTCTGGAAGAAGGATAGTGAGTTTTGACAGAACCCTGTTATATTCTTGTTCCCTCTTTCCTAACAGATTAGTGGTCTAGGAATGCTGAGTCATGACCTACCTTTCCCACAAATCAGCACTAGTCAATGATATGTTGTTTTTCTCAGGGATTTATTCACTCCAGAGACTTTCTAGTTTGTTTTCTTTGTTGATTAGAAGTCACTGCTATCCCCAACTAACTTCACTTCATGTGTACTGGTTAGAGGCCAAAGTTCTTTAGAGGAGCCCCATCAATATACCCAATGATGTGACAAGCAGCCAAGTACTGCTGAGTGAGCAAATAAAAGAGACCACTAAAATCTATGATAGAGGTAAGTAAGTGATTGAACAAAGCAATCTGATGATATAGACCCTGGTGTTTTCAAAAAACTACAAACATAGCATTGCTCTTCATCACAAAGGGCAGTACTGCTGACCACCATGTCCCCCAGATATGAAACTTTTTAATGCTTAAATTTCTCAGCCAATATGCAACTGACCCTCCCCTTCTTCATAACTGTCTCTAGTGGATGTTTCCACTTACTGTGACAGTGTGTCCCTAGAAACCCCAAAATGTAGTTGTTTTCTGTGATTTCTGATCCACTCAGTAGCTCCCTCTCAACCAATAAAACTCCTCACAAGATGACTCCTGCATATACAACTCTGAGATATGAAGAGCACTACAGTGAGTTTCTTCAGCAGATCTAGCCTGCCATACAATAGGAGTTGCTTCCATAATAAGTCTCCTCTACACCTAATTTCCAGCTTGAAATAGTCATAGGATTGACTTCATCTAGGTCTGCTGTGCCATTGTTTATTATAGGGACAGTCGGTCCTCTCCTGGACTACCTTGTGCTTTCAGAGTCAGGTTACCCTCTCTTAGGGATGGCACTGCATTTAGGGTGGCACTGCAGCCTACTTTGTAATTTTTCTAACTTGTTTTTCTGCTTTTCTATGTTTTTAGCATTCTCTTCTTTCTTGATTTCCAAAGCTATTCCTCTCTTTCTGTTCTCAGACTACATTTTCTCCTTTCTAACTCTAATTTTTCTCACTCACAAAGTCATATAAAGGATATTTCTTGGCTTTCTTTAATAACTAAAATATTGCATGTCCTTTCTAGCCACAAATATTTGCACATGCTGCCTATTTTCATTCTACTATGCTCATACAGCTTCCACTTAACAAGTCATTCTTTATATCAAAGTTCAATCATTCTCTTACCTCAACCACTTTCTGTCACACAAGTTTGGTTGGGGATTCTCGTAATATATTTCCAAAGCATCTATAAGCCTCATTTACACTTATTATGAAGAGCATACTCAGATAATTATATAACTATTTTAATATATATTTTCACTAGTAGTCTATAAGGTAGGATTCTAAAATATGGTGAATGTTTACATTAAAAAATTTTATTACAGTAAAAGTGTCTTTGGTTTCATTGTTGTGTCTACCTTGATGTCCTAAATTAATTGAAAACATTTGCCTTTCATGAAAAAGCTAGAAATTGCATCATACCAGATATGGTGACTAATGTAGATAAAGGAAAACCATGTTTTTACAAGCATGCCTTACCATTACATAGCACTTGGTGGCAGAATTCACCATATTTTCAATCATACCTTGCAAAGACTCATAAATGAGTACTTTCAGAACTACTTCAGAATGTGTTGAGAACAATGGGATAATTGTTAAAAGTGAATGGGAGTATCGAGAGGGATTAATGGCAATGAATCTTTTATTGTAATAAACATTTTCAATTTAAACATTCATAGTATAGTTTAATCATACCTTGTATAAGCATCAATGAGCAGAACCTGTTTGGTTCACTGTGATACCCTGAGGCTAACAAAGTGGTAAATAAATATATAAAAGAATAAAGACAAGTGAGTAAATCCCAATAATTAACTCTCTTTACTGTCTAAGAATATACCATTCTTTTGATTATTAAATGAAACAATTAGTATACATTTATTTTGCACATAATAAATATTCAATAAATACTCATTAATCATTTACTCTTATTTGCTTACCAGTGTGATCCATATTTGCAGTTATAACTATGAGCTTAAAATATTTACAGCAATTATTCAAAGGTAACATCTGTTGCAGAAAATTTGAAAATACATTTGTTAGAGTATCATAGAAAAGCATCAAGTTTTTATCCTAACTCTAAACATGAAAGATTATGTGACCTAGGATATGCACTTAGGCTGATTGGAACTTACTATTTTCATCAATGAATAAAAGAAAATAGATGATGATCACCAATGCTTATACTTGAATGATTCTAAGAAAAGGTTTTCAAGTAATATGTTATGGCCTCTTCAGAAGCCATTTTCCTTTGCTTCATAGTATGTCAAAATAATTAAACTTCCAATAATTTTTCAGTGATACATAGGAATCCACTTAGATCTTATCTGAAATAAATGTTCCACAGGTTAAGCAAAAAACAAAAGAAAGCAACAAAAGCTTGAAACTTAGTTTTCTTTACATGAACGGCTGCTACTTAAGGTTTTTTCCAATGATAAAATACTATTACCTATATCCATTACAAAATATCAATACTATTATCTTTGATGTTCTATGATCTCCCAAAATTTTTGGTGAAGTAACCTATCAATAAAAATGAACCCATATACAATGATAAAACATGTTTATTCATTTATGAATAACACTCATATGAGTGTACTACCATCACATACTTACTAAAGGCCTGCTATGAGCCACATACATTTCTAAATATGGAGGCTCAAAAGATCAGGTCCTGTGCTCATAGGATTTTATTCTAGTAAAATTTTATTTTACTTTAAAACCTACATTTAAGTAAACAAACAAGTGAGATAAGTTCAAATCTTATAAGTGTTAAGCAAATAAAAGATTTATGATGTCTTTAGGTGTTCTTTATGTGTAGCTTAGGAATATGAGCTGGGATAGAGTAATTGAGAGAGAAAAACAGTAAATGCAAAAGTCACAATTTAAAGGAAAGTTTGGTATATTTAAGAACAAGCAGATAAAGTCATTAAATATTCATAAAAACAGAATGACTTCCCATATATCTTAGGCCATGCTGTGCTTCTATAACACAACACCGACTGGATAATTTATAGTGAACAAAAATTCTGGGGCTCACAGTTCTGGAGGCTACAAAAAATTAAAGATCAAGGATCCAGCATTCAGAAAGGGTTTTCTTGCTACAGCACTTCATGGCAGTAAGTAGAAATACCTACTTATGTCAGATAATATTTAGTACATCATGCCTTTAATATGCTGAATATAAGACTTTAGAATTTATGTATATATTAAAGTCACATCTTGGCCACTTGTAAGTAGACCAGCCAGATCCTATTTAAGTATACATATATATATGTGATATATGTGAAAAATTCCCAAAACACAAATTGACTAAAAATAAAATATTAGTTTTAAAAAAGAAATGCTGTTACTCAGACTTAGAATAAAAACAGAATAATTTCACTAAATATGAGGATTATTTCAAGTTTTAATTGCTTTCATTTGTTTTGTATTCATAGCCTTTGAAGTAATTAACTGATATTGGTATCAGCTTTTAATTCACAGCTACAATGATTTTTCTTAGAAATATCTCATTTTTCAAACAAAAAAGTATCAAATTCAATAAATAATAGGCTTATAAACAATGTCTGTCAGCTTACAACAAACATTAATTAGATAAATCAAAAACAACTAGAGTTTACAGTAAGATGAATGGATTTTGTGTCTTCATGAGGTATAGCAAAAATACAGGGAATGCTGCTGCCAAATGCCATGCAACAGAAAAGAAGGCTCATAGAAACATTATAGTGAGTCCTCATCCACCTTATCTTACTGGATCTGGCAACATGCAACTTCTGGTTATTACCCAAAGTCAAAAGGACAATAATAGGTAAATGTGTTTAATTAATTTAGAACATCTAGGACACAACAGCTCAACTAAAAACACACAAGAAAAAGGACTTTAGAATTGCTTCAGAAAGTGGCAAAAATGATAGGGTAAGTGTGTTGATACAAAGGGGAAGTATTTTGAGGTGGAATAATAGCAATGTGTCTTTTACCGTAATAAATTTTTTAAAATCTAAACATATACTATATTTTTTATCACATTTCATATTTGTCTTGGGGTTTTAAATTTTGCAAAGCAACTAAGACTGTATATAAAACAAAACTGCAGATGAATTTTTTTAAGTAAGTTAATACCACACTGTTCTCAATTGCTTTAAATTACACTGTACTCCTGGATCTCAAATTTTGACCTAATCTTTAACATTGGAATAGTTTCCATTAACATTATTTTAAGAACCACTGTTCCTTTCAAAAGTACTTAAATTTAATGGTCTCATACAAGAACCACTTTTCAAAAGTTAAGCTTTAATGGTCTCATAAAAAATGGTAATAGTGCCATCTAGTGCTTTATAACTACTCCTTGCCATTTCCAAAGAGGTGAGGTGGACCTATACAACCTGAAGATAAATTGTCCAATAAGGTAGCCACATGTCATATGTGTCTTAGTTGAAAGGTGACAAATTTACATTAAGTTGTGCTTTAAGTACAGAATATAAACTGTACTTCAAACAATACAAAAATAATAACAGTGATAAGAAAAGTAATGTAAATATCTC
The DNA here is from genome assembly GCF_000247695.1 of Heterocephalus glaber. Next base: position 31,202,081 of record NW_004624737.1, read on the forward strand.
AATGCTTTTTAAAATACGATTACATGTTATAATGAAAATATTTTAAGTATGTTGAGTTAAATAAGACATGTCATATTTCTTTGTACTTTTTTAATGCAGTCAATAAAAAATTTAAAATTACAGATGATGGCTCACATATTTATTGTGGACAGTAGTTATCAACAAGAAGAGTTATACTGGTCTTAAAAATAAATAGGCTTAAACATTAATATATTGCATATTTATAATACATGAAATGTAAGTTACATAATGTGTTCATAATTATAACTAGTTACTACTTGAGGCATAATAAAGGCTGAAGACTCAAATCAAAAAGGAATTAGTAATTTTTAAAAAATCATACAGACATATGGCCACATAAAATTAGGATATTTGAAAAAAGAAAACTAAAAGATGTAAAAAAAAAAAAAGCTAGACAATAAAGTTAATTTAAATGACAAAGAAATCGAACAATATGAGCCATCAGTAAAGATAATAATTGCATGTGGGTTGAAACATGTTATACACATATGAATCTGTAAGTTCATAATGATACAAATATAGAAAACTGTATCACCTCAAAATAAATTCAGCAAACAATTCTTTATTTATTTTAAATAAAGGAATAAATAAATGAAAAGTAAAAGAATACATAAAATAATAGAAATAAAAGGAAGGATTATACAATTTACCATGACTTTCCTATATGAAGTTTACCAATGTGTAACCAAATCAGTGATGAGATGGCATTTGTTTTTATAAAAGTATTCCAAACAAGAAATTAAATTATCCTATTTTTGCAACTCTGATAAATTATAAGGTAAACTCTGAGCATCAGTATCTCCTAAAACATAAAAACAAATACTAACACACACTTTGTCACTCTTCTGCATGAAAAAAACACCTGTTAAATGTTATTTAATATAAATCAAATCTAAATCAGATAAAGTCTTTTATCATAGGTTTAGCATATCTAGCTTGATATTTTAGGCCAGAAATTTTCTATTCTGAGCAGGGTGTCCTCTGTGTTATAGGACATTCAGCAGCAGTATCTTCCCAAAACAGTAAGATAAAATATTACAGTAATACAAGTATATCCATGATAGCAGCAAAATTCATAAAGCCTAATCTTAGAAGTGGCCTATTATGTCCACCAATAGATCAATGGATAAGAAAAAAGGAATATTTACACACAATGAAGTAATATTTTGCCATAAAGAAGTATAAGCTTGAGTTAGTTGTAGGAAAATGGATGTATCTTGAGACCATAATTTTAAGTAAAATACATCAAACTCACAAACTTAAATATGGCATGGTTTCTTTTATATGAGAACCCTCAAATTGAAAAAGAACAAAATGAAAGATAGAAAATTGGAAAAGAGAGAGATCTTCTGCAAAAGGAAAAGGGACCAAGAGATGGAGTGAGAAGTAAGGGAGCGGTAGGAGAAGGGATGAAAAAAGAATGAAGATCTGTTATGATGATATACCAGCTCCCAGAAAAGAAATTAGTCATTAAATACTGCAAACAAGTACTAATAAAAAAATAAAAATTTTTTAAAGAAAAAGAAATTTTAAAAAAGATAAAACCACATACACGCTACATCTATTATAAGAAGACAGACATTACTAAACAATGCTATAAGATGTAGAGAAATTGAAACTCATAAATTGCTAGTGTGAATTAAAATGGTACATACATGCTAAAAACTGATGTGCAGCTTCTTACAAAGTTTAAAAAAAAGCAATTATACTCCCAAGACCCTACCTGAGGAAAATGAAAATGTGTATACACACAAAGAAACTATAAATGCTCATAGCTTCATTTTTTTTCTTAACTGCAAAAGCCTAGAAATAATCCCAATTATCACCAATTCGATAATGGACCAAAAAATATAACCATATAATGTTATACCTCTTATTAACTTAAAAAATTAAAATCACGAGAACCCAGAAGGAAGCTCCCCCACCGCCATCCCAAGCTCCTAGGGCAGAGAAGGTGAGCTGTGCAGGTGCCAGAAGCACCCTCCCCACCCTGGAAATGAGAAGACATGTAAACAAGCCTCAAAAACAGACTTCTCGATCTCCTACAGCTACCCCAATGGGAAATGAGATGGAACAATCTGATACTCAACAACCTGGACTCTCTGAACTGGCAACAAAAGAGGATCTGGGAAAAATGAAATCAGAAATAATTACTCAGATAAC
>NW_004624737.1:31206909-31261045 GCF_000247695.1 Heterocephalus glaber
TTTTGTAATATGCTTTCTATATCCTTTTAAATTCTGTAAAATCTGTGGTAATGTCTCCTAGATCTTGATATTTTAATTTAAAAAATGTACAATTGATATTGTGTAACAGGAAGAAAAGGTCTAAGGGTGCAGGGGAAGTGGAAGGGGTAGGGGAAGGGAAAAAAGGGAAAAGAAAAAATATGAGAAAAGGAAAAAAATGGAAACAAAGTTTTTGCAAATAAGGAAGGGTGGAGGGGGTGAAGGGAGGCCAGGGGAAGGGGAAAAAAATGAGAATAAAGATACTCATGAAATGGTACAATATCCCAATGATGAATGTAACTGTATTTTATACTGAAAATGTACCAATAAACTTAATGGGGAAAAAAATTAAAATCACTGTTTAACCAAGTAAAATAGAGGTTATTTATGGTCATTTATATTGATGCTGAAAAAATATAAATAAATAAACACCCATTGCTCATAATAATGCCCACCACTGTGTATAAAGGAAAATTTCCTCAAACTAATAACACTGAGTAGGAAAAATGTATACTATATTTAATGTTGAAAGAGTAACTGTTTTCCAAGATGGAGAAGAACTGAAGGAGATAAGAATAAATGTTTGCATACTAACATGTATTAGAGGTGCTAGCCATTGCAATAAGGCAAGAAAAAGATATAAAAGCCATTCAGATATGAAAGAAAAAGTCAAACTGCTTTATTTCTAGAAGATATTATCCATATTGAAATTCTGATAGAATCAACTAAAAAGGTACTAGAAAAAAAAGGTGGCTTTATCAATACCATAAGATGTAAATGCAATGTAAAAATCAATTGTAAATAGAAATGCCAGAAGCAAACAAAATGAAATATTATTACTCTTCCATTAGCAACGCGTCAAAATGCAAAATATATAGGGGAGAAGTTGACAGAAAACACTGTGAAAGACATGTACAATAAAAACTAGGAAATATTGTTCAGATAAATGAAAGATTAAGAAAAGCTAAAGGGAGATACCATGTCTATGGCTCAAAAGACATGTAGTTAAAATGTCAACTCCTCAAATTCATCTATGAATTCAGCACAATTTCATTCTAAATTCTAGCATGTGCTTTTGTGTAAATTCACAATCATACTCTTTAGAGTCTTCCTACATTATAGAAAAAAATTTAATAGTCAAAATAAATTTGAAAATTAAGAAGAAATTTGTGGGATATATGCTACCTGACTGCAAGACTTATTCAAAACTACATTAATTATAAAAGAGTTATTGGCATAAAAATACGCAGATAAATTAATACTATTTTTCAAAAATCCACAAGCAAACTAAAATTAGAAATTTTTTTTGGTCCAGGAATTCCCCTTCTATGTATCTGCCCCAAACCATTAAATACATCATATATATCCATGTTTACATGTGATACATATATACCCATGTTTATAGCAGCACAACTCATAATAGTTAAGTCTTGGAAGTGGCCTATATGTTCATCAACAGATAAATGGATAAATAAAATGTGCTATATACCAATGGAGTACTACTCTGTCATAAAGAAAGATAAACTTGAGTCATTTGTAGGAAAATGGATGCACCTTGAGATCATAATTTTAAATTTTAAAAATCAGACATAAGAGCTTAAATATCACATGATTTCTCTTACATGAGAATCCCAATGTATAAAGACCAAAATAAAAGACAGATAACAGGAAGTAGGGACATAAATCTTTCTCAAAAGGGAAGAGGATCGAGAAATGGAGGCAGAGGGGGAAAAGCAGATCAAAAAAGGATAAAAAAAGGAATTAAGATGTGTTATTTACACATACCAACTCCACACAAGGAATGTAAACATCATACATTGCAAACATTGCTCCCAAAAAGGAAGAGGACCAAGATAGAGGATAGAGGGAGGAGGGAGGGAAGGGAAAGAGGATAAGAAAAGAAATTAAGATATTTTATGTACATGTATCAAATCCCCACAAACAATGAAAACAATTTATGTTCCACAAACAGGTACTTAAAACACACACACAATGAACAGGATCAAAGGATGGGTGGAGGGAGGAGGGAAGGAAGAGATAGGGGATAAAAAGGAAATTAAAATGTTTGATGTACATATATCAAATTCCCACAAGGAATATAAATATTACATACTACACACATGTACTAATACAGTAAAATAATTTTTAAAATACAGAGACAAACAGAAGTGGGAGGAAGTGAAGAGGGAAAGGATGAAAAAATAATTAAGATGCATAATGTACATGTACCAACTCTCCATGAGAAATATAATCATTATATGCTGCAATATGTACTAATATAAATTAAAATTTTTTTTTAACCCTGCAAAAAAACTATAGATGGTGTCATGGGTTGTGTCTAGATGTCTCCCCAAAGCCTCATGTAATCATAGGTGGGGCTTTTTCAGAGGTGGTTGGATAGAGATTGTATGATGCTGGGTTCAAGGGCACTAGGATTAAAGGTGTGAATGCTACACACACACACATCACCCCCAGATAGCTTGGATAAGACATAAGGGATAGGAAGAGTTGTGGTCCTCCCTTGTGTGCTTTGCTATCTTCTGTCTGCTATACACTGTTTCTCCTCTTCCATGCTACCCTGCCTTGGTGCCAGCTGATTAGAGACTGTGACCACTACAACTGTGAACTAAATAAACCTTTCCTCCTTTAATTTTGGGTGTTGGGTATTTTGTCTTAGCAACAAGAAAAGTAACTAAGAAAGATGGTGTTTGGAAATGCTGAAGAATTTAAACTCTCATACACTACTAGCAGGAATGTAAATCAGAACAACCATTAAGAAACAATTTGGTTGCAGTGAGAGCTAAACATATACCTACCATACAATAAGTTACCAAATAAAAACTATCTACTTGCACAAAATTAGAGCTGATTTTTGGTAATGACCAAAACTGCCCCTGCAAAAAATCTATTTGTTTAAAAATTACATTGAAATTACCTGAGTCTACTAAACATGTTCCATGTTTAGAGTAATATATTTTGCTATTTTACTATTAGGAAAAAATGCACCAAATACATTTAATAGAATATAAAACTATAGTTATTCAAGATGATTATTAGTATCTGAAACTAATAATATAAACTATTTAATATTAAAATATACAAATACTTACAATAACATGTTCCTCTAAGTGGATTACCAACATAGCGATTTTCAGAGTCACATCTATGAAAACACAAAAACTTATTTACTATCAAACAATGTAATTCAAAGCTTCATTTCATGCAAAAAATTTAAACTCTACAATAAATATCTAGTATAAATTTTATCAGTAATTGAAATTTCACAAATAAGTCTTCAAAAGAATCAATTCTAGAAAGCCTATAAAGAAGCACAAATGAGAGAAAAATACAAAGATAAACATATCTGAGAAGAATATAAAAGATATCGAAAGACTGGATAAGATTATGAACTTTGGGATATATATCAATTCTTAATAATATGAGAAGGTAAATATGGATAAAGGTATAATGATATTACTAGGTAGAAGAAAATATTGAAGGAATTCATAAATCCACATTTTCTTACTTATGGTATTCTTTGAAATTAATCTATTTTTCATTAATTTCTACAACAATGAATCTGTATTTTTAAAACATCTCCTTAGTTGTGCTAAAACAATTTTTCTCTAAGTCAGCCAACCCAGACAAAATAGACAATATGAACTAAATTCAGGAGCTCTAACTTTTAATTCATATAAGCAGATTATTAAAAATAAAAAGACCCTTCATATTCACAAGTTCTATGTTAAATACATCAAAAATATGGTTAAGTATAGCAGTGAAAGAAAAACATGAGTTTTTTGAAAATTTTTAAAATTATACTTTTCATTAACTATTTTCAGAATAAAACTAAAATAACGATTGCTGGTAACAGAGATATAGATTGGTTTTATATAATGCTATTTCTTGGACAGTTTCCAAAGCAAATTTTATACTATATATAGTATATATGTATATTTTATACAATATATGTACATGGATACCAATTCAGTGACTTATTATTCAAATTAAATTAAGTTTAAAGAGGTAAAAGATAACTTCTAAGAGATAGATAACTTCTAAAATAGATAAAGAGGTAAAAGATAACTTCTAATATAGATAAAAGGTTAACTTCTAAAAAGATAACTTCTAAAATTTAAAGAGGTAAAAGATAACATAAAATGCTTGGCTTTAGTAGAGTTCATTAAAACAAAAAATATTATAAAACATAGATTTTAATTAATGAAGAATCAAATAGTGGAAAATAATAAGCTAAATAATCATAATACATTTTCAATGCATTTAACTATGTGCTTGCTAGTTTTTGTATTTCTACAAAAAATAAGTGAATTTTTTCTATACTAACTACAAAAACATAATATGTGGAAAGAGTACCTCAATGTTTGTTAATTATTTTTAATAAAGAAATGATAAGTATACAATAAGTAAAAACTATGGCTTTTAAATCAAAAAAATTACACAGAGGTCCATTCCTATATTATCCAGAATGTGACACTGGAAAAATTAACTTTTTCAAGTCCCAATTTTCTTCTCAGTAAAATGGGTATAGTGACATTATTCACATCACAGATACAAGAAGAGCTAAATAAAAGTGCTCAGTTAAAAGGCAGACATTTACTAAATCTCAATATTGGTTTGCTATGATGATGCTAATGATGATTATGGTAGAAGAGGAAAAACAATAATAAACTAAAGAGAGGATATCCTATTCGCATCTGCCAAATATCAAAATAAGACAAAAAATAATAATTTAGAAAAATATTACACTGAAATATTGTCAATAATTTATCACTGTTCCAAAATATAACAGTGCTGATCTACATAGCAGTCACTGCCTGCAGCCACCAGAATGAATCAAACTGACAAAGTAGTGTATAGCAGTAATTATTTTATACCAGGTAAGCATTTGAAACAACTTGATAAAACTTCTACACTTATACCAGACAAACTTTCTACATTAAAATCTTGAAGCTTACTTTATTTCTTCACTGAGGTAAAGCTGGAACATACTAGAAAGCTATGTATTTCATCTCCTGATATTTGAAGATAACTTTTAGTTACAACTATTAACAAAAATAAAAGCTTAACATGCATTGTCCTTCTTTGGCATAATGTCTGTTCCTTTTATAATTGTTTCTGTCTTTTAATTAGTATATTTTCAATTTTAAATTGATATTCCATTCTTTGTTGTGTAATTGTTATGCTCCTCCTCCTCCTTCTCCTTTTTTCTTTTTTTTCTGTTTTTATTTTTACTAACACTCCCACAATTCTATACGTATTAGGGCCTGTTCAGATCACACAGAGTTAGGACCACATAACTTTATTATGCTTGCAGTCAATGTAATGATTCACTTGGAGATCAGGGACTATGCTAGACTCCCAAAAACAGTCTTCAGTGAAAGTAGTTATTGTACAAGACCTGGGAGGTTTACAAAGGTTTTTAAACATAAATAGGGGTCACACAGCAAATTAACCCAAAACACCAGATTAATGGTTCACTTATTTAGCCAGTAGTCCCACTTAATGAACAAGGTATTTAAGATTATTCAAATGACAACACAGTAACTAAAAACACCAAACAAGGAAATAGAAATTATCCATGACTATCCTTTTTTCCCCTCAGCCCCACCATCATTTATTATTGGTTGATTTCTTGATATAAGCCATTCTTTCTGGAGTGAGATGGAATCTCAGTGTTGTTTTAATTTGCATCTCTTGAATGACCAATAATGTTGAACATATTTTCATATATTTATTTGCCATTTCTACTTCCTGATCTGAAAAATGTCTATACATTTCAGATGCCTATTTTGGATCAGGTCTTTTAATTTGGAAAGGTCTGATTTTTTAAAAATTCTTCATATATTTTAGATATTAGTCTTTTGTCTGAAGAACAGCTGGCAAAAATTTTTCCCCATATCGTGGGTTGTCTCTTCACTTTGTTGATGCTTTCTTTTGCTGTGCAAAAGCTTTTTAGTAAGATGAGATCCTGGTTATTGATTCTTTTTGATATTTCTTGTGTAGCTGTGGTTTTGTTGATGTAGTCCTTGCCTACACTAGTGTCTTCAAGAGTTGAACCTATTCTCTCTTCCAGTAGATCTAGTGTTTCTGTTTTAATATTTAAATCTTTGATCCATTTCAATTTTAGTTTAGTGCCTGGTGAAAGATAAGGGTCTAGTTTTAATCTTTGGCATTTGGAAAGCCAGCTTTTCCAACACCACTGTTAAAGAGCTATCTTTCTTCCATTGAAGGTTTTGGGTTCCTTTGTCAAAGATAAGGTACCTGAGTGTGTTTGGAGTTGTTTCTACATCTTCTAATCTGTTCCACTGATCCTCAGATCTGGTTTTTGGGAGGTTTTGGTTTTGTTCTCGTTTGGGGCGGGGCGGGGGGGGGTTGCCAGTACTGTGTTGTTTTTATCACAGTACCTCTGTAGTATAATTTCAAGTCAGGGATTGTAATGTCTCTTGCCTTGCCTTTGTTCCCCAGAATTGCTTTTGCTATTCTAGGTTTCTTCTGGTTCCAAATAGTTCTTCTGGTCTCCAACTAGTTCTGAGAGATATGTTACTGGTATTTTGACCAGGATTGCATTAAATCTGCATAACAATTTTGGAAGTATGGCCATTTTTACTCTGTTGGCTCTTCCTACCCACAAGCAAGGGATAGCTTTCTATTTTCAGGTATTCTCTTTGATTTTCTTTTCCAGAGTATTGTAGTTTTCAATGTAAGTATCTTTTACTTCCTTTGTTAGATTGATTCCTAAATATTTCATTTTATCTGATGCTATTGCGAAAGCTGTGGTTTCTTGAATTTCTCTCAGTAAGTTTATTTGTGTACAGGAATTCCATTGATTTTTGAGTGTTGACTTTGCATCCAGCTATGCTACTGAATTTGGTTATTAAATCTAGAGGTGTATTGGTGGAGTTTTTGGAGTCTTCTCTGTACACCATTATGGCAACTTCAAGTAATGATAATTTAAATTCTTCTTTTCCTATTTTAACTTCTTTCTCTTGTCTAATTTCTCTGGCTAATGTTTCCACAACTATATTAAATAGGAGTGGAGATACTGGATATCCTTGTCTTATTCCTGATTTTAGAGTGAAAGCTTTCTGGTTTTGACCATTTAGTATGACATTGGCTGTTGGTTTTTCATAGATGGCTTCTAGCAGATTGAGATAAAGACCATTTCTTACAAATTTCTGTAGGGTTTTATCATGAATGGGTGTTGAACTTTGAAAAATGCTTTTTCTACATCTACTGAGATGATGATATGGCTTTGTCCTTGACTCTGTTATATGGTGTATTACATTCACTGATTTGCATATGTTGAACCATCCCTGCATCACTGGAATAAATCCTACTTGGTCATAATCTATAAACTTCTTGATGATTTGCTGCACTCTGTTTGCCAGTATCTTGTTGAGCATTTTTGCCTTTATGTTCACTAGAGAGATTGGCCTGTAGTTCTCTTCTTTGGTTGGATCCTTCCCTGGTTTTGGTATCAGGGTAATACTTGCTTCCCAGAATGAGTTTGGGAGTATCCCTTCCCTTTCAATTTCATTAAAGATTTTTCGGAGTAGTGGCATTAGATGTTCTCTAATTTTCTTGTAGAATTCAGCTGTGAATCCATCAGGGCCTGGATATTTCTTTGTTGGTAGGTTTTTAATTAAATCTTCAATTTTGTTGACTAATATTGGTTTATTTAGATTTTTTATACCTTCTTGATTCAGCTTTGGTAACTCATATGTATCTAGGAATCTGTCCATTTCTTCTGTGTTTTCAATCTTAATAGAAGAAAAGTTTTCAAAGTAGGTATAGATGGCCATCTGGATTTCTGCAGGATCTGTTGTGATTTCACCCTTTTTATTCCTAATTGCATGGATTTGACTCTTTCCTTTTTTAAAATAAGGTTGGCTAAGGATTTATCAATTTTATTTAATCTTTTAAAGAACAAACTCTTCCATTCATTAATTCTTTGTATTGTTTTCTTAGTCTCCACTGCATTAATTTCTGCTCTGATCTTTATAATTTCCTTCCTCGTAAGAGTTTTGAGCTTGACTTCTTCTTATTCTAGAAGTCTGAGGTTCAACATTAGATTGTTTGAGTTTGCTTTGTTTTCCTGATGTAAGAGTTCACTGCTATAAATTTCCCTCATTGGACTGCTTTCATTTTGTCCTATCAGTTCTGGTATGTTTGGGCATGATCATTTAATTGTAGAAACTGTCTAATTTGTTCATTAATTTAATCTGTGACCCATTAAAAGTTAAATGAGATGTTATTTAATTTCCATGTGTTTATGTAGTTCTTGTTGTTTCTTTTGCTATTGAGCTCCAGTTTCATTGCACTATAGTCTGATAATATGCATGGAATAATTCCAATTCCTTTATATTTACTTAAGCATATTCTATGGACTAGCATGTGGTTTATTTTGGAGAACATCCCACGAGCAGCTGAGAAGAATGTGTATTCTAATACTGTGGGGTGAAACACTCTGCAGAAATCCACTAAGTCCACTTGTTCGTATGTTTGAATCAGTTCTCATATTTCTTTGTTGATTTTTTGTCTAGTTGATCTATCTGTTTGTCACAATGGGGTATTGAGATCCCCAATTATAGTTGTTAGTGCTTGATTTTTCATGTTCATTAATATTTCTTTTATATAGTTAGATGTGTCAGTATTTGGTGCATATGTATTTATGATTGTTATCTTTTTTTCTTAGAGTTTCCCCTTATTAAGTATGTAGTGAACTTCTTTGCTACCTTTGATCAGTCTTGGCTCAAACTTCATTTTGTCTGCAAATAGGATAGCTACCCTTGCTTTTTTCTGGGTTCCTGTTGCATAAAATATTGTTTTTCATCCTATGATTTTCAGTCTATGAATTTCTTTTTAATTTAAATGTATTCCTATATGCAGCAATTTCTTGAATTTTGCTTCTTGATCCATTCTGTTTCTTTTCATTGGTGAATTGAGACCATTTACATTGATGTTTATAACTGATATATATTGGCTTGTCCTCATCATATTGTTTTTCTGTTGTTGGTTCCTTGTTTTCCCCCTCTATTTCATTGCTTGCCTTGCCTGATGGGTTCTTTCTAGTGGTGTTCTTGGAATTGTGGTATTCATTATCTCTTCCTAAAATATCCTTCAGAACATTTTGTAGAGCTGGTTTGGTGGTCATGAATTTCTTCAGTTGTTTGTCATGAAAGTATCTTATTTCTCCATTATTTCTGAAAGATAGTTTTGCAGGGTACATCAATCTGGATTGGAGGTTGCTTTCTTTCAGAACTTAAAATAACTTCACTGCAAGCTCTCTGTGCCTTAAAGGTTATACACAATAAAAGTTTGATCCAAGTTGAAAGTACAACTGGTGTACAGGGAGTTGGGAGAAGGCCTTGCACCATGTAGTCTTTAAGACCCTCTGTTCCAGTCCTTAGCATCACTAATCACCAGGGGAATAACAATCAAAACTAAAATAAAATACCATTTCACCCCACTGTGACTATGATGAAAAACACTAAATATAACAAGTGCTGGCAAGGATATGGAGTAAAGGGAAGCTTTGCACACTGTGGAATGGAATGTAAATTAACATAGTCATTGTGAAAAGAGTATGGAGCTTCCACAAAACGCTAAAAATTAAAGTAACATATGATCCCAAAATTGCACACCTAAGTTTATATTTAAAAGGAATAAAATCAGTGTGTCGAGACATCTGCATGCCCAATTTCACTGTAACACTCTTCGTAACAGCCGAGAAAGGAAATATGAGTCCATCAACTGATAAAAGGATATATATACATATATATATACATATATATACACATATATATATAATGGAATGATATTCAGTCATAAAAAATAATGAACAAAAACATGGAGGCAACTAGAGATAATTATGTTAAGTGAAATACATCAAGCACAGAAAGATAAGTATCACGCGAACTTACATGTAGAATATAAGATGTTAATACAGAAATTCACAATGGTTATCGGAGACTGGAGGGTGGGGGAGTGAGTAAAAGAGATGGGGAAAATACGATCGATGGGGTTCAGTTGCACGTAGATAGGAGTAAGAAGTTCTAGTGTACTACTGAACCCCAGAGGACTATAAATAGTGATCAGCATTGTATCTCTGAAAAAGCAAGAAAACGGACTTTGACTGTTTTCACCATAAAGAACTGATAAATGATTGAGCAGACAGATATATTTAACTTGATTATACTATGTATACATGTACTAAAACATCACATGGTATTTCATTATGTGTAATTTTTTGTATCAGTTAAAATAAATATAATTTTTAAAAGGGTATAATACACAATGTCTACTTCATAGGCCAAATTGGAAACATGGTTTTGTTTTTCACATGGAGTAAATGTTAAGGTAAAATTTATCAATAATGTCTTCTGAACTATTATTAGTGTAATTCCTTAAGGTACATATTAACAATGATAAATAGATTTTTTAAAGAGATAGGGTCTTGCTGTGTTGTTGTCCAGCCTATCCCTGAACTCTTGGGTTCAAGCAATCCTCCTGCTGGGACTACAGGGGTGCACCACTGACCTGATTTAAACATAATTTTAAGTAAATTAATGTTATTTTGGGGATCCATATGAGTTCAAGTACTTCACCCAGCAAATTTTGAAAAGTAATGTGTGTTCTGCTTTTCCTCACCACTTTTCCTATTAAATGGCTTCAAATCCCATTGGAGATAGAGTGGGTTAATATTTACTGCATGTCTTGATGAGTTGGTAGAAGTACTTTCTTAAAGGAACCCAATCTCTTACAGATAGGCTCTGAAAATCAAGATCCGGATCAGATTTATAGAGTCTTAATTTTCTATTTGTCCAGCTGATAACAGTCTGCTTACTGGCTGATGGTTTCTATTTGTTCCTGGGGATATATGTTAAGCAATAATCTAGTTGCGTTTCTCATCACTCTTAGTCATTACTGCAAATCCTTGCCAGCTAATATTCTCTGGTGACCATCTGGGCTTCTGGACTATTACTTCTATCTATGTTTAAGAGCTAAATGTTACCACCTGGCCTCTTTTATTCTGGAATTTTGAAACATCCTTTGACACTAGAAAACAAAGATTCCTGGCAACATTTTCTAAAATATACTGTGGCTTACAGAAAATAGCCACCTGGTGAATTTCACAAAAACTCCAGAGCTCCCCTTACTGTTGTACTCCTTACTATCTTATTAAGGAAACACCTGGAAGACACCCAAGAAAATACAGCCAGTTAATAGACACTATTTATTCAATGTTCCCACCAAAACTCAAGATGAAATTTAATCCTCACTGTGAAACACTAAGAGGTGGGACCAGATAGGGCCTTTAAGAGATTATTAGGTCATAAAGGCTCTGCCCTCATGCATGGATTAACCCATTTGTGGATTAATAGACTAAGGTGTTATCTCAAGACCAAATCAGTTACAAAAGCACATTTGACTCTATCTTTTGTATGTGCCTTCACTGTGATTCTCTGTGCAACTGAGACACTGCAGAGAGTCCCCATCAGCAAAAAAAAGGCCTCAAACCACTGTGGCTTCTCAACCTTGGACTGCCTACGATCCAGAACTATAAAATGAAAAACTTCAAAGTTTCCCAGAAAACGGAGAATATGCTCTGTAAGAGGATAAACTTCTTTTTATGAAGCATAACCCTCAGGTGAAATTGTTGCATTGTTTCAAGGAAAGTGAGGCTATTCTGCTCTAGCCAAAGATACAGGACTTTTCTCTCAACTAGAAGTACTGAGGGTAATCTGGGGGTTTCAAGTTCTGAGGTGATATTCATAAGAATCGCCATTCAAGGTCTTGAAGTCCCACTCCTTCCCATTAGGCAGTGACTTTGGCATAAAAGAACTGTCACAGCTGAGGTTTCCATTTCACTTGCCCTCAACAAGCTTTATGATTAAATTCTGGGAATGATTTTCAACATTACCTTCCCTATGGTGACATGAGATAAACATCTTTAAATGCTATCATTGAAGGTCTGCTGATGTTCATACCATGGGCTGAGGTGATGAATTACCCTTTCAAGGTTTTATACAGGAAAAAACTTGCCAAGTTTTTAACTTTTATAATTATTATCTGTCATACTTTTCATGTGCTGATATTACATAAACACTAATGCTTCTCCTTAAAGCTGTACACTATCCCAATTGACCACAGGTAAGATTCTGAATAATTACTATATACATCAGGATAACCCCTAGCCCACTTACAATCAGCATCATTGTACTGAGTGCTATCTGATAAGTCATCATTTATAAAAATCTCATGATGAGGATCTGTCATCTAGAGCCACATTCAGTAGCAACCGACTCAGTAGAGATACCTCATCAAGTACTGAGATAAGGACTTGGTTATGCATATTTTCTATAGTCAGTGATCTCAGGCAACCTTGGTGAAAAGTGGAAAATGTATGAAAACTACTAGTCCATTCTGCCTGAAGATTACTCATACTGGCTTTAACTGTCTAACACTTCCTGGTTCCACTTGGGGAGAAATAAGGCACTCTGCAACCAGCAAGGGATTAAAGAGACTCATGACTGATGCAGGATAGTGTCAAATGTACAGAACTGTCCTCTATAACTGTGGTGAAATCATGTGAGCTAAGGGAATTGCCAAGATGCGTTATAAGTACTGGCTACAACATCTCATCCAAACTTTCACCTATTTTTATCATATCTCCCACTTGATTCTCATTGGGGAACACTAGTTTCTATCACAATGATTGTTATCAGAAGGCTGAAGAAAAACTAAACTTCCTTATACTATTACATTGAAAATGAGTCTAATTGAGAGATATGATACATCACAGACTCCAAATATATGTTGCTTCACATTGTAAAATTGAAGAAATTTTACAAAAAGATATGATTTTTTAAGATCTACGTATGTCATTCCTCAAAACTAAATATTTTTTAAAATACTACACTGCCAATTATTTATTTATATTATAGTTTATGTTTCCTTATTTTTTAAAATTGCTATTTTTATTACCAACTGTGTATAAGGGCAAGACTAGACTGAGCGCTATCATCTTCATGGCAATATGAATAATTTGCCACCTTTTAAATGGATAGTCTAATCAGCTGCTCATGCTCTGCCCAGTGTGGCTGGCATTCCCTTCCATGAGCTTACACAAACAAGAATGTTTTCTCAAAATCTTCTCTAATTATACCCATGAAAAACTGGTTGAATATGTGAAAGGAAAGACTAAAACAGATACAGACCTCACCGATTCAATGGCTCACACAAGCTTCACATTACAGACAGTGCGAAGTCAACCTCTGGCAATTTATCAATCACCCTCATTAATTCTTACCAGTTTTCAGATGGTTCCAGTCCAGGTAAGCAAATATTCATGTCTCATGGTTCTCTGCAGGCTCGTGTCTTTTTTTAACTTTTAGCCACTGGTTACCCTGTGATCTCAATTCTCTAATGGCTTCAGAAAAAAACTCAGGAATTTCAGTCTTTCTAAGTGCAAGGGTGGGAACAAGGTTCTTGTCAGCTCTCTACATCCTTGAGGAATTCTGCAAATGCTACTATCATGTTCTTGTTTTTACTGATGCAGTTTCCCCTTCTTTGTATTATCTTCTATACTTGGAAATTTTACCCATTGTTCAAGATCCAGCTAAATAGTCCTTGCTCAAACTTTCCTTATCCTTCCAGAAGGAATTAATCATTCCCTATTTAGTATCCCACTAATAATTACTTCATTCCATTCCATAAATAAATTCATTGAATAATCATATTGTGCTACTGATATAATGGTCCCTAAAGAAATTCACTGTAGCAAAGGATGTAGACAAGCACATTGGTAATACAAAGAAGGAATTAGGAGATAGAAGAAGAAGCAGTATCAGGTAGGGAAGGTTATGTAAAATAACATCAAGATGGACATCTTGACTACATACATAAAGCCAAAGAGTTACCCTGAGAAGAGGGAAGGGTTCATAGACATACCAAATAACTAATAAAATAAACTAATATGTTGTACTTTGTCTAGTACTTCACTGTAAGTCAGAAAAATACTTCAGGCCAAAAAAAGTGTGTTACTTATTTTCCTTAATAGAATTAAGCACTAACTTTATAAATGTTTATTGATATAAATGATTATCTCTACTCCCTAACAGGAACATTTTTTCTAATATAAATATACCATAGCAAATAATCACTTTAAGAATGCTGGCCCTATTCTCTATTACCCAATACTAAAAGTTAAATGAACAAACAAAAAGGTATTGAGTGAAAATCATCTACTATCTATAAAATATTCCTTACAACTTGGCATTTCATTTCCTCCCTTATAAAAATACATAAATAAAACATGTGCAAAATGTATATTTGACACTTAGAACTATGCACTTTCTAGATTTCTTACATATTAATTCTAAATTATATAAGCTAATAAGCTCAAGATTTCAATGAATTAAAATACTATTGTCTCTTTTCTAGAAACAAAAAATATGGTACTGAGTAATGACTATAGATGGTTATATGGGAACATCATTTATGCAAAACTACAGTAAAAATTTCTCTGTTTAAGATCATGGCAGAAACTCATATTTCATTTTTGTCTATAATACTGTAACTATAGTCTACAGAAACTTTTTTCATTGCTTCATATTGTTATCCAATCAACAAAGGGTTTAATCAAGACAAATCACACTGTTTATGACCAGGATCTAGTAGATAATTTGAGAGAGTGGGGAAGGATGGTACAAAATACAAATGTAGGGGTTTTGTTAAAAATTAATTGGAATTTCAAAACAGTAACAGAAAAACATTAAGTGTGATGTGCTTCTAAGCACGGGGCCCTGTGCAAATTCACAGGCCATAAAGTTGGCTCTACTTACTACAACTAAGCTTTAGTCTTATAAAATATCAGAGGCAATCTTCTGTTTTAATACACAGGATTCTAATTTAGTTCCATTGATTTTTAATACCAAAAGACCTTTCTCAATAGGAAGTGCCCTAAAATCATATATGAGTTGACCTCCCTTTTAACTTCATCAAGTATGGATAATATAATGTACATAAAAAAGACAATTTTAAAAATCATTGGTACTTACAATTGGCATTGATCACCTTTTATTCCTTTCGTTGTGCAGAAACATTTTCCTGTGTGCAAATGACAAATATTTGCATGGCCACTGCATGTACAAGCTGTAAGTTCAAAATCAAAATAATATTGAGTATTCTACATCACAAACATATAAAATGTGATCAAAATATGCAGTTAATATTTTAAAATGTATTATAGTAAAAGACACATTGCCATTAATTGCTCTCAAAATATTTCCCCTCACTTCAAACATTTATGTCATCATTCTTGCCACTTTTTAAAATGGGTTTAAAGGAAGAATACAACAGCTTAGTTTCAAAATGTACATCTACAGGGCCAGGGATTTAGCTCAGTGGTTTCACCACCTGCTGCGCAAGTGCAAGGACCCGAGTTTGATCCCCGGTACCAAAAAAAAAAAAAAAAAAATGTACATCTATAATCTCTATGTTTTACTTTAGACAATTTACTTAACCTATTCAGGCTTAGTTTCTTTACCTGCAGAAAAGAAATAATAGTACTTCTCATATATCAAGCACTAAATAGATTCAGCTGTTATATTTAGTATTATTACTACTGGTAATGATAACAAATATTGTTGTATATTACGGTTTTTAAAAGCATGTGTGTTTTGCCCTAAAATCATCTTTTGAGATGATTGAGCTTCTGAGATTATTCTCACTTTTATTACTTCAAAATACTAAATGAAACATTCCACTGGGTAATCGCAACACATGATCAGTTTTATCCATATGAACTCAAGTCTCAATTTTTACTTTATATTATTTTCTCTAAGAATCATGTTCCAGTTATTTAGGACACACTTTATTATGTCCAATATCCATTCAATTAGCAGATTCTAATTTCTATGTGCACAATATCTCTTCCATTAGAACTGTCTTTTTCATTTTGATAATCACCATTCAAATGTCATCCACTTTCTCTTACTGACACCAATACAATCATCTATGAGCTCTCTCTACCTTCATTATTTCTAGGTTACAATTTATTCTCCAAACAAATGACATATTCTAAAGAGACAAGCCTGATTATGTCAGTAGCTCTTTCAAAAATCTTTAGGGAGAACTACTGTGTTCTTGAACACCACCATCTAACTAAACAATTCTAAATATATAAACATATTAAAATGATGAGTCAAATTTTCCAAATGTTCAAATTTTGTTTTTTCTTAAAATATCAGTGTGCTAACATGTTTCTATTTAATGAACAAATGTAAAAAATGACCAGATAATCATACTGATATTTTGACTGAGTGTCCAAGAAAAAAATGGACCCTGTATACCAGAATGAAATACAGTACAAGACCAATCTGAACATTTTCTAAGGAACAGATTAAATCTGTAGTTGCAGATGCTCATCTTCATTTTATTGGACCAGATAGAGTACACAAAGAAATCAGAAAGAGGAAGAGGAAGAAGATTTGGTGAGAATTCTCAGGGGAAAAATTAGTATTATCAACAAAGTCTTCTGTGTCCAAGGGAATGGTTTCTTATCCTCTTACCTAAGCCTGAGAGGGACATCACCTAAGCTCTTTAGAGGGTTTGATGTGAGTTCCTTGGAATCTTGGTGGCGTTTAATAGAGGACTTCTGAATTATTCAGGTGTGAGTAGCTGTGGCTACTGAAAAGAGTTGGAAGGACAGAAGATAGAAAGGGATACTTTTGCAACCTGGAGTTATGTAAAATTCTGACCAAGAGCACCACCAACAAGCATTAGGGAGCTCCAACTGAAGGAGTTGAATGGGAAGCAGGATTGGGAAGGAAGAATAAAGGATAAGACATTCTCATCAAGAGAACTGCCTGCCAGCCAAGTCTTAGAAGGGCTATGTGAGCCCTTCTTACATATGTTCTCAGCTATGTGAGAAAGGATCAGCAGTACTGCTTCTCTCACATACAGCATTTTAACCACAGATGACAGCTGTACTTCCCACAAAAGACTATGCAATTTTTTCCTCCCCACTAGAAAGATGAGAAACAGTTAGCAACTAGGATGTGGCTCAGTGGTAGAGCATGTGTTAGCAGGTACAAGGCCCTGAGTTCAATCTCCTCAAACAACAACAATTAATAGTTACCAGTCTAGTAAAGGAGAAAGGTCCTGAGTTCAAATAGAAAGAGAGAACATTTGGAATAGACAAAGAGAGGAAATGTAGCTTCAACGTAGGTCAGAGCTTTGATTTTCACCTGATCTAGATAATTTTACTTATTTATTTAAACGTGTTTGCAATTTAAATTCTTCAGGATTCCTTATACTAAATAAGAATGAGTCTGGGATTTCATACAAAGTCAGGGAAAAATTTATTCTGCTGAGCACACTCTGAAAATGACAGAGAAAAATATTGTGTTTTCATTACATCCCGTTAATCTTGCTTGTGCCTCCTATCAATTACATATTTGTTAGCAAAAATTTTTTGAGGAAATATCATTCATTATTTCATGAAGGCAAAAAGTTACAGTTGTGATTTTAAATTGTGTATACATTTTATGCTTATAAAGCTGTAACTCAAACAATGATGAATACAAATGAAATGATCTAAAGATAAGATTTATTCCAATGTGATACCACTTGTATCAGTCTGTGTGTAGTGTTTCCTTAACCCATCTCATTACCTCTGACTACCAGAAGTAAATACTAGCATAAATTTATGTTCACAAATTCTTTTTTTAAAATAAGCATGCATAAATCATTTACATTTAATGTTTCATTAGCAACCGAAGATATCTGTAACAAATACTTTAAAATAATGTCATACAAGGACAAAGGAGGATTCCTCATTTTAGAAACAAAAGACCAGCACAAGGCAAAAAGGAGAAGGGCCAGCCTAGTTAGGGCAATGAGAAGGCTGGACCTGGACACACACAAGGTCATACCGTGACTTGAGCAGAGGAGGGCCTGATTCCCCTTACAGTGCACCACTCAGAGTAACCTCAGCAGCATCTTCGTGAGTCCTTCCTAAGAAATGACTGAGGTTCAGGTATGGAGGGGAACCTGAGTCCCATTCCTCCTTTCTCCTGGCATACCCAGGGTGCTTGGCATTGGCACCACAAAAACAGCTTCAGCATTCCATGAGGCCCCTGGACAGCATTACACATATCTAGCACCTTGGATAGCACCTTGGTCTTTCCAGTGGTTTATGGTCCAAGGGACTTGCTTTAACTTCCCTAGGATAGTTCCTGCTCTCATAAACTTGTACTTTTCTGTTGACTGCCTTGTCTCTTCTCTGAAGTCCTCCTTGATGGCAGCCTACAACCCAGTTCCAACCCTTAGCCACAAAGATTCACTTACTCCTGGCTTCTCACCTAGACGTTCCTAAGGAGACACTGAATTCTAGAGGACACAACAGAGACACGAGCTTTCTACTGGAATCCTAGAAGTATCCAGAACAGGTTTAAACCAGTGTATGTGATGAATGAGAATGAGCTTTGATCTTCATTTGCCTGAGAAAGGTGGTGGCACCTGGGACACCAGCCTAGAACCTGAGTATGAGCCTGGGGACAAGAATGGAGTGGTGGCCAGTGAAGGCCTGTGCAACAGGCTGGGCTGAAGAGTTTATGAGAAATGGGGCAACCTGCGATACACTGAAGATACCACCAAGGACTAGAACATGGCCTCATCCTCACCAATGGCCAAGTCCTGGGGCCAGATATGAACGTTGTGGAAAATTCAAAATTCCAGATTCTGAAGGACTGGTGGGCTGGCAGTGAAAGACAGTACCTCCAGGTGCCTCTACTCAGGATCCTCAGTTGAGGCTCAGTGACCCTGGAGACCCAAATGTCTGGGATGGCTTCAGCTTCTCAAACCACATTGAGAAGATTCTGGAGACAGAGATGCTGCAGAATTACCAATGTAGCAGCCTTGACTCCCTAGAGATGTTGGGGCTTATGGATAAGACAGACAGACAGACTCATCAGTATCAAGGCTGTCCTCACATCCCTCATCTAACATCGTATCTATGATACCCCTGAGCCAGGGACTGCATTGAGCACTGGGGATATAAAGACCTAGGAGAGCATAGGTGTAGCTGAGAGCATCAGGGACCTGGGCAGCCCTCTGCAATATTCCACCTCCATTTGCTGCTCAGAGAACATTTTGAGCTGTCTGTCGACCATATCCAATAGATTCTATGAAGATGGGTCCTGGGACCCAAATGAGAATGACAACAAAAACAGACACAAGCTGCTAAAAGACCACTTACTGACTCAGACTCAAATCTGAACAGCTTAGAGTGACTGGAGCCTGGCACCACAGACCTCCAGGTTAAGGGTACCAGAGAGTTAGTAAAGCTGTTCACTGACTAGCATGCCACCTCTACCACTGTGCAGATTTCCACTGCTGCAATGTAATCCAGAAGCTGAGCAAGAAAGTACCTCCCTATACCATAGAAAGGCTCTCAGGTGACAAAAGGCAGATCTGGCTTCCAGAGCGCTACGCACAAGGCTAAGGGAGACAGTCTAGATCCTGACCACAAGTCAGGAGCTGGCATGAGATATTTAGGACTCACCCTGAGGGAGGCTCAATTCCTGGATCTGTTTCTCCCTCGTGCCTCCTCCACCTTCTGCAGCCTCCATGTTGTTTCTGCAACAGGACCCCTACAATGGCCCCAGCACAGAAATCCAAATTCAGATGGCCTTATGTTTCCCACCAGATTATAAACCTCAAATCTAATGATATCCTTTCAGAAACTGTCATATGGAATATCCCTCCCGTGCTTTTTTTCAATCACTTTGTCTAGAAGTGTCTTGCCATTAGTAATTAATTATATGCAACCTTCTCCAATGTGATAATAATCTTTCCTCAACTTCACTTTGTCCTCTAGTTTTTTTCACATCCAAAATTCTTGGGTTTTTCCTCCTGTGTACCCTCTACCCTCCTTCCTCTTCATACTCAGCTCCTTCAGATGGGCTTTCCCTTTCTTTTCCCTGTTCAGAAATTTCTCTTGCAAAAGATGCTGGTAGTCTTGTGCCTTTGATCTAGTGGCTGCTACCCAAGCCTCACCTTACCTACTATCAGCAGCATGGACACAACTGATCATAGATAAAACCAAAGAAAACTAATATATTGAAACTTAATGCACCTTTAAAAAAGAAAAAAATCATACAAGAATCCCTGACCATGATACAATTAAATCAAAAGCTAATAAATAAAATTGCACCATAAATGCATATGTCTGAATTTAAAAAAAGAAACAAAAACTTCAGGGGAGTATGTTGGTAGATGGTAGAATCAGATTTTCTAGCAAATGATCTATAAACTGAAAAGTCTAAACATTAATGAAAAAACAGTAGACAACAAATAAATAGAAGAATATATGTTGGAAAAAGATATTATTAGAATTCCATACTACTCAATGC
Source organism: Heterocephalus glaber (assembly GCF_000247695.1). The sequence goes on from NW_004624737.1 coordinate 31,227,369, forward strand.
GATCTACAGATTCACTGCAATCCCTGTCAATTTCATTTTTCACCAAAATAGAAAAAAATGCTAAATTCATATGGAAACATAAAAGATCCTGAATAGCCAACACAATCTTGAGAAGAAAAAAAAAAACAAAACTGGAGGCATCAGACAACCTGATCTCAGAATATACTACAAAGCTATAGTAATCAACACACCATGGTAATTCGACAAAAATGGCCATGGAGACTACTGGAACAAGATATAGTGTCCAGAAATAAACTCATGTATTTACATTTAATTTTCAAAACAAGTTCCAAGAAAGTATATGCGGGGGGTCTCTAATAAATCATACTCGAAAAACTGGACATCCACAGGAAAAGGTGAACACTCATTTCATACCATAAAAAAAATAAAGTCCAATACATTAAATACTGAAACACAAGACTTGAAGTGGTAACACTATCAGAAGAAAATATAGGAAGAAAAGCTCTACAACATTGGACTGGGCAAAGATTTCTTAGATATGATCCTTAAAGTACAACAAAAGCAAAAATAAGGAAATGGAACAGATTCAAACTAAAAGGCTTCTGTACAGAAAGGAAGCAATAAAGATAAAACCCACAAACTGGGAGAAAATATGTGTAAACTATACATTTAATAAGAGGCTAATATCCAAAACATATGAGGAACTCCTCTCAATAGGATGAAAACAAAGAAGTAAACTTAAAAATGGATAAAGAACTTATAAATCTCACAAAAGAAGACATACAAATGTCAATGAGTATATGAAAAAATGGTTAACATTATTAATTAGAGAAATGCAAATTAAAACAAGAGAAAATACTGCATCATGCTTGTTAGAATAGCTGTCAAGTTTTGATAAAAACAATGTATGATCAATGTTGGCAAGGTATGGAGAAAAGGAGACCCAGGTATACTATTGGTGGGAATGTAAATTAATACAACTATTATAGAAAACTGTATGAAGGTTTCTCAGAAATTTGAAAATTGAATTGGCATGTGATCCAATAACTCCACTACTGGGAAAACACCCAAAGGAACTGAAATCACTATGCAAAAAAAAAAAATATTTTTACTCTCAAATTCATAGTGTTATTCACAGTAGCTACATTTGCAAGCAACCTAGATGTCCATCATCAGGTGAAGAGATAAAGGAAATGTGGTACAGGTATATGTAGTAGGATATTATTCAGCCTTTAAAAAAAATGATTCTGTCATTTGGCTAAACATGATGACATCATGCTAGGTAAAATAGGCCAAATACAGAAAGAAATGTACTACATGACACACTTACATGTCAAATCTTTAAAAGATCAAACAAATATAAGCAGAGTAGAATGGTGGTTACCAGAGACTAGGGGGTGAGGATAATGGAGAAAAAAGACACTTAAGCAAAGAATAAAATTTTCTAGATATACAGGAATAATGATCTTTAATGATCTATTGTATAGAATTGTGACTATATAATGTATATGTCAAATTTACTGAGTAGATTTAAATGTTTTCACCACAAAAAAAATGTAACATGATTTGTTAATTAGCTGGATTTAATATATATATATATATCACATTGTACCTCATAAATACCTAATATATACAACTATTATTTATCAATATCAATAAAATGAAATTTTAAAAAGTATTTTGTCACTAGGACAGAACTGTATATCTTCATGAATATTTTTAAACATTAAAGAGAAGAGAAAATAAATCTAAGAAGCACCAAAAGTATAAGTTGATATATATATTAAAAAATAACAGAAGTGAGAAAAATAATATATCCATAATAAAAAATCACCAATAGGCTTCATTACTTGCTCTATCTTACAAAGCAGAACCAACTACAAGCACTTAGAGACATATCTAAGGCCCAATAATTCAAAACAAGTAAAAATAAAAGGACTGAGACTCGCAGAAAGATGGCAGAGTGGTGAACAGCAGAGAAAGAGCCTCTCCCAGATTTGGTGTCCAGAAACTGTAATACAGCAAAGGGAGGAAGAGAAGAAGGAGGGAAGTGAGTCCCCAGGACCCAGGAAGGACCTAAAGTGAGACTTGAGGCCCACAGGGAGAGCAAAGAGATTTCAACAAAGAAGAAGGAAGTGTCAAGTGGTGTTTCCTCCTGAGCCCTGAGTCACTGCGTGGCACGGGCAGATCAAACCTGCTGAGGCTTGCTTGTGATAGCCAACCAGACTCCATCTTGAGCATCAACATCAGCTTGTACCCAAGCTTGGACAAAGTGCTTGTGCTTGGACAAAGCACCCAAAACTCCCGCATCCTGTTTGGCAGTAAACTTGCTGCAGTTGCAGGATGTTTTGTAGCTAACCTAGTGTGTGAAACTTCCTTGTGCCACACCTCCCCACTAACCAGGCATAGTTCTGCTTCTGTAAGATTCCACTTGCTCTCCCCTGAGCCCTCTCCAACTGAAAGCATGATTTAAAAGGAGAAATCAAACTGCTTCCCATTTCCAAGTGAACTTTCTGGGCACTAGCCCCCCTCAGTTGCCGGCTTAATAAACAGGCTCAAATCTGACAGTGTGGTGCATCTCCATTGTTCTAACTCGCTTATCTATAACATGGTAACTACTGGTGACCCCGAGGCCCTCATGGAGAAACATGCCAATGGGACAGAGCAGGGTGCGCTGCGGACCGCAAAGGCTGGTGAGATATTTGGGTGCAGGTACCCCCAGGAGAAGGCAATTGGCAGGTAAACATTTTGGAGAGGGGCTAACGGAGCGTGGAATTCAGAGCAGCTGCAGGCTCCATATAGTGGCTCCAGTGTCAGGGAGAGGATGCTGAGTTAAATCGGTGGGAAATCAAAGAGCTGAGTTCCAGCGGGCAGGAAGCCAGGTTCCTGCTAGCAGGAGGCACACAGAGTGTCTGGAACAAATTGAGTCCCAGCCTAACAGCCAGAGACCAATCTGAATTTTGGTGGAACTGAAGGTACAAACTTGCTGGGTTGATCCACTTCTCCATTGTGGGTCTACAGCTAGATTGCTGGAATTGATCAACATGGATCTGGATTGCCTGCCAACTTTGTCTATTAGTGACAGCAGAGACATGCATTGAAGTGAACTTTTATTTTTGTTTCCTTCCTCTTTTTTGCCTTTTTTTTCGTTTCCTTGTTTTTGTTGTTTTGCTTCATTTTTTTCTTCATCATTCTTGTTTTTGTATGGGTGTGAGCATTGTTTCTGATTTTGTTGTTGGTGTTCTATTCTTTTTTATTTTTTATTTTTAAATTAATTTTATTGGTACATTTTAGGTATACAATATAATGACATTCATCATTGTAAATTTGCACCTTTACATAATCTCTCTTGGTTCTTATTTTCCCCCCTTCCCTTGCCCTCTCTTCAACCCCTCCATCCCTCCCTATTTACAAAGACTTTGTGTCCATTTTTTCATTTTCTCATATTAATTCCATTCCCTTCTGTTCTGTTCTTCTTTTCATGTCTTCCTTCTCTTTTTCCCTCTTGTCTTCTTCACCAGTTTCCCAAAGCTCTTTGAATCTTCCTGTGTCCTCCAGCCTTGCTTCTAATTTCTTTGTCTTCTATTTCTCTGTTTTTGCTCCTGGACACTTTTGAATGTTCTCCCCTGAGAGTAAAATCGCCACACTGAGGGCTTGTTTACTGTATACAATTTTCTGGTTTGCTTTGGATTTTTTTATATAGCTACAAATCTAGTTCATATGGTTAAAGGTGACAAAATTAATAGTTTCCACAGTCTGTCATTTTCTAGGCTGTGTTTGATGCTATTGTTATTGCTGATTGTACTACCTTAGCCAGGTGACACAATTGTTCTGATCAGTTGCTTTTCCTTGTATAAGAAAACTGAGATTGCCTAATGGTCATAAACAATACTAGTGTCAAAGAACCAGGGGCTGGGCCAAGTAGGTAACAACTTCTCATCCCCAATAAATTGAGGAGGTACATCTTGCAACAGACTCAAAACCCAAAGGCTAGCTACATCTACAAGACATATCTGAGAACTAGTTATTTCCTAAGGGTTCCAAATAAATTTACTCACCATAACCAATTTATAAGCATCAACCCAGTTTGAAAAAAATATTTTAATTTTTAAATTGACATATAATAATTGCACATATTTATGTGGTATCATGTAAAATTTTGATGCATGTATACTGTATAATATTCAAGTCAGAATAAGTATATATGCTTCAAACATTCAATAATTTCTTTGTGGTAACATTCAAAATTGTCTCTTCTAGACTTTTAAAAATATATTATTATCTATAGTTATATCAATGTCCTACTCTGCAATCAAACACTAGAATTTACTTCCCTATTTCGCTGTAACTTAGTACCTGTTGACAAACATTTCCGCATCCCTCCAACCCCCTACTTTCCCTAGCCTCTGTTAAACACTATTCTACTGTTGCCTTCTGTAAGATCACCTTTTTAATATTCTGTATATGAGTGAGATAATGTGGTACTTGTTTTTCTGTACCTGACTCATTTCACTTAACATAAGTCCACAGCTCCATCCATGTTGTCATAAATGACAAGATTTCCATATTTTATGGCCAAGTATATTTGACATTTTTAATACACTTATCAGCTGATGGACAGATAGGCTGATTCCATTTCTTGGCTATTGTGATTACTGTTGAAATAAACATGGGAGTGAAGATATCTCTTCCACATGTGATTTCACTTCCTTGAGTATTCTGTTGGATATATACCCAATAACGTACTATTGGATCAAAATGGAAGTTGTGTTTTTTGTATTGTTTTGTTTTTGCAAAAGAAGGGATTGAACTCAGGGCCTCTGCACTAAGCTATATCCTCTGCCTCTTTGTTTAAAGAAAACTTTTTTTAAAATTTTGAGACAGCACCTTTGCTACATCAGTAAAGTATCCAGGTTAGGCTCAAACTTGCAATCCTCCTACCTCACCCTCCCAGAGTGCTGAGATTACAGTTGTGCCCCACCACAGCCACCATAGTGGCTCTATTTTTAATTTTAAAGGACCTTTCATACTGAAATAATCTCATTTCTACAAATGGTAACAACAAAATATTTAGTGTTGCAAGCGTTATTTCTTTTCTGGAATCAAAAAACATAAAAAATAACAGGATTTTGTCAGTCGATTGTCAGTGTCATGATTATGACATACAACAGCAAAGACTTTTTAATTACTATTCTCTTGATTACTATTTTAAAAGATTATTCAATTTTTCAAAACATCAATTTTAATCAGGAATGAAGGAAGTGACATCAATAGTAACTTTACAGAAATGAGACAGGGTGAAGGGAGGACAGGGAATGGGGAAAAAATAAGAACCAAGATACAATATGTACAGGTGCAAGTACCCAATGATAAATGCAAACATATTGTATACCTAAAATGTACCAATAAAAGAAATTAAGCAAAAATAAATAAATAAATTGAAAAAGAAATTTTAAAAATCGATTATAATGGAACATTATGAACAACTGTACACCAACAAGTAGATGACAGATAAAATGGGTAAATTCCTAGAAAGATGTAAACTACCAAAGCAGACTCAGGAAAAAAATAGAAAACTTGAAAAGATCAATAAAAACTGGAGATTGAATTAGTAATTTTAAACTGCCCACCAAGAAATACTCAGGCCCAGATGGCCTCACTGGTAAATATTATCAAATATTCAAAGACAGATAATAACAATTGTTCACAAACCGACCCCCCCCAAAAAATTGTCACAATAAATTTTCTGCAGGTAGCACTGTATTACGCAGACATCAAAGCCAAAAATCACAAGGAAGGAAAACTATAGACCAATAAGCTTTATGAATATATACACAGAAATCCTCAACAAATAATCAAAGTAGATCTAGCAACATATAAAGAGATGACCAAATGGACTTCATCCATGGAGTCACCATGACCAAATGGAGTTCATCCCAGGAATATAAACTTGGTTGAACATTCAAAAATCAATGACTATTATATAATGATACTGAGAAAAAAGAGGCCAATTATAAAAATAAGAATATCTAAATGCAGAAATTCATTTTATAAAATCCACCAGTCTTTCACAATTAAAAATACTCAAAAAACTATAAATCAAAGGAATTTTTGATACCCAATAAAGAAACTTTTAAATAAAAACCACAGCTAATATAGCATAATAGTGAAATACTGAATCATTTCTCACCCTACAATCAACAACACATGAATGTCTGTTCTTGCTACTTATTTTCATCAATGTACTGGATATTCTAACCAAAACAAAACCTAGCCAAATTATCAAGAAAGAAGTAGTTATTACTATTCACAAGTGACACAATATTGTACAAACAAACCCACTAAAAACCATCAGAATAAATTAGTTAAGCAAGGTTACAGGATATAAGATCAATATACAAGTCTACCATACTTTATATGCTAACAATAAACAATAGGAAAAGGAAACTAAAAATTCCATTTACAGTAGTACCAAAAGTAACAAAAGCCTTACAAAATAAGAAAAGAAATACAAAACATTTATGCTGAAATCATAAAACATTTATTGAAAGAAAATTATACACAACATAAATAAATTGAAAGACTCCGTGTTCATGGATAAGAAGAATTAATATTGGTAAGATGATCAATAAATTTGATTAACAGATTAATATAATCACCACCAGAAACCTACTTGGCTTCTCTGTAGACCTGATGACCTGATTCTAAAACACCTACAAAATTACAAGAAAAGTCACATTGCCTAAACAATCTTAAAAAAGAATAAATTTGGAGAATGTAGGCATCTCTACTTCAAACATTACTACAAACACAATAATAAATACATATAAAACTGGCATAAATACAGAATGCATATCGATGGAATAGAATTGAGTTCAGTAATAAACCCCTTATGGAACTAGGACAGGTAAATATGCACACGCAAAAGAATAAAGTTGGACACCTACTTCATAGAATACACAAAAATTCAATCAAAAGGGCTAAGAGACCTAATGTAAGAACTAAAATTATAATGCCTTCAGCAGAAAATAGGAATAAGTCTTTAGAACAGTGATTTACACAGTTGTTTTGACACCAAGAAGGAACACCAAAAAAATAAGAGAAGGAAAAGGAAGGGAAAGAGAAAGAGAAAGGAAAGGGAAGAGAGGGAGAGGATGGGGAAGGAGATGGGAGAGGTGATGGGAGGGGAAGGAAGGGAAGGGAATTGAAGGGAAAACTGCACAACTAAAAGCACCAACAGAGGACCTGAATAGTCACTATTTGAAAAAATATGAAGGACCAATAAGCACAGAAAAATGACAGTCAACATATTGCTCATTGGGGAGATGTAAATATAAACTTTAATTAGATACCACTTGTTACCTACTAGGATGATTATAATAAAAATGTAGACAATAATAAGTGCTTATGAGAATACAGAGAAACTGGAAGCCTTGTGAACTGCTAGTTGAGACATAAACTTGTAAAGCTGCTTTTAAAATAGGTTTGGTAGTCAATCAAAATATTAAATTTAATCCATAATCCAGGATATCTACTTCTACATACATACTCAAGAGAAAATAAAATGTATTTTCACAGTAAAATGTATATATCAGTGTTCATAGCAGCATTATATGTAATTACCACAAAGTAGCAACAGCCCAGATACCCATTAACTGATAAATGGATAGATACAATATGATATATCTACACAACTGAATATTACTAGGCAATGAAAATATGATCTAGTACATGCTAGAACCCAGATCAATTTTTAAAACATTTTACTACATGGAAAATGCAATGACAAAAAAAATCACACATTCCATGATTTCACTTGTATGAAATTTCCAAAATAATGCAAACTATAGAGATGGACAGTAGAACACAAATTTCTAGGACTGAAAGAGCAAGATTGGGAGGCAAAGGAATAAGGAGAGTGACTGCTGATGGATATGGGTTTTTACTGGGGGAAACACATTCTAACGTAAAACTGTACTTATCATTGCATAACTTTGGGAAACACCAAAAATGATTGAATGGTATACTTTGAAATGGTGATTTTTATAGCATATAAATTATATTTAAATAAATATTTTTAAATAATTGGTGTTTATAATACAAAATACTATATAACACTAAGCATCTTGTTCATTGCTTGTATTTATTACCTTTGAAAAATAGATGACTAATAAAGTAAATACACACCTCACATAACACATACAATAAGATTTTAACAAGGAGATTTCTAATCATTTCTTTTACTAGAAGAAATTTAAACATAAATGTTCCTATGAAAAATTATTTGTTCTTCATAAAATTATTAAATAATCCTCCATAATTTTCCTTTCAGTTTGTACCATTAACTGTGAAACACAAGATGTGAGAATTGCAAAAATGAAAGATAATGTGGAGAATTGCAAAGAATACAGGAAACTATTATCAAGTAGTAAAAGGGACACTAGGATACCCTGGGAATATATAACTTATTAAATAATGAATGAATATGTCATGGCATCCTTTAATATTAAACTGCAGTTTCAAATTAATACTGTCTTGCATTCAGAAGTTCACTTTAAAAAGATGCATATTAATATTTTAAAACTTGGATAAACATTTCATTTATTCTCTATGGCAGAACTTGATAATAGTTATGCTTGCAATGTTTCTTAAAAGAATTATCAGTGTATTCTAACTTGAATAATTTCTGAGAAAAATGCATTAAAACACCTTTTATGTGAGCTCATTTTGAGGGAATTTCCTCATGGTATTATATTTCAGAGTAAAATAGCAGAAATGCACTTTAAATTCAATTGTTTAAAATTTATACTTCATGACAGTTTTTAAATTATTCTGTTGTTGTCAGCATTTGAAGCTATCTTTATGCTGAATAAGCACATATGAAATCTTTTGCAGTGGCCTTTTGTTTGGGAAATTTTATATGGTGATGATTTTATAGCCTAGATATACACTAGAGAAACACAATGTGGTCACATGCTATTACTGTCTCCAATAATATAAAGTTGCAATATCAACTTAGAAAGAAACTAAAAAATAAGGATAAAAAGATATTAAACATAATTCAAACAAGTTATATATAAAGAATATACTTTAGACACATGGAACCAAAAAGCAGTCATTGGCAGTACTTGTTTAAAATCACTTTATGTTTTTAAATGCTTTTATTGCTACATCATTACTGTCATATATATATATATATATATATATACACACACACATATATATATAGTTTCTGGAGGTTAGGTGATCATGTCAATTTAATATCCTTTGTATTATGCAAGCATAATTATACTTGATCAAATAATAGAGATATATTATAGATTATATTTCAAATACAATAAGAATTCCTAATATAAAGATCACATAGTTTAAAATTCTACTCTTCCAAATTGCTAGTACTTGTTTATCTTGTATCAGTCTTGCTGGACTTGTCGCAGGCGAATCTTGAGAAGGCACTAAACCTGAGCTTCATCTCCTCTCTGCTGTGGTCTGGGAGTAATTCTAACTGTTGAGGAAAGTGATAAAGCAAGAGTCATTGATACTTACCATTGTCAGTCTTTCTAGACTTAGTTCCACAGGAGATCCTGAGACAGCCATGGATCTTGGGCTCAGACCCCTTCAGCTACAGTTGGGAAATATCTCTGCCCAACCAGTGACCCACTGGAAGACAAGTCTATCTCACCTCCTAGGAGAAGCTTGCCAGTCCCACAGATCCTAAAATGGCCCTGGATCTAGGCTCTAGCCCCTCTTTGTTCAGTCTGGGAACAAAGCCCTCCTGGGTACCTGACAGGATAAATACTTATCACTAACCCACTGATGTTAGCCCCACTGTAAATCTTGCAATAGCCCTATGATTAAGCTCCAATACCACTCAACTGTAGTCTGAGAGCTCATCTACCTCCCTGTGAGTCTTCCAGGACAAAAACACATTTATTACCTGAGACACAGGTCTGAAGAATGTGGTCACAAATGCAGGCACTGAAGCAGCCTTGTGACTTGGTTCCAGTCTGTCTTAGATATAAACTGAGAAAATACTGCTTACCCAAAGACCTAACACTGTTTATTCAAAGAACCTACACCTACTAGACTTCCTGAGATCTAGCAAGAGTCCCTCAGGAACCTAGAAGAAGCCACATTAGTCCTCATGTATGGCAATAAGCCCACTGCAGAACTCAAAATGGATCCTCATACCAGCATCAGCCTTAAAAACCAAGGTGCCAGAAAGAAGCAAGTCTTTCCAGGAAACAGAGTATCTACCCCTGCTAGTCTAACCCTGTTAGACACCACATCCTATGAGACCCACCAAACCCTACTATAAAGACAAATTGCTATGCTCCAAACTGTTAAAAGCAAATTGTCAAAAACAAATGGAGAAAAAATTAAAAAAATTTTTAAAAACGGAGAATCTACAAGGCAACAAGAGATAAGAAAATCATCATATGTAAGGGAACCTCCATGAGCCCATCAGTGGGTTTCCTAACAGAAATCTTGCAAGACACGAAGCAGTGAGATTTATGCCTTTAAATTACTGAAAGAAAAAACTGCCAACAAAATATATTATACCCAGTGAAGCTGTCTTTCATAAATGAGATAAAGACATTCTAAAATGAAAGGTAAGGGGGTTCATTATTATAAAATCTGATTTATAAGAAATGATGAAGATAGTTATTAGGGTTCAAATGAAAGGATGATAAATAACAACATGAAAAAATAAGAAAATATTCATTGAAAATGGTAAATATATAATCTACTTCAGAATATTCAATTACAGGAATAGTGGTGTACAAATCATTTTAACTCTAATACAAAAGTTTAAATTTGTACTGATAGAGCCATAATAATTTGTTAAAAGATGCACAATATAAAAAGCTGTAACTATGATATTAATATTATGTAGTATAGAGTTAGGAAAGAAAATGTAGTTCTTCCACATTATTGAACTCAAGTTGCTATTAGCTTAAGTTAAAATATTAATTATCAAATGTTTTATGTGAACTCACTGGCAAATATGAACGAAAAAAGCATACAACCACAAAAATACAAGACTTTATTAAGAAAAACAGCAAGACTGGAGAAAAGCAACAAAAGAACTAGAAAATATTAAACAACAAAATGGCATTAGTACATCCTTACCTGTAAGTAATTACTGTATTATATATTTAGATGAATCACATTCTTTAACCAAAACACATAGAGCGGCAGAATAAAGAAAGACAGCAAGGTTCCACAATATACTGCTTATAAGAGACTCATTTTAATGTTCAGGACACACAGAGAAGGAAAAAGGATAGAAAAAGATATTCCATGCAAACAGTTACCAAATGATATCATGGATGGCTATACTAATATTAAACAAAATAGATTTTAAGACAAACACTACCAATAACACAAAGATAGTCATTATATAATGACAGAGGGCAATTAATTAAATGGATATAATAATTGTAACTATATACAAACCAACATTAGAGCATCTACATATAATAGTAAATATGAATAGATGTGAAAAACAGATAAACTTAAAAACAGTAATAGTAGAAAACTTCAGTTTCTCACTTTCAATCACAGAGTGATCATTCCAACAGAAAATCAGTAAAGACACACTGAACTGGAACTACACTTTATATCAAACAAACCTAACAGGCAACTACAGAACATTCCATCCGACAGCAACAGAATAGAGGTTATTCTGAAACACATGCAGAATATTCTCCAGGATATGTGTTAGGCCACAAACAAATTCTAATAAACTTAAGAAAATTTAATTCAAATTAAGCATCTTTTCTGACCACAGTGTTAGGAAAGTAGAAATCAATAACTAAAGGAAAATCGAAACATCCACAAATATTTAAAAATTGAAACATCCACAAATATGTAAAAATGCCATTAAACTACAATAATAATTCAAAGAGAAGTTTAAACATACATTAAGACAACTAAAATTAGAAACACATGAACAATAATTATAGGATGCAGCAAGACAATTTAAGGAAGGAAAATTACAGCAATAAACACTTGCTTTAAAAAAAGAAATCAAGGGCTGGGGATTTAGCTCAGTGGTTTCGCCGCCTGCTGCACAAGCACAAGGACCCGAGTTCAATCCCCAGTACCAAAAAAAAAAAAAAAAATCAAGTGAATAATAGAGCTTTATACCTCAAGGAAAATGAAAAAAAGAAGCAAGTACAGTCCAAAGTTACCAGAAAGAAAGAAATGATAAACAATAAAGCAGAAAGAAAAAAGTAATATGAGAAAGACAGCAAAAAAAAGAACAATGAAAGTTAAGAGTTGGTCCTTTAAAAAATAAAAATTTGGAAAACTTTAGCTAGACTAACGAAAAAATGAGAAGAATCAAATAAAAACTGAAAAAGAAAGACATTACATCTGATACAATGGATCAAAAGATATTAGATGAATATTTAGATACCTACATATTGAATAATCTACAAGAAACTGATAAAATCCTCCATACATACAACCCAAGACTGATTCACAGAAATAGACAAAGTACAACATTCTTTCCATGACAAAAATTCTCTCAAATTATGTGGGGAACTTTCAGTGAAAATGTTAGTACAGCCATTTTGGAAAACCTATAGAGGTTCATTAAAAAGTAAAAACAGAAGGACCAGGGATTTAGCTCAGTGGTGCTGCCACCTGTCTTGCAAGCACAAGGTCCTGAGTTCGATTACCAGTACCAAAAAAAAAAAGTAAAAATAGAACTGCCATATAATTTAGCTATCCCACTTCTACTTATATATATAAAAGAAATGAAATCAACATACTAAAGAGATATCTGCACGCCTGTATTAATTCTGCTACTATTCACAATAGCTCATAAGACATTGTGTTATGTGGAAAACACTAGACACCAAAAGACAAGTACTGCATGTTCTCTCATACATGGGAGCTAAAGCATCAACTTGTAAGTGAGCACTTCAGGGGATAAACAATGGGAAATTTTGAACAGTATGCATTGTATGCATATATTAATACATCACACTGAAGCCCATTAATATGTATACTTAATTTTACTTCTGTTAAACAAAATTGAATTAAATAATTTTTAAAAATTACATATCATATCATGCCATTTAGAATGGCTATCAAGGAAAAGACAAGAAATTGCAAATGCTTGTGAGGATGTGGAGAGATAAGGAGTTTTATACACTGTTAATGGGAATATAAATTATTGAAAATAGTATGGAGATTCCTCAAAAGACTAAAGTTAGAACTACCATGTGATCCAGCAATTATATTCCTGGGTATATTCCCAAATTAGATTAAATTTTCACACCAAAAAAACACCTTAGGCCTTAAGATTATTGCAGGACAATTCACATTAGCCAAAATATGGAATCAACACAGATAAATAAACCCAGATACCACATTAATGGATTTAAAAAGTGGCATATTTATACAATGGAATACTACTCAACAAAAGAAAGAATAAAATTCTGTCATTTGTAACAACATGGATGGAACTGATAAACATCATGTTGAATGAAACAAGCCAAAGACAAATACCAAATGTGCTCACTCATAGAGGGAAATAAATAAGTCAGACTTGTAGCAGTATGAAATGGAATTGTGTACACTGTAGACAGGGAAAGGTATGGAGGGGGAAAAATAGAAAGAAATTAAGAGACTTTTAGGGATTGGGAAGGATGCTAGGAAAGAAGAGGAAGGAGGGGGCATGATCCTGGAAGAAGGAGGATGAATGGACATGACAGATGTATAATGTGTACGTGTATAGAAATATCACAATTAACTCCATTAATTTGTACAATTACTATATATTAAAATGTAACTCAAATTAAAATGAATTAATTTTTTTTAAATTAGGTAGGCAGTGAAAGAGGACAGACTACAAGCAGCCAGAACTCATAAGTCACTCCAAGATATTCACCCAAACAAAGTGGCAATTGTGTGAGGAGATTGAGAAACTGTAGGAAATCACTGAATGGCAACTTCAGTGAGCTGGCAACTGGTGAAACCCTAAATGTTTGTATTGAGGAAGATAAGTAACAGAAGCAGTGTGTTCTGGCCCTAACAATAATGAGAGCCCAGTGGGGGAAGAGAACATGAAAGAGAAACCTCAGCCTACTCTTAGGAATGCTGACCTTGCTAATACTGCCCAGAGATACAGCGTAAGCAGACAGATGTTCTGAACTCAGTCAACTGAAGGGGACAGAAGTAATAATTCCCAGATTTTCCCTCCAGAGTTAGACAGGATTCGGTCATGGAGTCATCTAAAATAGCTTCCCTGCTCCCTGCCTTAGAAGAACATGCAGAAGATGGATTGGGCAGAACTGAGGTGGGAAGCCTTCTTAACTAAATCAGTCAGCCTCCATAGGTAGCAAGAGAGAACAGAAAACCTACCATTTATCTTATATTTCCAGAAAGAACTACAACATTAGGCCAAGGAGACAATGAGCACCCGCCCTACAAGTGAGCTTAGGCCCTGGAGAATGGTGACTGACATGAAAAAACTAAAATCACAAGATTGGGTGAAACATCCCCAATATTTGGCTCATGGTGAGAACAGGAGATATAAGATACGCAAGTTAGGCAAAGGCCTGAGTAACAGTAAATTAAATAAACTGAGTAAACTAAAGCCTAGGACCTAGATGAGCTGGAGAGAAACCTCGGAAAATTAAAGCACAAAGAACAAAGGACAAGTCCCTGAGTGAATCAGAAAAAGCTTCAAAGAGCTGGAATGCAAAGAATAAACATGTAATACAGCTTGCTTTCTGGACATCAAAACTCTGGCAACAGCAACAGTGACAACTGGTTATCTGAATTCTCCCACATTCCCCAGGACTTTTCTCACGCCGAAGCCTGCATAAAAGTCTCTGGACTTGAACATCTACAACGTCCTTGTTTTGCAGCCCCTCCCTCCTGCTTGCTGTGTCCTGTCAGCATCAGTCCTCTTCATTCTCAGGACAAGAACCCAGAGGGAGGGAACTGGTTACAATGGAAAACCTAACTCTAGGCTGGAAAAGTCTCAGAGCTAACAGAGGGTGCAAAACTCATACAGCAACAAGCACAATCAGCTAGGCCAAGGAAAAGGCCAAAAATGAAAAGGATAGAGGGCTGGGATTTAGCTCAGTGGTTCTGCCGCCTGCCTCACAAGTGTGAGGTCCTGAGTTCGATCCCTGGTACAAAAAAAAAAATGAGTTCTTTCTGAAAAGGATAGAAAGTGGGAAACTGTGGTGGTTTGAATATTGTTCCAGGAAAAGAGTTCAGCCACATAGTGTTTTCTGGTGTATTTTGCAAGCCACTTTTAAAGGAGACCACCCAGTAACAGAGGTATAGCTGTAGGAACCCGCTGAAGACTAGGTGCCTGTGGCTTCTAAACCCAACACAGTCCCTGCACACCTGACCCCTCTTCTCTGCTCGGAGGCAGTGAGAGTAAATACAGCAGGGCACAAACCGGTCAGTCTTCCCCGCAAGAGGATGTCAGGTTATTTATGGAGTTCTGGTCCATGATCCAGACCCGTACATGGACTACTTGAGTGAGAGATTTGGCAGACAGCTGGGGTTTCTTCAGTGCCCTCATTTGCAGGAATGGAGAGATTAAGTTGGTGAGTATGGACCAGCCCTGCTCCTGGCAGAACCCCTACATACTCATCTAAAACTTCAGTGGGGTAGAGTTCACCCTTCAGACTAAATTAAATGACTGGTCCTCCTTAGACATGTAACTGGCAAGGCAAAATAAACTTTTATTCCTGGGGGTTTTTTTTTTGGTACCGGAGATCGAACTCGGGTCCTTGCGCTTGTGAGGCAGGCAGCAGAACCACTGAGCTAAATCCCCGGCCCAAAATGAACTTTTAAGTTAGATGTTTTTTCTATTAGGGAAAAGTGGCTTCTCCTTTTAGAGATAAGCAGCTTCTCCAAACTTCCTCCTGTTCAGTGCACTGACTCCTCTTCTTCTCAGCCTGGATGAAGTGACAGACTATGTAGATGCTGGCCCCAGGGTGTCAAAACCAGTTTCCTTTCTATAGGAAAAGGAGAGAGGAGGAGAGGGCTGGAAGGACAAAGCAAGCCTGTGGATGTAATTGTTCCCTTGTATTCCCCCTGCCCATTTCTGTTGCTTCCTATAAGAGGCTCTAACATATCTGTGGTGATCTGAAGAAAATAGCCCCCTGCATCTCCTCATAACTAGCTTTGAATAAAGCCTTTTTCCTTTGCACCAAAATGAATGGCCTTATTTGAGGAAGGAGATTACAGCTGGGGCAAAACAGACAAACTGAGTGAAGTATATCAAAGGTTATAAAAGCCAGAGCACATGCACAAAACACAAGATTCAAAATGACCCCATGGCTCCTGTGCACTGTGTATGAACCTAATCAGAAAGCAATATTTTCTAGCCCTCATTTGAATCTAGTACTGTTTGCATGACCAATCAGAAAAGTGCTAATTTTACTTCTTCATTTACATTTTGTGAAAAATCAAGCAATTTAAATCCCTTCTTTGCTAAGAACAATCACTCCCTACTTCTGATTATCTATCTTTTATTTTGTTCTTTATTTTTACCCTGGGTTTCTCATTTATATGTCCATCGACAGATAAATGGATAAAGAAAATGTGGTATTTACACACCATGGAGTCCTACTCTGCTATAAAGAAGGATAGGCTTCAGTCACTTGTAGGAAAATGGATACACCTTGAGACCAGTAATATTTTTCAGACCAGACAGGAAGTTAAGACCAACTGCAGAAGAAATATTTTCTTCTTCTCTACTCTTCCCATTTTGTGTTTTTGCTTGCTTATTGCGGGCACAAGACAGACAATGAGAGCTACTAGGCCATCTACCACTTAAAGCTTCCCATGACGGGATAACCTGGTCGTGGAACAGACCATTTTAGGCTCTGCCAAGTGCAAGAAAACTTCCATGCCTTGAGTAGATTTAATGTGTGTATGACTTAAAGTTTAGTATGTCTCTTTTTGTTCTCACACTTTTGTTCTTCCAAATACTTTATTCAGCTTTCTCATTCTTTTGGGGAGAACAGCTTTCAGCAACTTGGTCTCCTGCTTTCATAATGCTCACCATAGTCAAAGTCTCATCTGGGCTTTTCCCCCTCAATAGTCTTTTATCTTCAGCTGTCCTTAGTGAGCCACTTGCTTAAGTTTCTAAAATCTCAGGGGGTCATCTCATTTCCTAAAACCCTCTGGAGCCATCCAAATTCACCTGTCTGCCACAATTCCCAACTGTCCTCATGGACACCAGGAAATCTCACCCTTATCTATAAGTTATGGTCTCCACTTTTAGGGAACACGTAGGCCTCCTCCCTTATTCCTTCTAAAATTGAGCAAATCCCTCCCTGTTCCTTCTAACAAAATATTCAGGATATTTAGGAACATGTGCCTGAAGGCCTGAGTGCAACAAAGACAACAGATAATAAAGGTAAACTCAACATACTTGGAGTGTGTGGAAGTAGAGCTGGAATATTTTCATCAACAGAGAATGACTCAACCTTTGCACTTGGACATTTCCAAGGCTTTTTCTTAAATGCTGAGGAATAGGCTTCTGTCTCTACTAACTTAAAAAAATTGTCAAAGTATTTGATTATGGGGACAAATAGGAGGGATATTGCTTCTCAAGTAGTTAGATGGAACAAGTAGGGACCCCAAGCTGGTCGTTAATAAGTCATAGTGAGCCACAGACTATGGGAAGGTCTAAAGAAAAAAGGGAAGCACTGGTGTCACTCACTGCACAAGAGACATTTGGGAGGTAACGTGAGCTTCTAAAGGGACACCCCTGAGCTCAGTGAGTCTCCATCCTTCTGCAGGGATGACCTTAGATGGACCCCAGACCTACTCTTCTCTCTCCTCCCCATACACCCCAGGAAGCACAAGGAAGCACCCGGGCCATTGCAGCAACCTCACCATTAGGCTGTATCTTTAAGAACAGCAAATGATTTCACTCTGAAAATCTGAAAAAAAAAAAAAAGGCAACTTATCTTCTACTGCAATATTGTTTGGCACCAGTATGACCTACGACATGATGACACCTGGGTACTGAGTAGAAGCCTAAATTACAATACTATTCTTCAGCTAGATCTTTTCTGCAAAAGACTAGAAAATTGGTCTGAAATCCATTCTGTTCAGGCTTTATGGCTCTTTATCAGAAACCATCCATCTTCAAAGGCCCAACAGATACGGTCCTTTAGAAGCATCCCCCAAACAGAAGATCGATATCATGGATGATCCCCTCCTTAGATTCCAAACTGTCTCTCAGGGGGATATGGGTCTCCCCAACCTGTTTAATGAAGGAAATCATACTGAGAGCTCTCATAAGTGTCCTACTTACACTGCTCAGGCCAGTAAATCCGTCCTACCATCTTCAAGTGACTCAGAAGCTCCATCAGCAGCCAGCCCCCCAGAGAGACCCAGCACTCCCCAGGCCCTTCCTCATGCTCCTCACACAGCTTTAAGCCTCACGGGACATATCTGGAGCAGAGTTCCCTACACTTCTAACTCATATCTCATCCTACCCCTAGTAGAGGACCCAGGAGGAGACTACTTCAGTCCAGGTTTTATTTTAAGTGGCAAATATTCAATGATGCAAAGAATTCAGGCTGATTTTCAGAAGGTCCTGGTAGGTTTGCAGATAGATTTCAATTTTCAACTCTTGCTTTTGAACTCCTATGGTAATAAGAAAGATTAGGGTGTGGCAAAGCTGGCTGGGGAAGTAGGCATGACCTGTTAATTACAAAATCCCAGGATACATAGGCAGAACAATTCCCAAAGCCGTGCACATGGACCTCTCATGAGAACTCCAGCAGGTTTTTGATAGCATGGCCTAGACCTGGTATCAGCCTGAGGAATGGATGATACAAAGACAGTCCACACTGGATTTTTGCTACTGTGTTCCCTCACCATCATGCTGTAGGGTGCACTTCTTTTCCTACTTTTACCTGGCCCAAATTGGGTCTACAGAGCCTGTTTTTTTGTTTGTTTGTTTCTGTTTTATTTTTCAGGTATCAGGAATTGAACTCAGGACCTTCTGCTTCCCAGGCAGGCACGGTACCACTGAGCTAAATCCTCCGCCCAATAGAACCCGTTTCTTTTCCTACCTTTAATAAAACTGCTACTGATTGTGCACATCCTGACCCATTCTTTGCTCAGGACAGAAAGAACCTAGAAACTACTTCCAGAAGGAGACTCCAGCACCCCAAAACCTGGCAGCAGTCAGATGTCCAGTTGGACTTGGCCACTTGCTGCACCCAAGATTAAAAAAAAAAAAAAATCCACCAGGCTTTGCAGTGCAGGGCTATAATCTCAGAACTGAGGAAGTGGAGGCAGGTGGATCACTGTGAATTCAAGGCCAGCCAGGGCTATACAGTGAGTCACTATCTCAAACAAACAAACCAAAAAGAATCCTAGTACAGGCTAGGGGATATGTGGATTAACAATATGCTCTATAAAGAGAAAGGAATTGCCCCAGTGAGGTTACTGTTCCTCTGACAGAACCAAATTGGAACTATAATACTTGGGATTAAACATGAGATATAAAATTATGCCTCCTCTTATCATAAGAATAAAAAGAGACATTAGGAAACCCATTAATTATGTAAAGGTGAGAGAGGAGCAAAGTACACAGAGCAAAGAGGAAAATCCAGCTGTCTTTCATAGCTGATTAGAACCTTTCTGTAAATATAAAAGCTTAGATCCATCTTTCAAGCAGGGACAGGCACTAATGAAACAGCTTTTCACTAGTCAGGCAGCCCCACATATTAGGCACAAATTAAAAGAGCTGCAGATGAGTCCCCCAGCCCCTTTCACCCAGTGCTAGACACAGTCTTTCCTGTGTTAAACAATCAGGATATGGAAAGGGCAAAAAGGAGAGGAATCAAGAACAAAGGTAGGCCAAAATTATGGCTATCACAATTGGTGTGCTTTAAGAATACCCAAGTCATCCAAGGAAAAACTCGGCCGAGCCAAAAAAGAATCCCCACAGACTCTGTCATTCAGTTTTAAATGCAAGGAAACTGGACAATGGGCACACCACTATCTAGGCCACCACCAAGGCGTGCTCCATGTGTCAGGTGGCTAGTGTGACTGATCAGTGGAAAAGGAGGATTGTCTGTCCCTACTCCCAGAGAGGGTCTAGACCAGCCAAACCCTCACTCCTGCCCTGCCAAAGAGGTCTCATAGGCCTGGGGCAAACTGCAATGCTCCTATCCAGGGACATCTCCAACTCCTGAAAGGTGCCCCAGGTGACCCTGGACATCATGGGTAAGTAAATTCAGTTCCTTACAGATACCAACATGGAATACTCTGTGTCAGCTCCCTTCTCTGGAAAACCTCTTCTAGATCTATAACCCTAACTGAGGTTGAGGAGAGTCCAAGTCAGAGTTTCTTTACTCCTGCTTTGATGCATCAATTTAAAGATTAAATGTTCAACCATGGCTTTTTAATTGTGCCATGGTATCCCATCCCTTACTAAGAAGAGATTTACATTTTTTTTTTACTTTTTTTTTTGGTACTGAGGATCGAACTAGGGACCTTGCACTTATGAGGCAGGCGGTGGAACCACTGAGCTAAATCCCTGGCCCAAGAAGAGATTTACTATTAAATTTGGGGATTATTTTCCAATTCCAGCAAAGGCTTTAAGAATACAGTATCATCTCCATTTTGCATGGAGACTACAATCCTTCGTAAAGGTCAAAAGGACCAACCAAATCCTAAAGTGAATTCTGGCAAAACCTTGCCAGTATCTCTCACAAGAATTCAAAATCCCCCCATTTGGGCTAACTATGAGTCCATTTGAGATGCTACATGGGAGATGTTTTCTGTCTTCTAATATGGTAGCCCAGGGACCACAATGCTCTTATATTATCTTATTAATATGAGCCAAGTACAACAATCGATCCAGTAAATTGGAACAAAGTCCTGCTAGCTCTTGGCCCAGACTGACCACCTAGTGTCTGTCCTGGAGACAAAGGGCTCATTAAAACTTGGAAAGAAGGAATTCCTGAAGACCAATTAAAACCAACATGGAAGGTTCCTTTTCAGTGATCCTTGCCATTCCCACTGCAATAAAAGTGGTAAAAACAGATAGCTGGATTCACCTATCTGGAAGAAATTCAGCCCTACCTGAACCACCTGAGGCAAAAGACCACCTAAAAGAAGAAAGCTACTCCTGTGAAACTCTGGAATATCTGAGGCTCCTCTTCAAAAAGCAAGACTGGTACTGCTTCAGATGCAGATAAGTAGAGTCATTAATGACCTCTGATCCACTACAATTTAAATGGGCACCTGTTTTGGGAGTCCTATTTTTGGTAGGATCCATAATTTGGGTAATTCTGCTAGAGTTGTTAGGCTTTTGGTAGTTTATCTAATATTCTTTTCACCATGCTCTCCTATCCACAGAGAGCATGAGAATAAAACTCATTAGTAAACTTCCCCCACATAATAGCATGGAGAAAAATCTTTCTAATTACTGAATCAGTCATAGTCCACCTTTTAAGATTGATCAGAAAATATTTTGACCTATTCTTCAAGATGCCTCAATGTTCTTTAACCTTCCCTTCTTAAATCACTGGGTTCCTGTCTCTCTTGGGACCACTCATGGTCATCTTGCTCCTTCTCATATTTGATCCCTGCCTTCTCAGCCTAATAGTAAAATCTGTCCATTCAAGGTTTCAAAAGATCCACCTTCAGATTGTTATAAGCCACTCAGGTTTATAAGGTTAGGTTCATTTGCCAGGTGCTGAACAAATTAATAGAGGTGATATATTTTGCTATAAAGAAAAAAAAGTATTTATTCAAAGCTAATTCCAAGGACATGGAGGGGCCTATTTGACTCTAATCACCATCTCACTGTACAGATGGGCAAGGGTCTTTTGTAATAAGGAACAGAGGGGAGGGGGAACACAGAGATAATGCAGATCTCCACACTGCTTGCTCACTTTCAGACATCTTTAGCTCATCCTCTTTTTTCTAGTGAAATAGAAATCAGGCTCTAGCTCCTGGGGCTAGTGGCATCTGCATATTCTGTCTCTTCTTTTGGAATGAGGAGAGAAGGGAGTGTTGGCTATGTGTTCAGCAAGAGGAAGTTTGGAGAAGTTGCTTATCTCTAAAAGACAAAAATCTAACCTTTAAAATTCTGTTTTGCAGTATTAGTTACAAGATGATGATCCAGATTACAGGCCATGACTTTCCAGACAAAGTCACCAAGCTTTCTCTCATTGAACAGGCAACTCAACAACTGCTGGCACGTAGGTACTACTTGTTTTCTCATTGTCTTCTGAGAAGGCATTCCTCTATCCAATAACCTTTTGATTTGATCAGCAGTGAGCAAAGGAACCTGACCGTATGGACCTAAGTAGCCCGTAACAGTTTTGATGTAGCTAGCCTCCTGAGAGGAATATGTCTTCAGGATTCCTGTTGGAGAGGCAGCAGGCACTTCAGAAAAATCTACCTGTATATCTCATAGGTAGCTGAACTCATGATTGGGACTCCAGGGACATTCAAAGAGCTGCCTGTTAGGTAGGAGGTTAGGGCTGGGCAAACCAGGTAAACAAGTAGGAAAAGTACATCAGTTATGGAAACCCAGGCCACATGCACATGGGATCAAAGATGACTACAGTTCCTGAACACTGTACATGGGACCAATCAGAAATGTGCCATTCTTAAGTAATCATTTATATCTCATGCAAAAGCAAGTGAGCCTTTGATTGGACAGTGTAAATCTGTTGCCAGAATCTAAGTATTTTTAAATAATATGTTTCTGAATTAGTTTGTTTAAAGGGGATTTTTGGGGGGGTCTATTTTCTTTTTTCTTTTTTTGTACCAGGAATCAAACTCAGGGCCTCACACTTGCCAGGCAGGCGCTGCTCCACTGAGTTACATCCCTGGCTTCTGAATTCACTTTTTCAACTAGTTAATTGGAGTAGCAGTGGACCTTATATGGAAACCTTCAACAGGAAATTGAAATATAAGTTATAAATTGTCTAGTAAAATAGACATGCTGTTTACTAAGTATATAATTAAATGCTATATAATTCCTTTATAGCTAAAATACAATTTGATTATTATAAAATCAATAAATTTGACAAGATAAAGAAAAGAAAGATAAAAAGTACAGATAAACTTTCATGTGACTAACAGAAAAGCAAATATCTGCAACTATGTCATTGGTACAGAAAAAATGGACCTTTGAGAGAACAGGCATTTCTTCTTAAATAATATAATAAAGAGGATTTTAATATGCTTATGAAATATTTACAGAAATTATTTACATTGATGCTTTCCTACACCTGCTCTAGGCATTTCTAATATATAATTAACTTCTCAATCATCACTAATTAGTGTTCTCATTATTTAGGCAATGGAAAACTGTGTATCCAAATTGGCATTTAGAAAAGAAAAATATCAAAGTAAAATCAAATGCATGATTAGAATTTTGTAGGTTAACCTTCAATCTTCTGTACTATACTAAATAAATATTTCATGTTTTAGAATACGAGAAGTATGTGCCACTGTAAATTTATCTTTTAGTTTTCATCATAGGCCTGTAATTTCAAACCACTAGAATTCCATAGCCATTTTAGATTAGGATGAGCTATTTTTATTGTTAAATTGAATTATAAAGTTTTAAACCACTTTTTAAAGAGCCGAACAGTTCCAAGTTCTCATAATATAAAACTTTATATAATATATAAGGTAGTTAAGCATCACAACACATGAAATTAAAAATATTGATTTCTTAGAGAACATAATTGTTTCTGTAAGTATTCTACTTGTAGGTCTAAATCACTGTTTTCAAAATTCCGTAAGAGGTATATTATTGAACTTGTTCATGAAAAGGGGTACGCAAAGTGACACACTTCAATGTCAAAACACTGTAAACCAGAGTTTCTATTTTATGGGTGTATTATATAACATCAGCTCTAAAGGGCCTAAAAATCATATCCAAATGTGAAAAAATTTTGTGAAAATAAAAAGTAGGAAAGAGAGCTTTTAAAAGGGCATACATTTGGTAAAAGGTACTTGTTATGGTTTGGGTCTGGATGTCCCCCCAAAGCCTCATTTGGTCAGAGGTGGCTGAATCTGGAATGTGTGATGCTGGGATTGAGAGTGTGTGATTACTAAACCACTACATGTGAGTGGGTGCTTTAGCACCACCCTAACCCCAGTAGTCTGAATGGGATAAAAGAGGCAGAAGGACACTGTTAATGTTGCTTGTTGCCTTTGCTACCTTGTATGCGCCATGTTGTTTCTCCTCTGCGATGCTTGTTTGTCATCCTGGCCTAGGAGCCAGCAGACTATGGACTGAAACCTCTATGAACTGTAAGCCAAATAAACCCCTTCCCCTTCAACTTTGGATATCAGGTATTTTGTTTTAGCAATGAGAGAAAAGTAACTAACACAGTACTTAAGTAAACTGTGGCAAATTTCCCCACTGCTCAAAAGTTCAGTGAGTTTGTTGTTAGCAGTTTCAGGACAATCAGTACTTAAAATTTTTTTCTTTTTAAAGGGCATCTAGTGTGGAGCTGGAAGCGCAGTTCAGTGGTATACTGCTTGTCTAGTATGAAGAAGATCCTGAGTTTGATAGCCAAAATGACAAAATAAAAAGCATCTATCAGAAAAAAGGACTAAGTTGTAATTCCTAATATTCCACAATCAAGCCATTCTAAAATACTTAATGCCAAGCCAAAATTTTCATGTTCTCAATTCTCTTTTTGTTTGAAATTCATTTTATGAAAACAAAGGGGATAAAGAGAATTGGAAAATATGAAGTAGATTTTAAGAAAAATAGCTTAGTATACTGTGCATCTGAAGTTAGAGGAACACTTCTACCAAGGAAAACAAAGGATTTCAAAAATTAGTATAGCAAGAAGACTAAAAATACTATAGAAGCTATGCAATGGGGATTTTTTTTATTATTCAGTTGAAGAAACATACATTTGCATGACTTAAAAAGATTTTGCTTTACTTAACATGGTTTACCTTGTATAAAAGATGTTATTCTTTTATAACATCTCTAAGAGGTTCTTTGAGCACAGCATAACTTCACGGCGCTCCTAAATATTTACATACATTTATATAATTGTTTGTCCTATTATATTTTTATTAGCAAATGTTTGTAGTACAAAATGATTACATTTATCATGGGGAATTGGTACAGGTATATAACACACCTTATTCCTCTTGTCATCTGCCATGCCTCTAACCCCTCCCTGCTCTTTCCAATTCTTGGTCTCCATCACATCTGCAAGAGCTCTATTTCCATTTTTTCCCTCAATTCACTTATACTTGTTTATTTAGTAGCCTCTCTTTGGAATATTTAAAATGTCAGGTTGGCTTTTCTCTGCCATATAGATGCATAGTCAGAGAATACAAATTTTTAATGTTGTTGTGTCAACACAATAAATAGAACTAAGACTGCCATGTCGAACGATTTTCATTTATCTGCAGATTTAGATTATTAAGGTCAATGCTCCCAGTTTGAGAGAATTAAATGTCATTTATTTTAAGAAATGCTCATGTTCATTTGGTTTTAAACTTTGCTTCTATAAACACATGAGAAGAGTTTAAAATGAAAAAAAAAATCCTCATCCCAATATTAAAAATGTTAATTTATCCCTATTTTTACTACTTTGGAGTCTAAAAGAATATTGTGTCATACTATACATTGTTTATTAACATATTGAATACTTTTATAGAAGCTAGCTATGGGGAGAGATTTATAGTGTGCCAAAAAGAAAGTTTTGGTAATAAGTTTTGCTAATAAGAACAAAGATATAAATAGAACTCACTATGTTGAAAGAACACTTTTTTTACCTGAAGCAAAAATAAAAATATCAAATCAGTTGTAAAAGGAAAATACAGAGAAATTAAATCAAATAAAAATTCTATTCTAGATCCTAAAGAATAATAGAATGAAATAAAAAGAAATAAATTAATATATAAAAGAAGTTTATTAAGACCAATTACAAATCCAACGTTAAAGGAAGGAACTTATTCATAATACAAATAAAATCCATCAAACATTTTATAATAAACTTAGCCAAAAAGACCAAGACCTAGACGAAGAAAACTATTAGCCATGTAAGACTGTAATTTATATATTTCATTATTTGGAGAAATATTTTTCTTATAGTACATTTGAAAGCAAATAATTAAACACATGCTGATACCACAATATTTTTATGACTAATAATAGTACAGCTTAGTTGTTTAATATTAAGAGCAAATTATACTGAAAAACATGAAACTAATAATAATCAGGTAAAATTGAAGCTTGTAAATTGCCCTCAACTCTCACAGACCTACTGAATGCACTCCTCTATGAGACTTTCTCCATCAGAATTAACCTCTGCCCCTAATTCTTTCATTTTCTTGGTAACATAAATGTAGTATCCCTTGTTCTTAGCACGGTATATTGCACTTTGTAAGCATTCAACCACTGTGTATTTCAAGGATAATCTTTCAATGCAAAATACCATAATTTTTAACATATTAAGCTGTTCTATTTAAAGCTATTTACAGAAAATTTCATTAGTCTTTCCCTACAATTTATGTCATATTAGAGATAATACAACAAAAATAATACTATTAAAACATCTGAGTCACACATTTTTATTAATATGCCCAACTTGTTTATGTTATGAATGGTAATAATAACATCACAATAATAGCTATCACTGGGATGTTAACATTTCCCAGAAGCACACATTACTTCATATATAAAATATCTTAAGATTCATTATAACACTATAAATTAGATTACTTACATATTGTAGTTGAGGAAACAAAGATACTAAAACGTTAAATAATTTAACCAATGTGACAGCATTATCAGGATATGGAATCAAACAGCATGATTCCAAAGCCAATACCAATACTGTATTCTTCCATATGTGTGTGTGTGTGTGTGTGTGTGTGTGTGTGTATAGAGAATCATACATATATAGGTAATCATACATATATATAATAAAGCACTTCTAACAGTTAATTATTATAGACTAACCATACAGGCCATGTCTAAAAACATTCCAAAGAAAACCCACAAATATAGTTATATAATATTGACCACAATGTTAAATTGGCTTTATTGGGTTGAATTTTTAAAGTATGTAGAACTGTAACATATTTAAAGCCTTATTATTCAAATATCAATCTATTTCCTTCTTTTCCTTAATATTTCCAAGGACTCTGATTTTAACAAATCTATTTTCTAGTAAAAAATGAGCTTTTCTCAATAAGGTGAACTTAAATGACAAGAAAGGTAATAAATTTATACCTTCTGTTTTTATAAATTGTTTAGGTAAGTAATTAATGAGGCCCTAAAA
The DNA here is from genome assembly GCF_000247695.1 of Heterocephalus glaber. The sequence goes on from NW_004624737.1 coordinate 31,254,635, forward strand.
AATAAAAATGACTTTTACATATCATAGCTCGACAAAAAAGTCAGAGACAGCAAAATATTATCTTGCTAACTTTAGGAAATATGGAAACTAATGGGAATTATTTAAAGTTTCATAAAACTACCAGAGAATATGCAACAGTAAGATAGGCATTTACCTTTCATTCCATTTAATTTTCCACTGCATTGACCCTCAGCTTGCCAGATGTGGAATGTCAGTAACAAAAATTAATGTGGAGTAACAGAACTACTCTTAAACTACAAGAAAAGGATCATCCCCAAAGGGAAATATATTTCTAAAAGCTTCTGCCTAGCAGAATGATAAAACCTACTATACTAACTAAAGCATTTTATAGATAAAGGCATCCAAATGTTCCTTTTTCCAATGTGGGCAAAAAACCTAAAATCATGAGGTTTCATATGACAATGGATTCTTAGATACAATATCAAAAATAAAAGCAGCAAAAGAAAAATAAGATGAACTGGGTTTCATCAAAACTGAAAACCTGCTAGGCATGTAGCTCAGTGGCACTGCACTGGCCTGGCAAGTGCAAGGTCCTGATTTCAATCCCTAGTACCAAGGGGGGGAAAAAAATTGAAAACCTTTATGTTTTAAAAGTCACTATCAAGAAAGTAAAAGTAGAAGCTACAGAAAAAAAAATTTTTGAAAACCATGTATCTGATAAAGGCCTAACTTTCAGAATTTATAAAGTACTCTTACAATCCAAAATCAAAAGCAGAACAAAATCCATTTTTAAAATAAGCAAAACTGACATTTCTTCAAAGATGTTCCACAAACATCAATGAGTACAAGAAAAGACACAAGGACTCAATAGTGTTTTTCACCCATATTCACAGCAGCAATATTCACAACTGCCAAAAGGTAGAAATAAAGTGTTGCAATAGATAGAAAAAAATGTGATTACAATAGCATCCAAAAAACTGAAATACCTAGGAATCAACCTAATGAAAGAAATCAAAGACCTCTTCTCTGAAAACTATGGCACTCTGAAAAGAGAGATTGAAGATGATATCAGAAAATGGATGGACATCCCCTGCTCCTGGGTAGGAAGGATTAAAATAGAAATGGCCATACTTCCAAAACTGCTATATAGATTTAATGCAATTCCAATTGAGATCCCAGCAGCATACTTCATGGACCTTGAGAAAACAATCCAAAAATTCATTTGGAACTAGAAGAGACCCAAAATAGCAAAAGCAATTCTAGGTAACAGAGACATGGCAGGGGGTATCACAATCCCCAACCTGCAACTCTATTACAAAGCTACTGTGATAAAAACAGCATGGTACTGGCAAAGAAACAGACCTGAGGACCAGTGGAACAGATTAGAAGATGCACAAACAACACCAGTCACACTCAGCCATCTCATCTTCGACAAAGGAGCCAAACACCCTCACTGGAGGAAAGATAGCCTCTTTAATAAATGGTGCTGGAAAAATTGGGCTTCAACTTGCCAAAGATTAAAACTAGACCTATATCTCTCACCATGCACTAAACTAAAATCAAAATGGATTAAGGATCTAAATATTAAAATAGAAACTCTGAACCAGTTGGAACAGAGGTTAGGTAGAACCCTTGAAGACATTGGTGTAGGAAAAGATTTTATGAACAAAACCTCAGTTGCCCGTGAACTAGCATAAACAATCAACAAGTGGGATCTCTTCTTATTAAAAGGCTTCTGCACAGCAAGAGAAACCACCAGCAGTGTGAAGAGACAAACCACAATGTGGGAAAAAATCTTCACCTGCTCTTCCTCAGACGAAGGTCTACTATCTCGAATCTAAAAAGAACTTAAAAAGATCAGACCTCCCAAATTTAAAGACCCAATCCAAAAATGGGCATCTGAAATGAACAGACATTTCTCAGACAAAGAAGTAGAAATAGCAAATAAATACATGAAAAAATGTTCAACACCACTGGTCATTTGAGAGATGTAAATGAAAACAACGCTGAGATTCTACTTCACTCCAGAAAGAATGGCTCCTATCATGAAGTCAACCAATAACAAATGCTGGCGGGGCTGTGGGGAAGGAGGAACCCTACTCCACTGCTGGTGGGAGTGTAGACTGGTGTAACCACTGTGGAAATCAGTATGGAGATACCTCAAAGAACTAGGACTGGAAGTCCCATTTGACCCCACTATTCCACTGCTGGGGATCTACCCAAAGAATTAAAAGAATCATACCACAGTGATATATGTGTGCCCATGTTCATAGCAGCACAGTTTGTAATAGCTAAAACTTGGAAACAGCCCAAAGGCCCATCAACTGGAGACTGGATAAAGAAAATGTGGGGTTTTTTTATAAAATGGAGTACTACTCAGCCATAAAAAATGAGAAATTAGAGACATTTATAGCTAAGTGGATGCACATTGAGGTGATACTCTTAAGTGAAATAAATAGGACACACATGTATAAATACCAAATAGTTTCTCTGGTGTGAGAAACTGAAAGTGTAAATAAGGACTAAAATGTATAATAGGTAATGTGAAATCGGAAGAAAAGGGGCAAAGGGGAAGGAAGTGGGAGGGCTAGAGGAAAGGATAGAAGGGAATGGGGTTAATATGAGAAAATGGAAAAATAGGAACAAAATCTGTGTAAATAGGGAGGAATGGAGGAGTTGAAGGGAGGGATGGGCAAGGGTGAAAAATAAGAACCAAGAGAGACTATGTAAAGGTGCAAATTTCCAATGATGAATGTCATTATATTGTATACCTAAAATGTACCAATGATTAGAATGAATAATCGATAATGCAAAATAGGAAGAAAAGGTCCAAAAGGGTAGGGGTAGTGGGAGGGGCAGGGGAAAGGAAAGAAGGGAAAGGAAAAATGATGAGAAGTGGAAAAAATGGAAATAAAGTCTTTGTAAATAGGGAAGGGTGGAGGGGGTGAACGGAAGGTCTAGGAATGGGGAGAAAATAAGAACCAAGATGCATTATGTAAAGATACAATTCCCAGTGAGAAATGTAATTGTGTTGTTTACCTACAATGTACCAATAAAAGAATTTAATTAAAAAAAAAGAACCAAGATATATCATGTACACGTACAAGCACCCAATGATAAATGTAAACGTATTGTATACCTACAATATACCAATAAAAGAATTTAAGCAAAAAAAAAAGCATAGTTAACCCCCCCAAAAAAAGAAAAGAATGTGATTATATCTAGATAGATAGATAGATAGATATTACAGCCTTAAAAAGGAAGCACATTATAAATATTCTAAAGATATTATACTAAGAGAAGTAAACCAAGACCAAAACTGTATGATTCCACCTACAGGAGGTACTTAGAGTAGTCAGAATCACAAAGACATTAAGTAGAATGGTGGTAGCCAGAGGTTGGGGTGGGGCAATTGAATAATGAGCACAAAGTTTTAGTTTTGCAAGATGAGAAAAGTTTTTGAGCCGGATAGTGATGATGGCTGCAAACACTGTAAAGGCACTTAATGTCATTAAACTATACACTTAAACAATGGGTAAACCAGGTGTGGTGGCACAAGCCTGTAATCCCAGCTACTTGGGAGCCTAAAACAGAAAGATCACAAGTTCAAGGCTGACCTGAGCAACTTAGTGAGACCCTGACTATAGCGAAAAATAAAAAGGGCTGGTGATGTAGCTTAGTACATGGGTTCAAACTCCCCCCATCTCCAAAGAGGTTAAAATAATAAATTTCATGTGATATATACTTTACCACAATTTTTTAAAAAATAGTTTTTTACAAGCAAAGGACTTGAATAGATATTTCCTCATGGAAATAGATGTCAATAAACACATAAAAGAGATTCAATATCATTTAATTATTAGGGAAATATAAATCAAAACAACAACAAAATATCACTTCATACCCACTAGGATAGCTAAAAATTTTTCTCCAGAGTGAAGATCTGGAGAAATTGGAAACATCTGCATTCCTTTTAGGAATATAAAATGGTGCAAGCCCTGGCTGCTAAGGAAAACAATTCAGCAATTCCTTAAAAAGACAGAATTACACATGACCCAGAAATTCCACTCATAGGTATATTCACAAAAGAATTGATCAGACGCATTCAAAGACTAGCACAATAATATTTACAGCAGCACTATTCACAATAACCAAAAGGTTAAAAAAATCTAAACATTCATGAATGAGTAAATAATAGTGGTATACAAATACAAAGGATATTATTCAGTCATAAAAATAAGTATGCTGATACATGCTATAAGGAGAACAAACATTAAAAATGTTATACTGAGAGAAGTCAGGCACAAGAGGATATGTATATTCTATGATTCCATTTATATAAAATACCCAGCTAAATGGATGCACATTGAGGCCATACTCTTAAGTGAAATAAGTAGGATACACCTATTCATGTAAATACTGAATTGTTTCTCTGATGTGAGAAATTGAAAGTGTAAATGAGGACCAAAGTGTATAACAGATAATGTGAAATAGGAACAAAGGGTCCAAAGGGAAAGGGAAAGTGGCAGGGGGGAAGAAAGGAAAGAAAAAAATATGAGAAGAGGAGAAAACAGAAACAAAGTCTTTGTAAATAGGGAGGGGTGGAGGGGTGGAAGAGAGGGCAGTGGAATGGGGAAAAAAGAAGAACCAGGATACATCATGTACAGGTACAAGTTCCCAATGATGAATGTGATCATTATGTATACCTAAAATGTAACCAATAAACTTAATTGATTAAAAAGTACATCAATAAAATAAAATACACTTTTCCTCCAGTTAAATTCTTGGCTCAGTGGTTAAAAAAAATGGTTACAAAATCTTTGGTCATTTTACTAAATAAACATAAAATAATAAAATACAATTCCTCTACTAGGTGGGCTATAAATTTCGTGAATTCTACTGCACCCATACCAACTATGCTTTGAATATTCACTGGACACGGCCCTAAGCTGTGACTTTTAGCTAGGATCTACTGAACCATCCCTGTCCATATTAATGGAATGCCTGCAGTGAGTGAAGAGCATTCAGTGAGTGAATCTGACTTAATTCTTCCTTACTAGCTGTATGATCTTAGATATTTCACTTAATTGCTTGTGCACTTGTTTCCATAAGCATAACAGAGAAAAAAGTAACATTTGCCATAGAGTTGTAAGTTAATATGAAGTAATGAATATAAAGTACAGTGCCTAAAACATAGAAAATGATAAATATCAGCCAATTTATCTATATTGGAGCTTCAAGTGAGTCAGAGCATTCCATGTCACAGACTTCCTTTCACCTGTCCTCAGCTAGCACGAAACCTACTATTGCCTTTGCAAATTTAACTCAAAGACTGAATCAGTTTGTTGTTACCCTCTGTGTCACACCTGAGTGCATATTACAGTTACCCAGAAACCCAAAAAGAACAGATGCTCAAGATTCAGCCTATAATCTTAACTCAGATACTGATTTAATTGTTTTAGGGAGTGACCCATACATCTATTATTTTTTAAAGTTAGTAATAAAAATGTATCAAGATCAGGCCCAGTCTACTCCCTCTTTACAATTTCTTTTTATAGCTAACAGCTGTAGTTTTTCCTGAGGATTCTATACAGGCAATCTCCATTTAAAGAAAGAAGACAAAACAAATTGAAATGGCAAGGTCCATCCTAGAGATAAAAAAGGATAAAGATAAAATTCCACTTTAAATGGAAATTTAAAAGGTCAAATATTCTTTAAAAGTAGAAGAAAGAATCAGTAGGATGGAGAAGACAGGAAAGTGAAGTTTAGTGAATGAAAATGTGACAATTATACTAGCACAGTGCTCTTTGCATGTGCTCCAACTCCTTAGGCAATATTACAGATGATTTCATTTGATCGCTACAACAATCCAATGAAGTACTATCATTGTGTCTGTTACATATGCGGAAAATGAAGCACTAAGGTGTTAATTACTAAAGGTCATACATTGAAACAGTGAAGATTTGAAATTTTAGCCCAAGATTGATCCCAAGCCCTCCCTCCCAACTTTTTTAGACATGGTCTTGCTATGCAATTCGGGCTGGCCTTGAACTCACTATGTAGCCCAGGATGGCCTCAAACTCATGGCAATCCTCCTGCCTCAGCCTCATGAGTGCTGGGATTCCAAACCCATTTTCTTAAACATTGTGATATAGTCACTCTGTACAAAAATATACATTTCATTATGTGAGACATATACCTATAATCCTTAATTATTTCCCATTTCAAAAGTCAATACAATTACCTATTGTTACAAAACGAACTACCAGCAGTGATTATCTCTGAACAGTGAGATTATAAGTAATTTTATTTGTATGCATTTGATGAGTTTCCTATAATACATATGTGTTCATTTTTAATTTTAAAAGTAATATTTTAAAATCAGACATATCACAGATTTTTTATACTTTATATAGTCTCTAACAAATTTATATTACTTTCTAAAAATGT